>OY728119.1:108592986-109792986 GCA_963277665.1 Viscum album | reverse complement strand
TGTTCTGTGTAGTATAGTTTTTACAGTGAAATATGAGATGAAATATTGAAAGGGAGAGTACTATAAATTATTGAATGTATAAGAAAATGATGAAAATGAACACCCAGTTTGTGTATCTGATCATCATAATAGTGAAATATCATGGGGATGAAGACAATAAAGTATCACATGTTCTTATATTGTTATGTGTTAGAGAACTTTATTTTTTGGAGACATCCATCAAAGAATATGGGTAATCCCTAACTTGACTATTCACGATTTGGGTGCATTGTTTTAGTATAATTATCAATAGAAAATAGTGTGTATTATTCTTACATCATGTGTTTAGGATATTCCTGTTCTCTTTTCTTAATGATGGAAATTCTAAGAGACTTTATGATATCATATGAGTACAAATCTTCCAAATGAGTATCCTTCTCATTTTGAGAGGATAACCTTGTAAATGAAGTGCCTTGATTATATCATTTCTTAGAGTCTGTGAGTTTTTGTAATGTTATATATCTCTCTAAAAAGTTAAGGAGATTGAATTCATATGAAATCATCAATTGAAATAAAATGGCGCTTTAATGGCCCCTCAACGATTTTTGGTTTTCTAGATGGCCTTGATTAATGATTTCACTATTAATGAATGTTATTATTATAAATGTTTTAGGAGAATTTAATGATATAATGAAATAACATCAAGATGATCATTTGAGGTATATAGTTGAGTATGGGTAATATTTTATAATAGTATGCACGTGCTTTCAATATTAAATAAAGAGGGATATTTTTCTAAAATTAAAATCTATGTTTTTCGGGGTCATAATAATAGAAAATGGATTAGATATTATATTTAATTAAAATATGGTCGACAATGAATATTTTTTGGAATCATCAAATCAATCCATGATTTCGAATAAAAATTGGACCTATAGTAGTGGAAAAAGAATATAAAATGAGAACATCCAACCCGAGAGATATTTCTTTCAATATTTGAGGATATAGATTTACCTAGATAAACATAGAACAAAAAATATTTGTTTTATTAATGGTAAAATCCATGATTGACAAAGTGACATTATGAATAATTCCCCACAGACATTATGTATGATCATCATATAAAGTCATACAAGAGGTTCTTGAGATATTCCAAAAATCACTCCATCTTTAGAAGAACTCAGTCACTTATGATCATCAATTTCTTGAAGAATAATTTTCATGTAACTATTTAATATTTCGTGAAGATGAAGTTCCAAATACTTATTCTGGTGTACTCGAAGAGTAATACAAGATTAGTGAGGATTTTTGAACCATGTATTTCCATGAAGGAGTTCGGTATATAACGTTCATGATATACAATTCATGATCGTGTGGAATATGGGTACATTTCCATGAGTGTCTGAAGAACAAATGAAGTAAAAATACATTAATTGTGATTTAGTTGAATCCAAAAACTCATTCAATTCATTGATTAATATTTGAAAACCTAATTTAATCGCATCCAAATGATCAATTTTTGCAATAAGGTATCTTGATGAATTTATAATGTAAACATAAAACAATAACTAAAATATGTGTGATGGGTTTTTGGATAAATTAAGAATTTTTCTGCATCACTGTCAAACTTTATATGATGTTTGGAGTTCTAATGGAAAATTAATATTTCAAACCCATGTGTTTGAAAATGTTGATTGTGTTGATTATATATTGTGATTTAAGGGTTTTTGTAAAAATCCAAAAACCTTAACTAATTAGGACTAACATACAATAAAGTGTTCATGATCTATTCACGTCTAGAAATTTAATTGAGGAACATAAGAGTCTATTGTTATAAAAAACATGATGTGGAACATATCTTACTATAAAATATTTTAAATTTACCAAGAGAATGATGTGTGATTTAAAATACAGACCATCATATGTAGAAATATGATTATACGGATAGTGTGAAATCTAGTAAAACTATGTGAAGATTTATAAAGGTCCAACAATATGGAATACGAACATTTAAGATAGTGTGAATCTGTATTGGTGTTTACAATTGAGTATTATAGTGAAAAATACTTTTCGGCGGATTTAGTAGCATGATAAGAAGTATTCTCAAATTGAAACTGAACATTGTAAATTATCATTTTCATAGTTTATATTTATTTACTTATTCAAGGTGACGCTATGATAAAGTAGGCAGGTTGATTGAGGATTTAACTGACCACTAAAGTCAAATAGAATAGGAATAATTTATAAATATTAAAATGGTAACTGATTCAACCCTCTCTTGGTGATATCATTGTAATCTGGGACCTATAATTAGTATTATAGGGAAATTATCCTCTACAATATCCATTAGTCTACTGCAGATAGAGAACATTAATTTTGTAAATAGAAAGGGGTTTCTATATTTGATGGAATAAACTATAATGGCCAGAAAAAGAAAAATTACTACCCTACCTATTATCACATAATGTATAAGAATGATATAAATAAATTCTTGTATTTACACTCTATGATGAGAATGATTTTATGATATTTTAATATAGGAGGAATCTATAAATGGATTTAAAATATATGAATGATCTCTTTATGTCCATTTCTAGTATGGTATTGAATAAATTCATGTGACCCCATGCTATTATTCCATTTTGGGGAAACTAAATCTAATTTGTGTGGTAAATATAAAATTTAAGGAGGCCAAACTACAAGTGTGGAGGAGAAGATTACTAAATATAAAAATGTATGATAATGAAATTATATATGAAACATTTACAAGATTAAATGATATTGTAATCATCCTAAAATGCTTTAGTCTAATGTAGGATGACCCAACCATTATGAACATGATAATTAGAAAAATCATAATAGATTTGATCAAAAGGTTTCTTGCAATAGAATACATAGATGATCCATCACTGCATGAACTTTAAAATATTATAATATCCTATAAATGGATAAAAACACTACCCTCAGTGATGAAGGTAGAAATGAGTTGGATTTTGTATTCGTGTAATGGTTAATGATAAAGATATAAATGAACTAAAGTTAAGTAATATAAAATATTATGAATCTAATAGTTTCACCATATTGATGATGAACCATTATTCCAAGATTTATAAAAATTAAAAAGAGGAATTGGAAAGAATATATTAATGTTCTTCATCTAAAATGGAGTTGAAAATTATGTGTATAACTGTCCATAGAATAAATCTTAAGTCACTAAGAATAATGAGGGAAAATACAGCTTTAATATAAAATGTAGGAAGTAATGAAAAAGTAAATATGAGAACAAAAATAATAATTTTTTAGTGAAAATTGATGAAATATGATGACAAATGATGTTGATAAATATTCATCATGAAGTTAAGAGATAATGATGACCAATATTCCTGGAATCACTTGTGCTTAATTGGAATATCCAAATCATCTAAAGAAACCATATTTCTAGAAAGATAATCATGTGTCTAAGACATCATCTAAACTGTCCACATAGAAGAGATGTGACTGTATGGATTTCACTGGAAGTATATGTAGTTTTTAAGGTCACAAAGAAAAAAAATATAGTGTTATCTTATAGAGAGAAAATTCGCATAATGAAAATGAGAAGAGAAGCCAAAAAGTGAAGAATGCTATAGTAAACAATGAATTCTATGATAATATAATGAAAATCGAGAACATTAATAAAATGATTATTTTTGTATGAAGACTACTTAGATAAGGATAAATAATATAGAAATATAAAAATATATTAAATGGAAAAGGGACGAATGTGGTGATATTGGAATATGTCGAAGTAGACAAGAATTCATCTCTTAATGATAAACTGAATATTATATAGAGTGAACATTGTGAATAAATTTGGAATGAAACATAAAATTATACGAAAATACTTTAATATCAAGAAGAGAAAATGAATAAGAATTGGTAAAAACATAGAAATAATCTTATTATTAATGCTGAGTGATGTTTGTATTTCATGAATATCATTTTAAATATAAAATACAATTATATTGGAATAAATTTAATATTATTTCCAGAACAATTGTTTTATTTTCTCATATATTGGAAGGATACATTTGAATATGTTTTTGTGATAAAATAATAAATGGTGATAAATTATAGATGTTGAAGGAACTCCACACCACGACACAAATAACGATAAATCTAGGTATAGAATCTTGGAAGTGGAGTTTTTGTGTCTTGATTTTAATTGAAGTGGTATAAGAACACTTACATTGAAAACTATATCAACGTTTCACACATTGAGATATAATAATTCATTCCTTGTATACGGCTATAGAAAAGAGATTCACATTGTGTGTTCTATTTACGACATAAGATCACTGATGTGAAGAAAATTAGAAAAGATGGATACTCTAATTCAATATGTGAATTCCATTAGTGATGTGTATTATCATGGGAAGTTGTTATAATAAATAATATCCATACCAGTTAGGTTGTGAAATCTATATTCACATCACACAAATTGCATCCAAAACATAGTTTAATGTGTAAATGTGAGGTTTTTTATGGTTATATAAGTAGAGGCTCTCACCTCGCACATAAGAAATATTAGTTGAACGTTACTAGATAACATGGTCTAGGACAACATATAAATGTTTTTGTTATTCTGACTAGTAATCATTCATTATTTTCTCCTCATGATTATAATGGAGGGGAAAACCTTTCTACCCTGATGATGTGATAGTATAGGGAGTGTTTTTAGTGTTATGTTTTCAATTTCGATTCATTTTTTGGTGTTATTCAAAAATATTCTTCGATTATAATTCATTTTTATTGAAATTTTTTCATTATTTTTAGTAGTATTATTTTTAATTCCTAACTACTAATTGTTGGGTTGTGAATGAAGATTACTAAATCCAAAATGATTAATTTTAAAAATGGTTTTGATTTACCTACTTATTTAATCAATCCAAGTAATTACCCATATTAATGGAGATATTATAGAATTAGAAAATGTTTGATCATACCAATGATCATTTAAAAACTAATTCAAACAAAAAAATATGAATAAATACATAATTCATTATATCCCTAGCACAAAACCTAAGAATAACTAAACCTATAAAGTAATCAACATTTGATTTTTGAAATCCATTTTTTTCATCAAATAATTATTTAACCTTACAAATTTTCAAATTTACTTGTGTGTTTGACACTCATACTTTAAAATTAATAAACCTATATAGTTATATTTTTTTAGTTTCATAAATAATTATATTTCTGTAGAATTATAGGAAATTAACAATGCCTTTCATACTGTCAAAATTTATAGCACCATTTTTGAAGATAGATTCTAATTATTCTTATATTGGTTGTGGATAATGGTAGTTTCATAGATTTTAAATAATCTATTTAATTTTTATATTGTAGATATATAGTTTTATGATATAATTTGATGCATGATCAATACATTAATTAGAATGGAAAAGTGTATGAAAATTCATATGACCTGTAGTTGAAGAAAAACCTCTTATAATAGAGGATGGAAAATGATGTGGTTTAATGATAATTACATGTTATGGTGGTAGAAGTTCCACATAGAACACTAGTGATGAAAACACTGATAGAAAATAGTGGAACCATGGGAATGTTTATTTCACATAGTATTCAGGTGCCTATAGTCAACGATTTTCAATTTGAGATGAATCTAGTTATTATTATAATTATTTCAAATTCAATCCAATTTCTCAGGACTCCATAAGAGGATCCTAAAAATCACAAAGGGAATTTTCTGGGACTATGTGATACTTTTCAAATATATAACATATCAAAAAATTTAATAAGACTGAGGTTGTTTATTTTTAAATTGAAATAAAAATATAGGGAATGGATTCAAAGTCTCTCATATCATTCTATTCCTATATGGGAGGTTTTGATGATAAAATTTCTTTCAATATTCCTTCTCCCATTAAAACACATGAACATTATGGTAGAGATCATAAATTTTATTCATTTCAATAATTAATCTATTATATATGTTCAAATTATTTTAATATTTCACTTAAAAATTTTGTCACAATTATGTGGATGTATTGATATTAATTAAAACAATTTATAAGAGTTATTTATTAGAAGACAAGTATTTCTTTAATGCTCTAGAGAGGGTTTTTTTTATAATGATATCTCATAATCAGAGCTACAACTGAAAAGACGATATAGAGAGAACCAACTTCTAATGGATGTCAAATGGAACAAAATAAAGAGGATATGAAATGTGGAAAACAATGAATTTATAGCTATATAGATGTAATAAAAAAAATAAGAATATGGATACCAAGATGGACCAATTATAACAAAGAAAACGTATGTACTTAGAAAGAGATAATTAAACTAATTTCAATCACTGCTATAAATTTGAAGGATGGTAACCACAACAAAAATAATGTATGGGGTATTATTAGAGATAAATATGATTCCAAAAACAATGAGGACAATGACTATAGATCCAAGCTTACACAATTTAATCACACATGAAAACATTTACAACAACCAACAAAGAAAAAATAATGGAATTGACCACTTACTGAAAATAAAAAGGGTCGACTATCAAGGAAATAAATGATGATTAAATAGATTAGAAGGATACATTGAAAAATCCAAAGTTTCAAGTTTTAGAAATCCATGTCAAACACCAAGAATGGATAACGAGAGTACTAATATGTAACCTTGAAGCTCAATCGTGAGATGATCAAAAAGATATAAATTAATGAAAATGAAAACTAAATGAAGACAACCCTGCACAATGATAGATACAATAAGAAACCTAAGATGAGAAAGAAGTAAATGAGGTGGAAAAGAATAAAAAATATAGATTCTAAGTACAAAAACTTTGGTTGGAATATCTACCCCTCGATAGTGGATTTCTACCATTTCTAAAGCGGGTAAACAATAACTACTAAGAAGTAAAAACCATTTAATATATTGAACAATTTAAAATGAAAAATTTCAATATACTTTTTATATAATCCATTCTCAATATTCAGTCATACTCACAATTCATGACATAATGAGTGGTAAATATAATCTAGATGGAAGAATTTGGAATAACACTACTCACAGAAGGATGTTCTGTTGGGGTTTCAAAGGACCTTTAAAAGACGAAACAAGATCAATGTAGTTTCTAAAGTTATAGTTTCTTGGGTGTACATGATTTTTAAAAGTATTATGTGATATATGTTAGAGTGTAAATATTTTTTCATAAACCATCATCAAATGGTGGGTACATTAATGATATTACCCCATAATAGATACACTTCAACTAGAAGATTCAATTATGAAATACACATGAGGAATAATGGAAAATATTATGATTAAATTGGATGTGTTTTTCTTCCCCCATAGAATTTATTGTGCTTGATATGGAACTATAGGGGACACCACATAGTCCTTGAAGACCATTTCTATCAACTTGGTTACTATTGATCAATATACAATGTGATGGGTAATGTTTCAGAGAGGTATGTCAGAATTTCATCTTCAACATACAATGATAAATAAATAACTAACACATGAATGAAATTGATTTAGAGGGTGGTGAAATGTGTGAAGTTGAATGGGTTTCCATTTTAGAAGAAAATTAATAGGTAAATATAGTCTATCTTGATAATGAATTAGTAAAATATAAAAATAAATGTGGAAAAAAATAAAATAAGCTCATCTATTATGGGTGGATAGATGAATAAAAAATAATTAGAAATGACACTATGTTTGGATTGTTCATGACAAGAATATTATATTTTATATTATGAAGATGAATTGGTGGATAGGTACAACAAAATATTATAATGTTCCTCCTGATGGAAGAATGAAGCTGTTTTAATAATATCGTACGCTATATTTGTTAAGAGATCACAATTGAGGATATTGGTGGATCCATGTCGTGCATAATCTCTTGAATATTATGTCACCTGAGTATATAGTGGTTCGGATGAGCCATAAAAATAAATAAAAATAGTTATGTTAAGAAACCTGATATTTTATAGATATAATATTTATATTTTTAGAAATTGGTACTCTCCAAAATTTTAATTTATTTGAAAAGTTGAATTTAATTTCACTTGTTTATTTTCATTTTTGATGTCTATCAATGAATCTCATGACAACATGAAAAGAAACTGTATGAGTGATTCACATCGTGACAAACCTTTTCAAGTTGTGAACCTAGATAAATAGGAAACTAGCATTCTCTGCTAATAGATTCATTAAAAAGGGCAGTATAGATTATAATTCTATGTTTTTAAAATTTATTCTTCATAGTATTTTATAATTTAGATTTTGAATTGAATTACATTCACCACATTTAGTTATTCTTTAATAATTGATCATGGAGAAAAAATTATCATAATAAAGTCATAATGTCGTGGTATAAATATCATTATCAATAACATTTTACAAGAGAAAATACAGAATAAACATGTAGAAATAACATGGTAATTTATATTTAAAAAATAATGATTTAAGGAAATTTTTTGATTTTTTAAATAATCTGTATATGATTTGGAATGCATTAATTTTTTGATATTTTTGTTAAATTTTTTTATTATAATTATGAATTTCAATAAATATTTATCCCACCAATATTATATCATTCTGTAGAATTTATATGTATTATTTCCAACATTGTTTCTGGATCATATTTGTTGATTTAAATCTAGGCATGTTCTAAAACATTATTTTCATCTGGTCAAATATATTATTGTAAAAATTCACATTTTAAATGATTGTGGTATATTTTCTAATCTGTTACCCCAAGACCTACCTAATAATTAATAATAATTATGCCCATAAAATCCATGAATAAAATTTATTGGGATGAGACAATTTAGAATCCTTGTTTATCTTTTCCTACCATACTTTAAATATTTTTCCTGATTTTTAAAAATGAGTGTTTGATATAAGTAATAATCATGGAAGGGATATCATTTTTGTGATATACTACTGTGGGGGTGTTCATTAGGGATATTTTTGGGAAATATTCATGATTACCATTTACAAAACACCCTATTGGAAAAACAAGGGAATTGGTTTGGACATTGAGGGTTAAAATAACTATTTACTCAGACAATGATTATTATCATTTGATATTGCATTGTGGATGTGAGAATTCTCTAAGAGAAAAATTTGAAATAAAAAAATAAAAAAATAAAAAAATGATAATAAATACAATATAGGAATTATATAATAGTATTTCACTATTTTAAGAGTCTCCTTTGAGATTTTTGGGTAAAATGGAGATGAGATTTCAGGGTAAATTTTAAGGTGAGCTGCATTTTATTATCATGTAACGTACTTCAGATATTCATATCATTTTTATCCTTAATATTTTATATCATTTACCTAATACTATTATGTATTAGAGTAATAATAATATAATAATGAATCCCATAAGATTATATTTATTATTATTTATTTATGGGAATGATAATGTAGAGAATTATTTAGACTATGCTAATGATCTTGAATTTAGGTATGTTAAGAAATTCCATTTATATTTGTACCTTCATGGTGAGTGAAAAAGTTTTATGTGACCTTAATTTTAAACAAAAATAACCTTGATAATGAATTGTATAATACATATGTATGGAAGAAGATAAAAGGTTAATTGAAAAGAGAAAAATTAAAATACAATATTGACTTTATTCATTGGAAGGTGATGAGTTTATGGGTTTTTTCTATGTGATTCTAAAAAATATATTTCCAATTTTTTTTAATTTATTTCATTAGAATCAAATTTAATTATTTATTGGTTGAGAATCCTATTTAGTATATTGATATTTCATTCTTGAGGATGGGACTAAATCTAATCGTAGGGGGTCTGATGTCTACATTTCATGTGTATCATTCTAAAGGTAAAATACATTGATTTTGAATTTAATTGAATATTTTTTATAGATTAATTTATTATTTTATTAATAAATTAGATGTATTAAAATGAGTTTTTTAGGTAAGATAATAAATAGATATTAATTTTGGAATATGAGAACTATTTGTGTTGCAAAACTTCATGCCCTGGCGAAAAATAAGAAGATTGCAGTTGGAATGAAGAAGAGTAGAACAATAGAATCTATGAAGATACTTTTTCATGTCATTATTTGCATTTACATGGTAATAGAAAACATAGATAAGAAATTGAATAGACCCTTAACACTATGAGATAGTATAATTAATGATGTTTTTATAAAAATATTGAGAAAAGATTCTTGTTGTGTGTTTTATTCACTATGTATGTTAATTTGAAAAAATAAATAACGGGACGAAGACCACACTAATTGAAACTTTGAATTCCATTATAGACATATATAGTCAAAGGAAACAGATTTAAGAAATTGAGGTCGCACCATTCACACTGTGAAGTCTCTATATAGTTCAAGAATGTGTAATCGATATTAGAGTTCAATGTGTATATATGAGGGATTATTTTGAAATGCTTATATATTGAACGTATCTGAGATGTTTTTGGAAAGATAATTGTTGAAAAATACTAGAGAAAATGACCGAGGACCCCTTACTACAACTTCTATTCTTTCTCACCAGTAATCATATTTTCATTCACCCAAATGATTATCAGGAGGTTTTAAAATATCTACATCAAGTGATGAGATCAGAGGGGGATTATTAAATAGGGTTATTAAACTATTTTGATTCATGTTTTGGTTGTTTCAATCTAGTTCATTAATTCTAATTCTCTTTCATATTACATAGAATGTCTATTATCATGTGATTTTAGGAATATCATTTAAATGAAAAACTATTCATCTTTAGGTTGCATATGAGTATTATAATATTAATAGTATTTATTTTTAAATAAGGTTTTTGGAAACTTAATTCATTAATAAATATTTGTATTTGACTATATTAATATAGAAATTATTTATTTTGAGGAAGGGTATATAGAATAAAGATTCAATAAAAACCAATTCTAATAACAAATATGAATGAATAAATATTTATTTGTATCTCAATCACATAAACACGAAAAAAACTGACCTTGGAACACTATATTGATTTTATTTCTAAAATCCATTTTAGTAATTTATTATATTCCAAATTTACTATTTAAATATTCAAACATCCTCAATGGTTCAAAACTAAAACTTTTTAATTACTGAACTTTTATTTAAAAATTTCATGATTTTAATAAATAATTAAATTTGTGATGCCTTATTGTCAATTAATGGTTCAATTTTTTCTATCCTTGAGGTATGATCAACACACATGAATATATTCATTGACTATGTCAAAAAAAATTCACGGGGGAATGATAGATCAAGAGAAAGATAATTTGTGATCGGAGTAATTTATTATTCACGTAATCTACTTTGATGTGTTCTTTTGACATTAATGTTGGTTATATGAGGATTAGCATGTTATCATATCCCTTAAAATAAATAATTTGAATGATATTGAGGAAGGTACCACTTATCAATATTTTCCTAGGATAGATTTGATCAATTATTAACATTAAACTGGTTTTATACGTAGGGGGAGATCTAATATAGTTATAGTTGACTTAGTATATGATTATTGAATTGTGGAAGAGTGTTGTTATACTATTTAGTTTAAATGGCTTACAGCTATATATATCATTTATTTTAATTTCAATAAGGGGAGATGGAAATTTAGAGAACTAAAAAATTACGTTGGTGAATTGTTAATGGTATTGAAAAAAAATCCAAAGCAGGATATTTTTTATCTCAATTGATATGAATTGTATTTTTTGTCAATAAATGGTCAACATATATTGGATATTTCAAAAGAGAGGTGTAGGTGTTTGTGAATAATCAGGAAGATTGTCTTTTTTTATATATTAATTATAACGATTGTTGAATTGGTCTTTAATGTCAATGAAATGTATCAATTCTCTATGGATGAAACTTTTTTTACAACATAATTAACAATATGACTTAATGAAGATATTGAAAATTATTATTACCCATGATGAGTTTTGGAGATGTGAATATATTGGAGTTGATTGGAATATATGGTGAGATATTGATTGATATTATATTTTATACTTAAAATTAATCTATATTTTTTTGTGAGCCTTATAAAAAACATGGAACCAAAAACAAAAGCCACATGGTCTAGATCAATGTAACATATTGTGGTAGAAAGCTCAACCACAAGGGATATTCACCCTAAGAATCTCCCCAAGAATCATGGGTTAGGGAATCATCATGGGCATGAAACTATGAGAACATAGGTGCATGAGTTCACTTGGGTGAATGCTCATGTAGGTTCCAAAGACACTGTGTAATGACATGGGATGTCAGAATCACCACAGTGCGGGTATTTTATATCATAGAGTGGAACCTAGGATATAATAACATAATAATTAATGGTGAGTTATTAACGAATTATGCACATCTCAATCGAGTGATAAATCCAATTGGCACTCACGTAATTTTAAAGACCTGACCCTAAATGCCCAAATCCATTATATTATTTTATTACATGACCATATATACAAGAAAGTGGTCTCCTGAAGGAATAAATAACATATTATGTTTAAAAAAAAGATAAATACATTTGTTCAATATTAGAACTTGAAAATAAATTCAACATATCAACTTATTATTAACCACACATAATCACCTAGATTATAATTTCAAGTCATTCATAATATACTTCTTCACAACATGGGGAAAATAAAACAGGTGAAAGGGGTGAGCTCAGAGTCTAACTAAGGGTAGATAATACAGAGGAATAAAATATAAACATAAAATATTGGCATGATTAAAAACTAAAATTCATTCCTTTAAAAATATACTTGGGTATAATATAGTAGAAATAAAAACAAGTTAAATAATTCCATAAAACATAACCATGGATATTATACTAGTCAAATAATCACATGAATTATAAATCAATAGTTTAATGATGAGGGAATTCCTAATTATGTACATTTTAAAATATACCATCAATTCTTTGGGCTATGACATATGAAAATGATTAAGGGCTCATGCACAACCATATCTGAAAATTAGTAAGGCCTTGGACAAGTCCATATTTGTTTTGTCCCATGGGGCCCACCAATGCATAGAGGTGCTATATGGGCCCATCCCATGACTTACTTAGTCCAATTCATTCTTCATATGAATGGGGATAAATATAAAAGTCATGGAAACTCATATTAAATCTATCATTAGAATGTTTAATAAATTTCCCCTAAAATTACACATAAACACAAACCATTTGGATTAATATGGTGAATGGGATCAAGAAATTACATCCACATTAAATCTAACAATAAACCATTAAATAAAATATGGTGTATGATATCATTAAACAATAACATAATTTTATCATAAGAATCATCAAGAGTGTTGAAATAGGTGAAAATAATTTTATAAAATCATCAAGTAATTCTGGAGATAAATACTCATTTACGTTGAAAAGAATAGTTATTTTGGAAAAACAATTCTTAAACCCAGAATTAAATTATGATGTTTTTCATAAAATGATGAAAGTTTTTATATAAGTAATTTTTTTTTAAAACATATCTTCATGTTCTCTTGAAAATACGGGATAATTTGAGAAAGTTTCTTGAAATAAGCATCTTTATCCGGAAAGATTTTTTAAAGATCTTTTTAAAACATGTAACTCAACATAAAATAAAGAAGGATTCTTATTGTCAAGAATGTATATAACATTCACACAGAATGTAAAAATAGTAAATAAGAAAAAAGAATTATTTAGTTTTCATTAAGAGTGACAAATATTAACCTGAAATAAAATGGAATTTGAGGTAGATAACCCTTACCTTATGTCTGAATATGTTCTTCTCATGAACTTAAGGCCCTTAAATATTAAATTATATTTATTAATAGAATCATTAAGAACATATTATATAGTTTTTTGATTTAATAACATTTTATTAAGTTAATTTATGGTCTTTTTATGGAATAAAAGATTTGATATGAGTCTCAACTACATATATATCCTCGGTTGGGTTTTCACTAAAATATTAGGTGATACCATTTCCATAATTTCATGGGTATTTAGAGATCCAATAATTGCGTTATCTTATTCCCCAATTATATTTGAAAAAAAATCATATTTTGAGGCATATTAATCATTGGACAAAGGGTCATCCATGTGTATCATGTTAAAAATAAAAATATGAGCTCTTAAAGAGACGATGGTTCTATTTCGTAGTGCGGTGACCATGCTTCAAATGTTTTAGGGAAGAAATATTCAGGAGTCAACGTTTGAATTGGAGAAGAATATGATTCCTCTTCTACTTCTTCCTTCATTAATGATCACACACACTTTTGGGAGGCCTATCAAATGATAAATTCCTCAGTGGCGTAGATATTGTGGGTATGTTTAGGTATCTATCAGGGTGGGATGATCTTGGTTAAATAATTTTTTATTCAACCATTTGTCAAACATCCGCTCAGGTTTTTCTAGAACTTTCTCCCAAACAACTTCATATTATTTCAATAAAATGGTTATGAAGGACACTAACTCTGAGGATTTATCTAACTCTACATTTCAAGAATACCACAATATTTAAAGGAATTGTGTGAATAAAAAGTCCTAAATATTATTACATAGCCTTTAAGGAAAGGTTCGTAGTCGGGACGGTCAGTGAGGTTGACCTCATTGGGATTCTTAGGCTACGGTAGCTTGCGAAGGGTATTGTCCATGGCTACCAGGAAAAAATTAGAGAATTTATAATCTTAAGAGTGTTTTGTATTAATCTATTCCTAAATTCTCTAGTAATCAAAATTTCTCTATGCATATGACCGATGGAAATTTTGTGATTTTCACTAATCGATAAGGGGTGTTGGGTGGTATAGGACATTACTAGGTTTCTAGATGGGCACATATACTAGGTTGAGAGTGACAATTTTAAATATTCATTTGCCTAAAAGTTTCCAAGGTTCTTAGGGAATGAGTTTATATTAGGATCGGGTTGGCTAAATGGAGTCCTCTAGACAGTGTTCCATTTCTTCAAACTCATAGAACCAAAATATATACGTTATTGGGAATAGAGGTGTATGAAACTCATCCCATAGGCTCCTAGAATAGAATTCCATAATTTTATCATAAAAAAGATTTATACTGAGTGAATAGGTTAAACCATTCAATATTTCTATGATCTCATAAACCCTATCATTTTCATATTGCTTGCAGTTTGTATGGTCCACAATTGTTGTTTTCCTCGGTGTGCAGATAAAAAGACAAATGAATTGATGAAAGAGGTCAATTAATCCTACAATGGATACTATTAGAGGACTATTTTACCAAAAAATGACTCGATCAATCAGAGTCTATATAAAACACCGTATTATTGTTACCTCATGTAGATCTCTAGGGCCCATTATTGTCTCATATCAGGATCTGAAGTGTGTTTCAACCTAAAATTTTGATAAGGTGTTATTGCTAAAATTGAGTGGAGGAAAAGTGTTATCGAACCATTTGGGATATGGATTCATCTCTGGCTACATAGGTGTGCATCACCCACCCCATGGATTCTATTTTAAAAGAAATGTACTCAATGAAAATAAGAAGCTCTTAGGGAAGTGTTGTATAAGTCATTTCCCATCTATAGGGAGTGGTGGTGCTTGATGATGTCCCCCTCTTTAATATCAATCTAATTTTCAATTCTCCATATGACTAATTGATCACCCTAGGTAGGGATAAGTTGTATCCATAATAATGGGATGTCATGATCATTTTTTATTTCATCATTTATATAGATTCTCCACATAGATCCATAGCCATTCTAATGCTTAGATAGTGCACATGTTGGCAGGTTAAATTATATAGTAGGAGGGATATTTTCCTCATCCTAAAAATGATACTTGGTAGCAATATTTCTTATGATTAACTCCTCGTATAGTTCTCTGAGAGTCTTTATATCAGTATTTAATTTCCAAACATGTTCCTCTATGGAATGAACCTAAACCCTTTTGGGTGGTGGTTGGGATATAGAAAAACGTTTTCCTTTTTCCGTGGAGTTATTCTATTGGAGTGGTGGAAAATCAATATTCGAGTTTTCTAGATTTCAGAGCTTTCTTTTATTCCTGGTGCATAAAGACTCAGTCTGTGCATCCAAATTAACCTCCTCTTAGGTAATATTATTAATGTTGTTGCCCTCTTCATTTATGACCTTATCCTCCATGTCTATTAAATTGATGATGGCAAACTTCCTATAGGAAAATCAGGCAATGGTGGTTATCCCATTTCTATCAACACAATTGGATTTATTATGCACAACATTCACAAGGGTATTTACTCAAACCCATGTCCATATTGGTCCATTTTCTATTGAAAACATAGTGGGGTATGATCAGCTTCACTATATGCTCCTCTCATCTTTGTCTGTGTATACTGACTTTATGGGTGTATCCAATCATATTTTCTTAATGGGACATAAATAATAGAGGTTTTATTATATTGAAGGGAATGAATGGGATGCCGACCATTGATATTTACCTCCAAACCTACAAAATATTTATTCCCATAGTTTTGCTAATGATGATGAAAATTCCATAGGCCTTGCAAGCTATTGGTTATTCAGGGAGACAATTATTGTGACTAATATTTTTATTGATAATCCAATGATTCCAACCCGGTCTTTGATGAATATGGGGATGGAAATTGAGATAATAATTCCCCAATTAGTGTAGTTTGGGATTTATCTATAATAACCGTTGATTTCTCAAATACCCTTATATGTGATAATGAACCTAGTGATGGTGATTGAGATATAAATGCCACTATCCTATAGAGAAGGGTATTTCATACAAAAGCGGAGAATAAATCATATATTCAGCAGGGAATTGATTACTAGATGGGTCTAGGATGTGGGAGATATTCCATGAATTCAGTGGGATGAGTTCACTCAAGGACAACTACTATCAAATATACTAATATGACCCATTTGATGTAGTGAATCTATGCTTTCATAAGATCTTGGTGTGATGGCTACACAATATGGGAATCATTCTTCATGGAATGTTGTATCTTTTATAAAAATCAGTTCTTTCTCTGATGTGTATTAATATTTTTAGGGTCTCCATTTATCTTCATGAAGTCTATACTCTCCCCTCAATAATTATGAATGTGATCCATTGAAGTGTGGGAATTTTTTTGTAGTGACCATTATGTCTATGTGTTACCCAGTCCACAAATTGTTCTAGAGGATATGAAATTACAGGATATCATATATGAAGGGTTATACTATTATTGGAATATAGTGCAGTGTAATGCTCTGAAATTTGTCCATACTCGGATACCCACATCCAGTGATGCTTAGGAAATTAGTCCACGTAGGGTATTCACAGTGCAATATAATAAAATACGTATGTGTTTATCACAATCTTCCATTCTATGGATATGGGTAATGGAAAATGTGGCCATATTTATCTAAAAACAGAGTTTAATGACGAGATAAAGGTTATAATCATATACAGAATATGAAATATGCCTAGCATTTATTATCTGATGATTTAAAAACATATTTTGGAATAGATAAGTCACAATCTCCTTCTCTAGATCATATGGTACCTCATGGACCTGTGGTCGTGGTTTTCTCTCAGAATTATATATGGAAGCCAAATATTTTTTTCATCCGTAACTATGGGTTGATTTGTTCATAAGAAAGTTTTTGACCAGAAGGTTCTCTATTTATTTAAGAGTTGATATTACTATCACCAGATCTGATCACACTACTAGTTTTTAGATCATAGTAGATTCACGTTTTTTATGGATTCCTATGGTTACACCATGGTTTCCTAATTTATGTATTTTTAGACATCTTGGAGCTCTTCTGTAGATCTGGCGAATACAACTAATGTTCTTTTGTGTGGTGACACACATATTTTAAATCCCCTATCATGTGTCGGAGGTTAGGTAAATTTACCATTTTTGTCTTGCCAGAACCTTTATTGGATTCTTTATTTGTTTTTTTATCCGCCATCCCTTTTATTAAGTGGTATCTATTTTCTACTTATATTTAATTTTGGTAAGGATGGAATATCATGTATTAATTAACATTTTATGAAAATATATTATAGGTTAACTATTTGATGTGTCATATAGTGACTTATTTCTCTACCCCTATACATGAACCTTAGGGTGCAGAAAGACCTAATGTATTCTATAATTTTGGAGAACATGTTTTCATGTGGATGGGGCTAAGGCCCAATTCTACTTGAATGAGTAGAGAAACCCCAGTTTAGTCTCATGATCAGTATGATGCAGTTCAATCATTGTGGATACAAGGTATGTGGATTTTATTGGTTTTTGTAGTAGAAAATTTTGTAATTATATTAAAATTTAATTATATTATATTTTTGGGAATCCTAGTGGGTGATTGACTATTGTATGGTTTTTAGTATTTTAGTCTATTTGACTATATGTTTCATTCATATTATTATAACATGCATCTATTTATGTTATTTTGTAATCTTATAGTCATATTTGTGTATGTTTTCAGTTACTTTATATTTTTCTCTCACTCTGACTAGACATTAAATTATCCCCACTACATGTATTTTACACTTTACAATGATCAGCATACTATAGAATATGAGGAGGCACAAATAAGGCATTATGGAAGGCCAGATTGGGTGACATGTCTGGTGGAAAAAGGTTAGCTTGTTAAAAATATTGTATAAGATGTGATCTTTTTTATGATTTGGTTATTTCAAATACAGGTGGTTTAGGAATGTGCCAAAATAGTTTATTGTAATAACACTAGAATTTCATGAACACATTTGATAATAGGCATTAGAATTTTCTAAAGCATGGGATTCCCATTCGTGGATTGTATTTTAACAGTTCTATTTTTATTTTTCCTTGTGTGATGCACTTAATTATGTTTATTTATGTTTTATTCTGGTTTCTATTTCCTATCCAGTTGGAAAGATGCATGTTTTCTTAAATTATAGTTTGCATGTTCGATTCACATGAAATATTTCAATTTATAATTTTTAAATGTGATAGGTATTAATTTGTTTGAAGTGACTTCAATGACCAATTTGGTTTGTCACATATAGGTCCTTGGTGAAATTCAATAATGTTATACCACATGAATATAAATTATCTTACGATGTTAGGTTATGTGGATCATGTGGCGTGATATTATTTGGTAAAAAGATGCAGTACCTTCATCAAGGGATGCATAGAGGACCTTTTAGGCCATTATGGGGCTTTGATTGCACTATTTCTGTCTCAGTAATGAATATAAGATGGAAGATATGTTTTATTGGCCTCAAGTTATGTTTTGGTGGTGGTTTCCCAGAAGTCCAATGTATGTGTTCATTGGAAGGGTGTTCTTCTTTCCAAATCATGTCTATCATGAATTGATGTAGGGGCCATGTTTATAATCAGACTAATTTATTTTTTTGGAATGGATATTATTACATTTTAGTGTCATTGAAGTCTATTTTCAGTAGGTATTTGTTTTTAATGAGTATTTTATTTTATGCGAATTGGACCACATAAATGTTTTCCCTATCTCATAGATGGGTTGAGAGGGAAGGTTCAGTTGGTTTTTGGCAATGATCATTTATTATTTCACCTTTGGATATGTAATTTGAGGATCATTAGATCATTGTGGATTTGGATGGATGATTTTGTGCATCTTTTTCATGTGGTATATCATAAATTAAGGGATATTTCTAGTTTTTTATATGTGGGGTATTTAGGTTTCTATAGTTTGTTAGAACTGGCCTGCATAAAGAGCATGTTTCGTGTCTTTGTGTACATTAGCATTTTTTCATTAGTAAATGACCAATTTGTTATTGATTCACATTCATCATTATGGATTGGTTTATGTAATCCATTATAATAGATGGTTCATTATAGGTTATTATAGGTTGTGAGGCTTATTTAAGTAGATTATATAGCATTGAAGTTGATATTCCTTATAGCATGTGGCTGAATGTGGTTTTTTTTGGGTGAGATCAAGTGTGAGTAGTTTTTTCACATTTATCAATTTTGTTTTTTGTTAAAAATAGCATGGTTTTTGTGGTTTTTGTTTTGGAAGTGGGGAGTTGATAAAGATACTCCCATGGTGGGGAGCATCATATTAGTCATGGTTGAATGTATCTCATGTTAAAATAGTGTTGTTATCCCTATTATACTAGTATTTGGATGATCGATATGGATTGTAATTCCAATGTTCTTGGGTGAGTGTATGTCTACTGGTGGACCACTGGGGATTTTCAAGGGAGAGAATTGTTTTTTGTGTGCATGTATTGATTCCTCGCATTATCAGAAGTTGTGAAAATTAGATGAAATTTTGGAAATTTTATCCTCAAATGTATTCAAAGGTAAAATGGTAAATTATCCTATATTATGATCCATGTAAAAATTTTAAACACTTTTTTTGTTATAGAATCGGGTGTTTACTATAGGGAACATGTTTTGTGTAAATCCAAGCAGTTTTTATTTTTGATGAATTATTAACATTTAATCAATTAAATGTTAATTTATTCAAGAATGTTTGCTTAGTAATATCTTTAAAATGGAGAATAATATTGATATCACATATTCTATTTTTAGTATGGAATTAGATGTTTTATAGAGTTGATAAATAAACCCATCGCAAGCGTCGGGATTAGGTTTATTCCCCTTTTTGTTTTCATATTTATTTCTTTTTCATTATCATTTTTTATTTTCCATTAATTTTCTCACGTCCCCTATAATGTTTCACATACGAATCTATAAGAATAAACTTTGTGGACTTTAGAAAATAGATAAATATGAAGAGAAGATGGGAGGGATGAGGAGGAACCTACCTAGGAGCTTGTCCAGAGGTAGATTGAGGCTCGGTGGGTGTGTGACATGGATCTGATGCAAAGGTTCAACAGTTCCACCCATAAGAATGAAAATTTTATTTCTTTCCATATAAATAATTACTGGATATAGATTTTTATTCTATAAAAAAAATTTGGTTCTTGTGGATGCTATGAAGATTGATCTTTAGATTTTGGGGATATTTTTGGGCTTTCACAAAGTTTTGGGTGTTATCCATTTGAGAAAATCCATGTACACAACATATATATCATAGAACACACATCATGGCTTTTCATGTTCTAGGAAGAAGGTATTTTTGTGACTACATGCCATGTAATGGAGTTTCATTCCATTTAGGGATGAATCAAGGTGTAATGGGGGAACATAGACATACATGGTACATGACCAGATCCCACGCAATATATAGGGCCAGCGGTCATATACAGTCCTTGTCCAAACCCATTGTATGGATACTACATTCAGATGCGTGGGGTGGAATCACATGTGTGGTACACTTCATGTACGATATGTACACACTATGTATTTAGGAGTAGTACACACTAAGTGGGGCCGAAGTATATGGGAATGTACCCATGCAGGAATAAAAAGAATGAACGATGATTTTTTAATGATAATTGCTCCTTGAATAAATATTTTTTATATGTTATATAATATTATACATGTAAATTAGATAAATAATCCAATATTTTTTATTTCATTTATAGTGATCATTTCATTTGTTAGCTATGAAACTAATTAAAATTCCAAGCATTACGAATTGAAAACAAATTTAAAATTGAAAATATAAAATTAGAAAATACTGATGGAACAATTTTTCTAGAATAATCGCCTCTATGAGAAACCCTATAGAAATGAATAAAAATTAGTAAACCAATCAATATCGTCATAAATGAAAATATAACCTCCCAAAAAAATGTATTGAAAATTGGGTGAACAAATAAAGTTATATTTATCGAGTGTAGAGGGAAATGTGACTTTTAGGATTTGCATGTTATATGATTGTTGGTCAATATAATGATTGGACAATTTGAAAATTGAAAACTCTAATATTTGGTGAAAATTTAACCATTATCATAATATTTTATAACATGAAATGACAAAGAATAATTGATAGAGAAAGGAGAAGCAATTCCCTCAACAAATAGTGTCATGTCATTTGATTCCTATCCGTCTGATCACGGTATGGAGGTAGCGTCAATATTGTTTTCCCATGACCAATTCCAATATGAACATCAATAGGTGAAGATATAATGAAATCACTTATAGGATACATTCACGTTACTGGATATTACCTCACAATCAATGTCACATGAGCCACCATGTGATTGTAACCTCATAGAACACCTTACCCTTAATGCGTATGTAGGTAAAATAAGGGGATACACATATAGGCCTTAGTTTTATAAAGATTAATTTCCATTGTACAAATAAAATATTTATTCCATCATTTCAATTTTGATAATAATTTTTAAAAAATATATATATTTTCAATTTTCAATATATTGATAAATAGATTTTTGAACATAGGTAAAAGATAAAAATATTTTTTAGAAAATATATGAATTCTAATAAAAAACTAAGTTATTTTGAATAAAATTTTTTAAAATTGAATATTCATTTAATGAAATTTTATTTAAAGTTAAATGAAAAAATAATTTTACAATGTCATGTGATATTTTTATAACTATCAAAAAAATTAGTGTGCCTTAAAAACTACTTTTTTTCAGTAAATAATGATTTTTATATTTAAAAGTAAAATCCTTTATCTTTATATAATTATTATTATAAAATGAAAACTATAATTTAAATCAGAATGTCCAAATTTTGTTAGAGTGAATTTATGAGAATTTTATTTAAATATTTATTTTTACATTATGTGTAAACATATTGTTTTTTATTTTGGATTTGTTTTAGGACGACATATTTATGTTGTAATGATGTAATAATTAAACAAATACTATTTTGAACTCACAATTTGTTTTTTATTTTTGATATGTTTTAATGAATTCAAAATACGTTATTTAAGTCACAAGATAAAATATGTTATTTTTAATAATATATATTTTAATAGTTATTAATAAATTCCCAAACCTATAGGTGACTTTAAAAAGAAAATAATGGAAATTTTATTTTAAATAAATTATTTTGTTAAATATTATTCTTCCATGTCCAAAGAAGTATTAAAAAATGTTGTACAATTCCAATGGATTAAAATATAATAATGTTTGACTCAAATTTCTATAACCATTATGATAAAAAATGGGTATGAAATGGTTTTATCATTTTCCAAAACATATATTTCCGTGACCTATACATGGAAATTAATAAATAATTACACCACTTGTTCTATAAATACAGACCCATGTCATCATTCCCATTCACTCCAAATCTATCCACTGTGACGATCTCGTGATTGATTGTCCCACAATGTCCCCCCCAAGGTTTCTTCAAGACACCATGGTTCCACCCCATGTTTTAAAAAAAATATTTAATGTAAGAGAAATCATAACATTAATATGCATTGAAGTTCTATTTTTTGTGGTATGTCTCTTATTTTACAGACAAATTACATTTTTTCCTAATTTTATTATACCATTATTGTTTTAATGGTATTTTATGAATGGGAGAACATTTTTTCCCCTCGTTTTTACCATCCTTTAAACATGTTTTATACCCATCATGATGAAAAATGTATTTATGGAATTTTAATAATTTATCTGTGAAATTATATTTCCCATTTATTTAAACAACAAAACCACTCCCTTTTCTATGTGTATTCAACTATATGAATACATGAATTATTTATTTTTAAATTTACATACATGAAACCAAAATTCACTTTCATTGTATTAGAAATAATGTAATGGTTATGTCTTAAGAACTTTTTAATCAATGATTTTGATATGTAACACATTCTTTATTTTGCACAAGTTAATGAAATGATTTATTAAGATATATGTGGATCACATGAAATTAATACATATAAATGGTCCACTCTTCTAGTTCTATAATACCCTGTGTAATGAATTTATTCTCTAAATATTACATGTTTTAAGAAAAAATGGTGAAAAACCTTTGTAATTTTCATTTATGCCACCTTGAGGAAAAACCTTAGAAATATGTCTATGAATAGATAATTTTTATGATGTTTCTACATTTCCATGTTATGATTAGTGTTCTTATTATTATGATACGCCTATTTCCATGAATTATTATTAGGTACAATATTGTTATTGATATGTATTATGATCACATGGTATTTGTTTCTCTTTCTTATTCCCTTATTTTTTTTCTTTATCTCAAATTTCGTTTGATGTACGTCCACATTATTTGTTTTCATGTATTTTATACATAATTTAAAAAACATTCACTTTAAAAAATCTTGCTATTTCCTTCCATCTATTGAGATTTTTATATAATAAATAGGTATGATTCCATAGTTGGTATCAATGCACTATTTAGCTAATTTTGGAAATGAAGGCTTGAAAGACTAAGTATAAATCCCTTGCGCAAGTCTATATACAGTAAAAATTTCAATTATTTTGGTATGTTTTAAATAATTGGATTCATAGAAATAAATACTTGTCTAAATAATACTTGTGGATGTACTTATGGAACAAATATAACTATTTGGGACACCAAAAAACTCCACATTTAGCTTTACTATATCAATAAATGGTGCATGAAAATTATCCTTTAGGAACACATAGTTTGCAACTTCTGTGGGATATTTTTTAAAATTAAAAAATATTAATGAACCATTGTAATGGATATATAGAAAATTTAACAGTTATTAAAGAATAAAATATTTAAACATGATGTTTTGAGGCATAAAATCCCATTAGATTTATAAGATTCTTAAAAGTAACACATTTCTCAATAAGGTTTTTTATTTATTATCAAAAAATAAAAAGAAATAGGAGGAACAAGGTAAATGATAAGTGAAATAGATGATGCATTGATGGAATTACAGTTAATTATATAATGGAAAACATCACAACGATGATGAATCGACAATCTTGAGTTATGTATAATGAAATGAATCAGGTTGAGCAATCAGATTCACCTCGAGGGGAACAAATTTCCATTGAGTACTCCATACATCAAAGACCGCCTACATTCAGTGGATCTACTGACCCATGGATTTTTGAACAATGAATTAGCTCTATACAAAATATCATTTTTATACTTCTATGTTCAGTGATAGGGAATTTCATCTTTCATGTATAACACTTTGAAGGAGAAGCCGATCCGTGGTAGATACAAATTAAAAAGATGAATGCAATAAAGAAGAATGATGTTATGGAGTGGGAAGAGTTCATCAGAATCTTTTTAATTAAATATTTTCCCCATTCGATGCAAAAAAATGAAGAAGTAATTATTATATCTTATAAAGAAGTAAAATGAATCAATTGGATGCTATGATTTAACTATACAAGAAATTCATGACAGAAATCTCTCTTTTTTATGTGCCCTAAGGGAATAGTTGATATATTATTTTGTCAATTGACACCCCCTCTTTGAAGGAATTTTGGAAGTAGACACTATAAAACACATAAGGATAGTGTACAATGTATTATAATGGTTTAATTGTAGTTTGGATAGATGCATTGATCATATAATTTGTCTAAAAATAATAGAGAAATGGATCCAAACTCAAGGTATAATTTCTATTTATAGTGTAGTAAAGAACATGAAACTTACCACATGAAAAAAATAATGGAATAATTATCTGGTTAAATTCATTCTTGGGAGTGGATTGTGTCAAAAATTCAAATAAGATATGAATATATATCAGAATATTCATTGTAAGTTAATGTCCAAACTTATCAGCACTGACCACAAAGTAAACATAGTGCAATCCCATACGGATGTTCAGTGGTTCATGTTTGAAAATTTTTGGAAATTTTCAAACAAATTTCCAAATCAGAAGATAATAGAGGGAAACCGCCTTCAACATGTGACTAGGAAATGGGATCATTGTCCATAATAGTATTTCAATACAGAAAAAGTAGAGGCTCTAGGTGATGTGTTTGTAGGTGTAATCATTGTTTTCTTGGATATAGAATGCACAAAGTTGGATTCTGGTTCTACACATTCCTTTACATCATCCATGTTTTCAGAGATTATAGAATTAATCCCATAGCTTTTAGTAGTAGAATTATCAGTCAATACTCCTATATAGATCATCATAGCATAAAAATGTATAGAAACTCTATTATTAACATATTAGTGTATAATATCATATCACATATAATAGTGATTCCCATGGGGGAATTCAGAACTATACTAGTGTTGGACTGGATCTCGAAGTGTAATTCCAAGATCAACTACAGAAGTATGGAAATTTCAATTTTCTCGAATGGAAAACCTATTGTTATTTTTAATGGATTGACATCCAAGAATGATAATTATTAAGAATAATCTACCATATACTTCATTATGAATATAATATATTAAAAAAGAGAAGAAAATGAAAGTATAAAGATAGAAAATGTCCCCATTATTGAATAATAAATTGACATATTTCATGAATATTTACATACACATCCCCTGGTGAGATTGGTATAGTTCTCTATTGTATTTATAACTAGATCAAAGACGATATTGAAGACCCCAAGAAGAACTGAAATTATAGAGTATGAGGAATTAAAGAAACAACCTTCAGATCTTTTAGGAAATAGATTTAACTGGCCTAGTCATTCTTCATTGGGAGAACCTATTCTATTTTCAAATAAAAAATATGGATCAATACATAAATGCATTGTTCATAGAGAACTTAACAGGTCATATATGAGAACAAGAACCCTCTCATATGGATTGATTATTTATACGACCAGTTTCATGGAGTAAAATTCTTCTCCAAGATTGAACTCTGATATGGGTATCATCAATTTTTGTTGATGAAAGAATATATTCCAAGGACTGTATTCTAATTTTTTTTAGTATTATGAGATTTTTATTATTATCTTTGTCCTAGGAAGTGATCTTTTTATATTTACGGATTTGATGAATATAATATTTAAGGAGTACCTTGATAGGTTCATGGTGGGTTTTATTGATTATATTAAAAAAATCAAAGACACACAAGGAGAATGAGTTTCATCTAGAGATTATATCGAAAAAACTCATGAATGGGAATCTATTTTGGAAAATTTTGTAAATGTAAATTCAGGTTACAAAAAGTTGCATTATTATAGAACATTTTTACTAGTAAATTAATCTTAGTTGAACCTTCTGAGAAAGAGGTTATATAGGAGTTTCTTAATACAATAATAGTAACTATATTTGTAGTATCCTTGGTCTGGAAGGATATTATAGGATGTTTTTGAAAAATAATTCATGTATATTTTACCCACTATAAAAATTAACTCAAAAAAAGATTTATAACCATTTGAATTTTTTTTTGAAAGAATGTTTTCATGAACTAAATAAGATATTTGTTACTACATCCAGGTTAACACTACACTCTTATAAAAAAGGATTTGTAATTTAGAGTGATACATCTATGAAAATATATTGGTGCATCCTCATGGAAGATGGTAAATTGATCACTTATTCATATCGATTGTTAAAGGATCATGAGTAAAATTATCTTATAAATGACAGAGATTTATATGTTGTCATTTTTATAGAATATATGAATGTAATGTATTTATTAGGAGAAATGTGATATATACACAGACGACCAGAGTTTTAAGTATATAATTTATGTGAAAGAAATTGATCTTAGGACAAATGATATTGATGATGATTCGTAAAGAGCATAATTATTAAATTCATTATCAGAGTGGATAAGAAAACAAAGTCACTAATGAAATATGTTGGAAGGACAATGTTGTTCTGGAAATTATTCGGATTAATGGATCTCCATTGATCAAAGACCTAGAGGGTTTTACAAGAGAATAATTTTGTTAGGGACTTCTGCAATCCAATCCCAAATTATTTCTCAACCATATTTACTAGATATTTTCAAGAGAGATAAAATGGGAGATCCTTTAAAACAAAAAAATATTGAGTTTGACAAGAATGGGATGTTTCTTGTGTTCAATATTGATTAGGAAGTTCTACTGAAATTTCCATGGAAGTCATGTGTCTCATCTATCATATAGATAATGAAGATGATGTATGATTATTATAGCTCTACATTCTCTATACATCATAGAAGTACAAAACATTATAGGGAAGTTTATGAAAATTATTGGTGGTATAATATGAAAATAGAGATTCCCAATTACATTTTATGGTGGCTGCTGTGTCAGTATGTGATGCAAGAGAGAAAACAACCTAGGCAAGTATTGTAGCCAATACCCATACCAACATGGAATATTGAAAATATCACAATGAAATTCATCACCCTTCTCCCAATAACATCATAAGGGAAAAATTACTAAAGGGGTTATAGTGGATCAACTCACCAAGACTGCACATTTCATCAAATTTAGGGAATATTTATATCATAGCCCAATAATTTTGATATAAATAAAGTAAGTGATGAGGATATATGAGAATACAAATTCAATCATATATGATTCTGACACAAGGGTAAACTCATACTTTTGGAGAAGTTAACAACATGCTTTGAATATTGAATTGTATTTTATTACGTCCCACCATCCCTAAACTGACGGATAATCGAAATAGACTATTAAAGGACTCAAGGATATGTTGAGAATATTCCATATGGAATTTAAAATGGGATGGGATAAACACATCCCATTATTTGAGTTCACATAAAAAAATTCATCAAATATATTGAAATGGTACCATATGAAGAACTATATGTAATGTGATGTATAAATATAACTTTTTGGGGTGATGTTGGTGAGAGAAAGCTACTTGTCCAGGATGCTATACAAGAGAAGACAAAAAAAGGATCATTCCATGCAATATCAAATATAGTCTAATTAGAGTTGGATGAAAAGATATACTAAAAACCATAAAATAGTCTTAGATTCTGTTGTTGATGAAATATATTTTCTTCTAAGATCACCATAGAACATATTCATTCGGTTTGGAAAGAAATGGAATCTTAGATTTAGACACATTGGTCACATTGAAATACTTGTCCTCATACGATAAATGAGTTATCAGCTATTACATCCAAAAAATAATGGTCAATTTTATGATGTATTCCTCTTATATATATTAATTAATTGAATAAAAGATCCATCACATCTAATAAATATTGAAGTGGTGCAGCTGGAACATGACCACTCTTATGGGGAGCAGCTGGTGAAGATCTTGGAAGGTAGATACATAGATCTACAAAAAATGACAACGCATATTATCAATTTCATTTCAGGTAACTACAAATATAAACACATGACATGAGAACTATAGGAAAAAAATGGGACATAAGTACCCCCAACCTTTTGGAAGCAAGAAAATGAGTTGAAATCTTAAGGATGAAATTTCTTAAGGGTGAAGAATGTAATGACTGAGGTTTTTTGAATGATATTTCTTCCCTGAATAAATATGATTCATATTATATAAAATATCGTAGTCATAAAAAATACAGAGAAACTAGAAAACTATTATGTCATCAATAATCATCACAGTATTAGTTTTCTATGAAATCATTTAAAATGAAAAACATTACAACTAAAAAATAGAATAACAAAAATGGGAAAATTTGGATCACCCCAATCTGCTAGAATAATATCCACCATAACCTACACAAAAGAAATGATACTAAATATTATCAAACCAATAAATATAATATGAAATAAAAATATAACATATGGAGTAATTATAGTGAATAATGTGTGAATTGATGATGTGATATTTAAAGATTTTAAATGAAAATGTGACCATTTGGATTTTATTATTATATGATGGTTGGTCAAGTATGACCATCGGAAAATATAAATATTGGTTTATTTTACTATTGGATACTATAATCTAGGGCTATAATTCTACAACTATAAATAGTGTTTATAATTTGTAATGGAAGGGGGTAATTGATGCTAAATGGAGAACCATTAACCTCAATCATTATAATGTTGTTGTTTAAATCCCATTTGTATATGTTTGGGATGGAGGTACTGTCAATGGGGTTTTCCCATGATAGATTCTAATATGAGATTAATAGTGTGAATCATCAAAAAAATAAATTATTGGAGAATTCAATGTTAGTGTATATTACCACTCCATCAATGTTAGCCGAGCCGCCACATGAAACTACCTCCATCACACAACTTACAGTTATGGTGTACACAAATATAATTAAGGGTAATAATTAAAGGGATTATGTTCTTAAAGTGTAATATAATTTTTATAAATTAAAATTTTATTCAAATAATTCCATTTTAAGAATATTCTATCTTTATAAAATATAGTTATAATTGGGAATAATTTGATAAATTTATTTGTGGACACAACTAATGCATTGTCATATATTTGTGAAAAGATATGAATTTATATTATAATCTATGTTATTCTAAATAAAATTTTTTTAATGAAAGATATTTTTCAAACACTCTAATTTAAATATAAATTATAATATAATTTTATATCATCCTTTTCAATTTCTAAAATTGTTGAAATATTAAGCATTCCATAAATCTACTATTTTTCAATAGATAAGGGTTTTTATATTTAAATGTTAATATTTTCATATTTAGAGAATTATTATGATAAAAAAATATATATATTTCAAATTATTACAGAATAATTAGGCTAAGGTAAATTTATTAGAATTTTCTAAAATACCTTATTATATCACAAATATTAAAAATCTAGATTTGGGTTTTATGTATTTTTTATTAATTAATATTTATTTCATAATGACGTAATAATGAATTAAATACCATCCAAGACAAAAAAATGATCTATTTTATTAATTGTATCTATATAAAAATACTTGTATTAATTAATAATCATATATGTGACTTTCCAAAGACTAAAATGTAGAATTTGATTTTAAAATCATTTTTTTGTAAAAACATTAATTTTTCATGTCTAAAGAAGTAATATAAAAATTCTTTCTATTCTATTGGATTAAAATATCATAAAATGTGACACACATATTCCAAACCTTATGGAAAAATCATTGGTTTGAGAAAGAATTTCATTTCCCACAATTTTTATTTCTAAGACCTATATATAGACATTATTAAACAATTCCTCCACTTTTTCTATAACTACCCACCTATTTAACCATTACCCATCAATCCCAATCCATCCTCTATAATTTTATATTTATTTTTCTCAAAATGAGTCCACCAAAATGTGTCCTCAGTCACCTAATAATCAATCCTTATGTATTAAGAACAACTCTTTCTGGTAAGGGAAGTCCCCACTTTTCCATCCATTCAACATTCCTTTTTATGGTATGTATTATATTTCTAAATTAATTGCATTTTTTTACTATCTATTATACCATTAATTTACTAATAATATTATATCAAGTGGAGTCCCCCATTCTCGCTCATTTTCACTTTCCTCAATCTTTTTTTTATACCCATTAGGCTGCCGAATTTACCTCTTAAACTTCTTTACATTACATGATAAATTATCTTTTCCGTTTTATTTTAATACCCCAACTTCTAATTTTATAATTTATCTTCAAATAAATATAATCCTATCATAGCTATTTGTCTATTTAAATATATGAAACGAACATTCTTATTCCTATGGTTATATATAAAACAATGGTAATGTCATCAAGATCTTTTTAAGAAATGATTTTGATATGAAACTCATTCTTTGTTTTCCATGGGTTAATGAAATGATTTATTAAAATCTAAGTAAATGACCTGAAATTAACCTAAATTAATGTAACATATTGATATTTGTCAAATTTATTGAGTAAATATTTTAGTTCGTTGAGATAACATGTTTTTCTGATACCCTAGTGATTCAGATTCGTAATTTTCTTTTAGGACACCTTAGTCAGATACCATTATGGCATGCTTATGAATGAAAATTTTTTATTATCTATCCACAATTAAAAGTTTTTATTCATCATCTTATTATTATTATTATATTTATATTATTCATTAATTACCATTATTCTTCATGTTCATGTTGACATGTATCTTGATCACATACTATATATCTCTCTTTCTTATTCCATTATTGGGATTCATGATCACCCATTTCCTTTGATTTATATCCCCATAACATTAGATGTAGTAAACGTAACATTGGGTAAACAAATTTCAATGTATTTAATGAATATTATTTGATTTGTTTTAATTTTTAATGTATTATGTACCCAATTTCCATGAAACTAAAATTGAAATGATATTGTGTTTTTCATGTAATTAAAAATTTATTTAATAAATAGGTGGGATTCCATTGTTCCTGCTATGTACATGGTGGAATCAACATGTAAGTTATGAAATAACATTATATTTTTCATTGGGAACAAATCCATATAGGACCATTAGGGTTATATTCAACGTACCCAAATTATATACTAAATAATTTCCCCCTGAAGTTATTTTTCTTATTTTCTTCATTGATTCAAAACTAGGCTTGTGAGAAGTCCATTCCATGTATTTTAATACATAAATAATAATAATGGAGTATTTTTTTAATATATTGGCCATTAGGGTGATGTTCTGGGTAAGAGATAATTTACTATTTGACTCCATCATGGTTTGGATTCATAATTCTCCCAGGGATTGGGTTGTGAGATGTGAGGCTTGGGTGTGCTTTTGAGATCATTATACGGATTGGGATTTTTGATACAATGATTTTATTTTTTATCATTCCTTTTAATATATCATTGATAGTGGGATAAAGTAGTATCTCTATGGGAATAATGGTTTTCTCTACATGTCAGGACTGGTTACATGAGGTTAGATCAGATGAGCTTTAGGTCTTGGGATTGAGAGACCAAAATGGATAGATCCACTGATCTAGGTTGACATCATGGGATTGAAGATAAATATGAGTTTCATTATGCTATTAAAATGTGTTTAATGGACATGGATTCTATTTTGGGATGGTATGTGATCTAGTGGCTAGTAGGCAATATAGTTAGATGTTAAAGATTCCCATGATTCATGGTTTTCATTGGATTCCCTTGTGGGTGAGTTGGTAATGATGTATGGGTAGTTTTTCATAGAGGACAATAGTGGTATTATTTCATCAGATTTATTTGAGGTTAATCATTAATGAGGATCCATTTTCAGTCTATATTTTGATGTGTTTATGAGGACCATTGTTATTTCCCTTATAGTAATGGTTTTCTTTTGTATTCCCTTTGGGGTTATTGTTGATCAAGGATTGGATGAAGGATAACGAGTGTTGTTTGGGATGTTTACTAACTATTTGTGACTGGTGATTTAAGTTGAGCTACAAGAACCCATCATTGGCCGTATTTCTCTTTTTGTGACATTTAATTTAAAGACCCATAAATTTCAAGGAAATGTTTTTCGTAATTTCTTTGGGATTTTACGAGTACACAGTTTCTGACGGAAACTGATTCTGAGGCCCGGTGTGCCCGGAATCAATTTCTGACGTTAAGCTTGGGTACGTTCAGTGAATAGACGAGCGGGTTTTTCTAACATTTGAACCGGTGTTCAGAATCGAAATCCAAGGGCACCGATGAAACTGCAGCGCCGGTAATTGCTTAACAAGACCTTTACTGGTGTTCTGTTTGCTCGGGAAGAGTTGTTTAAAATTTTGGTTTAAGTGTAAGTGAATTAAAATTGCATTATGAATTTTATTTCTTTTTTCTAAGTGTCAGATCCTAGGTGTCATAGTTAGAGGGGGACCCACTGGTTGTTAACTTCCCATGAGAGGATTAATGGTGAGGTGGGGCCCACACGAGCCCCCACCTTTTCAAATTCCCCACAACTCCCTAACTACTCTAAATGACCCTCTTTAATTATGTGGCTTTCCCTCACTTTAATCTTGCCAACCTAAACACTACCTTTAATTTTGACAACTCAAGATTAATTAAATGAAGTGAATTCAATTTTGAATCTTGGAGTTTTTTAAATTCATGGCTTGAGTAATAAAATAAGAGGAGTCATATTTTATTTGGTTGAAAGCATGTTGTGTTAAGTTTTTTGAGAGAATAATCTAAGTCTTGGAGATCTCTGTCATCCTCGTTGAAGAACGTAAATACCTCGACGAAGAACGATGTCACCGCAAGGAGAGATCGAGGTGTCGTTCTTCTCCTCTCCGTAGCCGGTGTGAGACGGCATCCTCTCCTTGGACGCACGTCAACGTCATTGTCGAAATCATCCCTGTGACGCTAGCTTCCGCGAACTTCTTTTCAGGTAGGGGTTTATTTTTACATTTGAGATTAATTTGATGTTCTTCATTAACTTTTGGCCGCCTGTTATCAATATAAAAGGAGGAGGACGGACCGCACGAACATGGTCGAACCTCATCTCCTTTTTGTTAATGTTTTTCTTCATGGATTGAAATGGAGGCAGTGTCGATGCAACGTGCGAGGTCGAGAGAACAGTGGCTGGAGCGGGCCGCACCATCTTGGCCGATCTGCGCCCAACTAGGCCGGACCAGGACCTGGGTCGGGTCAACCCTGTTCGGTCCGACCCATTGGGTATTGGGCTGGGTCGGATAGGGCCCAAACCCCCTATTTCCGGAAAGATCCATTCAAATGCCCATAACATGGGCTATGGACCTCCGATCGACACAACGTCAGTATCGTTGGGATCCCTGGATCGAGTGAGTCATTTTGGTATATTACACTCAAGGTTTCAGAGAACTTTGAGTATAGGCGGGTTGGTTCGAACACAAAACCAACCGGGCCTTTGGAGCGAAAACGCTTAAAACATGAGCTTCAGACGTACGATTGACGTGTCGTCGACATTTTTGGATTCCACTTAGTTAGACGGTTTTTTGGCTTACTCCACTCGAGGTTTGGATGCATCTAGTGTATAGTCAGGTTGGTTTTAGCTTAAAAACCAATTGGGCCCCTGGGACGAAAAAGCCAATATCTCTCAGACCGGTCGTCTGACTGACGCGCCATCTGTCGCGTTGAGATCCTATTGACGAGACGGAACTTTGTGATACATCAACTCTAGACTTCGTGAGAGTTGATGTATCGACCCCCTTGGTTCATGGAGCATACCCTCCTAGAATCGAGCGTACTGTGTGTGGGAACCCTAGAGCTGGCTGCGACTGCGATGATGATGACGACTATACTGGGATCCTCTGTGGGTTCGGCAGCGACGACGACCGTATTGGGATCCTCCGTGGGTTCTACGATGATGAATACTATTCTTGTATCCTATGTGTGTTCGGTAGTATTTGACTCTTTACTTGTATCCTATGTGGGTCCGCCAGAGTAGCTGGTCTTGTATCCTTTGTGTGTCCGACAGCTTAGCTAGTATTTTATCCTATGTGGGCCCGATAGATTGGACGAATCAGTGGCTAAATCTGACCATCTCTATTGCCTTACAAAATGTATACCTGTCTGACCTGAGTCTTGATTTTCAATCATTATCTTCGATATGAATGACTTGATTTCCTGTGTGGATTGGGTTCTACTTTCCTGAGTGGATTGGGTTGTACTTTCTTGTGTGGGCTAGATCGAACATCGGCTCGGATGTTGGAGGCGAACTGGAATTGATGACTCAGATATATGTACGGGAATATACCAAAGTACTGTTGGTTGTTACTTCGTGATTGTATCTTTCCTTTGGGGTTTATCCTTCGTGGATTCTGGGAGAACTTTTGGAGTCTCGGGGTCCCTACTGAGTATCGTATACTCACCCCTGCACAGGCTATGATCGCACTACATTGTGTTGGTTGCAGACAACGGACAACGCTGATCGTGGTTTAGGCTTATGGAGTGGAACAGTACCCATAGGTGGACTATTAGGCGGGACGTACACAGAGTAGACGGCCGGACTCGGGGAGCCGACGAGACTATTTGTACTCAACCTTCAGGTGGGAGTTCCGGTGGATGACTTCGTTTTTTATTCTTTACTTTTCAGTTGTTGTACTTTCCTTCCAGTTGCACTGCACTTTTAGTTGGGTTTGTATAGTGGCCCATTTACATTCCATCACTTACTATTGTAATCAGTTTACTTACTGTTTATTTCAACTGGTGTACTCTATGGTGTTTGTCTTCTTATATAAAAGCAATGTCTTCCCTTTCATCTAGATTTATGCCTTTGGGGCTAGTCGCCAACCCCTGGCCTATGGCAGATGGGCTTGGGGTAGTCACACAATAGGCCCCGAGGATGGGTCGTGACAACTTGGTATCCGAGGAGTTCGGTTCTACCACAGAACTCAGGACTCTGATCGTTCTTCTATATGAATAAATAGTGTAAAGGGTATTGAGTGTGGTTATCAGTCCAGGGAGTCTAGTGTTGGGGATCCAGCCGACGTATCCATACACCAGGACCCTGACTTCTGATTTCAGACTCAGTTCACAAAAACATTGATTGCTAGTGTGTTTCAAAGTTTTCTTTGTGATTACTTGTGTCAGCTCACCAGGTATACTATATTGACCATGGAGCACCTGTTTCTTTTCAGGATGGCCCCACGATGGTAGGCGACTAGGGTTCCGAGCATTGTGCGAGACGGCATCCCACCGAGTGATGAGGCCTCAGTGCAGGGCCCCATTACAGCAGAGGCACCGGCGGTACCTCTGCCCGCCGAGCCACTAATGCCACCAGCCCCAACAGGTGAGAGTGCACATTGCCTGAGTGCACTGTACCAGTTAAGCTTCAGAGACCGCACAGGTTCCATGGGGAGACAGACCCTCAGGAAGCCGAGGATTAGTTGGAAGCTTTTGTTTGAGTTTTCAGGTTAGTAGGGACACCAACAGACCTCATGGTGGTCCTTGTAGTGAGTCTCATGCATGCGGCAGCAGGAAGATGGTGGAGCCTGATGCTCTAGGTGCACAATGATGTATCTCTTCTTTGGACAGACTTCGATAGCCTCTTCCACTTAGAGTTCGTTCCAGCCACCCTCCATGCGGTGCGCATCCCGGAGCTATTACAGCTGCAGCATTGCAACTTGACTGTAGCCCAGTACTCGGTGAGATTTAACGATCTCTCGCACTATTCCACGGAGATGGTACAAGACCCATTCTTTTAGGCCCGAACCCTCAAATAGGTATTGAGGCATGAGATAAGGGAATCGATGATCTCCCTCAGCATACCGACGTAGGCAGGAGTACTGAAGCGAGCCCTTCTGGTAGAGATCTTTCTTGCTGAGCCTACACCAGCAGCGAGACCTACCGCATGGAGGCATGTAGCGGATTATTCAACAGATGGTAGTAAATGGATGTCACAGGGGTCCAAGTGGACCAGACCATCAGGCAGATGACCTCAGGATACTGGCTCGGAGGTGTGGGGCACACGATGCAGAGCCAACCTTAGGAGGAGCAGACAGTGCCATGCTTGCGGTGGGTAGGGCCACATGGCTCATGACTGCCGGACCCACCATGCAGAGGAGAAACAAACAGTTGAGGGAACACCCTAGAAGAGGCAGAGGTTCGACTATGGAAGTCCATAGGGAGCAGGAGGATGAGGCAGAGGAGCTGGCCGAGCGGCAGGTGGTGGATGATGTTTTGAGGCTCTACCACCACCACCACCAGGAGGTCCACCCCGACCACAGGGTTCTGGCGTACAGAGGTAGGATCTGCTTTAGGCAGTGGAGGCCTATGACCACGGTGCACCCGAGATGATTCGAGGTACTATTTGTGTCTACTCGACCCTTGCTTCAGTTTTTATAGACACAAGAGCGAGTCATTCTTTCATTTCTGCTGCCCTTTTCCAGAGATCGGAGAATCCGAAGGAGCCGTTGGCTCGATCCTTATGGCTAGAGACTCCTACAGGAGCAGACTCGAAGATTACGCACTAGTGGGGGTAGTGTGAGCTTACTCTATGAGGTTAGAGCTTCGGCTGGGATCTTCTTATAGTGGCGTCGAGGCCTTACGACTTCATCTTGGGCATGGATTGGTTATCTACAGTTCATTCTCATATAGACTATTTTAGGCGCACGGTGCGGTGTATCCGCACCGATGGGAGTAGGTTTACCTTCACCAGCAAGAAGGGAGCCTTTGCAGCACAATAATAACTCACACAGAGGAGAGGACAGTCGATCACTCATAATTTGGATAGCCTCATCCTAAGAGCAGTTGACGTGCGGAGTCCGAGTTTCCTGTTGTGGTGGATCAGTGTGAGGACGTTTTCTCGGATGACATTCCAGGACTACCTCCTAACAGAGAGGTAGACTTCTACATCGACGTGTACCCCGGGACAGCCCCGATATCTACACCAGCATATCGAATGGCTCATACCGAGCTTTGTGAGCTATCGGTATAGTTGGAGGACTTGTAGGGAAAGGTATTTTTATGACCCAGTGTTTCACCCTGGGCATCCCTGATTTTGTGCGCCAAGAAGGTGGACGAGAGCTTGCGACTATGTGTTGATTACCATCACCTGAACCAGGTGAACGTGAAGAACAAGTATCTGCTTCCAAGGATTGAATACATCATCGATCAGCTCAAGGGAGCACGGTGGTTTTCGAAGATAGACCTCTGGTTATGCTATCATCAGCTCAGAGTTCGAGACGAGGATGTGAAGAAGACGGACTTCTGATGTCGGTATGGCCACTATGAGTTCTTCGTTATGCCTTTTGGCATAACCAATGCTCCAGCAGTGTTCATGAGTCTCATGAACAGGATATTCCAGCCTTACCTCAATCGATTTATCATAGTCTTCATCGACGACATATTGATATACTCGATTTCTGAGGAGGAGCACGCCTACCACTTGCGGGTTGTACTAGAAACACTCTGAGAGCACCAGCTTTATGGTAAGCTCTCGAAGTGTCAGTTCTAGATACGTGAGGTCCACTTCTTATGGAACGTTATATCTGAGGCGGGAATTACGGTGGATCCTGCGAAGATCGAGGCAGTGCTAGCTTGGGAGCCACCCAGGAGTGTGACGGAGGTACGGAGTTTTCTGGGTCTGGCTGGGTACTATTGGAGGTTTCTTCCATAATTCTACATAGTTGCAGTAATACATTCCACTTTGACGAAGAAGGGGAAACCCTTCATTTGGTCAGAAAGATATCAGCAGAGCTTCCTGGAGCTGAGACAGTGGTTGACCAGTGCACCCATCTTGAGGATACTAGAGAAGGGATTAAGATATGTAGTCTACTGTGATGCATCAGGGACCAGACATGGGTGTGTCCTAATGTAGGAGTGGGAATTGGTCGCTTACGGATCACGACATATGAGGCAGCACGAGCAGAACTACGCTTCCCATCACCTGGAGTTAGCAACAGTGGTATTCGCTCTGAAGATGTGGTGGAACTATCTGATGGGAGAGTGCTTTACAGTCTACTCTGACCACTATAGTCTCAGATAGATCATCCCACAGAAGGTCCTGAACCTGAGATAATGGTGATGGCTCGAGTTTCTCCAAGACTATGACATTGAGATAGTCTATACTCCTGAAAAGGGGAACGTAGTAGCTGATGCTCTCTGTAGGAGGATGAGTATCTAGCCACTTGGAGAGGCGGCAGAGCAGTTAACCACTTTATAGGTATCCTTCATGGATAGGGATGAAGCACCCTTTCTACAATCACTCACAGTCACTCCTCCACTTCTTCAGTGGGTCAGAGAGGCACAACGAGGGGATGTTGACTGTGAGACGTGATGTGCATAGATGTCATCAGGACATGCACCTGATGGGTTCTCTGTAGGAGGAGAGCACGTCGTCCTTTTTAGAGGACGTACCATGGTACCAGCTACTTTGTAGGAGGAGGTGCTGAGGTATTTTCATACACCCCCTTTAGCAGTACATCTAGGAGTGCTGAAGATGTACCATGATATCAGACAATAGCACTGGTGGCCGGGTATGAAGAAGGTTGTAGTAGAGTTTGTTTCACGATGCCTCACCTGCCAGCAGGTGAAAGCAGAGCACCAGGTACCAGCAGGCTTGGTACAACCCATGGAGGTCCTGGAGTGGAAGTGGGATAGGATATCTATGGATTTCGTGACTGTACTTCCACGTACTTCTAGAGGACGTGACTCAATTTGGGTGATCGTCAACCGACTCACCAAGTCGGACCACTTTTTACCTATCATAGAGCATGGCTCAGTGGAGAGCATGGGACACCTCTATGTTTGGGAGATCGTACGGATTTATGGTGTACCATCATCTATCGTCCCCATTCAATATGCTCGCTTTACTTACCGACTTTGGAAGGGGTTGCAGGAGGAATTTGGAATTTATTTACGCCTGAGTACCACCTTTCAAACTCAGACGGATGGGAATATGGGGACGACCATTCAGACTCTTGAGGACATGCTCCGTGCATGTGTCCTCGACTTTGTTCGTAGCTGGGAGGATCACCTACCTTTGGTGGAGTTTGCGTACAACAACAGCTACCACTCCACCTCAGTATGGCACCATATGAGGCATTGTATAACCGACCATGCAGATCACCTCTATGCTAGACAGACCCTGAAGAATCAGCACTTCTGGGACCAGAGATGGTCCAGGCCACGACAAGGAAGGTCCAGGTCATCCAGGAGCGGATGAGGACAATGCAGAGCCGAGATAAGTCTTACGCTAACAGGAGGCGGAGACCACTAGATTTCGAGGATGGAGACCACGTTTTCTTACGGTTCTCACCTCGACGTGGATTACAGAGATTTGACAGGGGTGGAAAGTTATCTCTGTGCTTCATCAGACCATTTCAGGTTCTCAGCAGGATAGGCGATGTGGCTTATCACCTAGCTCTTCCACCTCATTTGCACCGGGTGCACGATATCTTCCACATATCTCTGCTGAGGACATACGTGCACGATCTGATGCATATCATCGACCATGGGGAGCTGGAAATCGATGAGAGGGTGACTATTACGAAGGTTCCAGTAGAGAGCAAGGATCGATAAGATCGAGTCCTACATGGACGGTCGATTCCTCTAGTTCACATCAGGTGGTAACACGGGAACCTCCAGGAGAGCACTTGGGAGCGGGAGGCTCAGATACGTGCACAGTAACATCATTTGTTTCCCTAGTTTGTCATGTATCATTATGGGTACGTAAAACCCTAAGGTGGGAGTAATATAAAGACCCGTAAATTTCAAGGAGAATTTTTTCTTAATTTATTTGGGATTTTACGAGTACGCAGTTTCTAAAAGCACCTAATTCCGAGGCTCGGTGTGCTCAGAATCAATTTCCTAAGTTTAGCTCGGGTACACTCAGTGAACGGATGAGAAGGTTTCTCTTACTTTTGAACTTCTGCTCCAAATCAAAATCCTAGGGCACCGATGAAACCGCAGCACCCGTAATTTCTTAAGAAGACCTTTACTGGAGTTCCGTTTTCTCAGGAAGAGTTTTTTAAAATTGTGTTTTAAGTGTAAGTGAAATAAAATTGCGTTATGAATTTTATTTCTTTTTTCTAAGAGTTAGATCCTAGGTGTGGGAGTTTGAGTGGGACCCACTGGTTGTTAACTTCCCATGAGAGGATTAAAGGTGAGTTTGGGGCCACACGAGACCCCACCTTTTCAAATCCCCCATAACTCCCTAATTCCTCTAAACCCCTCTTTTTAATTATGTGGATTTCCCTCACTTTAATCTTTCCAACCAAAACACTCCATTTTATTTTGACAACTCAAGATTAATTAAATGAAGTGAATTCAATTTTGAATCTTGGAGTTTTCAAAATGCATGGATTGAGTAATAAAAAAAGTGGAGTCTTTTTTTATTTGGCTGAAATCTTGTTGTGTTATGTGTTTGGAGAGAATACTCTATGTATTGGAGATCTCCATCATCCTCATTGAAGAACGTCAAGACCTCGACGAAGAACTTCGTCACCGCAAGGATAGATCAACGTGTCGTTCTTCTCCTCTCCGAAGATTGTGTGAGATGTCATCCTCTCCTTGGACACACATCAATTTCGTCATCGAAATCATCCCCACGACGCTAGCTTCCATGAACTTCTTTTGAGGCAGGGGTTGATTTATTACTTTCAAGATTAATTTGATGTTCTTCATTAAATTTTGGCTGCCTGTTATCCATATAATGGGCGGACAACATACCACACGAACATGACCGTACCTCCTCCCCTTTTTGTTAATGATTTTCTTCGTGGCTTGAAATAGAGGTGCTATCATTGCACCGCGTGAGGTTGAGAGAACCGCACCCTATGCGGGCCACGACCGAGGAGCGCGGCACCATCGTGCCACACTAGTGAGGCCGAAAGAGGCCGCAGCCAGAGCCGGGCCGCGGCGGGTGGAGCGCGGCACCGTCACGCTGCGTCGGAGCACCAGGAGGCTGCGACCGGGGTGGGCTGTGACAGAGGGGTGTGGCACCATTGTGCCATTCCGGACAAAAGTAAATGGCAGCATTTGGCCGCAGCGGTTTAGCAAGGGGGCGGTCGGACATCCGGTCGTCGGCGCTCCAGGAGGCAGGACCGGCGGGTACCGCGGTGGCTCTCCGGCAGGCCATTACTGTCGGACGATTCGGTAAGTCCGAGGGTTGTAACCCTCAACCAAAAAACGTAGGGAGGACATCATAGGGGTCCACTGTTTCAGAAATCAGGGGGGCGGCACCCCCCCCCCCCTTCCGCGTCCGCCCGCGCAAGGTCGGCCGCCCCGTGCTGGGTCGGACTGCCCGCGCTGGGTCGGACCGCCCACGTTGGGCCGAACCACCCGCGCTGGGCCGGGCCTCCTACGCCGGGCTGCCCCCAACTGGGCCGGACCCGGTCCCGAGTCAGGTCGACCGGGTTTGGGCCGACCCAGGGGGTATTGGGCCCGGTCGGACCGGGCCAAAACCCCTGTTTTCGGACAGATCCGTTAAAACACCCACAACATGGGCTACGGACCTCTGATCGACACACCATCAGTTGCGTTAGGATCCTTGGATCAAGGCTGTCATTGCAGCATATTACACTAATGATTTCAGAGAACTTTGCATATGGCCGGGTTGGTTTGAACACAAAACCAACCGGGCCCTCAGAACGGAAACGCTTATAACTTGAGCTCCGGATGTCCGATTGATGTGTCTTCGACTTTATTGGATTCCTCTTATTGAGACGGTTCTTCTAGATTACTCCACTTGAGGTTTGGACGCTGCTGGAGTACAGTCAGTTAGGTTTTAGCTTAAAAACCAATCGGGCCTTTGGATGAAAAAACCATTAACTCTCAGACCGAGCGTCCGACTAACGCGCCGTCTGTCACGTTGAGTTTCTATTGAGGATATGGAACTTTGTGATACATAAACTCTGAAAATCGTGACATTTTATGTATCGATCCCCTTCATTCGTGGAGAAGACCATCCTAGAATCGAGCGTGCTGTGTGCGGGAACCCTAGAGCTGGCTGCGACTACGGCGACGATGACGACTGTGCTAGGATCCTTAGTGGGTTTGGAAGAGACGACGACCGTACTGGGAACCTCTGTGGGTTAGATGGCAATGACTACTATTCTTGTATCCTATGTGGGTGCGACAGTATTTGACTATGTACTTGTATCCTATGTGGGTCCGGTAGAGTAGCTGGTATTGTATTCTTTGTGGGTCCGACAGCTTAGATGGTCTTGTATCCTATGTGGGTCCGACAGCTTAGATGAATTAGTGGCTACATCTAACCATCTCTATTGCCTTATTAAGTGTATACCAGTGTGAGCTGAGTCTTGATTTTCAGTCATTATCTTCGATATGATAGACTTGCTTTCTAGTGTTGATTAGGTTTTGCTTTCTTGAGTGGATTGGGTTGTACTTTCCTATGTGGACTAGATCGAACTTGGGCTCGGATGTTGGAGCCGAACTGGAATTAATGACTTAGGTATATGTATGGGCATATACCTAAGTAGTGTTGGTTGTTACTTCTTGATTCTATCTTTCCTTTGTGTTTTATCCTTCAGGGATTCTGGGAGACCTTCGGGATTCTCAGTGTCCCTACTGAGTATCATATACTCACCCATGCATGGGAAATTCCCACACAACATTGTGTTGGTTACCGACGATGGACAACACTGATCATGGTTGAGCCTTATGGAGCTGAATGGTACCTGGAGGTAGACTATCAGGTGGGACATACACGGAGTGGACAGCCAGACTCAGGGAGCCGACAAGACTATCTATACTCACCCTTCAGGTGGGAGTTTCAGAGGACGACTTCGTGGTTGCTGCTTTACTTTTCTATTGTTGTACTTTCCTTCCAGTTGTACTTCACTTTTAGTTTGGTTTGTATACTGGACCATTTACTTTCTAGCACTTTCTATTTTACCCAGTTTACTTACTGTTTATTTCAGCTTGCGTACTCTGTGGTGTTTGTTTTCTTATATAAAGGCAATGCCTTCCCTTTCATCGAGATTTACGTCTTTGGTGCTAGTCGCCAACCCCTGTCCTATAGAAGGAAGGCTTGGGGTAGTCATGGCATGGGCCCCGAGGACGGGTCGTGACATTTACTCTTTTTTTGATCATTTTATTGGTGTGTCCCATTATATTGGGTGTACAAAAGCATTCCCTAGAAATATTTCATTTTATGTCGGAACCCTTTGGTCTATGGGATCCCAGAGTGATGTTTGGTCATAAGGTAGGTGATTAAGATCATGTGGTGAATTTTTTTAAGATATTGACATTTTTGGGATCTATAGAGAAATGCCATTCTTTTTTATGAAATTTAATCATCATTTCTAGTTCATATATGGGTTTGAGGTTTGACCATCCTATGTTTCATTTGATTTTGGTTGGGATGTGTGAAATAATTTCTACTAAGGAAATTTGTTTATGGGGGATACCCTAAGGCCTTGTTAGATTTGGAATTATATGTGATTGTTTATCTATTCCTATGATTTATTGGATTGATATTGTTAGATTGGTTTAGGGAGCTAATAGATAATCTGGAAGTCTGAAACACCCTTTTAGTTGAGTGGAAATCATGTCTAGTGTAGCTATAATATCTTGATGTGATTAGTTACTTATGGGGTTTTTTTCTTCTCCATGGATATTGTTTGAATCTCTTCACCCGGTTTTTGGTTTTCTAAAATGTTTAAATTCGGATCCCAAAAAAAAATTGGTCCACATTTAGTTCTAGGTTTAGTGAGACTGTCCACTATGACTAACAACTTCTTTAGTTTTATTAGCCATGATATTAAAGTCACTATCTTAGAACATTTAATTGAAATTCTAGATTATAATAGACCCAAATTATCTTTTGGATTAATATTGTTACAATTTGGGTTTTTACATTCGTGTCTTTTATTAAGATTTCATGGATAACTTGTGTATATTTGGTAGATTTACCTTTTATTGTGTGTCGGGTGTGAGCCGCATGGTGTAAATCCTTCAGCATGGACCAGCCTGGAGGTGGATTTACATTGGTTGTCTGGATAAGACAAAAACATATATAATTTCATTATTTTTATTTATCCCATTCCTTTTTATGCAATGGTTTTCCATTATTCTGTCTATTATTAGTTTTTTAAAGGCTATGTATAACATGTGCACAACTTATTATTATGAAACAATAATATAGGTTCACCATTGGGGGTGAAATGTTGAGATTTATTGTAACGCCCCGACCCCAGCTACCCAGAGTCGGTGCGTTACTTCGTAACATTGGCATGATCACAAAAGATCAAGTCTCGAAAGACCGATTAGTTTAGTAGCCTTGGAAACACTAGATACATTCGTAAACGTTACATTACATCATAAAGTGAAAAACTACAATAACAAAGTCTCCATAGTCCACACTCATATCCTCTTCTGACTATCCCTGCAGGTCATTCATAAAATACTTCTTCACATCCTGGAAAATATTAAAACATTGAAAGGGGTGAGCTCAGATGCTCAGTAAGGATAACAATATTGCGGAAGCTTTCATAAATAAACATTAACATTTAAGGCAATGTATAACTAAAACAAAAGCCTTTTAAACATGAACTTCAACATAATATGGCAAAAGTAAAATGAGATAATGCCATTCTCTTCTTCACATGGATATTCTACTGGTCGAATAATCACATGCAATATCAATAACCACTTTCATAATGATGGAATGCATAATGCCAGACTATCATAACCACATAGCCAAGGCCTCGTGCCAAGACTACAAATAAGATTTTGTCAAGGCCTTGTGCCAAGACACTAGTTTGTCTCATGAGACCTGCCGATGCATCGAGGAGCTATAGCGGGCTCCACCCGTCACTTATTAAGTCCAATGCATTCCTCATATGAATAGGTTTAAACATATCATAAACCATAACATAATCGTATCACATAAAACATGCATAAAGGAAACATAACATTTCCATATTTCAATCACAAGATATCAATACAACACATTGATATAATAAAAATTCTTTCAAAACCATTTTCAATACCAAAATAAAAGAATGTTAAAACATTGTATTTATTTTTCTTTTTTAAAAAGGGTATGGCTTGTAAAGGAAGCCGAAACTCAAATAATGTTCACGGCGGCGGAGAAGTCGTTGTCGCCGCATAAGTACGGAAAGAAAAACATTCCCTTTTTGTCGTTTAGTAAAATGCTTCGTATAAAAAGATTCCTTTTGAATAAACTTAAAAGTCAAAGGGGTTTATACACCGTATAAAAGAAAGTTGTGTATAAAACCAAATATGCCTCAATGAAAGGAGATTGAGACGAAGTCCTTAAAAAGATCATTTTTAAAATAAAATAGATATATTATGTGTATTCACTATAGGTACACATAAAGAAAGTAAAAATACAAAATAAGACATAATAATATCATGACATAATTTGAAAGTAGGAGATTAACCCAAAGAATGGAAGTTGGGCTAAGAAGTTCCCTTACAAATAAAATATATCTATTAGGTGTATTCACTATATATACACATAAAGAACGTACAAATACAAGATAGGACATAATAATATCATGAAGTAATTTGAAAGTAGGAGATTAACCCAAAGAATTGAAGTTGGGTTAAGAAGTTCCCTTACCTCGTGTCTGACTTGACTCAACCGTTCTTTAACCTCCTCAAAATCGGGTAACTCTTTTTGATTTGAGCCAAAGGCTTCCTTGGGAAGAGTTCTGCCCAAAGTGAGGATTCTAGGAGTAAGAGAGGGATGTTGGGAGAGTATTTGGGCAGAGGTTGGCCGAGCCAAATGGCTTGAAGGTGTGAATAAGGTGGGAGAGGTGGGGGCCTTTTATAAGTGGAGAGGAGGGGCACTTTTGGAAAGTAATGAAATGTTACATTATTTCAAAATGATTTTCGGATTCTAAAGGTCCCACATCTATATAATTCGAGGCTAAGGTGATAAGGTTTCGAAATATCTTCATCCAATAGGCTTTGGACAAGTGTAAGCCTCGGATTTTGCATTATCTTCTCATTTTATTTAAATCGTCAAATAATGATGTCATCGCTGCATCATTATTATGTCATAAATACTTTAATTTATTTAATGTCTAAAAATTATAAAACAAATACTATGATGTAGGAAATCTTTTTAGCTTTCCAATGACTATTTATAATCAAAATTTGGACTTGTATAACCCCAATTAAAAATTGTTTTAGTAGAACAATTTATGTTAGTGTCATTTTCACTTTAACATTAAATAAAAACTAATTTATGTCATTTCCCAACAAAAGTGGATCCATGGGGTCCCCAAGTTAGGCCATGGCTTGTCTTGGTCGGCCATGACTCAACCAATGAGGTTGGGACATGTGTCTAGGTCATTTAATATTATTAAAGTATTATCTATACCTTAAACTACACTAATTACCACTAATCGCGATTAAGAACTTAATAAGTTACTATTCACCAAAAAAATTATTATAATCTCATTGAACCACATTTTACTTCTTAATGACAACCATGTATGTCGGATTTTTGAAAATCAAATCACAGAAGTGGTAATATTTCATTTAAACGAAAAATCAGTTATTTAACTACCACTTAGTGGTTTCACTATTCATCAAAAATTGAAGTTTCTCAGAACAATGCCAAAATTTCATCCTAAGCTATAATTGATATTCCGAATTCAAAAATGATGTCTATTTTACAAAATTCCAAACATATAAGTTGCATTAATTAATTTTATAATTAATTCCCGCTGTTACGACAAATAGCGTGTTTTCAAGAAACAATTTATATCAAAAGATTGGCAATTGTTTATATCCAAATTCAATGTTAAATTAATTCTAATGACCACCATTGGATAAAATGGTAAAAATATATTCTAATTATACATTAAATCCACTCAATAGTATAACTTATCACTATAAATTATTTTGATTAAAAAAGTTGTTTTAAGTATTTTTCACTATTCATAAAAAATTAGAAGTTCTCAGAAAAATACCAAAAATTCAACATAGGCTAATTTCGATATTACGAATACAAAAATGAAGTCCATTTTGAAATATAAAATTTCTATAATTTTAAAAAGTGGTTATTACTATTCATAACGGCTAGTTTGATTTGTCCCGATGTTTTAGAACTCGAAGTTGCGTACAATGCAAGCTATTGTATTATTGAATGAGAAGCGTATCGTGGAAGCTCGGGGTGTTACATTCTCCCCTCCTTCAATAAATTGCGTCCTCGCAATTTGAAATTTTTCTTGGAAAATAAAAGGTTGAAAAGAGAAAATACCTTTGAGGAAAACCCACATCGGAAATAAGGTTAATAAATATATAACATTAAAAGAAAGCAGGATAAGTACAAAGGTCACCCGATATAGCCCATTATAGGATTCTATGAAAATATGGATATGGAGGAGAAACAAACCATCAAGGTCTGATGGGGAGTTATAGAAAACAGGATTAGGAGAAAGTTTAACCACAAGAAAATCACAAACTTGTGATTGGTTAAACGGTCATTGAATCCCTAGTTGGAAAAGTTAACCGACAACATTTTTGTTTTAAGTTACCTTTTATAATGTTGAGGATTTTATTTAGGAGATTTACTAAGAACGTAAGGGAATATACATACTTGTTATGTATACTTTCATTCATTAATGAATTTTTACCACAAACCCATCTTTTACTCCAAATGGTAACAGAACTCAAAAATATTCTATTTATCCTAATTGTATAAGGTACCAAAGGTTAACACATACCATTTAGATTAGTAAAATTATTTTGTAATAACCAGGGACTTCCTGTAGGCTAGTGGTAGGAAATAAAGGCCTGTCGCACTTTGATTGTGGGTTCGATTCCTACAGCTTTGTCCGACGCGACAGTTTATGCCCCACCCTGCAGGTTGTCCTTTTCCTAAAACTATAGTATTATAATACTCCAAAAATAATCTTCATAAATTTTTTAACCTTAAACCATACTATCCAAAAATCAACTTAATCCACTCCAACCTTTATAGTTATCCAAAATACCTCTGTCCAGACTTTCTCTAAAAGGTCTCTTAATTCCAAAATCAATTTATCAGATTCCCCAAACAAAGTAAAGTTTCTTTTATTGTCACATACTAAAAATATAATTACCTTCATCATATTAAAACCTTACTGAAACCAACAAGTACTGCAGTACAATCCTTATATAGATCACATTATTCTAATAACCAGAATATAATCCATGAGTCCAAAAGCACCAATACATTAGTTATTCTGCTTCAACTATAGTAATAGCATAAGATTGTCCTTGATCCCTTGGCCTTTTCTGAGGTAAGTTTCCTTGACGCTTAGGACATTCATTTGCATAATGACCCATTTCTATACAATTGTAGCATTCAACTTTGACAGCCTCTTTCTTTCCCTTGCAATCACGTGCCTGGTGACCTTTTTCTCCACATTTATAACAGACTCCCATTCCTTTTAGGCAAGTACCAGGGTGATTCTTCCCACAATTATCACATAATGGAAAATCCTTCTTTCCCTTTTTCCCTTTATCTGTCTCTTGTTCCACCGTTCTCTTCTTCTCTTGCTTTACTTTGTTGTCATAAGACTTAGAGAATTCCTTTTCTGTCTTGATAGCACATGAGACAATATCTTCGTATGATGAGAAGGATTGTGATACCAAAGCTCGACGGAGAAATGGTTTTAACCCATCAAAGAAACGATCAATCTTACTCCTTGGGTTACGTATGTAATCTGCAGCATACCTTGCTAACCTTGTAAAGTTAGCCTCATACTTTGCGACATTCTCATCCTCCTTCTACCTCAGACTCAGAAATTGCCTTTCCATATCTGCTCGATGGTCACGAGGAAAGTATTTTTCTAAGAAAAGCTCTTTGAACTCCCTCCATTCCATATTCGATACGTCATCATCTTCCTTTGTGTTTTGAATCAGCGACCACCACTGATCGGCATCTCCAGTGAGGCGGTAAACTGCCATGACAACCTTCTCCCTTTCACTACTCCCCAAGGCATGGAATATTTTCTCTAAGGAATTTATCCATTGCTCAGCTACTATAGGATTTGTACTCCCATTAAAGGTTGGTGGTTGTTGCCTCATGAAACGGTCTAGCATTGATCCTCCACGTTGCGGATCAGGGTGCTCCATACGAGTAAGGTTGTTATTCATAACCTGCGTGAGTTGTCCTAGTATGGTAATAAGTTGATCAGCACCAGTTGTATCTCCAGGTCCACAATAATTATCTTGAGTAGGAGGGCAATCCCTACACGGAGTTCGTGCATTGATACAGTTTCCATTCCTTCTACTAGGCGCCATTTCTAAACAATGGCATAATCCAGATTAGTTTATGAATCAAAATACATAATTCCATACTTGTATAATACTTAACATAAATTGAACTATTTATGGATATAATCCATAATCATAAAAAGAAATGTTTCCTTTGAGGAAGTATGTACTCATAAACCTTACATAATGGTTTGTAAAGAAAATGAGAATTATCCTAAGCATATCCCCCGGGAGTGTCGTAACCAAGAGTGCAGCAAGGCCCGTTGTCGTGCACCAGTTCCCGTTCGAGTCTAGCTCAAAGCGGTGTTTTCGGGTTTTACCCCTAGGTACATCTGTGCCAGAGCCGCCTCTACCTGCTCGTATCCAGACAGGGATGTATTTCTCGGAAAACTCATAACATCTCTATAATACCAAAATTCTAGGAAGTTCTTCTATACTAATCCTCAAAGTCTATCTTTGGGCTATGTGCTCTAATCAGAGTTTATCTAAATCTAGCTTCCAAGGTTAGTACTAAACTGCCTCTGATACCAACTGTAACGCCCCGACCCCAGCTACCCAGAGTCGGTGCGTTACTTCGTAACATTGGCATGATCACAAAAGATCAAGTCTCGAAAGACCGATTAGTTTAGTAGCCTTGGAAACACTAGATACATTCGTAAATGTTACATTACATCATAAAGTGAAAAACTACAATAACAAAGTCTCCATAGTCCACACTCATATCCTCTTCTGACTATCCCTGCAGGTCATTCATAAAATACTTCTTCACATCCTGGAAAATATTAAAACATTGAAAGGGGTGAGCTCAGATGCTCAGTAAGGATAACAATATTGCGGAAGCTTTCATAAATAAACATTAACATTTAAGGCAATGTATAACTAAAACAAAAGCCTTTTAAACATGAACTTCAACATAATATGGCAAAAGTAAAATGAGATAATGCCATTCTCTTCTTCACATGGATATTCTACTGGTCGAATAATCACATGCAATATCAATAACCACTTTCATAATGATGGAATGCATAATGCCAGACTATCATAACCACATAGCCAAGGCCTCGTGCCAAGACTACAAATAAGATTTTGTCAAGGCCTTGTGCCAAGACACTAGTTTGTCTCATGAGACCTGCCGATGCATCGAGGAGCTATAGCGGGCTCCACCCGTCACTTATTAAGTCCAATGCATTCCTCATATGAATAGGTTTAAACATATCATAAACCATAACATAATCGTATCACATAAAACATGCATAAAGGAAACATAACATTTCCATATTTCAATCACAAGATATCAATACAACACATTGATATAATAAAAATTCTTTCAAAACCATTTTCAATACCAAAATAAAAGAATGTTAAAACATTGTATTTATTTTTCTTTTTTAAAAAGGGTATGGCTTGTAAAGGAAGCCGAAACTCAAATAATGTTCACGGCGGCGGAGAAGTCGTTGTCGCCGCATAAGTACGGAAAGAAAAACATTCCCTTTTTGTCGTTTAGTAAAATGCTTCGTATAAAAAGATTCCTTTTGAATAAACTTAAAAGTCAAAGGGGTTTATACACCGTATAAAAGAAAGTTGTGTATAAAACCAAATATGCCTCAATGAAAGGAGATTGAGACGAAGTCCTTAAAAAGATCATTTTTAAAATAAAATATATATATTATGTGTATTCACTATAGGTACACATAAAGAAAGTAAAAATACAAAATAAGACATAATAATATCATGACATAATTTGAAAGTAGGAGATTAACCCAAAGAATGGAAGTTGGGCTAAGAAGTTCCCTTACAAATAAAATATATCTATTAGGTGTATTCACTATATATACACATAAAGAACGTACAAATACAAGATAGGACATAATAATATCATGAAGTAATTTGAAAGTAGGAGATTAACCCAAAGAATTGAAGTTGGGTTAAGAAGTTCCCTTACCTCGTGTCTGACTTGACTCAACCGTTCTTTAACCTCCTCAAAATCGGGTAACTCTTTTTGATTTGAGCCAAAGGCTTCCTTGGGAAGAGTTCTGCCCAAAGTTAGGATTCTAGGAGTAAGATAGGGATGTTGGGAGAGTATTTGGGCAGAGGTTGGCCGAGCCAAATGGCTTGAAGGTGCGAATAAGGTGGGAGAGGTGGGGGCCTTTTATAAGTGGAGAGGAGGGGCACTTTTGGAAAGTAATGAAATGATACATTATTTCAAAATGCTTTTCGGATTCTAAAGGTCCCACATCTATATAATTCGAGGCTAAGGTGATAAGGTTTCGAAATATCTTCATCCAATAGGCTTTGGACAAGTGTAAGCCTCGGATTTTGCATTATCTTCTCATTTTATTTAAATCGTCAAATAATGATGTCATCGCTGCATCATTATTATGTCATAAATACTTTAATTTATTTAATGTCTAAAAATTATAAAACAAATACTATGATGTAGGAAATCTTTTTAGCTTTCCAATGACTATTTATAATCAAAATTTGGACTTGTATAACCCCAATTAAAAATTGTTTTAGTAGAACAATTTATGTTAGTGTCATTTTCACTTTAACATTAAATAAAAACTAATTTATGTCATTTCCCAACAAAAGTGGATCCATGGGGTCCCCAAGTTAGGCCATGGCTTGTCTTGGTCGGCCATGACTCAACCAATGAGGTTGGGACATGTGTCTAGGTCATTTAATATTATTAAAGTATTATCTATACCTTAAACTACACTAATTACCACTAATCGCGATTAAGAACTTAATAAGTTACTATTCACCAAAAAAATTATTATAATCTCATTGAACCACATTTTACTTCTTAATGACAACCATGTATGTCGGATTTTTGAAAATCAAATCACAGAAGTGGTAATATTTCATTTAAACGAAAAATCAGTTATTTAACTACCACTTAGTGGTTTCACTATTCATCAAAAATTGAAGTTTCTCAGAACAATGCCAAAATTTCATCCTAAGCTATAATTGATATTCCGAATTCAAAAATGATGTCTATTTTACAAAATTCCAAACATATAAGTTGCATTAATTAATTTTATAATTAATTCCCGCTGTTACGACAAATAGCGTGTTTTCAAGAAACAATTTATATCAAAAGATTGGCAATTGTTTATATCCAAATTCAATGTTAAATTAATTCTAATGACCACCATTGGATAAAATGGTAAAAATATATTCTAATTATACATTAAATCCACTCAATAGTATAACTTATCACTATAAATTATTTTGATTAAAAAAGTTGTTTTAAGTATTTTTCACTATTCATAAAAAATTAGAAGTTCTCAGAAAAATACCAAAAATTCAACATAGGCTAATTTCGATATTACGAATACAAAAATGAAGTCCATTTTGAAATATAAAATTTCTATAATTTTAAAAAGTGGTTATTACTATTCATAACGGCTAGTTTGATTTGTCCCGATGTTTTAGAACTCGAAGTTGCGTACAATGCAAGCTATTGTATTATTGAATGAGAAGCGTATCGTGGAAGCTCGGGGTGTTACATTTATCTCTCACCCCTATACATGAACCTCATTGTTCATGTAGTAAAGTTTTCTCTTTATGGTTGTGGAACATGTTACGAATTGTTTTTGGGCCAAGGCCCGTTGTTTCGTAGTCAAGAGGAACCATTAATACAGATTCTATAGATTTAGCTAGTAAAACTCCAACAGTGTGAAGTTCATGAATATGGTTTAAGATAGTGTTCATAGTGGAGACTGAAATATTTGTTTTTAGTTTCATTACATTTTATAGGTTCTATTCTATTGGTAGATAAGTTGTTGTATGTTTTCCTTGATTTTGTGTTTTTATATTTTTATGATGTATTCATTTTAATAAAATATGCTTTATTTATAGTTATTTTTATGCCTACAATGATTTAAACCCTTGTGTATTGTTGTGTTTATTATTCTCTGTTCATCCACTATATCTAGTGGATATAATCCCCTTATTTATCTTGTGTACTACCTCCAATAGTTATAAACATCTATAATTTGGGGAGGAACACACAGGCCTTATGGCAAGCTAGATCAGGTGATGCGTCAGGTCGACTTGGTCTAGTTGTTACATGATACATGGATCCCTTATCACATTACCTACAATATATTTAATTTCCATACCTAGGTCTTCTCATGAAAACACATTGGTGTGGATACATTTTAGTTTATACTTGTATAGATTCAATATTCACATCAGTTTTCTATCCTTTTTTACCATGACAGTCATTCATTCTATCACCATGTATCATTATAATGATGAAAATGTTCACAAAGACTATGTTATGAGAACAATATATTTCTTGACTCATAGTCATATAGGATATATACTGATTCTTTTATCTCTTATTTTGGGTTTATTTAAGGATCATTATCCCATTTAATCATACACTCTATCCAAGCTTGGTGTTTTCTAATTCACACCAGGTTTACTCAAATTGAATAAACTATGAAAAACCAATCTAATATTTATTAATATATATGGAATGATTATAATAAAACCAATATATGTATTGATGATTATATTTTTTATTCTGGTAATAATAATAATTTTCATTACTACCAGGCCTCCACTCATAGAATCATCTTCTCATTCATGTAATGTGTTTTTTCATCAGACTCTATGTTGGGATAATATTATTTCTACAGGAACTATATGTGGATTGGTTCCTATAACAATATCATATGTGGTGATTTTTTGATATCTTACCAAACACATATTAATAAATCTTTTCCAATAAAATATCCTTAAAACATGTTCACATCTCATTTCGTTTTTTCATATTCTAATTTATAAATAAACTTTAGGTTGGTTAAGACTTTCCCTTTCATTTATTCAGACTATCTCTATAGTTATTTTAATCCATACAATAATAACCTCAACGGTTTTTATTAATTATTTTTTACCATAAACCATACCACACAGTTTTAGTTTGAATTATAAGACAAAAAACTAAATTTTAATGATACATAAAGACTATTAATGTTTAAAACTCATAATGGATGGTCATAGGACAAGTCATTAATTCATTTGATGTTGCACTAGAGTTACCTCTACTAGAAACAATTAACAGATTTCTACTTGTTTCTATTTTCCATAAACATAGACATTATTCTCTAAGGATTTACATATTTAATATCCTAATTATTCATGTTCAGTAAAATAGACTCAATTATACACATCAATGAATCAAACATACTGTTAATGATAGAATTTCATAATTTTTTATTTTATGATTTCATATCAAGGTAGCATTTCAAAATATAAATTCTATTGAATTGAATTGATATATCATTCTCGTGAAATACATATTGAAAACAATACGTAGACTCATAAGAATAAACTACAAGAATAATTGTCCATGTTAAATGACCATAAAGTCTATGATATGTCGTTATAGTCACATTTCTTTAAAATTTAATACAGAAGATCCCAATCACATAAACAAATTCCAAGACATGTGATCCTAGTTTCATATCCCTAAATTAAATGAAACATGGTCTTATTTATGTCACTTTAATCCATATAACATGTGGACATACTCACATAAACCTAAAAAATATGACACGAGGTCTAAGTCACATCTCCTTAAATAGTGCAACCCTTAATTCTATCCATTAGACCATAAACTACAAGTCACATGATCCTTATCCCCTGATGATAAAATTAATGGAAATGTTTTCTCCTATAATAACTTAAACTATTTTTCATGGTATATTTTATATTTGATGATTCCATTATGTATGAATCTGATATATAATATAGTTTTTAATGTATTGGTTTACTTGTTTATGTCATGTCTTCTCCAAAGAAAAATAAGGTAGGATGCAAACAAGTCATTTTCTCTTATGCATGAGCCACATATACATTGAGACCCGATCATTAAGAACTATGTGAAGAATTATTATTATTATAGTAAAAATATTTATATTTATACCATGTATATTGGACCAATCCACAATCCCTCTTTTTCCCCTATCACTAGTGTTGAGACCTTTACTCGTTCATGTCAAGTTTCATTCTTCCCCCTCTAATAAGGATATTCATTCAAACCATATCCTATAAACATCAACATGATCTAGATATGAAGAATGTTTTGTACCCATGTAACCCATTTTATGACCCAAAAATGCATAACACCTTAGTCTTTTATGAATAATGTTAAACTCCCTGACACATGGTTCATCCTATAATATCTTTGAGCTGTTTATATAGTTCCTCTTTAACCATTAAGACCTACTAAGGTGAGAGAATAATCTATGAAAAAATCAATGGCATATGGTTACTTATCCACAAACATAAATTAATATTACATACCCTTTATTTATGTGTTCCATTTTATAGTTTTTATACCTCCATGACCTACACATCATTATCCACCTCTCCTATATATTATGTTTATATATACAAAACAACAAATCTCATATTCGGGGTATAAAAATTTATCTATTTCGTGTTTCTATAATTTATCTAATGAAAATTACGCCCATAAAAACTAAATATGGACTCATTTATAATTATTTATGGATACATCGTAGTATCTAAGTCTTCCTCCTTGGATTCCATTCCCATATATCTTCACTTAGACTTCCTAATTATTATCAGGCATGAATTTATTTATCACATTCATGGATGACTACATCCTATATTATTTTTTTCATATTTATTACCTAGATCTAAATGGAAGCCCCAAAAATCACTTTGTTTATCTTTGTTTTTATTTTCCTATCAAATGTAGTGATGTATAAACCATATATTTAAGAACCATTCATAGATCATCAAACATATGTGATCTCATTCAATATTAACTAATGACCTTATGTTGGCTAGCCTTTGATTATAGTGTTTCAATAACTAATGAATAAACCCTATACAAATACCAAAAATCATAACTATGGTGTTTGAATAATCACCACTCTTTTAGGAATATTAGTGATGACGTTTCTAGAGTGTTAATGCATCATCCTTCTCAACCCATTCCACTAAATGAAATTGAATTAATCAATGGATAGATAGAGTATAGGAATCATTCCATGAGTGTTATAATCATTAAAAGGAATTATATATACTCAAATAAAAATTCTAGAGTTTAATCTATGTCAATAACCCTGAATTCTTCTGAAAATCTAACATGGTAATCCTTACATGTTTTTATTTCATTATGTTTCATGTTTAGAGTTTCACTATTCATTATTATTACATCATTTGTCACTATATGAATTTCATAACCACCAACTAATGATTGATCTACTGAGACATCCTACCCCCTCTAATAATGGACAATACATCATTTGTTTTGGTAAAAAAGTTTCCATGAGACAAATAAAATAAATTCATGATCAAATTCAGGAAAGTTAAATGGAACCATCATATATAGTCCATTGACCCAAAAATTTGTACCTAAAGAACTATGATAGTCCGGATCATCCAACTACAGATAAACCTAATGAAATTTTCTATAGAAAGAGTTTTCTATTCACTGAATTTGATTCATCATGAAATGAATAGAGATAATTGGTCATTAAAAATAAAAAAATGATAATGGGAATCATATTGTATATTGAAGTTTATAAAATTTAAAAGGGATAAAGGAATTTATATCACTAGTTGAATATCCTATACCATATTATTGATATCATAATAGGTGATGATAATTTTAATAGGATAAAATATAAGGAGTGTGGTACCAAACAAGGTAATAATTCTCATTGTTTATTAAATAGTTATCATCTCATTTACTGATAGAGACGATCAAAGCATATGGTCTTGAAATTATTAATTCAATTAGTGTATATCATGTTGTATTATAAAATATGATCTTGTTGTATTTGATCATATTTAGGCATTCTAACATAAGTATTCTTCTTAAAAATCCAAATTTTGTTGGTAGTGTAAATCTATAGAGATCCATCTAATGGTGAGATGATCCCTGAACCAAGCTAGTATATGGTGTATCCACACTCATACATCCACCACGTTACCACTCATATTACGGTAAAGGTAATTTACATATTCTTTCAAAATCATTTTATTCTATAATGAAAAAATTATTTTGAGATAAATTATTAATTATATTTTCCTGATAATATCTCAACAAAAAATTTCAATTCATATGTGGGATTGATAAGCTTATCTAAATCCTCAACATTATACTAATTAATTACCCCTTTTATTGTGCCTCAATCTCTATAATCATAAACCCATATTAGAATATGAGTACTTATATCATATGTGTGTATGAGCATCTCTAAAAATTTTAAGTACATTCCTACCTTATCAGATTTGTTTCGATGTTAATATCATGGGGATCATTCTGGTTTCAATGTTTTGAATTACGGATACCACTATTAAATGTAGTCCATAGCCACAAAATTTCCATTGTTCAAATACACAACATCAAAAAGGAATTTCATGTCAATGTAAATTCACATAAGCATGAAATATGATTTAGGACCCATTAGATTCACTTTCAAGCATCTCATTTTCAAAAAATGACCCCTATCTTTTGTCGACGGGACAATCCATGATATACCTCATCATCAAATTTAGCATTAATTTTGTTAGGGTGAGTGGTTTACAATCCGTGTTGAATTAAATGATTGGGTTATTTTCTATCCATTAACATCTCATTGTATATATTGGCAGCCTATTTCCTTTACACTTAGGCCAAATCAATAGTGACCCTATAAGTGATTCCCAAGAGGATCCCATTGGGGTTGGATAGAAAACAAGAATGGGAATACTGTATTGTTAGTCAGAAAAATATTTTTTGGAAGGATATTGTGATATCCACCTGATTATTCTCATGTTCCATAATCACCCATAGTTTTTGTGTTTCTATTAAATGAATCTCTATATTGACATCAATCAATTATTTCACTGCTACTTGCAAAATATAACAGAACTAACATTTGAATCAACACATATTCTTTACAAACAATGTACAAATGTATTTAATATTCTATGATGTTATCCCTTATGAATATTTTTAGGACCTTGTTTCCTAGTCATTGTATCCCCTATCCACAACGGTTCCCATGGGGGATCACTATGTGGAATAATTCTTAACTCTAAGTGAATACACTATAGAAATTTCAGGTATTTGTGATAAATCATATAGGATAGTAGACTTTTCTATCAAAATAAAATTGCATTCCTCTCAAATAAATTTCAATTTAAACCACCAACACAAAATGTATTTTTCACACAAAAAAATACTCTTGTCCATTTATTATATATTATATAGATGTCATGGGGCTATATAAAATATATAATCATGTCATTATTGTTTTATTATTACTTCCAACAAATTATTCTACATGTTTTTTAATCAAATATCCATCATGTATATTATGAAAATTAGTTTCATCATTTTTTAATGTTTAATATCCTTACAATATTTTTTCCCCACACATAATACTGATGAACAATGTCCCTAATTTCCAGGATTCAATGTTCAAAAGGTTTTATCATGTTTAACATATCCACTCCATCTATACAAATCACTATCCTAAAATGATGAATGGATATATAGAGGCCATAAAAACTGTATATTATGAGCTCTATAATATTGTTGATAATGGGAATAATACGTAGTAATCTAATGTCATGTAGAGGTTTTGGGCCTACCACACTTCATCCCATACATCTACACAAGTGATCCCATACTCGCTTGTTTATGAGACATAGGTAATTTTATCCATAAAGGATTATTTTTCATTTTTAATGATCAAAATAATTGATAAAATTACTAAATATGAACTGTTGATGAGAGAGATGGATGAATTCTATATGAGGAATGGTTACAAATGATATAGAACACTGAGATCCAACAAAATTGAGTCACATGTCTACTTAATATGAATCTTTTCTGATTCCCCATTATCCAAGTATAATTAGAACTAAATCTAAGAAATCCAATGATATTTGAGGGAAAAATTAATGCATAAGCTAAAATAAGAAGGAAATTAGTCGAAACTCTTTCAATACTCAAATAGATACCATTTTCTAATTACAATTGATTGTGATCATATCACACTATCAACAAATGCATGGTTTATCAAAAATTAATTTTTATAATTTCATGGGAGATAGAGAGGTAATAATCATATGACCATAAACTATATGAGATCGAAATTAATTCTATATACATCTAAAATTATTGGAAAAATAATATCCACCAAACCATACACTATATGGAACATGGTCCATCGCAAAAAACCACATTCTTCCATGTATCTCCGAATGCCTCCTTACACAACTGTTCAATAAATTTATGAGTAATGGATACATCATTCAACATTAATTTCATAGATAAACTAGTTTTTTTATAAAAACAATTTATTGGATATACATGTGGATTAATTCCCATTTATAAGAGATATGTAGTGATATGTGATGCCTTTTGTCATCACACATTATGAAAATCAGAAGAAAAAAATTATCCTTTTACTTTCTAGGAATTTTCAGGGGAACACAAATGATTCTATTATAATATTATCTCAAATAAGTTTTCTGATCACTCTATCAGTCATGTAATAGGGTTTTTACCATAGGGAAGTGGTTTTGGGGAAATTATAGTCATTCAAATTTTTAATGAATATTTAATATTTAATTAATTATATACTAATTTATTTATGGGTGTTCATTTGGTTATGCATTGGAATTGAAGCATCAGTTTGAGATTCCATCCATGCGATTGAGTCTTTAATGGGTGGTTTTACTGAGATAAGGAAAAAATAAATCTTGGGGGTTAGGGACAAGACCAATCCCCATTTCATTTTATTTTTCTTCTTCCTTTTTTTATTTTTTATCATTATTTTCTATTATATCCTTTTCATTGTGGTGTACTCCATCAAGGGATTAATTCTATATTTTCATTAAAGGAGATAGGGAGAGATAGAGATGAGAGGAATATTGTGAATGAGGAACCACTCAGTGAACTCATACAGAGGAAGATTGAGGCTCGGTGGGTGTGTGGTGTACATCTGGTGCGAAGCATCATCAGTTTCTTCTATGGGTTTGTCATGTTTTATGTAATTCTCCATAAATCCTTATTGAAAATACAGTTTTTTATTTTTAATATTTAGTTTGTTTTTAGGGACCCCATGATGGTCAATATGTGGGATTTTTGGAGGAATTGGGGGTTTTAGGTAGTTTTGGGGTTTGTAGTTTGATGAGAACTAGTGCATAGAAAGTGTAGTTCATAGAACACACACCATGTTTTCTTCCTATTTGATGAAGATGGGTTTTTTGGGATACATTAAATTCACCAAAGCTTCCAATTATGGAGTGGGGACCCGGGTTGTGTCAGGGGAAAATGGACATGTAGGGTATGCAACCAGATCTTATGTGAGATTCATAAATTGTGTTTGTGTATTGTTCTTGGCTAGACCTCGTGTGGTTGTACATGGCTAGGTACATTGCTAGGAGCCCTATGTGGGGTACATTAATTGTATGGGTGGTACACACTTTGTATTCAGTCATGGAAAATGATGTGGGGGTATGAGGTGTAACGCCCCAACCCCAGTTACCCAGAGTCATTGCATTATTACATAACATTGACATAATCACAGGAAAGATCAAGTCTCGAATGACCAATTAGTTTAGTAGCATTGGAATAACTAGATACATTCATAAAGTTTACATTACATAATAATATGAAAACTACAACATTATAGACTCCATATTCCACACTCTTATCCCATCATACGATCCCTGCAAGTCATTCATAAAATACTTCTTCACATCATTGGAAAAATAAATCATTGAAAGTGGTGAGCTCAAATTCCCATTAAGGATAACAATATGGCTAAAACTTTCATAAATAGGAATAATCATTTAAGGCAATGTATAACTAAAAAAATCCTTTTAAACTTGATCTTCAACATAATATGGCAGAAATAAAATGAAATAATTCCATTTACTTATTCACATGGATATTCTACTAATCGAATAATCACATGCAGTATCAATAACCACTTTCATAATGATGGAATGCATAATGCCAGACTATCATAACCACATAGCCAAGGCCTCGTACCAAGACTATAAATAAGATTTTGTCAAGGCCTTGTGCAAAGACACTAGTTTCTCTCATGAGACCTACTGATGCATCGAGGAGCTATAGCAGGCTCCACCCGTCACTTACTAATTCCAATGCATTCCTCATATGAAAAGTTTGAAACATAACATTAATATTCGTATTAAAAATAGAATACGAATTGTCAATACCTATCCACAACCCATGAATGGTATAAAAATAGCACATCCACAGTCAAGAATAACTCATTTGATACAATATGGGAGATTGTATTGTACCATATTAACCTCAATAGAGAATAATTAAGGATATTGACATAGATCAAAAAAATCATCAAAACTATTTGAGAGAAATATCCCCATTTTTCTTGATATCATTTTAAAGTCACACTATTTGTCAAGAAGCCATATAAAAATAGATTTCCGAATCAAAGTATCCCATACCACTTTGAGACTTTTAAAAGGAGTTTTAATTTTAGAAAATTAATTTCCATATAAATAAATCCTTAAAACCATTTTTTAAACATGGACATTAATGAGAAAGATTTAGAAGAATAAGTCATTAAAACATTTAAAAATGGTATTTTATTTAAAGTTTCTTACCAAAAGAGAGACACTTGAATACAAATATTTGAGGTAATAAAAACATTGTAATATCAAGAGAATAAAGGGATTCATGATATACTATGACAAATTACATTATATACACCACATAAAAGTGATTCGGTGTATAACAACAGAGAAGTCTCAATGGAATTTAAATTGAGATGAAATATCTCATAAAGGACGTATCCTTAGGTTAAGGAAAAATCAACAACATAATTATTTGGGAAAAATATAAATAAACTAAATATGATGGGATATTCAGTCTAAAACAATCAAAGTACATTCACACATATTCTTGTAAAAACAACACCAATTAATTGGATGTTTATCTCAACAAATCGAGATTGAGTAAAAATTACTCTTATCAAGTTCATACTGATGACTTGAGAATTTATCAATGGAGTGATTATGTGTATAAAAAGAATATCCATAGATAGGGGAGTGAAAATTATTATATAATCAATTGAATATTGATTCTACACATAATCTTGGAGTAAAATAATCAATGAAGTATGCGTAAAGCCGAATGAGTGGAAATTGAAATTTCAAATTCCCTTATTCACATGGTAACATATACAACATACACACATGAAAGAAGGATCATAAAATGATGATGTAAATATACATTAATTAAATTATATTACACAATGAATACAAACATGGGCAGTACACACACCACATGTAATAAATAAGTGGTGAACAATGGAATTCTCGCGGAATTAAAAGCTAGATAAGAAACCCCTTACTTTGTACTTATTCCTTGGTCGAAGGTATGTTAACCTCCTGTATAATGGTGAAATAATTGTTATTTAATTATACAAGAATAATTTACATTAATATTATATCATATATGATCTTATAACATTGAATTGTTAATAATATCTTAGTATTATCGTCATTTTGACTGTTAACTTACTCGTTTTCCTTTATATTCTTTGTTACGTAAGCCGTGTTTGTTATAGATAGGTTGTCTCATATTCATATCCAGATTTATATCAATTCCTTAAACATTATTTTTAATCATCAAATGAGATTTATACTTGAATCGATACAATGGAGAATGAATCTCATCGCGTTCGTGGAGACGGTAGTCCGTACGTACGCACGAGCGACAATATCATTCTTTTGATGATAAAATAATATATAATTGGATGTTATATCATATAGGCAGAATAATTATCATTTTATATTTAATATTTACATAAATTACACATCATTATTAAACCCATCAAAATAATAATTTAATTAATGACAATTACACCACGACGTAGAGACGGTAAGCCGTACGTACGCACATATGGTGACATGCCATTCAAAGGATGGATAGAATACTGAATAGGGTTGTACCATACATATAATAACATCACAGTATATAGAATATACTGGAGTTATTATTTTAGAATAGAAATAACAAATAAAGAAGAATTTGAAGAAGAAAGGAACTTGAAAGAGGGTGGTGAAAACATTACATATTCTTGAGGTTCTTCCTTTTGATTTGATCAAAATGGCTCTTTATGTTGAAATTATGATCAAACTAAGGCCTCTAGGTTGTTGTGAGGGAAGTTGAGAGAGTATTTGGGCAGGGTTTGGCCGAACCAAAAGGCTTAGAATGTGTGAATTAGTGAGAAGGGGGAGAGCCCTTTTATTAGAGTAGTGAGGGGCACCTTTGGAAAAGCTAAAAATATTATTTTATAATAAATACGTATTCAGTTTATAATGGCTCCAAAGTGGATTATTTAATTTTTAAGGTGAGGCTGGATTGAAAACCACTATACCAATAGAAATTAGACAGGTTTGGGTCATTATATTAACCTTATCTTTAAGTATTAACTCTTAGTTAATTAGTTTCACTTTTACAATGTATCTTTGAATTTTTATATTATATGGTTAATAAACATACTATATAAATCCAGGAGACACCCCAAGTGGTCCATTAATGATACAACTATCATTATATAAGTATCTTGGCTGATCCTTAGATTTTTAGGAATTGAATATCAATTAATAATATAATATTGGTTTTAAAAACTCTTTTATGTCAATTTTGAAACTATCGGGTATTGTGCTTTTGATAAATACGTAACAGCATTATTACTTAGAAAAATATTTATATAATCAATCCTAATATGTCATATTAACCTATAAAATTATTGTAAATCATAAAAAGTTTCAAATTACATTTATTTTGATATTGATAATATCAATTATTTTAATATTTCATTAATTAGGTAATTACTTCATCACCATTGTGTCATAAACAAATTAAATTATTTAATGTCTAAAAATTATAAATAAAATATAATTATGTACGAAATAATTTTATATTTCTAATGAATATTTACAGTCTAATTTATCTTATGTATAACCCTATATTAAAAATGTTTTAGTAAATAAACTTTGATTTTAACTCTTTTAACTCTTCTTTGAATTAAATAATAATAAATGTCCTAATCTAATACAAGTAGACATAAATGATAATATTTTACTCCTAAGGTTGTTTTTGGTCAAGATACACTTGTCCAACAGAATTAGGACATGTGTTAGGGTAATATTAATATCATTTTTACCCTTAATTACCCTATTTTTTTTTAACCGTGGTAAATAAAAGAAAAAAGTTACTATTCACAAATAATTATTTTCATATTATTGTACCACTTTTTACTCCTTGATATTAACCGTGTCTCTTGGATTTTTGAAATTTCACTCACAGAAGTGGTAAAATTAAGTTTTATGAAAAATTCAGTTTTTTAACTACAACTTAATGGTTTCACTATTCATCAAAAAAATGAAAGTTTCCAGAAAAATACCAGAAATTAGGCCTAAGATATATTTGATATTATGAATTATAAAATGATGTCTATTTTACCAAGTTAAAATCATATCAGTTTCATTAATTATTTTAAAAATTAATTCCTGTCATCAAAACAAATAGCGTGTATTTAATAGATAATAACAATCAAAAGATTGACACTTGTTTATGTCTGGTTTAATTGTGAAATTACATCCAATGATCAAAATTGTATTAAATGGTAAAAATATATTCAACATATACTTTAAAACCATTCAAATTAATAATTTATCACTATTAATTATTTCGATTAAAAACGTAGTTTTTAATTAAAATTTAGTAATTTTCACTATTCATCAAATATGAAAGTTATCGGAAAAGTACCAAAATTTCACCCTAGGATAATTTAGATATTCTGAATCCAAAAATGAAGTCCATTATGAATGATATAATGTATAATATTTCAAAAAGTAGGTATTACTATTCATAACGGCTAGTTTGATTGGTTGTGGTGTGTTAGAACTTGAAGTTGCGTACAACACACACTACTGTATTATTCAGAGAGAAGCGTACCGTGGAAGATTGGGGTGTTACATTCTCCCCTCCTTCAATAAATTGCATCCTCTCAATTTTTAAAATTGGGCTTGGGAATATAATGGAAAGTTTCACATTGGAAAAACAGTCAATAATACTATCACTTTAAAAGAAAGATAGAGAAGTACAAAGGTCCCCCGAGATAACCCATACCAGTATTCCATGTAGGAAAACATGGATATGGACGATAAACTAAGTGTTAAGTTCTGATGGAGAGGGATAGAAAACATGATCAGGAGAAAGTTAACAATAATAAAATCACAACCTTGTGTTAGGACAAACAGTCATTAGTCTCCCAGTAAGAAAAGTAAACAGACACCATTCTTTGTTTTAAATTACATTACATAAGGACGAGGAATTCATTTATGATATTGACTAAGAACATAAAGAGATATACATAATTTTTATGTAGAGTTTCATTCTTTAATAAATTTTTACCACTAACTCATTTTTTTTAACAATGAGTATTCAAGAAGACTTGGTCACAATGGAAGAGCTAGAATAAAATTCTATAGAAATACATGATCCATGTAGGATAAACTATATATTTACCTTCTCTTTAGAGATTAATCAAAACCAAAAAGGTTAGTATAATATCTGATGATCCCCCAAATGGATATTCCATTTGAGAAAAAAAACACTAATCTTAATTTCTAAAATTAAACCATCAATACCCCAATGTTAAATAAATAACATTCAATAATCAATTGTCCTTAAAATCCTTCAACATAATCCAAAATAGTATTGAAACCCAAAAATTATAAGAATGTATTCTTCCATGTTAAATTGCATCTCCAAATGACATTAATTACTCTTAATGTCACATACTTAAATGTAATTAACCTAATCATTTCCCTAAATAACCCAAATCACTATAAATCCACAATAAAAACATAGATAAAAATCCACCATCACCCCTCAAATGAAATCCCATACTATTCTATTTTCCTTGGTCATATAGTGTTCACAAAAAAGCGAACAACATCCAAAATAACATTTATCACTTAATCACCAAATCATTTTCCTATACTAAGGGTATTCATTTGATAAGACATAAGATCCCAAATCAAATTATTATTGATCAATAAAATCATTTAACTAAAAATAATTGTCACACTAACCAGGGACTTCACGTAGTCCAGTGGTAGGAGATAAATCTCAATCGCACTATGGTTGTGGGTTCGATTCCCACACCTTTTTCCGACGTGACGGGTTGTCACACGGTCTGCGTGTTGTCCTTTTTCAAAACCAATATTTTATAACATTACCAAAATGAGATAAATTCCTCAAAATAACCACAACATAATTTAATCACAAATCTTACCTCATACCTTGCATTTTCATCCCAAATTATAATAACTTATAATTTCCTCAAACCCAGCGATCGTATAAAACAAAATGGTTATTTATCACTATATACAAAAGAGAAAATATAATTCTTCCTCAAATATCATTCTCACATGGAAAATTTCAGGGTTAAAAATACAAGAGAAAATTATTCCAAAGTAAACCCATCAACAAGGAGCACTAATACTTTTTAAACATTTCTCCAACTATTTATTTCCACATAGATTTTTCTTTGACCAAGAAAATATCCTATAGAATAGGGCATTCACTCGGGTAATGGCCATGTCCCCAACATTTATGGAAAATGACTATAAATGGATTCTTGGGACCATTTTTATCTTCTTCAATAGTACTATTCATTTTTCTTCGGCAATTCATCACTTTATGTCCTTCCTTACCACACATAAATCATTTATTGGTCCCCTTGAGACTCTTTCCTGGGTGTCTCCGTCCACATTTCCTGCACGATGGAAATTGAGGATTCTTTTCTCCATGGTCTCCACTACTGGAGCTCTTATCATTCATCACCTTTCTCTTCTTTGTTGAGTCCGGGAATTGGTTAATATATATATTGTAGATCATATTTTTGGAAAATAGATTGGGCATGAAGACGATATCTTTTACTCCTATCAACATTCCATTTTGATTCTCATTGCCACCACGATTCCCACCTTGTACATCATTCTCAAAGTCACTATTACTTCCATGGAATCTAGACATTGATTAAAACCAGAAAGCATTGTGTGAGTAACAGTAGTCATAAAATCATTTAGAGAGTATCATGTCACCATATTCATAATTTGAAACACATTAGGATTAACCAATGTCATTTACTCTCAAATTATATATAATATTTCAAATCGGTTTGTAAAGAAAATGTAAATTATACTAAGCATATCCTCTGGGAGTGTCATAACCAAGAGTGCAGCAAGGCCCGTTGTTGTGCACTAGTTCCCATTCAAGTCTAGCTCAAAGCGGTGTTTTCGGGTTTTACCCCTAGGTACATCTGTGCCAGATCCGCCTCTACCTGCTCGTATCCAGACAGCGATGTATTGCTTGGAAAACTCAAAAAATCTCTACAATACCAAAATTCTAAGAAGGTATTCTATACTAATCCTCAAAGTTTATCTTAGGTCTACATGCTCTAATCAGAGTTTATCTAAATATAGATTCCGAGGATTGTACTAAAATTCCTCTGATACCAACTATAATTCCCTGACCCAAGTTACCTAGAGTCGGTGCATTATTACATAACATTGGAATGATCACAAGAAAGATCAAGTCTCAAAAGACCGATTAGTTTAGTAGCCTTGGAATTACTAGATACATTCATAAAGTTTACATTACATCATAAAATGAAAACTACAATATTATAGTCTCCAAAGTACACACTCTTCTCCCCTCATACTATCCCTGCAGGTCATTCATAAAATACTTCTTCACATCCTGGGAAAAATAAAACATAGAAAGTGGTGAGCTCAAATGCCCAGTAAGGATAACAATATAGCAGAAACTTTCATAAATAGGAATAAACATTTAAGGCAGTGTATAACTAAAAAAAGCCTTTTAAACTTGAACTTCAACATAATATGGCATAAATAAAATGAAATAATTCTATTCACTTATTCACATGGATATTCTACTAATTGAATAATCACATGCAATATCAATAAGCACTTTCATAATGATGGAATGCATAATGCCAGACTATCATAACCACATAGCCAAGGCCTTGTGCCAAGACTACAAATAAGATTTTTTGAAGGCCTTGTGCCAAGAAACTAGATTGTCCCATGAGACCTACCGATGCATCGAGGAGCTATATTGGGCTCCAACCGTCACTTAATAAGTCCAATGCATTCCTCATATGAAAAGTTTGAAACATAACATAAACATTTTTATTAAAACTAGCATAAGAAATGTCAATACTTATCCAAAAACCATGAATGGTATAAAAATAGAACATCCACAGTAAATCATAACTCATTTGATACAATATGGGAGATTTTAATATATCATATTAACCTCAGTAGAGAATAATGAAGGATATTTACATAGATGAAAATAATCATCAAAACTATTTGAGTGAAATATCACCCTTTTTCTTGAAATCATTTAAAAGTCACACTATTTGTCACGAAGCCATTTAAAAATAGATTTTTGAATCAAAGTGTCCCATACCACTTTGAATCTTTTAAAAGGAGTTTTAATTTTAAAACTTTAATTTCCATATAAATAAATCCTTAAAACGATTTTTAAAACATGGTCATTAATGAGTAAGACTTAGAAGAATAAGTCTTTAGAACATTTAAAAATGGTATTTTAGTTAGAGCTTCTAACCAAAAGAGAGACATTTGAATAAAAATAATTTAGGTAAATTTTTTTTTTAATATCATGATAATAAAGGGATTCATGATATACTATGTCAAAGTACATTATATAGACCACATAAAGTTGATTTGGTGTATAACAACAGAGAAGTCTCAATGGAATGTAAATTGAGATGAAATCTCCCATAAAGGTCATATCCTTAGGTTAAGGAAAAATCAAAGACATAATTATGTGTGAAAAATATAAATACAATAAATATTATTGGATATTCAGTGTAAAACAATCAAAGTACATTCACACATATTCTTGTAAAAAAAACACCAAGGAATTGGATGTTTATCTCAACAAATCGAGATTGAGTAAAAATTACTCTTATCAAGTTCATACCGATGACATGAGAATTTATCAATGGAGTGATAATGTGTATAAAAATTATATCCACAGAAAGGAGAGTAAAAATTATTACATAATGAAATGAATAGTGATTCTACACATAATCTTGGAGTAAAATAATCAATGAAGTATGCGCAAAGCCAAATGAGTGGAAATTGAAATTTCAAATTCCCTTATTGATTTGGAAACATATAAAACATACAACCATGAAAGAAGGATCATACAATGATGATGTAAATATACATGAATTAAATTATATTACACAATGAATACAAACATGGGAAGTACACACACCACGTGTAATAAATAAGTAGTGAACAATGGAATTCTCACGGAATTAAAAGTGAGATATGAAACCCCTTACTTTGTACTTTTTTCTTGGTCGATGGTAGGTTAACCTCCTGTATAATGGTGAAATAATTTTTATTGAATTATACAAGAATAATTTATGTTAATATGATATCATATATGATCTTTTAACATTGATTTGTTAATAATATCTTATTATTATCGTCATTTCGGCTGTTAACTTGATCATTTTCCTTTATATTATTTGTTACGTAAGTCGTGTTTGTTATGGATAGGTTTTATCTTATTCATATCAAGAATTAAATAAATTCCTTCAAATTATTTTTAATCATCAAATGATAATTATACTTGAATGGATAAGATGTAGAATGAATCTCATCGCGTTCGTGGAGACGGCAGTCTGTACGTACGCACGAGCGACAATATCATTCTTTTGATGTTAAATTAATATATAATTGGAAGGTATATCATATATAAAGAATAATTATCATGTTATATTTATTATTTACATGAATTAAACATCATTATTATACCTATCCAAAAAATAATTTATTGAATGACAATTACACCACGACGTGGAGACAGTAAGCTGTACGTATGCACGTATGGTGACATGCCATTCAAAGGATGGATAGAATACTGAATGTGGTTGTACAATATTTATAATAACACCACAGTATATAGAAGATACTGGATTTATTATTTCAGAATAGAAATAACAACGAAAGAAGAAGTTGAAGAAGAAAGGAACTTGAAAGAGGGTGGTGAAAACATTACCTCTTTTTCGGGTTCTTCCTTTTTATTTGATCAAAAGGGCTCCTTACGTTGGGTTTCTGATCAAACTAAGGCCCCTAGGTTTTAGTGAGGGAAGTTGAGAGAGTATTTGGGCACGTTTTGGCTGAGACAAAAGGCTTTGAATGTGTGAATTAGTGAGAAGGGGGAGTGCCCTTTTATAGGAGGGGTGAGTGGCACCTTTGGAAAAGCTAAAAATATTATTTTATAATAAATTCATATTCGGTTCCTAATGGCTCAAAAGTGTATTATTTAAAAATTAAGGGGTTTATGTGTCGCAAAACACTTGACCAATATAATTTAGACAGGTTTGGGTCATTATATAAAACTTATATTTAGGTATTAACTCTTAGTTAATTAGTTTCACTTTTACAATGTCTCTTTGTATTTTTTTACTATATGGTTAATAAACTTACTATATACATCCAAGAGACCCCCCAAGTGGTCATCTAATGATACACCTATCATGATATAAGTCTCTTGGATGAACCGTAGATTTTTAAGAATTGAATGTAAATTATTAATATAATATTTTTTTTAAAAACTCCTTTATGTCAATTTTGACTGTATTGGGTATTTGGTTTTTTATAAATTCATAACAGCATTATTACTTAGAAACCAATTTATATAATCAATCCTAAGAAGTCATATTAACCTAGAAAATTAGTGTAATTCATAAAAAGTCTCAAATTACATTTATTTGGATATTTATAATGTCAATTATTTTAATATTTAATTAATTAGGTAATTAATGCATCACCATTGTGTCATAAATAAATTAAATTATTTAATGTCTAAAAATTATAAATAAAATACTATAATTTGGGAAATCGTTTTAGATTTCTAATGAATATTTACAATCGAATTTAACTTATGTATAACCCTATATTAAAAATGTTTTAGTAAATAAACATTGATTTTAACTCTTTTAACTCTTCTTTGAATTAAATAATAATAAATGTCCTAATCTAATACAAGTTGACCTAAATGATAATATTTTACTCCTAAGGTTGTTTTTGGTACAGATACACTTGTCCAATAGAATTAGGACTGTGTTAGGGTAATATTAATATCATTTATACCCTTAATTACCCTATTTACTTTTAACCGTGGTAAATAAAAGTAAAAAGTTACTATTCACCAAAAATTATTTTCATCTTATTGAACCAAATTTTACTCCTTGATATTAACCATGTCTCTCTGATTTTCAAAATTACACTCACAGAAGTTATAAAATTATGTTTTATGAAAAATTCAGTTTTTTAACTACCACTTAGTGGTTTCACTATTCATCAAAAAATGAATGTTTCTAGAAAAATACAAAAAATTAGGCCTAATCTATATTTGATATTATGAATTCAAAAATGATTTCTATTTTACCAAATTCAAAACATATTAGTTTCATTAATTAATTTAAAAATTAATTCCCGTCGTCAAAACAAATAGCGTGTTTCTAAGAGATAATAACTATCAAAAGATTGACACTTGTTTATGTCTGGTTTAAATGTGAAATTACATCCTATGGAAAAAATTGTATTAAATGGTAAAAATATATTCTAAATATACTTTAAAACCACTCAAATTAATAATTTATATCTATTAATTATTTCGATTATAAAAGTTGTTTTTAATTAAAATTTAGTAATTTTCACTATTCATCAAAATATGAAATTTATTCGAAAAGTACCAAAATTTCACCATAGTCTAATTTCCATATTCCGAATCCAAAATTGAAGTCCATTTTGAAAGATAAAATGTATAAAATTTCAAAAAGTAGGCATTACTATTCATAACGGCTAGATTGATTGGTTGTGGTGTGTTAGAACTTGAAGTTGCCTACAACACACGCTATTGTAGTATTCAAAGAGAAGCATACCATGGAAACTTGGGGTGTTACATGAGGTACCATGGAAGAAATATATTACTGGTTACATATAGTGTATAGGGTTCACATGTCATTTTCAATGGGTAGTACATGACAAGTGGTATGGGGAATAGGACCAGGGAGGTTCATTTTAGTAACAAACTTTGTGCCTGAATTACAAACTTTTTACTTTTCTCTCCCTAGTATGTTTTGTATGTTTTTATCCCTTGATTCATATTTTAGTTTCTGTGGAGGCCACATACAATTTTCTCAATGTAGATCATGATGGTGGAATCTATTCATCTTTTAGGGCTTGCATAAATAGTGTTTTGGAGGGAAAATCATTTGTTTCAGGATTTCATTGATTCTTGGATTATGAATCTTCCTAAGGGGATGGGTTGTGAGTTGTGAGTCATGGGTGATGGTTTTGAGATCATTAAATAAATTGGGATTGTGGAATCTGTGCCATTTTTTCATGATTTTTTCATATGGATCAAAGAAACACGGATTGGGTGGTATAACCAAGGAAATATTGTTTTGTGATTGTGTGTTGGGACATGTTTCTCAAGGTGGAGAAGTTGAGGTTAAGCACATGGGTTTGAGGAGAATATAGTGATTGGATCCTTTGAGGTGGGATAATGATATGTGATGGTAGTTATAGATGCAGGTTTTTGTGATATTGAAAATAGAATGAGTGACTCTAGAGGCTTCACTTATGGGATGTTCTCTAATCAATTTATTAATGGGTGTCGTAGTAGGCTGATGAAGATTCCCATGTTCACTGGTTATCTTTGGTTTCCCATGTAGGTGAGTTAGTAAGAATGTTTCTTTTTTTTAGGACATTGAATCTGGTTTTCTCCCACGATAATTTTTATATGGGGTTTTTATGGATGAGGAGAGCTTGTTGGGTCCTAATTTTGAGGTGTTCTTGGGGGTCATTGTGAATTAACTTTTACATGTGTAAACCTTTTGAATTCCAATTTAGCATGTTGTTGATTGAGGATCAATTATGAGGACTGAGGGTTCTTTAGGTTATATCTATCACTGGGTGTGACCCATACATTTTAGTTATCTAGAGGAACCCTCCATAGGGTTTCTTACTATAACTATAGAGTTTGGTTATTTGTGGATATTTTTATGGGTGTGGCCTAAGATATTCAGTGTTGCAATGGAGCCCTAATTTGATGTCACATTATGTTGTGATTCTAGGGTCCGTGTTATCCTAAAGTTTGGTTTTTCCATAGGATTGGTCATTGAGAGCCTATGGTGTTTGTTTTTTAGATGCGATGATTTAGGGATCCATGTACTGGGATTGGGATTTATTATGATATAGTTTATTGGTGATTCTTGTTCAACTATTAGCATGGTGGGTTCTAGGTTGGATCATCCCATATTCTATTTCATTTGGAAAGTCATGTTTGAGATAACGTATTCTCCAGACACGGGTTTGAGGAGTATACCCATGGGATATATTTTTTGAGGGATTTTACACATGTGATGATCTAGTTATACTTATGTTGGATGGATATGATTATATTTTCATAGGGAGATAGTGGTTGATCTTGATGAGAAAAACCCCAATAGTAGAGTGTGAAAATTGTTTAGTGTCTCTTGGAACATGAGGTGTAGAGGAACTCATGGAGTCTGTTTTGATTTCATAAATTCTATGGCTCTCCAAACCACATGAATGTGTAGAACTCTTGTTTTTATATAAGCATACCACTTTTATATATAGCTCATGACTTCATCAATTTGAAATTCATGTTGTATAGGTTCTCTAGTTGAATTTTCTTACATGTTAGTGTCACTAGTTAATATCATTTCACTATAGTCCTAAAACTCTCTATATGAACTTTTTAATTATATGAATGTAGTTATTATTGGAGTCTTATATCCGTTCTTTTTAGGAGAAATATTTTATATGATGTTTAGATCTTAAGAATTCACCTAAGGTTGTGTAGGGGAGTGATCTATGTGTTGTAAATCATCTTTCATGGGATAGAGAGGGGGGAATTTTAATTTAGGTGTCAAGAAATTACTCACAGGTGGATGCAATATTTGATTTTGTTTAGTCTCATTCCATTTTTATGTGTATTTTATTTTTTAAATTGTAATTATTTTTCAACAGTTAGGTAATATCTTTCATGCATGAGGTTTTCATGACAATAGAATATAGGTTTAGCATTAGTGATTGCCTACTGATATTCATTTTTCTCCCCTTTTAAATGAACCACGGTGTACGTGATGACTTGTTGTCGTTTTTTATTTAAGAGAATAGGTATCGTAGTGGATGGGGATAAGGCGCAAAGTTTCTTGAATGAGTGGATCTACTCGTGTGGAGTATCAGGATTGGTCTAATGCAGCATGAGCTTCATGGATACCAAGTATGTAGTTTTTATTAGATATTTTATTATACCCTAATATATTTATTTCTAGTAACATAAATTTATGTATGTATCATCTCAATGAGTGACTGGCTATTGTATGATTTTCATTAGTTGAGTAAGAATGATATTTTTTTTCATCCCATTTATTATAGCATTATTTCATTTTAGTTATTTATTTTTCACGTAGTAATGTTTATTCATGTGAACGATTTTTCTTATTTTCCATTGTTATTAAACTTTGACCAGAGGTTATAGTCTCCCCACAATATCTATGAGACCATTTCTGCTATTCAAAATCATATGGAATTCTCGGAGGCACATTTGATGCCTTGTCGCAAGCCAAATTGGTTAACATGCCATGTCGATCAAGGTTGTTTCATTAATAATTTGTATTAGAGGTGTTCAATTTTATTGTTTGGGGAGTTTTTATAGAGGAGTTCTAGGAATATTTTAGAATTGTGATTGATATTGGACTTGTATTTCATGAAAACCTTTGATGATGTGAATTCCGATATTCTAGGTCATGTGATTTCTATCCTAGGATTATGTTTTTATTGTTTTTATGTTATTTTACCTAGTGTGATGCACATTAGTTTTTGGATTTATGGTTTATTATGGTTTTTAGGACATGGACTATGGGAAAGAGACCAATTTTATTGCGTTATTCAAAGAATAGTGGATTCACCTTATATATTTATGTCAATGTCTTTTACTAATGATGGAGATTCATTTATTTGAAGTGTCGTAGATGATGTATATGGTGTGTAACATATAGATTATGTGTGTCATTATTCTCAATTAAATCTCATGATTTTTTTCTTTTGATGACATGTCATGTGCATAATGTGGTGATATGTTCACTAGTGATGGATATGTGATCCATTAATTGATGGATTTATTGAGGTACATGAGGGTTGGAAATTGGATCTGAGCTACCTATTGGTGGAATGAGAAGGTAAATTTTGATTGCGAGTTGATATATTTTCCTTCATTTGTGATATGTTGATGGGACCTCAAATGTATTATGTTTATGCTCACTAAGAGGGTTCTATCCTTGAAAACTGTTGTCTGCCGAGTCTTGTGGTGGGGACCATGTACCTTCTATCACCGATGTATTGGGTTGGAATAGTTGTTCGTACTTTTGGGGTTATTGAGGTCTATTTTGATGAGTTTTTGGAAAGGAATCAAGATGCCTAGAATTTAGGAATTGGAGTAGTGGTTATTATCGTTATCATATGGATGGATTGTGGGAGTATGATTTTTCTGTTTCTAGACCATGTAATTATTTTCAACTTGAGTATCACATTGGGTACATGGTTGCATAATTCTGGCATTGGATTGTTGCCTGTGTGGATGGTGGTCGTGTGGTTCATAATTTCTTGTGGTAGATGCCTCACTTTTTGAGTGGAGTTTCAAGGGTTATCTGTTTTATTATAATTTTTCATCATGAAATGCATGGTCTGTTGTGTCAGGAATTTTATCCTAGTATTATTAGGACATGGAACAAGTGAGTGTTAGTCAATTTTCTCAATCATCAGTGATTTAAGGGAATCCTTGTAGTGGGGAGTTCATCATAGGCTTATGGAGGGTGTTAGACATGTCAAAGTTGTTTTTTGTGATTTAAAGTTGGTGATCATGGTGATATGAGGATAAACATCACTATTATATGTTTAGGGTGGGGGGTTCTCATTTGGGAGGAATTCGACAACATCTATCCATTGTTTTTGGATGATGGGTGTAGCTTGGGTAGTGTGGTTTTTCATCTGGGAAGTAGTGAAATGATATAGATACTCTTATGTTAGGGAGAATGATATTATTCATGGTTGAATATATCATATGTTATGAGAGATTCAAGGTCATTGTATAATTTGTCTTTTGAATATTGGGATAATTTTAGCTGCACCAATTCTTGGGTGAGAGCATGGATACTGGTTGACTATCAAGGCTTTTCATGGTAAATAAGAATTTATTTTTTGGATTTCATATGCCTCACATCGTCACTGTTTTTAAAAATATAGTGAAATTTGGTCCTTTTTGTTCTTGGCAGTGTTTTAGGGTAAAATTTTAAATTATCATATAATATTATCTCAATAAAATTTTATAATCACTATATTGGTCCCAGAATAGGGTGTTTATCCTTGGACATGAGTTTGGTAGATATCAGAGCTATTCAAATTTCCCATAAAATTTAAAATTTATTGAATTAAACATTAATTTATTATCATTTGTTCACTGAATCATATAATTCTTAGAGATAATTGGATCAAGATCTCATATTCATGGATGAGTACAAAATGGGCGATGATTCTTAGATGAGGCACAAACCCATCATTAGCATGGGAGCTGAGCTTGAGCCCCATTTAATTTACTTTTTTATTTCATTTTTAGTTTATGTTTATATTTACTTATTATTTTTCCTTCTCCCATTATTATTTTCATGTATTCATGCATTTGCATCCCCCATTGGAGCCATCAACCGAGAGATGTAGAGGGAGAGGTGAAGAAGTTTTTTGATGCGACATCACCTAAGGAGTTCGTCCAAAGGTTGATAGAGGCTCAGAGGGTGCATGACATAGTTCCTGTGTAAGGCTTCAATAGTTTTCATTTGTTGGTACACAATTTTTTAGGTTCTTAACAACAAATACGCAAAGAATATCAATTTTTATGTTTCAAAATTTTTGGGTTTTTGGGAACCCCATGAGTGTCACTCAACAGATTTTGGGTATATATCAAAGTGGTTTAGGCCATTTGGGTCAAGGGGGGGGGGGGGGGGTTGGGGGTTCCATTCGGTAGAACCCATGTTCATGATGTCTATTTTAGAGTACACACACTATGTGTTCATCATTTTCATTGATGGCTGTATATTTTTACTACATACCATGTATCATAGGTACATTTTGTGTAGTGGCGACTCATGGTATGTTGCGAGAACATGGTTGTGTATGGTACATGACTGGATCCCATGGGAGATGCATGGCTAGTTTTTATATACCATTATTGGACAAACCTTATGTGGGGGTACATGGATAGGTACATTTATGGGAACCCCATGTATGGTACACCATCTATAGATATGGTACACACCATGTATCTAGGATTAGTATACACCAATTGGGGATGAGGAACATGGAAGGTACCTATGTGGGGGTACATGCCACGTACATGGGGTACATGCCAATTACATTATTAATGTACTTTCCATGTGGCATGTTGAACACTTTTAGGAAGGTAATCTCTGTTTAAATTCCATGAACATGATGTACACACTGTATATTTTTCCTTGGTGCATTTTTCATGATTTTCCCTTGAAGATAGAATTGCACCTATGAGTAATCCATTTTTATCAATTTTTCATCAAAAATAAAAATTGTGGAATCCTTTCATTATTTAAGGAAATTTTTATATTTTTCTATATGTGAGGTAATTTTTAGGATGAGTTATTAATGGTTTTTATTCAGAATCCTCATAGGTGTTTGGTTTTTAGTAATAAGGCCCATGTATGTTTTGTGAGCTCCTTAGTTGGTTTGGACTTATGAATGATAGGCCATTTTTGTTCATTTATAATTTAAATGGGTCAAAAAAGTTGGATAAGTAGTGGTATCTCTTAGGAGATTTTGGTTTTTCCCCACATGTAGGGACCAGTTTCAGAAGGTGTGATCATTTGAGGTATTGATCATTCTTTTGGGAGACTAGCACGGTTATAGCCATTAAATGGGGTTTCTGTTAAGGGATGGAGTTTATAGCTGAGTGACACTGTGTCATAGTCCTGATTTTAAGGGTATGTTGTGGACACCTATCTAGGTTGGCCTCTAATCAAGTAATAATTGAGTGTGATAGTTGGATTCTAATGATGACCTTGCGGCATGATTTTTTTTGGATCCCCCATGGAAGAGTTTGAACCATTGGATGGGTTGTTCTCTGTTGAGTCTAAATGATGTAATCTTATATTATATATTCCCCAAGGTTTATCATGAATGAGGAATCAATGGTGGGTTCATCATTATATGTAATTATGAAGACTCTTGTGAATTCCATTATAGGTGTGATTTTATTTTGATTCCATTTGGGTTTATTATTGATCAAGGTTTAGTTTGAGGACAATGGGGGCCATTTTGTCAATAGCTACATTGAGTGTGGCACATTATTTTAGATGATTCAATGGAACCCATCATAGGTTTTCCTAATCTACCTATGGAATCTGGGCCATTTTCTAGATCACTTTATAGGAATGGATCGAGTAATTGGGTGTAGATTTGGTGTGTCTAATTGGGCATTTCCTTATGTTGTGACCCTATTGTTCATGGGTGACTTTAGTTTGGTTTCCCTATGAGGTGGTTCATTGTGAACACAAAGTGGCTATTTGTTGGATGTTGTGATCCAGGGGTCCATGTAGAGTCCCAACTCATTGTTAGTTTAGAGGCAATCGAGAAAACAAGTTAAGCTACTTGGATGATGGGTTTGAAGATGTATTATCACATGTTCTATTGTGTTTTGTTAAGGATTTTTGAGGAAATATATTCTTAGTAAATTTTTTAAGGAGGAGACCCTTGGGATATCATAGAATAATTGTTGCCTAAGAGTGATGATATAGTTCTATCCACTATTTTATGGATATGTTTAGATGGAATTTAAGATATAATGGGTGATCTATATAAGTGTAACACTCCCCATAGTTGAGTGTGGGCGCTGTGTAGAGTGGTGTATGGATCGTGATGCGCCATGGAACTCACAGAATGAGTTTTTTCATCTGTAGAACTTGTGGAAATCCTAAAATAATGGATAGGGTGAGATTAGAGTTCTATAATTGTATCCCACCTATTCTTGGGTCCATAACTAGTTTTGGATTCATTCTTCAAGTCCTTTAGGACCTAAATATTATGTATTTTTATCGAAATGGATATTCATATCTCCATTTCAGAACATACTATTTTAGTACTTAATCTTATTGATTAACATTTTCATGTGGGGTTCTATTGTTACACCATGGTCTTCAACATCCATTCCTTTTGTTTAGACATCATGGTGACCTTAGTACATCTGGTGGGAGCACATGATGTCGTGTGGAAGGGTGATCTATGTGATAAATATCTTTTGGTGTGGGCTAGAAACACGGTATATTTAACTCTACTGTGATGCTAGAATGCACGGTTGGGTTGATTATTTGTTTTTATTTACCTCATTACCTTTTATATAGTGACTTACCTTCATTCTATCATTATTTATATATTGATACTCTAGGAATATTAAGTCTTCATGGAGTACTTATAAATGTTGACTATAACTTCAACACTGTAGGAGGCCTAATGAGATTTATTTATCTCCCATATACATGAAACTCAGTGTTATTTTAGACATGATTTATTCTTCTAGGTTTTATCATTTTTTGAACATGTTGATGGCTTTGAGGAACAATGTTTCATAATCAAGAGGAGTTTAATGTGTGGAGTCTCTAGATTGGCTTGGTGCAGCTTGAGTGTCATGCAGTCTAGGTAAATGGTTTATCATGGTGTTTTTAGTAGAGCCTAATGTGTATATTTTCATTTACATTAATTGGTATATGTGACCACACTAGAGGGAAACTATATGTTATATATTTTCCAGGATATGAGTAATTATGACTGAATTTTATATTCCATTTATTATAACATGATTAATTTTTAGTTATATATTACGTGTACTGTGATTTTCTTCCCAATATTTTTTTCTGGTTAGTTTTCATTGTATATAAACAATGCATTTATGTTATAGTCTATGTAAATAATATTTTATAGAGTCCCCACCAATCTCCAACCTCTAGTGTTTTGGGAGGAATGGTTGAAACCTCATGGAAAGAAAGAACTGTGATGTTTCAAGTGGACCAGATATGGTTAATTACATGATTTTTGGATCTATTATACCAATCCCTACCATATATTCGGTTTCCATACCTATTTCTTCTCATGAACTCATATTGGGGTGGAGCTATTTGTGTTTATCCTAGTATTGATACTTCATTCACATAGCTTTTCTATCCTTTTTCACTATGTTTTCCATCCATTCCATCACCAAGTACATGTTTCTAGATCAATATCATCACAGAGTCTATCTTATAAGAACCACATATGTCATGACTCACATTCTTGTAGGATATGAAGTGATTCTCACATCCCTTGTTCTATCATAATCTAGGAAACAATACCCTATTTTATCACCCTTGATCCTATCATATGATCTTCCAATTCACAAAGGGTTTCTTCAAATGGTCCAATATTATTAGAAAACCATTATATATGAAGAACCACAAATGGGTTAATTCCTATTAAACCATGATATAATGTGATGACTAGAGTTCATATTCTCAGTATAATAATAAATTTCGTCATTATGAAAGATCCCCATAAAGTATGGTCTTATCATTTATATCTTGTATTCTGTTATTAGACACTACTCCTGGATAATATTTTTTTACTAGTACTGATTTTGTCATGTTTCTTACAACTATATGATATATATAATTCATGTATCTCTTACCCAAGGCTTGTTTTTAAATTCTTTCTAATCCTAGTGACATTTAAATATGTGAACATTTCGTTGAGGTTTTCTATATTATAATTTAAATTTCATATTTATGTTAGGTGAGTCTTTCCCTTTCTTCTATATGGTCTATCTCGATATTTATTCAATTCTATACAATCATAATAATTATCTGTATATGGATAAAGATAAATGACTATAATATTAATCCAAACAGCTTCATTTCGGATTATAAGATAAAAAATACTTGTCATATTGAAAACCCATAATGTACTGTCATAGGAAAAGTCATTTTTGCATTCGATAATACATATACTAATTTTATTCATGTAAAAGTTATAGTGAAAAATGGAAATGGGACAATAATATTTCAGACCAAAATGTGGAACTAGAAAAATTATTTCAATGCACGTTGGACCCACTAGTCTGAAAATATTTGAAGCATGTATTCATTTCCCCCTTCTAGTAAATTTTCTTTATTTTATTGTTACATTTTCCTTCATTATGGTGCCAATTATTCATAATGAGTATACCATCCATATTAAGTGATTTTATACTTAGTAATTTCATGTTATACCAAATTTCTTCAAGATTTATTTGAATACATAGTGTCTTAACCTTTATGGTGATCATACTCTTATTGAATATTTTTTCATCTAGGAACTAATATTATAATTCCAATTTTTTGAATCATCACTATGAAAAGTTTCATCAGTAATGATTTTAAAATTTTTATTAAAGGCCTTGAAAATATTTTCTCGGTTCCCACTTTCATATAAACTGGTGAAAATTACATTTATATCTCAAAGGAAGCATATTATTGTTAATGATTTATGTTCAAGACATACCACCTACATAACAGAGGTGTGTTTTCATCTTGTGGTGTAGATCCTCTAACCCAATGTGTTATGTTACGATGTTGTGGTGGGAGTATCACAATTAGAAATAGTTAACTTATTCCCACATTTCTTCACTTCCCATAAATTCAATCATTCATCTATTATGATTCACACATTTCATAACCCAACAATTCAAGTGGACTCAAATAGACTCATTATTATATGTTCATGAATCATAACCATTTTCAAAGATAAATAATGACATATTATTCCCATACCATTTCAAATATAGGTATACGTTGTCTTATAAACCCCAAGGAATTGATTTGATATACTATTCTAGAAAAATTCTAATTGAAACTAAAACCAAGACACATGATCCTAAAATTGAAGACACGTGGTACTATTCACATGAACAAAAACATCATGAAATCTAGTCCTAGTCACATGGACCTAAACTACATGACCCATGATCCTAGTCGTATAACACTAAATTGAATTACTTGAGGTCCAAGTTGGAGGACCCTAAATTACCTGAAACATTGCCATAATTGAATTATATGAAATTGAATGACTTCATGTAATAGTCATATAAACTTAAACTATCAGACATGAGGTCCAAATTGCTTGGACCTAAACTACACTACCCTCAATTATATACATATAACCCTAAACTACATGTCACATTTAACATATCAAATGAATAAATGGAACATGTATATCCTCTATGTCCTTAAACACATAGTGTTCTATTCAATATGTAATTCATCCCCTATGAAAACACAAATTGATATAAGAGTTTCCAATGTATGGGTTCAACGGTTCATGTTAGGTCTTCTCCAAATAACATACAATGATATGAAAAAATGTCACTTTATAATTTACATATTATTATAGGATATGTAGTTATATCAAAACTATGTAACTTGGACCCATCCACAATCAATCACCTTTTTCCTATCACATGTGTTCATTAAATTACACATTGAAGTCAAGTTCCTTTATACCATATCTATCTATGGAATTCATTCAATCCATATAATCATCCTTTTTAAATGGGTCAAATCTGTTCATTGTTTCTTACCCATGTAACCTTTTTATGACTGAAAAACGCTTGTCACCGTAGTCCATGTGGCATAAAAATAACCACCATGGAATATAGTATGAAAAATATAATTTAAATACCGTTTGGAGAGGTCTATTATATGTGGGTATACCTTCTTTCAAGAGAGCCTAATCTATGTAAAAATACATATCATATCGTTACCAATACACAAACATACATTATGATAATATTTACCTATTTTCAAGGGCCTTATCAATGTTTTTGGACTTCCTGGATCCACACTTGGTTTTCCACCTCTTCCATACAGTATGTTACAACTTGAGGAACCCCATATTTCTTATTCTATGTATCCACAGTGATTTATGTATTTTTTGATCATATATTATATTTAACATTTTCCTCTCAAGAACTATTTATAGCTTTATTAATGATATTAATCGATACCTAGTAGGGTCTTAGTCTTCTAACTCAGATTCCACTACACCATATAATCACATAGACTCCCTATATCTCATTTGGTATGGCCAAATTAATCCCATTATAGGATGAGTACATCAGATAATATTTCATGTTATTTTTTCCCTAGATCATCATAGAAAAACCACCAACAACTTTTATATCATTTTTTCTATTTTTCCATGATATGTATTGCATTATAGACCCTATATTTTAAACCAAATCATAAATCATCAAACACAATAATCCCTTTTAACATTAAATAATTGACTAATGTTTTTCCACTTTTCATTATATTATTAATATAAATTATGAATATTCTCTTCAAATGTTTCACACATCATGCTTTAAATGTTAGAATTAATATAATACTTTGACAGAAAATTGTAACAATATAGCTATAGTGTTGATGAAACATCATTTTCAACCCATTCCACTGATTATTTGGTAATTAATTCAAGTGACATAGATATTAAAGGAATAAATTATTGAGTGTTACTATAAATAAAAGGAATCATAGATACTCACATAATCCATCTAGAGTGATAGCCTATTCAATGATCATTGATTCAATTGAAATTATAACATGGGAATCCTCCAAATCTATCATTTTTTACTGATCATGAATATAGATTAAATATTCAATGTTATTCTATCATTTGGACCTACATCAATTTCATATACACATTCTATGTATTGATAAAATGAGACCTATTACTCTATCCAATGATGGATACCCCATCAATAATTGAGTTGGGATGCATGGATGAGGAAAACTAGCCAAATGATTTTTGAGAACAAATTCATGTAAGTGGAATATCGACATCCTCACAAGTTCTTTGACCATAATAATTGTACCCATAGAATAATGATAGTCTTGGTCGCCCATTAATCTATTTACACAGTGATAGATTCTATATAACAAGGTTCATATGTTTGGAATTCGATTCATCATGTAATCAATAGAGATAATTCGGAATGAGAAAGAAATAAACACTCATTTATATTCAATTATTTATGGATGTTCAGAAATTTGGACTAGGAAAAGAAAACTTCTATCACTATTATAATATCTTCTATAATGATCCTGACTTCATCAAGAGTGATGATCTTTTTAATGAGATCGAAAATAAGCCGAGTGGTACCAAATATGGTGATTACACACAACAATAATACATGATCTATCATATCCTTCACTGGTTGAGATGTTTAGTAATGTATTTCTCGATGTATCTTATAGTTTTAGTTTATCTATTAATGTTTCCTAAAATAGTGGTAAGTTATTTTAAATTCTCTTTCATCATTGGTTAGTAATGATTCCCATTCAAAAACAATGATGTTTCAATCAAAATAATTGCAATGTCAACATCTACCCAAAAATATTGGGGGAGAAAATTGAAGATCATCCAATTTTATCTTTAATGGTGTGATTATTATGGGGGTAATCATCACATAGGGACCCAAAATACAACATAAATAAACTAAGGGGAAGAAAAAAAGGAAAAAAGAAGAAAACTTAATTGGGGAGTTACTGACTTCTCCCGGGTGGATGGATTTTGAGAGAGCTGACAACTATGTTTTTTGGGTATTACAACAATTATTCAAAGAGAAGATTTCATATTAATATTTCCTTTGATCTACAATTAGTTATAGTTTTCCCTAGGTGATTTTTTAGAACAAGGTTTTTCATTTCACATTCTTCATATCCGTATTTTTAGATTAATTATTTTCTCTTCTTTCTTTAATGGCGTTCTATTTTCATAATTTATATTTTCCCTCTCGTGTATGATGGTATCATTTATGATATATTGGAGAGATATGCCTCTTGTATCCCTTTCATTTTTAGGAGTCTCTCCTATTTAATATCCTGTGGTAGAGGATCTCATTTTGGGACTAGGTCTCATGGTTTTCAGGTCATATTTTTTAAAATTAAAAATTTATGGTGCATATATTTTTTATATCAAATATGTTTTTGTATCTATGCATCAACTTTATTTATTGAGGATTTATTGAATGGAATAAAAATAAATTTCCCCAATGAATTCTCAATGTTTTATGTTTGTGTGTTCATCCCTTACTATCATTTCAGAAATAGGGTATCAAATGATTTGGTTATTACTTAGAAAAATTATGAAATCCAATTATAGTCAGATAATTTTTAAATCGTTAAAACTAAATATATACTGATTAAAAGTGGAGGATCTAGTTTTTGGATGTTTAATTCATGTACTATTGTTTATTACTTAGTATAAATAATAAAATCATGAGGATTAATGGGAGTATGATAATGATATGTTTAGTGGTTTAATTCTTCTGTGGTTTAAATACAATGTGATGAACCATAGTTTCAAAATCTATCACACTATAACATTGAGGGAGATGATTGATACTACCTTTTAACATGGGATAGTATTAATTTTTATTAGCTTAAATAATTAGATAAATCATGATGTATAATGATGTTACATCTATTTATTAGTATTGGAGTTACTTTTAGGGATGTTTAAATCAATTTTATTGTATGGGTATTACTTTTTATCTTCTAGTTTGAATGAGAGTGTTTCTTAATAATTTACCTGATTTATGTGATAATATTTCTCTTACTCTAACATGATCTACATATAATGGCGTTGTGATATTATGATTTCTAATGTATGTCGTTTTGAATTAAAATGTAATGATATTTACAGAGGAGAAATAATTTTCTAGCTTTTAGAAACAATAAATATATACCGTGTTCATAAAATGAATCTGTAAGAAAGTATTCAAGAAAAGGGAAATACAAAAGAAAATCTAGTCCGTTGAAGAGTATGTTTGATTATCATTGTTATGTTAATAAAGGAAATGTTATAAATTTTTTCTATAATATATAAAAATAAATCAAAATTAAGGAAAAGTATCTGAATGGAAACGATGATGGAGATGATTTTCTCTCCACCACTACAATCAATGATCTTGTTATTATTTATGACTCTATAAATATTTCTTCTGAGGATTTTTTCTAGGTTGTTGATAGTGGTTCATGTTTTCCTTAAATATCCAGGACTGTTTTCTTTGAATCTCCGATCACATGTAATTTTGGGATTTTGAATATGTGTAGTAATCGTCATGCTAATATTTTAGGTATCAAGACTATTCTTTTTATACACTATAATTAGATGTATTTTGATTCTGAAAAATGTTTTATATGAACTTGAGGTTCATCAAAAAAAATATTTCTACAAGAGTTTTTTATTCTGAATGTTTTATCTGTTCTATTGATGATGGATAATGGATGTTGATTGCGTTCCTTGATAATGGATCAATTAAAAAATCATTCAGGTTTCTTCTAGGATATAAATTTTACTTCTAATGATACTTCTTACATTATGGATTGCAGTGTTTCATCCAAGATATGCAATAATACGTCCATCCACATTAATGAGAATGAGATTACTTGTCTGTCCAACCTCAATTTTTTCTATCGGATTTATGTGTGTCATATTGGCCACCTGTGATGAATTTTGTTATGTTAAATAAAGTATAGTGTGTTTCTATAATTCCCATTTAGATATGATTTCATAGGTCATTGAATATGTAAACTCTAAAATTTGTGTTCCATTTAACTATAATACATTTAGTAGTAGTCTACATTTTGTGACTTTTATTGTTGAATAGTCATGTAAGCATTGGGTTTGTGTTTTAAATTCAGAAACATAGGTTCTCAGTATATTTATTAAATTTCAATTTTCATATGAGAGGGAATCTATTAAGAAGTTGAAATGTATTCTCACAAACTATGGGGGTGAGTATTGGGGCATGTTTCTTTAGTATTGCATATATTAACATATTTGACATCAAAGTATGCCTCATTGAACACCTCATCTAAATGATGTAGCTGAGAATATGAACATGATATTATTGGAAAGAGTTTGATGTTTTCTTTTTGACTAAATGTTTACATGACATTTTTGGGGCGAGGGTTTGTTTACACATGCATATATTCATAATTCATGACGCAAAATTTCGTTTATCATAGACACTCTCAAAATTATTTGGTAGGGTAAAGAGATCATGTATGATCATTTTCTTGATTTTTTTCAGGGCTTTTTTTGTGTTGTTATTGATGATAGATACAAGATGGATGGTAAGTCATGTCAACATATTTTTACTGTAAATGGACATAATGAGTTTGGATATAGGTTATATTATCATTCTTTAAAGAAACATCTTAGAAGTCGTGATGTAGTATTTATAAAGGATCAAACTATTTCATATATTGATAACTGATAAAAACCTTCTTCCCCAACCTATAATGTATTTTTTAGTCAAGATCTAGTTTTTTATTCATATATACATCATTATGATGATTTTGATAATCAAGTTGATGTGAAGAATGATTTTTAGGGTGAGTAGGTTGGATTTGGTGTTTATTATTCCCCTTCTTCATTTAATGATTCAGTAATATGGGTTAATAATGAACCTATATTCCAACTATGGTGGTTATCATAGTTTCAAAACATTTCTACATGATATTCACCTAATAATTATGTTATCCTCATTGAAGGTGGAGAAATATAATCTTTTGATGAGGCATCCAAATGTGACCAAATTGAAGATGGGCTATGAAAATTGATTATGAGATGTCATCATCAAATGAAAACCACATGTTTGATCTGGTGAAGCTACCAACAAGTAAGATCGATTGTGAAAATCGATGGATTTATCATATTAAAAATGAATAATCCTATTATGTTTCATGATTTTTTTTAAAAGGTTGGGGGCGAAGACTCATTTATTATGTAAAGAAAATACCGCTTTCAAACTGGGTTGAGGGAGACCCATTACATAGCCCGAAGGCCCATGACCAAGTGGTCTGAATACAAGGCCCGAAAGCCCATTATATTGGCCCAAATATCCCTTTAGTGAATAGTACTTCAATAGTACTTGGGCTGCTATAGTACCTTCTACAGTACGCCGCCACTACAGTTCCTGCTACAATTCCTCCATTTTTATAGAGCTACCGCTGCTACAGTTCCTCCACTACTACAGTACTACTATAGGGACCTTATATAGTGTTGTTATAGTCCCCATGAAAATTATTCCTAGCCCGGATTTGATCATGGGTATTTTAGATACCAATCTTAAGCCTTTACCACTCGGGTACAAGCTTGTTGGCATTATGTTTCCTGATATAAATAATGTTTAGTTGTTAAATACTTCCATTTGAATAACGTAATTAAATATGATTATATTTTTTCATATATTGTAAAAATTCCTAAAATTTGAGTTGTTCATAGTTTGTCTAATTATTTTGGTATATATATTGAAAATATTGATGTCATGAGAAATTTCCCCCACTAAGATTTAGAGGGTGATATTTATATATAAGAAAAAGAGGGTTTTTATAAAGAGGTAATGTGAATTATTGACATCGGTTAAAAAGGATTTCTAATGGTCTAATGAAATCTTAAAGGGAGTGGTATAAGATGTTTGAGGATATAATTTTTAATCTGGGATTCTAGAATCTATCTTATAATCATTATGATTTTTTCATTGATTTATTGATGATGATTTTATTTTTCTATTTCTTTATATTGATGATATTTTTCTTATTGGACTTGATGCATCTAGAATTGAAAATTGATGTCTGAAATTTTTCATTCTTTTGTGTTGAAATATATTGGTCCAATATGATATAATCATTTCAAATTTCTCTCTTGGGTTAAAAAGGACATGAAATTATGGTTACATCTGGGAAGATATGTTGATAACATTCTCTAAGTATTTTATATGGATAGATTAAAAGTGGTTAGTATTCCTCTTTCTTTACATTTAATACTTAGTACCCTCCATTCAACATGTACTGATAATGATACAGTGGAGATGTAACAAATAAAATATTCATCTATAATTGATTGTTTGATGTATGTAAAAGTATGTACATGGCCTGAAATATATAATGAAGTTGAAATGGTAAGTCCGTATCTATCTAATCTAGGTAGAGATCATTATAGAGAAGTAAAGTATATATATAATTATTATCAAGATAATTCTTATCTTATGTTGTATTTTTAATGGGGGACCTATTCCCTGTGTCTAACAGATTTAGATATGGAAAACGATATGGAATTGATGACGTTTACTTCTATACAATTGATAATATTTATAGGGGGAGCTATATCTTGATAGTTTAGATTGTAGAGATGTTTTTATTTATTTACCACATATTCAAAGTTTATTTCAAGTGTAGATAATTGCAAAGAATTATTTTGGGTGAAAACATTAATTCAAGAGATCAATTTTAATCCAGAAAGTTATGTTTTTTTATAGTCATAGTGATATTTTTTGGGAATTAATCTCACCTTTCATTGTAGGTCAACACATATCAATTCTCGATATCATGGGTCCCATGACATACTTGATTCAATATAGTTGAATGTTGACAAGATTATCACTACTGAAAATGCTCCATAAATGTTGACCAAGAGGTTACCTAGAGGTAAATTTGAGATTTTATGAGTCATTTTAGGGTTGGTAGTTATCCCCAATTGATTCATAAGGGATGTTTTGGGGGTATTCCACAAATTGGGACAAATATTCAACTCATAAAAAAAGGGGAAAACGGAAAAAAATACTTGAATTTTAGAGTTAAAAACATCTCCATAGAAGATGAGTTTTTCTAAAGATGTGACATGTAGGTTATTCCTATTATGGAATGTCTTCTTAATGAGTAGGTTTTATATTATGATCAAATTTGATCAGCAAACACTTTTCTTTTCATCTTGGTTATTTTTTAGTACCCAATTATTCAGTCAGTGATATCCATATAAGTCTGGTCAGATTCATTGTTTTCCATTCTTTCGTAGAAGATTTTCTATTGTCAGTTATACTTCCATAAACTATTTTATGGTATTATAATTTCTATTACATGTGAGATATATACATTTTATGTCCCTTTTATTTTTGAGAGTCTTTATCATATAATAATTATTTTTAGAAGATATTATTTCTAGCTTAGGTCCCATGGGTTTTTCTTCATTAGGTGTTCAAAATTAAAATTTACCAGTTTCAACATTTAATTTTTCTACACATATATTTTGGTCACTTCTTATCCGAAGTAATTTTTAGGCTTTTTTGAATAGAAAGAAAATATATGTCTTCTGTGTGTTCAGTTTGTTAATTTATTGTTCATTTTTTAATCTCTTTCATTATGAAAACATATCATATATCTTGGAACTTTGTCATTAGATGAATAGTGGTGGAGGGTAATTTGGTGACGCCAAGTTATGAGATAGTCCCAAAACAAATAGGTTCTAGAGTGTATCTTTTACCAATTTCTAATAGGGTTCCCCTCATATAATTCTCAATAAAATTTTCAATCTCTTTCACTATCTCCATCATCTAAAATCATAAATATAATTTCATATAAAAAATATATTTTAATGATAATATCTAAAAATAATTCTTATACTCATTTCTGATTCCGGATACAATCCTCTTCATCGACATTAAGAAGATTAATTACACCTTCTCTTGGACTTTGATATTCTAAATCCTCCACCCATATCTTAAAAGGGATAAACATATCGGTCGCATGTACCTGCATCTCTCCCTCTCTTTGAAATAATATCAATAATTATGAGGATTGACTTCTAAGTCAAATTATTAAAGATTATTCAAATTTTTTGTTTGGGAAATATGGATAACACATTGATTTATGGTTCACAAACTCACAAAACCCATCATTAAGGGCCATATCATTAAAAATGGAAGGGCCTATGTATATAGATCCACATAGGTATCAAATAATATTTTGGACCCTTTGTGTAAAACTATTTTTCTAACCTGTAATATTGAAATAGAGAGTCTTCTCACTTATATCTATGTTACTATCCTAGAAATACCTAATAATGAAATTTCATTACAATTCTATGTTGTCAAGTGGAACACAACCATCGTTGATCCATTGGTTCGTGTGTTTTGTTATAAATCCAGGTCATATAAAATATATTTGTAATATATTTTCAATTCACTCATTGAAAATTACTAGGGACTATAGAACAGCTTCCCATGAGCATCCCATTTATGTAGGATGACATCAAAGAAATAGAATACTTGGATGTTAGTCCAATAAACATGTTCATGAAAAATAGTCTTATATCCACCCATGTATTCCATGGATCCATCATTACTTATAATTATTGTCACCCTATTAGACGACTCTCTATTTTGATGTCCATCAGTGATTCCACCACTTGTTGTTAAATACAAATGAACTGAAATGTAAATCCACACATAGGTCTTGTAAACTGGGTCCTAATCGATTAGGGATTATATGATGTAGTCCATTATGTTTATTTTTAAGGTCTAGGTTTCATAATCGCTATAACTTACATCTATTGTAGTTACAAAAGGCGGGATCAATGTATATAAAAATATTTATCTCTGAGTGAAAAAACTATGGGATATTTAAGAATTTATAAAGGCATATTCTGGATAGATGACTTATGGGTCACAATTTATAGAATGAATTTTTTTTCTAAGAAACATGTTTAACACAAAACATTTTTTGGAATGGCCATTCGAAGAAAACATGTAACCCATCAAAAATTGTTTCAATAGTGATGCTTGCATGATGGTGGAAGATGGGTTTTTAGATGGATTGTAATGTATAATGTCATTAACCTTGACAATAAATTTAATATGGGTGAAAAAATTTATAGGTCACTAGAAATAAGTTTTGTGTGATGCATGTTAGGGATGAAATGTATAGTCCATCTTAAATAACCAAAGCACTGAAGACATAATTATGGAGAGGTGCAGAACCCATAAAATATAAGAATGACGTTAATCTTATTTATGATTGAGTGTGTGGTTCATAAAAAATTGTGTTATTAGGAAATGCATAATTATAATAGAATATCAAGTTATTCTTATATATTATTGTTGTAGATTCTTTCTGTTAGTCTCTATCCATTAAAAATATATTTCAATGATGTAGGATTCGTATTTGTTAAAGTTATTATTTTCATTTGATAGTCAATTTTTCAATAATTCCATTCATAAAATATGTCATCCATTAAAAATATCTACCATAAAATGTTCAAGCAAGAAATATTTTGGGACAGATTTATTTATCACAGACATCCAAAATAAAAAATTATAAATACACCCTCCAGCCCAAAATTTCATTCTTTCTTTTTTATTATCATTTTCCTCTCAAATATCATTTTTTATATTAGAATTTTATTCCTAGATTACATATATTCAATTTTAGATCAAAGATTTAGTTTGAAGTTAATTTTTAAATCTTCATTAAATAGATTATAATTTATGAATTTTTTATATTTAATTTTAATTATATTTGTTGGACATTTTATTGGTAGTTTTATTTAATTTGTTTATTGTTTTGTAAATTTATTATCCCACATAATAATAAAAAATAATATATTAGTATAATCTTTAATTGTTGTTTCTATGAGTTGTTAAATTAATATTATAGAGAATTAATAATAAAATAATTATAATTATTTATTTAATTTAAATTAAGAGACAGAAAAAATGTAAAACTAATTTTATGATATATAGTTTATATTAAAAACATTATATGATTTTAATAAATAAAAATTTATTATATATTAATGTACATTAGTAATAATAAATATTAATAAAAAAATATAAATATTTCTTATTATTTTTTAAAACTAATAATAATATAAATAATTTAATATAAATTTTAGTAAATAATAAAAAATTATCAATATTTTTTTAAAAAAATAATCTATTAAAATTTCATATATATAAAACATATTTAAAGAATTATAATAGTGCAATACTATTTAGTGAATACAAAACTAAAAAAATAAATACTCATGTATATTATAATTATATTATACATAATAAATGTATGTCTTATAAAAATAACTAAAAAAATCTATATCCATCAAAATTATAAAAAATTCATTATATCAATAATATGCTTATAACAACTTATATAATGTAATTTTTTTTAATCTTTTAAAAAATTATTTGTGGTAGACAAGCAGTCTATCTCAAACAGTTAAAACCAGAGATGACTAATTTAATACATAAAATTTAATATCCATCACAACATGAATTATTTTTTATATATTAAAAACCAGTCATAATTCTATATGATGAGTCAATACATTGCAAATTGTTTTTTTCGAGAAATACTCATTTGTGAACAAAAAATATCGAAGAAACTACAAATTGAAAATATATATTAAAAATAATCTTTAATAAAAATGAAAAATAAATAATAAGAAAATAAAAAACAAACAAATTTTTTTATTTATAATAATATTTACATATTATAATTTTTAACCATTTTAAAATTTATAATATTTAAAATAAAACATATTAAAAAAATTCAAAAAAAATGAAGAAATAATGTAAAATAATTTATTACAAAAACTAATTTAATCTTCATTTAATGAAAATGAAATTCATAATAGTTTTGTTTAACTTTTTTATAATTAAATAATAACTATTTTTTAGAAAACAATAGATCCATGAAATAAAAAATAGTTTATATTTTTATACTATGATGAAATGATTAATTATATAAATCGAATGTCTTTGTGTATAAACATTATTTACATTGAGGATGCTAATATATTTATATCTTTTTCATTATGAAATTTAAAATTAGATCCAAAATGAAAACATAAGTTTATAGTTATGAAATATCATTTCATGAGATTTTAAACCTTTTATAGCGTTGGTTTTCATCTATTTCTTTGTTTTTGTGAAATATTATGTTTTTTGGTCACTGCATGGGGTTATTGGACCGCGTTTTTTAGAAATAGAAACGCGAAATGATAATTATAATCATGAATTTAGAAAATCTCAATTTTATAATTTGTTGAAATCGATTGAGTATGCCATATATATCATAAGAAATAAAATAAAATATTAACGTGATCAAAAAAATTATGTTTATGAAGTAGTATTTTATACACTCAAATTATAGTTTTGATATAATATTTTCTCTGGTTAAATCATTTTTGTCTAGGGGAAATATATTTCCTGTAATGTTTTTATGAAATCAATATGTTGATCCATAATTTGGTTCAACATTATGTAAATATTACTCGTATTTAAATTATTTCATCTTATATTATGGTGAATATGATTCATTATTTAATTTTAAAACAAGTGTTCAATCATCATACAAAGAGGTTCATAAAAAATTGAAAATATTTCTTATTAAATAGTAGTTGTGTTTGATGACTACACTTTGATTACAGTGTCAATTTATATCTCAAAACATAGATACATTAAAGAAAATTCAATGTTGAATATTTTTTCTTGTGAAATCATAAATTATTATTGTGATTGTGATTCATGAAGACACATTGAATTATTTCATTTTTAATTTTAATTGGCGTATCATAAATTATGGTTTTGTATTTCTGTTGATGGTTTTTATCCATTTGGTTCTTATGTATATCATTAGTCTTATTAACCTATTTTTAAAACCATGTACAACACACCTCCTTATATGTTTACGGAGGAAATATATATATCTATTTATTATTTATAATTCCGAGAAATACTTATAATTATATCAATGATTATTTGAATTCAGTGACTAATGAGTTCATTTTATTATAAAGGGACACTGTAAATATATATGATGTAATTTTAGGATATAAATTAACACTAAAAGATGAATTACTATTAAAATTTAGTTACTTTCCTGCCACTAATAAGTTATCTTCATGGAGGACACATGGTCCAAATTTTTTTCTATATTATATGGTTTTAAAAAATCATTTATCCTTACTGATATAAGAAACCCATCTTTTTCAACTATAAATCGATATTTCTTCATATATGTATAAATTTACAAAATAATGGGAACAATTTCACTGAAGGTCGTATTAATAATGGTGTAACTCTATATATTCTCTCAGGTATTTATGTAAAATATATTTCCCCTTCGTTACCATGTATTACTTATAGACTTACTATTAACAAATAATAAATACATCGCACTGCTATGGATCACAATTGAGTAAATTAAATTTTATTTTTTGTCATTCCATATTGGTCTGATTGAATGGCCAATAAAATATGACATTTAATTCATATTGATTTGAACTATTTGATTAATATATTTTATACCATGTTGGGCATAACTAACAAGACTCATGAAACTATTTTGGTAGAGTTAAATCATTCCAATTTTTATGCATTCCAAACAAGATTTATTAAAAAGAAGAATTATAAAAAAGAATTAATCATTCCAAAAGAATCTTATGATCCACCTTATCTAATGATGATTATTATATCATTTTTCTATTTTATATTTGAGGTTATTGGATTTTAATAATTTTTATTTGTATCATTGGGATAGAAATAGTCATATTACAAAATTAAAATGACATGATATTCAATATAATTGGTGATTAGTATATGTTGGTATTTGATTATTTTTGAATTATTATAATATGGATGTGTTGACAGAAATATAATATTTTTAGGAAACATTATTGTTGAAACAAAACACTACGATACACTAAGTACACTAGAAAATGATGTTGTAATAATATTATGTACATTGGAATAAATGATTATACTAGAATTCACTTTTTGAATGTAACATTTAACATTATATTTTCAATATCAATAATAGTGTGGATGTTATATAGTCTCTTGATGATGGAGTCACGAGAAACTCTATTAGGGAGGCATGACAGGCTTCTATATTTGATGATTTCCATTATGTTTTACATAAGATTTATAATAGTGACATGGAGTGAGAATATATGAAAGTCATGGGAGGAATTGAGGACTTACTAGATATGAGATACATTTAGGAGGAGATCATCTTCCAGTCAATATAATTAATATATATAGGATGTCACAAATAGAACATGGATCCATACATTTTACATAAATCATGTACCATTGGTATGTAATATTATTAAGTAGTCCATATATATATATATAATAAATGTATATGATAAAGGTATCTATTTTATTGTTTATCAATCCATTATGAGAATTTATGTGTACATTAGGGTATTAAATTATATTAGTACTAGGATGATTTATGGTGACATATAGTGATAAAGTGTGGATTTTTTTTCAATTAACACAATAAATAATTTTCATTATTTTAAATTTATATGTATACATTTGTTGGAGACATATAAGAAATAGATTTCTAAATTTAGGGAAGATCTGGATATGATGGATAATTGGGTTGAGGCCTTGTGTGAGTGATATATTGATGAAGTAGTTTTGTTTTGGTTGATGGTGAGTTGTATTGAGAACCTTTTGGTGATTCATATTGGTTCACAGTTGATATTGGTAAGATATTATGGTAATAATGTGATGTAATAATGTAGCTAAATTGGTTGTCATTGGATTTCATCAACATTCACTTTAATAGAGTATGAGGTGCATTTTTTAGATTACTTTGATATTATATAGTTAATGTTAAAAGAAAAAAAAGAGAAATTATTGTTGTATCAGTAATAGTTCAAGAATTAAGATAAACAAGATGAGTAGATGATAGAGTATATGTGGAAAATTTCAAGTGGTATAGGGATGTATTTTACTCCTCTCTTTATGGACAGAAATGCACACCTTAGTGATATTGTTATTAAATTATTCATTATGAATTTTTTATTATATGATTTTTTTTAAACAAGTTTTTGTTTATGATATTTATTACATTCAGTTTAATTATATTATATTATTTATTTATAGTTATTTTTTCCTGATTTATAAATTTTAACAAATTATATTTTCGACCTAAATTTTAAAATAATGTAAAAATTTGGTAGGATATTATTTTATACTGTTAGGTTCACTATGTTAGATACCCTGAGAGGGGGTAGGTGAATCCGGGTATGATATATTAAAACAACTACTTCTATTGATCTTGTTTCATTGTTAGAAAAAACTCTCTTCTCTCTCCTTCCCGTTGCAAAGTTAGAACAAATATGAAAGAAAGCACGGGACACATCAATTTTACTTGCTACACCCTCATTGGGATATGTATATGGAGCATAATATGGCGATGTTCCAATGTACCAAAACCACTAAAAGTGCACTGTTGTTTATAAGGATTGGAGTGGACTCACTATCCATCCTAGTCTACAACCAGTCACAATATGAAAGATCACTTATCTCTCAATGGAATTGTGATAACTGCTTCTTCTGAATATCCAATCATATTGTATAGACCTGTAGGTATCTTCATTAACAAAAATGAATGCATCTTCTTCTGTATGTAGATGCTCTGTTGAAGTTCCACTTTCATCCAATGAGGAATACAATTTTTCCCCAGATGTACAAGGGAATCTTCAAACTTTTGTGCAGACCTCAAATCTTTGGCATGCTTCTCCATGCCTGGAGCGTATGTTTCACCAAAACCACTTGCAAGACACTCCATTATTCAACCAAAAACATGGGTGAATCACACCCTTTTACTTCCAAAACAATATTGGCATACAATTATCAACTAGTTCTCTTCACCTAATCCTGGCATGAAAGTTTCACCAGTCAACTTGCACAACACTCTCTTCGCCAACTCAGAACATGGGAAACTCGCAATCGTTTATGCCCAAATCAATATTGGAAGGCAGCTATCAATTAGAGCACAAATTTTTAATATCATTATACATGTGTGATCAAACCACCACTTTCCCTCCAAAACCACCATCACAACTCGATCTTGAATTCTCTATTGGTGTTGATCTTCTCACAAAATGAGGAGGGGTATCCCTCTATTTAGAGTTATTTGGGAACCCTGAGCTCCTTATTCAAGTCTCCTCAAATTGCGTATGTCCATCCACCTTGTCCTATGTTTCCCTTATCACCTAGCACACCCAAATAAAAACTTGGGCGCCAAACTTTCCTTTACCATTTTTTTTGTCTGATCATGAAACAATTATGGTAAGTAACTATCCAATACTTCGAGACACTGGCATGCAAGTCACTTTTCCAAAAATAGTTTTTTACAGTTGTCAATTTTGTGGCCGAAAAATTTGGAAAACACTGGAAAACAGCGCCACCTTGTATCTACTCTTTTTGTACCACCTCTAGATTGTGCATTCTTATTTTGAGGTTCTTCTGTCTATCATGGATTCTCAATAACATCTCTTGATCATGAAAACTCGCCATGTAAAATACCTTTTGTCAAAAAATTTAACATCATGGTTTCATTTTTCAACAAACACATCATGTATTCCCGCTTTGTCAACAAACACAATCACCTAAAAAATTATTCAATTATAACTTAAGGGATTTTTAACCAAAAATATCCCCCTTTGGGTTTGTTTACAACTCTTCTCAAAAAATTAATTATCGTTAATGCTTCAACCACCATTTGCCTCTTGCGATTTATATTGTCATCTTAGATTCACTAAACATAGACTCTAAGTGAAAATGAGAAATGATCGGTGTGAGACACCAAAGTAAATGAAACGTTCATTAATGAATGAATTCTTTCTTGACACCAATTGTTGATACTAAGCATATACCAATTTATGATCATTGGAAGCCGTATAACACCATTCCCACGTCACTCTTCTGCTTTTATCACTATCCATTGATTTCGTGATATCTATTATTTAATCTATCACTTCTAGAATCTCCAGATTTAAACCTCCTCCTTCTTCAGTTTTTTGTTTATTGTGTTGTCCAAACTATGCTCTAGATGATCACATCGAACACCAAAAACTCTCATCACGGTGCTCCCCCTATCAGTTTCTTCAACAATCTTGATAAACTCCCCCAATCTTGTTACTCCACCTACCATATTTTACCTATGTCTTGGAAAAAGTAATTCCCTTATTTAGCCACAATTTCTACTCCTTTAGAAGTCACTCTTTCTCCCACTTTTTCAACAAACCCAAAGGTCACTCCTTTGTGGTCTGCAACAGAGTAGAGAGCACAGATTAGTATTGTGAAGAAAACAAACCATACCTCGGAGATAGGGGGCCACATCAATAATTTTTAAAGTATGGGGAGTCTATTTCACTCCGTAATCAAGTCGATGCATCTCAAATTCATCCTTGGGTAAGGCCTCTGTCAGAATTTCTGCAAGTTGTAGCTCTGTAGGAACATAATCCAACATCACTAGCCCTTGCTCCACCTTCTCCTTGATAAAATGATATTTTATCTCAATATTATTTGTCCCTGAGTGATGGAATGCATTTTTGTATATGATTTATAGCACTTGAGTTATCACACTAGATTCGGATAAGAGACTTCACTTCAACTCCCATATCATCAAGCAGCTACTTCATCAACAATAACTATTTGAATGTTTGAGTGGCCGCAATATACTCAGCTTCCATAATTATTAATGAAATGAAATCATTCTTATTTCATAGAAAATAAATACACAATCCACCAATATAGAAATCACCTCATGAGGTTGATTTCCTGCCATCCACTGAACAGGCCCAACCAGCATCAGTATAACCCAATAACTATGACTAAATTTTTTCATTATATATCAATCCAAAATCCACTGTTTTCTTGATATACAGATGTATTCTTTTCACTATAAGCATGTGGATTTCATTTTTATTACATTTATATCTCTCTTCATGGAATGTGGTGAATACAATGTCAGGCCTTGTTGTGCTCAAGTTCAGTAAACATCCAATAATTTCCATTATTCTAAGATTTTGACAACATGGCATTTATCATCCTTTAAAAGATTCATCTGGGTAGCAACCAGAGTCTTAATTTCCTTGGAATTTTCTATCCCAAATCTCCTCATAACCTCCTTGGAATATTTGTATAAAGAGATAAATGGGTCATTCCTTCCTAGTGTTACCTTTAAACCAAGGGAAAACACCAGCTCTCCAATCATTTACATTTCAAACACACATTTCATGAATTCAAAAAACTGTCTGCACTGATCTACATCTGATCTGCCAAATATTATTTCATCGATAAAAACTATCACCATCATCAATTTATTAATTTTGTTTTTGAAATAGAGATTTTAATCAACTCCATAATGCTAGAAACGAATCATATTCAAATACTGATCCATCCTTGAGTACCATGTTCTTGGTTCTTGTTTTAGAACATATAATGAATTCTTCTATTGAAATAAACTTCTCCTCATCTTAATGAATGAGAAAAAATCTAGCTACTTGATATACACATCTTCCTCTAGATCCCCATTTTAAAATGTAGATTTGACATCTATCTGAAACACTTTGAACATCCATTGCACTACAATGGATAGGAATAATATTATTTTTCCCAGCCTTGGAAGTGGAGTAAATGTATCGTCAACATCTATTCCCCCTATCTGGTAGTATTCATTGCAAACTAGTCATGATTAATTTTTAATCACTACATCATCTTTATTAATCTTGTTGCAATAGACCCATTTAGTACCGATGACATTCTTATCTGCTAGCCTCACAACAATATACAACGTCTGATTCTTCTCAATCTAATCTAGCTCTTTATTCAGTTCTTGAACCCAGTTTTCATCTTCACCTACATCAGCAATGTATTTAGGCTCTACCTAAGAAAAAAACAATGAATCTTGCATTTATTTCATTCTTCTTGTCTGAATAGGTGTTTTCTGATCATCAATGAAAATTTTCTAGTTAATTTCATCTTACTCTTTGGCTTCTTCACCGATATAGATTTGTCTTCCAATTCCTCATCACCAGTGTCTTCTTCTAAAACAGTATCTTCTGCTTCTACTCCCCTGTGTTACATTAATACTCTTACCATTCATCATGAAATTGTTCAATGTATTTTTTTAAATCTATCATCATTCTCCACCACAGTGACATAATTTCTCTCAAATACTTTTCCCCTCCTCTTATTAAAATATTTTTAGGTTTTGATTACTCTAGTGTGGCCAAGGAAGATCCCCTCATCTCTTCATGACTCAAATTTCATTTGTTTTCATTGTTAAGGATAAAAACCTACTTACAAAGATACCAATGTAATTCACTATAGTCTTCTTTCTGTACCACATCTCATATGGAGTCTTTCATTCCTTCGGACACAACATATCCCTATTAGAAATGTTGACTGGTGTCAAAAATCTTCCTTTCGAAATTTCTCTGCTAGGTCCTTTTTAGTGAGAATCATTATGGACATGTAATTGATGATATTATTTCTCCATTAAATCACTTCATTATATTGGGGAGTTCTCACTAAATAAAATTGATTCTTTATCCCATGTTTATCAAGATAGTCTTCCACCTGACTGTTTGTGAATATCGTACCATTTTCAGTACGAAACATCAGAATTTTCTTCCCAAGCATCCTTTCATATTCCCTTCAATACTATTTTAGTAAACTAAACACATCAAAATTATGGGAAATGATGAATATACAATCAATTCTACTATACTCATCAATTAAAATTATGTAATTCCTCTTTCCATCAATGTATCTTCGTCTGATAGGTCCACAAAAATCAGCATGCACAAATTCAAGAAATCTTTTTGATTTATTTTATTTTGCCTTGTACATATTCAGAATCATTTTCCCTTGTTAACAAGAATCACACATATGTGTTCGATCACATGATATCATAAGGAGGTCTCTATTGGCATCACATTTCACCAGATCTAACAAGGATGGTTGGAATACATGACCCTGTTCTTTAAGCCACAACTTGATTTCTTTTTGTCTAGAATAAAAACACATATCTTCTTCTCTACGTACAAGGAGTATATTTCCCTTTTTCACTTCTGTTGTAAAACCACTACACCATCATTTCATTAAACGATACATATCTTTTTAGAAAACATTATATAATTTTCGAAGTCCCATAGTGTGATGACGCTAAGAAAATTGTGACTGAGTCCTTCTACTACTAAGAAATCTACACACCACATCTATTTTCCCCAAACCTACCCTTTCCTGAGGCAACATTATTTAGGCATTCATTTTTTCCAACATGACAACTCCTTCTTTGTCAAATTTTATGTCCGTGAGAAGATCCTTTTTTCCGGTCATGTGAGATGTGCAACCACTATCAAGGATCCATACACTAGAATGAGCCGATGCTTTAAGTGAATTTTCAACCACTACTACCTTATAAGTTATTTTCATATTGATCCATATTTTGTCTTCACACTCAGCATAGATTGAGAATCTTCATATTTATTGGAGTATGATGGACCAGCTTCATCTTGCAAAGCTTCAAATATATTTTTCAATTTCAATTCACCTGTTGGTTCATTGATATACTACTTGAAATCATTTTGATTATACTTTGGAACATTCCTATGTATGGTTGATGTACAGTTTCAATCCATGTTCCCAAATCTTCCGGAAAAAAATAGTGTCCTTTGAAATATGTTATAGATAACTGCTTTTTTTTTCTTCCACCTCTGTTCTTGTGCACTTTGGTAACTTATGGCTATAGAACACACAGTTTGTGAGTGTCCCATCATTCTACAACTATAACACCCGATGAAAGGTTCATTCCTTCATATCACTTCAAGGCTTCTAATTTCCCCATGGGTCTCTAAATTTCTGGATTTTTCTTTTTACCCAAATAAATATTCAATTTTGAAACGGGCACTTGCGGTCTGACCTGAACCCTGAATTATTTCTATTTAGGATTGATCCTTAAGTCAGCATTATCATCGGAGCCCAATTGCTGCTTCTCCCCAACCGAACAACAATTCCCCTCTTTCTTCTTTTTAGTCTTCTTAATGATATTCTTTCCCAATTTCACATTGGGGTCAAGAGTTTTTCTTGATCGTTCACTTTTCCTCAAAAACTGGTGACTTATCCTTCATGTTCTTTGATATGTTTGACTTGATATTTCACTTTTCTATTCAAGTCATCGATCTCCCTTTTCTATTCTTCAATCATGAGATTACGTCCATTATAATTTTCTGATCTCTCTGGCCTGGAAGACTTTAGTTTTTCGATTTATTTTTCTAGCATAGACTTTTCTTCTTACTTCTATTGCATGTATAGTTTTCATCATGTACGAACTTTTTGGATTTCTTTGTTTTTTCACTCCAATCATTTATATCTTCAAGATATTCATCTAATCCATCTTCCATGTTGTATCTTACTTTAATTTATTCTTCTTCTTCATCAGCATCAGTTTCTTTCTTTTTTTGAGAACTACTGACAAGTGCAACCATAGAATTCTCCCCATGATCTGTGAAGTTATCTATTTCTTAAACCTATTCATCCTTAGACTTATCTGAACAACCAAATTCTTGTAAAAGAAGATTATTTTTCTTAAATAAATTTATTTGAATTGTTTCATGACTTTCACATTGGTAGAAGTATTTTTCTTTGAAATTTCAATCTCATCCTCCTCATCTTCTTGAAAATTATTGGTGAATCGTGTTGCAAGGTGGCTAAATTTTACACATATAAATTAATCAAGTGGATGTTTCCATTTTAACAATGCTTTTTCTAATTTGATGAGGAGAAGAAATGAATGATATTACTTATATATATCATCTTCTTTCTGAGAATCTTAAATGGTTAGATTCTTCATGGCATTGAATTCCACCTCATTGAATTTTATCTTTTTCAAAGCATCATTATTATCATTTCTCTTTTCATATGATTCAAGGGAACTATGCATGTTATCCAGTTTCTACTCATTTAGATCATTGTCTTCCAATACTAAAACCTTTGTATTGAACTGAGGTGGATGTTTCCTTAGGATGTGCTTCACAATCTTTATGTCCTCAATGACTTCACCAAGACCACACATATATTCCACTGAAACATATACAATGCCAAATAATGTATCAATAGACTCATTCAATTTAATTATCCGATCTGTATACTTATTCCACAACAATTGCATCTTTTCCTCTCTGACATATGAATCTCCTTCATATATGGTCAATAGCTTCTCCCACATAGTGTGTGATGTTTTTTATGACTTCGCCTTAAAATATATATCACTGGATAAAGCTACCCCACAAGATTTGATTTCATTGGAGTCAGCATCAAGTCCTCTTTGCTCATCCTCTGATAATGAACCAATATAAAGATCGGAAGTTTTACAATCCAGTACTGTTTTAGACACATCCATTCCCAAAGATCATAAGTAGTGTTGCATATTATTCTTCCACAGCTAAAAATTGTTCCCCCCAAAGATCGGAATTCCTTTATGATTTGTGACCTCCATTTGAGAGAGAAACACTGATACCAAATTTTACCTCTGATACCATTTGTTTGGTCCACTAGTTTAGATACCATGAAACTGAGTGAATCTGGGTATGATAGATTAAAACAACTGTAACCATTGATCCTGTTTTGTTGTTAGAAAAAACACTCTTCTCTATCCTTCCCATTTTAAAGTTTGAAAAAATTATAAATTAAAAACATGACATAGATATATTAATTGGTTCAACCACACTATTCTATATCCAAGGATCATATACGAACAATGTTCTGATGTACCAAAACATCTAAAATCACACAGTTGTTTACAAAGTTTGCAGTGGACACACTGTCCCTCCTGGTTTACAACCTATCAAAATCTAAAAGCTCACTCCTCTCTCAACTGAAGTGTGCTCACTACTTTTTCAGAAGATTCACTCTCAAATTATAGACTTCTTGGTCTCTTAATCATCAAAAATGATTTCATCTTCCTCTGTATGTCTATGATCTTTTGAAGTTACAATTTCTTCCAATGATGAATAAAAATTTACCCTTGATGTACTGGGAAATAATCCATCTTTTGCACAACCCTATAATGACCGGAACACTTCTCTAATTTTGGCACTCAAGATTCACCAAACCACTTGCGTGACACTCTCTTCTTCAACACAAAACATGGGCGACTCGCACCCTTTTACGCGCAAACCAATATTTTCATGAAAATATCAACTGGAACACTTCTCTTAAGCCTAGTGTGCAAGTGTCACCAATAAACGTTCACAACACCCTTCTCCAACTCATGAACATGGGTGACTAACATCCTTTTATGTAAAAACCAATATTTCTATGCAACTATCAATTGGCACGCAACTTCTGAGTATCTTTATACTTGCATGACCAAACCACCACTTGTGAGTCCAAACCACCTACGCGTTAGGAACTTGAATAATTTCTAAGTGTTAACTTTTCTTAAAATTAGGAGGGGTATACCTTTTTTTATAAGAGTTTTTGGCACTCTGAGCTCTACACACAAGTTTCCTCCTGACGCCCAAGTCCAGCCACCCTAGCCTCTGCCACCCCAGTTACCTTGCGCGCCCAAATCAAAACATGGGATACCCTCTATCTGTTTCCATATTTTTAGGATCTAATCTTGAAAATAATATGGTCCACAACATTACAATCCCCCCAAGAAACTGGGGAACAAGTCCCTTTTTCAAATACAATTTTCTACATTTGTCGATTTAGAGGCCCAATTTTTTTGAAAACACTGTAAAATGGTGCTACCTAATATCTTATCTTTTGTACAACCTCCAAATAATTCATTCCTTTGTCAAGGTTCTTATATCAATCATGAATTCTCAACAACATCCCTTGATCTCAAAAAAAATCTATGTAAACCCCCTTTTTTTTAAAAAAATGAATAGTGTCGTCTACTTTGTCAACAAACACATCATGGAGGCCCTGTTTTCCAACAAACACAATCCCCTCAAAAATGTTTCAATGAAAACATAAGGGATTTTTTCCAAAAAAATACATTCATCATCAGAAATATCATATATTATATGTGATAGTTAACAATTTCAATCAGAAGAAGTATGTTTATAATATTAATTACAATAAAACATTGCATATAATAATTTTTAAGACATTATTTTTCCGTGATAATATATTTGTGAATAATTTTCAATACAAATAAATTGTTTTTTTACAAGAATCCACTGAGAATTAATTGTTTCAGAAAATAAATATATACATAGGAATACTCAAGATATTTAAATATATTTAATCATTCAATAATAACGTTCTTATAGAAAAAGTAGTCTAGATGATTAGTTTGAATCTAAATCTAAAAATATTACCCCCACCATCGAGATTATATGAATTAAATATTTCCTCTAACCCACCACACAATACATGAAATTGTCCCAATATATGGAATGTGGACTATCCATTGTATAGGTTGAAAATGAATTAGTGATTTATATCATATAATAATAATTTCAAGCTAATAGGATTCACCTATATCATTCTTGTTTCCATCATATATGTGATCCAACATACAAAAATTTATATGTCGGGGACCAGAAGAATATACCTATTGAGTCACATAGTGAATAAATGTACAAGAGTAATTTTTGGAGGAATATCTAGGTTAACATTATATCCCCATTCAACATAAGAAACACATTCCTTCGCATGATAGAAATTGCCCATATCTCACTATTTTACCTAGCGGGAAACCCTGTTAGCCATTTTTAGGTTGAATCATCTCAACTTGGGTCCACACTGATATTCATCCACATTGTGATGTCGATGTTTTTAAATAGGAAGGTTTAGTTCTACATAACATTGATAAAATATCTTAGTAATAAACATTCAAATGAAATAGTTTTCATAAAATATCCATACACATCCAATGGGGGATGAAACTGATCACCATGAATAACCAATATTGGAGGTCTGAAAACCTTATATACATCTTAGATACTTATTTCCACATTTATATGTTCGATATGGAATTTTTTAACAATCATTTTCTAATATCTAAGGAGATTTGCAATTTGGTCGGTGCTACTGTATATGTTATTTTCGAAATCCAAATATCTTTATGGAGCATTATAGACTTCTGTTGATTCTAAAAATCCATTGTTCTTCCTCAACCCCAATATGATCAAATTATTTCAGTATTGATACTGACATCGGGACATAGCTCTCAATATAGATTACATCACTAATGTTGGCCAGTTTATAAGAAGTGGATGTTGATGGAATAACATTGGGTTTTTGAATCAAATATGTTTGTATAATTTTTCACGTAAATTTGTAATTCTAAAGTACGTATACATGGATGGTCTAACACTTTTCAATACATAATACTCTTGATGAGATGTTTTATCTACCAAAATTGGTGTACTTATTGAACCAATACATTAGTATATTTTCATATAGAGATATGGATTCTACATATGTTATAGGTTTTTGAATATAACATGGTAGGTAGTCTAATGTTGGGAACCATTAATGGTTCTCTCACATGACTTATGTAAGAGGTTAAAGGATTGTCTTACACATAATGATTTTATTCTATTTTCAATATCTTAGACTAACTGATCAAATATGATGACTTCTTTGGCATACTAAATATATTTTGAAGGATGTGAAATTTTCTTACATGATAAATCAAAAATGTAAGTTGGAGATATTTAGAAATTGTATAAGAACACATTCGGATTGAAGAAAGGAGAGTATGATGAATACTAGTTGAAAATTTTATAAATGAAAACACTTCATCCTGATTTCATCACTGAACTATATTCTCCCCAATCACTTCACTAAACCATCCTTGACCTAGCTAGTTTTACCAAGGATGGGGTGTTATAGGCACTAACCTGTACAACTATAGTATTGTAATATCATTATAAAAAAAATTAAATCATAAAACACATTGGATTGGGGCATGTGAGATGAGAAAAAGATATCATGATAGATTCAGGTTTATCCAAATTTATGTTATTCATGGTGAGGAAGTTCCCTCTATATTTTTATGGTTATGTAACATTCCCAGCTATACAAACATAGTATTCTCTAATCCCAACTCCTTCCAATTTCATAGTCCCAGACCTGAGTGCATGTGACCTTATTTGAAGCCTCCCTCACACCAGATTCAAGATGACCATAATATTTAATCCCTTATTATCCAATCAGATCCAATTAAAAAGAGGTAGGGTGTGGGTATTTTATTATTCACTCATTTTTTTAAAGATAGAGTCTTTTATTAGATGAAGAGTAATTTTGATGAAAATTGGGCACCCATTTCCTATCCCATGTGTCTCTTCTTCATGGTCTGATCCCTTAATGTGTTTAGGCCTCCATGCGTAAAGCCCCCTAAACCGACCGCTTTTGCGGGCTTAAGAAACATTGTAAAAGGACTTACAACATTCCCATCATTTTTATGTAGTATTACTTTTAATTGGTTATCTCTCTCTCACCCATCACATCATTCATCTCATTCTTGAATTCTACACATAGTAGTGTGTGAGAAGAGGTTAGCGTTGCACCATGTACAGCTTTTGGGGAAAATAGTATTCTTTTTTCTCATTTTTTGGGGAGGATATTTAGGATACCAAATACAACCCAATTTCACATGCACCCAATTCTTCTATGTCACACGAATGCTTCAACTATAGTAATTAATATTTTCATTCCACACAATAATATTATAATACAGATATATTTATTCAAGAATTCAATTGAAGTATTCATTTATTTTTGTATTAAATTAATTGGACGAAATGAATTAAATTTTTTAATTCAAGATGTAAATTTTATCATTGATTAATTTTTTTTATATTTTTCAGTAATAGTTTATTTTTTGTGTGAGTAATAAAAAATAATTATTTTAAATATACTACAAATTGTTTTATATTATAATTATATAATAATTACATGAATTTTTATGAATCTTTCTTATCGAAAAATATATATATTTAATAATTCATATAATACATATAATAATTTTTTTTGAAACTAGAAATATATTATTCTCATTTTGGGAATCTATTCAATATTTTTTATCAAATAAAAACTTTTTTTAATTCTTTTCACTTAACAAAGTATTTAGTAGGATAATATTTGTTTTAGTTTTATTTTAAAAATAAATAAGTATAATTTAATTAGAAATAATAAAATTAATTCCATTGGAATGAAATTTATTATTTATTTTTCAATAAAATTATTTGTATGCTTCAAAAATGAATTTCTTTACAAATGGTTTTCATTGTATTTTATGTACATATATTAAAAGTAATGTATTTTGGTTTTAGAAATTGAACCGTATAAAATATATTTAATATTTTTAGTCATTATAATTGATATTAAATAATAATATATAATTATTTTTTTAATGATGGAAGTGACCATGTTCAATATTAATCACTTCATTTACAGTTAAAATGACTTAAAATGGTTAAAATAAAGGTATAAGGCTTCCGGATAATAAGAAACCATAATAAAACCTCATTAGTTAGTTTTATTTCAAAATTATTCTTTTCATATTTTAATTAATTTAAATTTGGGGCATATTGAATTTGGTAATACATAAATTATATAACAATGATTCTTGTATTTACATGTTTCCCACCAACAAAGCTAATAAAAAATAACTCCCTCTCCTCTCTACTCTATAATAATTGAGAGACATATATCCTAAAATAACTACCAAAACACGTTCAAAAATTCTCTCTATGCATTATATAGTTTTTTTGGATCAAAATTCCACTTCATGAGGATTATGGTGTAATCAAAATAATGTTATCAAAATAAGTTGTGCATTTTATTACTGATATTTTTCTATTTCCATTCTTTCTAAACCTCATTATAATTCTAAATATTTGTTTTAACATAATTAAATCATTTTATATACCATAAATATATGTTTTATGTTACTGTTTCACCCATAATCATTCTCATTCACTTTCTATGGAAAATATATCACTCATGTGTAAGTATGACTTACCATCTATACAAAGAAGTGTAGGTATTTTCTTTTCACAACACTACTAGGATGGTTATAGTAATTTATTTAAATTATATAAGATATTTAGGAATTAATTATGATTCTAGAAATAATACTCCTTATATACAATGTCAACCATCAATTCATTGGAAAATGACATCATTAGTTTTGTGTAACTATGGACTACCACCAAAATGATGTTATGCAGTTTTTTATATTATCAACATGAATGGATGACTATAAAATTGGATATAATGAAAAAATTTTGTTTTCTAAAAATTATAGAATTATTTGAGATGATGGAACCATTTCATTAAAACTTTAACCATAAACAATATACATATGTAATTTTGGTGAAATTAGATTAAAAAAATTAAATGAGTGGTGAATGAAATACCAATTCAATGAATGAATTTAAAATATTTATAAAAGGTCCATACAAATGAAATATTGATGAAACATTTTATTAATCAAATATTAATATTTTTAATTCATAATATAGGGAGGGTAAAAATTTATTACTAAGAGGATTCCCAAGGTAACTGGTTTATTTAACAATCTCATTTTATTTCTAAATTATTTATGGTCAATTTTTTATTGTGAACATTATATGATCATATTAACATAAAATCGTCTATTTTATTATCCATTGGTTATAATTTTGTTTAATTTATTATTTTTAATTCATTATATTTTTGGGTAATGGATTAATAAATGACTAATATGTAAAATACATTCATTTTAAAAAATAATGTTTTGAATTTTTCGTTCAAATCCTTTTTCATCTATGTCATGGTTTTCTCATATGTGTTCTGTATTTTTATTCTTAATAATCCAATTATTATTTGAATTAATTTTTAAAAATATTTCACATTCATTACAATGACTTAAATGAAATATTTTTTTTCTTCTAAATTATGGACTTTTATATTTTTTATAATTTCTTTAGAATTAATTGATACTTTAATGCTTGCGACATGAATAGAATATCATGACGTAAAAAGAATTATTTTCATTAAATATTCCATTCAATTTTGTGTGGTTATTTTTATATATTTTATTTTCCCAATATTCTATAAACTTTATTTAAAAATTTATCTAGTAAAATGGGTATTATTTTCATAACGGAATGAAAATAATTTTCAATGTGATTTATAACTTCATTTTTAGAAATGTTACAAATATTTGTTTTAAATATTTTCCTGGTAATTTAATTTCAATTTTAAAAAGGCTTGGTTTCAGTAAAAAAAATTATTTCTTATGTATTGATGTTTTTGATTCATCCTTAAATTATCTATGGTTTTGTGGTCATTGCCTTTCTCATGATCGCATAACATATCACTCTTCCAATTTTTAAAAGAAATTATTTTCTCCTCCATGTTGATATTTTATGAATCCTAGAATTATATTATATCATTTCCTCCATTTTTATGTTCTCTTTCGTGTATACCATTTCTATATATGGTATTAGTTGAAGGACGTTAATTATGAATGTTATTTAATTGTTTGGGAAAAATTTATGTTTTATTGAATCAATATGGATAAATGATGATGTATAAGGCTATTTGAGAATGAATTATATTGTTTATTCAACATATGTGGAATGCATAAGACATTAAAGTGGTGTTTGGGGCCAAGATATATATACCCCATTAATTCATTGACTAGTGTAATGCGACAAAATATGAGGCATTACATATTATATAGGTATTTTAGTATACACCAACCTGTTTATAAATAATCTATTGGATGAAATCTTGATGGGGTGATTCTTGATATATTGGTCATTGCCTTCATAAAAAGATCATGAATTTCTAGAGTTATAGATTTATGTTATTGAGAATTCAGTTTCAATTATCCATGTGATTTATATGTTGATATTATCTGTGGATGTACATTGAAGTCATCTTGTTGATTGAATGGAAATTATTTGATTCTCTACTTTGGTGTATTGATTATTATTATTTTTACTCATGATAACACCCATTATACATAATCCCAAAAGATAATCTCAGCTCTCCATTTGTTTTTTCCAAACCCTAAGATATAATTAATTTTATTTTGAATGATTTAATGGATGAAATAATAATAATTATTCAACATTATAATATATCCAATCAAATAAATAAATATTTTTTGCCTCAAGTTTTATAATACAACAAAACTAATCGATACTATATATTGTGATCCCTGATCAAGTACCTAATTGTAGAGTCTGGGCATAGTGGAATCATTGGATAAATCATGACTAAATTTACCCTTTTTCAAGATTGTCGATAAATATGATATTTACATGATGATAAATTCAATGTTCAATAGAATTTAATCAAATAATATTTCTAAAATATAAACATCAAAACCAATGAAAAAAATAATCAAATATTATTTATAATTAATTAACAGAATTACAGAATTACATTATGAGAAGTAATTAAAAAATTTATGGATATAACAAAATATCTACAACGTAATGTAATTTAATTGTTGGGATCAACTATATATTTCATCTAGAAGTCATCTACACGTGTGACGTGAAAATCTTGACACCACTATAAGAATATATTGGTTCTTGAACAGTATATCACAAAGCTTGTGTTTTTCACCATTGATCTCCCCAAGAACAAATTAAGGAAGGGTTCTCTTCAATATCTCTATAAATGAGAGTGGATGTTAAGGATGGTCACTCTTCATTCTTTAGAAAATTGTTGAAGAGGTTGCACTCAAGGGATTTTAGAGGATTGTAACTAGATCTCATTCTACACTAATGAAAAGTTAATTTCATCACTTAATAAAATTTGATAACTGGGTGTATATTGCACTAGTGTTAGAAAATAATAATTGGACATGTTCACTTATTATTTCCATAATCCTTGTATAACCCTATGTCTATAATATTAACAACATTATTATTATTATTATTATTTCATGAGAAGCACTAAACTCATGAATTAAGTTAAATATTATATATGATAAGAATATTCAAGCCAAATTGTTTCCCACTAAACCATTAAACATGGTCCACCATCGCACAATAATATCTATTGGGCCTTGAAGAAAGACTATTTAGTTAATAAATAAATATAACTACATTATTTTCTAATAAAAAAATACATATTATTTTCACTAAATAGAAAAAAGTATTTATTTAATATTCTTATCACATATTATTAGCTCAACTAACAGGTGATATAATATATAAAATCAAAAAAATTATAATAATTACTAAACCATGTTATGGATTAAAATTTATTCATCATGTACTATAATAATTAAAAATATATCATTTAATTATGATTCTCGGTACACTTAATGTGTGACCCTCAATGACTGTTTCTCTATTGTGTTTGGAAAAGCAGCCTAACATCCATGGTTACCATGTAACATCATGCCAATGAACCCATTGTGAATGATTTTAATTCCTCAAAAACATAGTACCTCATACAGATGATTATATTGTAATATAATCCCTTTATCGCGATACCTTTAATCATGAAATATATATGCTGATGCCATTAACAAATGTGCTCGATGTCCCTTTCTTTGAAATTATGGTAATTGGTGATTCTTAAAGAACAACATGACTCTAGATTTATTTAGGCTATATCATTTTCATTAAATGGGAATATATATAAACATACATTAAATAATATAACGTAAAAATCATTTCATTAATTATTCGGAAAGGGGATATTACTTGGGACACACCCAACACATCCTACCTCACTACAAACATATGAAATAATGGTTTTCATAAATACATTAATGTACATGACATATAATATTCATTAATAAAAACCATAAAGTCTAAGGATAAATAAACAAACCCTATATTAGAAGACACAATAATACATATAAATAATACTTTCATACTAGTCGGTCTAATTCTCATAATATCCAAAACTGGATATTACCAATTGCATAAACCATGAGAATGTTCATCAATCTCATATGAGTCTCTACCCCTAATATTTTGTATCATTAGTGTCCCTTAAATGAACTCATGATTCGATAGAACATATATTTAAGAATATTATCATGGAACTTCTATGTTATCATCAAATTTGGGAACTATTATGGCCTTTCAGTGTGACAACTGCTCTTAATAAATTATCACAAAAAATATTGTGTAGAAGAACAATAATGATGGGATTAGGATTTTATTATTTATTAAAAAATTAATGATGATTATAATAATGTATATAGAAGATGGTTCTATTAATCCAAATCAATCATAATCCCACTTTCACTAGATCTAAATACTAACATCATTTAGTTTGTTAGCCGTCATATGATACTCATGATTCTAGAGAGATATGCCTTTGGAAAAATCCTAGGTAAATAAAAAATAATACATTTTTATATTTATTAATATTTGTCAGTTAAATATTAATTTCAATTTAAATGGGATGATATGTTCAATGGCGTACCTGATACACAACAACGAGTTTCTTTGAAATCGTACGTTGTACACTAATAATATAATATTAATATTTTGAATGGTATTTAACGCATAGCCGTTGTATCAGAAATAATGAATATAACTAACTTAAAAATTATTAGATATATTTTTTAAATGTTTTTAGATTCATCCTATAAAATATATCAGGATAAAATGGGAATGAATCCAATTTTAAGGACAAATAATCAAATAATCTTTAAAAGGTCGATTTACGACCTTTTGATGGTGACCAATTTTTAATTTTAGTTTCTGTCACATTTATATGTTCTATTTGAAAAAATAAAATCCTTATTTAGAATCAGGACATCAAAATTTACTTTGGGTATTTTTTTGGTATTTTTCTGATAATGTTCATTTTTTAATGAATAGTTAAAAATATTTTATTTTAATTCAAAACTTCCTCTTAATATAACATATTTATATGGATAAATTATATTTTTATTTGGTTTTAAAGTTTAATTAAAATATTGTTTTACTATTTAATCAAATTTTGGTCATTGTAAGTAATTTCACTTTGAAATTAGATGTAAAAAAGTGTCAATCTTTTGATAGTTATTATTTCTTAAAAACACGCTTTTTGTTTTGATAGCCGGAATTAATTTTAAATTAGTTTTTGCCACTTCTTTATTTTGAATTTGAAATTTTTTTTCCATATTTGGAATCAGGAGGTTCAAATTTTTTAAATAGGTAACTTTTATTTTTGGACATTTTAAATATTTATTTCAATAAATATTTTATTTACCATGGTTAAAGGTTGATCAGGTAAATAAGGGTATCAAATAAAATTATAATAATATATAATTACCATCGCATGTGTCCTAATGCTATTTTTTGATTCATGTCCGACCAATGGCTTCCTTCGGTCAATTTTGGGACCCCATGGAGTCACTTGGGAGTGATAATGAAACATTATTTTAATTAACTTAATGTATAGGCAAAATGACCTTAGAAAATATATTTTAGTAAATCAATTTTTACATGGAGTTATATATTTTATCTCTTCGAAAAAAATATTAATTTCAAATCTGAAAAGATTTCCCACAACATGGTATTTTTTATAATTTTTACACCTCAAATAAATAAACCTATTTATGAAACAATAATGATGCAGTGTTTACCCAATTATTGAATGATTTAAATTAATAGGATTATAAAAACTAAAACAACATCCAAAACATGTCCAATTATTATTAAATGGTTTTATTTCTAACACGATTCATCTTTTCTTAGACTTTAATGAGTTTTGGATATTTTGAAACCGAAGATGAATTTGTAATAAAATAATATTTTCAAACATTCTTAAAGATCTCATCCTCCCCCTTATCAAAGGACACCACTTATAATGCATTCCTTACACCTTTCAAGCCCCTTGGATCGACCAAACGCTACATAAATAAGCTCTAACAATCCTTATCTTTCTTTTATAAGCATTACCTTAGGCAGAAGGAACATAAAGTAAACCATTTGGTTCATACCAAAGGGCGTTACCTGATTTAAAGGTAATGATTCATGTTAATTTATATTCTTTTATTTTACATCTCAAACCCCCTAAAAACGTTTTATTATTTATTTTTATAAATACACCAACATACTCAATATACTAGGTTGTTTTTTTAGAATGTTTCGATCTAAACATACACACACCTCCATTTAATGGGTAAGGAACATATTGTTTCTGTGGATTGTGAACTATTGCCTCACGAAACGATGATTGTTCAAATATCTCCAACCTCCACATATAGTGTCCATTATGATGGTACTGTGTTTATATATGAAATATATTATGTTCATGTTTTATTTATTCTTCTGTATTTTCAATTTAGAGCATACCTTTATGGTTTCTATAATATGTAAACACAATAATTTCATTTGAGGAAGTGCGGACTACCGCCCCCTCAAAGTGATATGACTCATTCATACCATATGTGGGGGGTATAAAGGATTTAGTTAAGGAATTTATATATGATATTATAATATAATTCTAATATACCTATGTATCATTAATATTTAACTCCATTATAATACAAAATAGAAATGAAAGTAGCATTAATTTTTTACTCAAGTACCAAATATCGACAAAACGGCCGTTATTAACATAAATGGTTACATAATGTTTATAACGTGGTAATAAGTAATATAAAAGGAATAATAAACTCAAAAAATCTTCTAAATAAATTTTAAATAAACATTAGTTTATTATTCAGGAGATTAATGAATGAACATGTCAAGTCTGACACGATGTAAAAGACATAGTCTCAATCTCCTTTCATTGAGGCATCCTTTGTTTTATACACGACATTATTTTATAAATTGTATAAACCTTTTTTAAATTTAATTTCTTTCAAAATGAAACTTTTTTCTATAAATCATTTTACTAAACAAAAAATATATTGTTTATTTATAACTAAATCAGTGACAACGACCTTTTCTGTCACCGTGAGTTTTATTTTCTCTTTGACTTCTATAACAAGTCGTAATGTTTTTAATAGAAAAATAAATACCATATACACTTTTTATGTATTTTGGTTTTGAAAATGGTATTGTTAATGGATTGATTATATTTATATATTTAAATGATATATTTTGATATATAATGTGGTAATGTTATCTTTATTTTATGCTTGTTTTATGTGTTATGAATATGTTATGGTTATTGGGAATTGTATACATATACAGGTGATTTCGTGATAAACCTAGGGTGGGTGAGCCCATTATATCTCGCCAATGCGTTGGGTAATGTGACGGAGGTAGATGAGAATGTTTATCCTAAGAGATTTAGGGAATATACTGTGATAGGTATTCCAAAGTAACTCCATATGTATTTCGGATAGCTACAATTTGAGTATGATATGGATGGCACAAGTTACCTCTATGATTTGTGATTAGTATATGTTATTCATAAATCTTATGTTTTCATGAGGTTTGTTAAAAATATTATGTTATGTATAAACTAATGTTTTCTTCATTTGATTTATAATCCTTATATAGATTTTTATGCTCATCCCATGTTTTAAATTTTTTTCACATGACTTAAAGATGAATATGGTCATGGATGAGATCAAGGGAAATTCATACTATGAAAACCATGGAACTAGACATGACACTTTATTTAAAGAGTATTTATTTTATTAAAAAAATGCAAACTGATTAGAAGTGTATACTTTGTATTTTTTAGATGTAATAGTTATTTCATAATTCTCTAAAGCTCTAAACCCGAAAAGATCTTGAATGACAATTATTCATTTAATTCAAGATTATATAATGGTTTAAGGCTGGGTATTTATAGTTTATATCAAAGGTCGGTTTAGATAACATTAAGAGTTAGAATGTTCAAAAATTCATATCTATGAATTAATTTATGTTAATATAGAATTATATAGAATTTAAATATTACCATGTTTCTTTTCCTAAGATATTTTTGTGTTCGGAATGGTTTTCCGTAGAGGAAATAGGGAACTATGATGGGATGTCGTCCAGAGGAAGACAACCTTCCAAATCAGCGACCTGGGATGGTCAGAATCAGAACTATATAGTTTGTTATAGTGATTTCACAATTGACTCAGGCTATAAATGGTGGTGGTATCCATGCACATGATCATCTTGATCAATAATAGAGAAACATGTCAATAGCGGAGCATTTCATGAGGAAACATCCCCCATCATTCAGAGGATCATATGACCCTGTGCTACCATAAGGGTGGATTAAATCACTAGAAAATATTTTTGCCATCATGGTGTGTTCAGAACATCAAAAGGATAGTCTTGATGTTTACTGTTTTGAAGGTGAAGCTGATCAGTGGTCGTTGGTGGTGAACAATATCAGGGATAATGAGGATAATGATGGTCTTTATTGGGATTAATTCAAAGGTATGTTTCTTGAGAAATATTTTCCTAAGGTGGTTCTTCATAGGATAGAAAACAAATTTGTAATTGAGACAGGAGGATGACTCGGTGGATTCTTATGAAGCAAAATTCACTCGACTGGAAAGGGAGGCTCCAAATTTCCTATGAGATCATGATAGTAAAATCAACAATTTTACTCTAGATTAAAGCCAAAGTATCGAAGATATTTAGATTTCTGTGAGTGCAAAAGTAATGAAAAACTTTGTCGTTGTGCGGAGAAGGTGAAAAATGTGTTTACTGATGATCAGGTGTTCTTTGAAAAACATCAAAATAATCGGTCGAGGTGGAAGATGAAAGGGAAGAAATCTTAAAAAACACTAATGGTAAGAATCATAAGTTTATAGTTTATGAAAATTGTGATAAAAAAGAATGGTGGGGAATATCATTTTAATTCAGGTAAGTTCTATCTATGTGGTAAAATGGGACATAAGGCTCGTAATTGCACTGAAAAAGATCAGGTTAATGGTAAGACAAAATTTTCTTTAGAATCAGTAAAATGTTTTATGTACAATGATATGTTTCATTATGAAATGAGTTTCCAAAAAAGAACTCAACTAAGTGAAAGAATCCACACTATAAACAGAAAGGGGTGGTGAAATCCTTTGCAACTATTTCAGCTGATGATGAACCATCAAATGAAGTAGTATCAGGTATACTGTTTGTTTGTTCAGATTATGACAACATGTAGTTTGATTCAAGGTCTACACATTATTTCATTAATGAGATGTTTTCTAGTAAATTAGGAATTCCATCATAAGATATGAATCCTAAACTTATTGTAAAAACACCTGGTGGAAATATTAAGACAAAAAGAAAGTATAATATCCTTATTGTCATTGTGTGTGGAAAGCTTATACCTACAATCCTTATTGTTTTTCTTCTAGTAGTGTCTGATGTTATTTTGGGTATGGATTGGGTTTATGTTTATCATACTGAGATTGACTGTAGAGCTAAAGATGTTTCTTTTCAGAAATATTTTTGGTTTGTTTACTAGAATGAACCCATACTTTTGATTACAATTGTCGAAGATGAGAAACTAGTAAAATATGGAAATGAATGTTACCTTTCACATATTGTTGAAAATAAAGGAAATTTTCATATTAATGATGTTCTAGTGTTAAATGAGTATCCTGATGTTTTTTTGATGAGTTTCATAGTATTATACCTGATCAGGTAGTTGAATTTACTGTTGACTTAATTCCTAATGTTAATCCAATATCAATACCCCCTTATCGAATGGCACGAATTGAACTTCTGGAGTTAAAGGAGAAATTTAAGGACTTACTTGATAAAGTTTTCATTCAACCTAGCACATCACCATGGGGTGATCATATCTTGTTTGTTAAAAATAAAGATGGTTCAATGAGACGTTTCATGGATTATTCAGCATTGAATAACATCACTATTAAGAACACATATCCATTGCCTCATTTCAATGATTTTTTATCAGATCTAGAGAGTTCAATTTATTTCGAATATTGACATGAGGTCATTGTACCATCAGTTGAATGTAATGGATTTAGACATTCTGAATATCACATTTCGTACTAGATATAGAATTTCTGAATTTTTAGTTATTCATTTTGGGTTAAAAAATGCAGCTGTTGTATTCATGGATCTTACGAAAAGAATTTTTCACGAGTTCTTGGATATTCTTTTGGTTATGTTCATTGATGATATTTTTTTTTAATCTTAAATTTAAGAGGAATGTGATTTTCATTTAAGGGTTGTCTTGAAATCCTTAAAATAAAAGAAACTTTTTGGGAAATTCATCAAGTGTGAGTTTTGGTCACAAAAAATTTCATTCCTTTGTCACATTATTTCAAAAAATGGCATAACCATTGATCATTCTAAAACAAATTGTTGATGAATGGAAAAGACCCACAAATATAACCGAGATCCATAGTTTTCTTTTTTTGGAAGGTTATTACCAGAGGTTTATTGAGAATTTTACATGGTTATCTTTTCCAATGACTAAGTTATCTTGAAAAGGAATTATGTTTATTTGGACATAATAATGTGATGATTGTTTTCAAGAATTTAAATGAAGATTAGTGAATGCTCCAGTTTTGGCACTACCTTCCAGAGATGGTGAATTTGTCATCTACACTGACGCTTCGTTGAAAGGACATGGATGTGTCCTTATAAAATAAGATCAGGTAATTTCTTATTCTTCACGTCATTTGAAACCTCATGAGAAAAAGTACACTAAAATGATTTGTAATTATTTTTTTGTGGTTTTATCTTTAAAAATTTGGAGGGATCATTTTTATGGTGTAAAATTTGAAATATATACTGACCAAAAATGTATTATGTATGTATTCACTCAAAAAAACTAAACATGAGAAAGAGGAGATGGCTGGAATTAATCGAGGATTATGATTTCACAATTAATTACCATCAAGTAAATGAAAATAAAGTTGTTGATGATTTGAGTCGAAAATGTAATGCTTCATTAACCATGATATGTTTAGAACAAGATCCTTTGGTTTTTAATTTAATAAGCTTTTCCATAGAAGTTGTTGGTGCAGGAAATTCTTCTATTTTATTTTAGGTGTTAGTGAAATAATCTCTATCAAACAGAATAAAACAAGCACATAATGAAGATAGTGAGTTGTAGAAAAGGTAGAGTTGGTTCAGAAGGGTAAGTTTCCTGGATTTGACATTGATAATGATTGTATTTTAACGTTTGGAAATAGATTATGTTTGACTTGTTATTAACATTTGAAGAATGATTTGCCTTATAAATCTCATAGTTCTATAGTTTAAATTCATCCTAGCAGTACTAAGATGTACATAGATCATCGAGAGTCTTACTGGTGGGATGGAATGAAAAGAGATATTTCTGCTTTTACTGAGAAGAGTTTGACTTGTCAGCAGGTTAAAGTAGAGAGAAAATTAACAAAAGGGACGAGTCAGTCATTATCGGGGGTAGATTGGAAATGGGAATATATATCCATGGACTTCATTGTGGGATTACCAAATACATCTCTATGTAACAATGCAATCTGGGTTATTGTTGATGGATTGATGAAATCTACTCGTTTCCTTCCTATTTGAGATACATTTTCTCTAGATCAACATTCTTAGTTGTATGTTAAAGAGATAGTCAGGTTTCATGGAGTTATCCTCTCCATTGTATCTGATTGTGATCCTAATATTACTTCTAACTTTTGGAAAGGGCTTTAGAAGTCGTCGGGTACTTAATTAAGTTTTAGTACAGCTTTTCATCCTCATTCAGATGGACAGTCAGAAAGAACAATTCAGACCTTGGAGGATATATTATGTGCTTTCTGGATGGATTACCAGGGAAGTTGTGACCAAGGAATTTCATTGGAGGAATTTTCATATAATTATAGTTTTCATTTTAGTATATAGATGGTTCCGTTTGAGGCATTATATGGAAAGTGGTGTCGAACTCCAGCTTTTTGGGATAAAGTAGGTTAAAGGAAGAAGATGGGAAAAAATTGGTACAAGAGATGGCATAGAATGTTCATTTGATTCAGAAGCACGTGAAAACAATACAGAGCAGGTAGAAAAGTTATACAAATAACCGGAGGAAGGATATTTCTTTTAAGGTTGGTGATCAAGTCATTCTCAAAGTTTCTCTATTGAAAAGTGTGATACATTTTGGCAAGAAAGGAATGTTGAGTCCGAGGTTTATTGGACCTTATGAAATCCTGGATAAAGTTGGTTCCGATTTCCACAGAGTGGCTTTACCGACATGTTTAACCCAGGTACACATTGTTTTTCATGTTTTAATGTTGAGAAAGTATATGCCAGATCCATCTCATGTTTTAAGCCTAGAGGTATTTCAGTTGGAAGAGAATCTATCTTATGAGGAACAACTAGTCCAAATTCTTGACCAAAGAGAGCATGTGTTGTAGAATAAGGTAATCAATCAAGTAAAGGTTTTGTGGAAAACCCATATGGTTTTATAGGGAATGTGAGAATCTGAAAATTCTATGAGGGAAAAATACACCCACTTATTTGATAGGTGAATAAAATTGTGAGGACACAATTCCCCAAAAGGGGGAAGGATGTAACATCCCAAGTAAAAAAAGAATAATACATTTTTATATTTATTAATAGTTGTGAGTTAAATATTAATTTTATTTTAAAAGGGATACTATGTTCTATGGCATACCTGATACGCAACAATGGGTTTCTTTGAGATCTTATATTGCACACTAATAATATAATATTACTATTTTGAATGGTAGTTATCGCCTAGTTGTTGTATTGGCGGAAATGAATATAACTTACTAAATTATGATTATATATATCTTTTTTAAATTTTTTTACATTGATCTAATAAATGTTATTAGCTTAAAATGTGAATGAATCAAATTTTAAACACAATTAATCAAATATTCATTAATAGGTCAATTTATATCATTTTGATGGAGAACCATTTTTAAATCTATTTTTTCACTATTATATGTTCTGTATGAAAAAATAAAATGCTTCTTTAGAACTGGGACATCAAAATTTACTTTGGGTAAATTTGTGGTATTTTTCTAATAAAGTTCAATTTTAATGTATAGTAAAAAATACTGTATTTTAATTCAAAATTGCCCTTTAATAAAATTTATTTATATGGTTATATTATATTTTAAATTAGGTTTAAAGTTTAATTAGAATATTTTTTCACCATTTAATCCAATTTAGTTCTTTCGATGCAATTTCACTTTTATATTAGACATAAACAAATGTCAATCTTTTGATAGTTATTATTTCATAAAAACATGCTTTTTGTTTTGACAGTAGGATTTAATTTTAAAATAATTTCTGCCACTTCTATATTTTGAATTTGAAAAAATGGATTCCATTTTTTTAATTAAGAGGTCAATTTTTTTAAAATAGTTATCTTTTATTTTTTAATTTTTTAAATATTTACTTCAGTAAATATTTTATTTAACATGGTTAAAGGGTAAATCAAGAAAATAAGGTAACAAATAATATAATAATAATATAAAATTACCCAAACATGTTTCCTAATTCTATATTTTGATACATGTTCGTTCAATGGTATCTTTGGGTCGATTTTGGAACCCCATGGAGCAACTTGGAAGTGATAATGACACTTTCTTTTAATTAACATAAAGGCAAAAATGACCTAATCAAATATCTTTTCTTAAATAAATATTTACATGGGGTAATATAAGTTATCTTATAGAATATAAATATTTATTTTAAATCTAAAAATATTTCCTAAACCATGGTATTTTGTTTGTAGTTATTATACATCAAATAAATAAAATTATTTATGAAACAATAATGATGCAGTGTTTACCTCATTAATGAATGATTTAAATAAATAATATTATAAATATTAAAACAATAACCAAAACCTATCCAATTCATATTGGATTATTTTATATCTAATAGGAGTTATATTATATTCTACTTTAATGAGTTTTGGACCTTTTGAAACAGAAGATAAATTTATCATAAAATAATATTTTCTAACATTCCAAAAGAGCCCCTCCTCTACAATATAAAAGGACACCACTTATAAGCCATTCCTCACACCTCTCAAGCCTCATGTCTCATCCAAACAGTGCCTAAATAATCTCTAAATATCCCTATATTCCTTCAAGAAGCATTAATGTATGCATAAGGCACTTCAAGTAAACCTTTTGGTTTAATCCAAAGGGAGTTACCCGATTTAAAGGTAACATTTTCTCTTAAATTCATTTCTTTTTTATTACTTCTCAAATCCCATAAACTCTTTTTATTCCTTTAATTTATAACAAAAAAAGTATGCTCAATATAATAGGTTGTTTTTATGATAAATATTCTAACTACACTTGCACACACCTCCATCTAATAGGTAATGAACATATTGTTCCTGTGGACGGCAAAGTGCTGCCTCACAAAATGGTGATTGGTCAAATATCTCCAACCGCCTATCATGGGGTCTATTATGATGGAACTATATTTATATATGATATATATTATGTTCATGTTTTATTTATTCTTATTTATCTTCCATTTATATCATACCTTTCTAGATACCATAATGGGTAAACGTGATAATTTCATTTGAGGAAGTGCGGACTACCACCACCTGAAAGTGACATGACATGTTCATACCATACGTGGGGCATATAAATGATGTAGTTAATGAAATTTTATAAGATATTATACTGTAATTATAATATACCTATGTTTCATTAATATTTAATTACATTAAAATATGAAATAGAAATGAATGTAGCGTTCATGCGTATGTACGGCTTACCGTCTCCATGAACGGTGCATTTCATTTCTTAACTACAAATGCTTTGTAATATTAAAAATACATATATATACTGGATATATATGATATATATGATATATAAATCATGAATATCATTCTGGCGATAATGAACATTTGACCACATGAACTACTTGTATCTATAACAAGTTTATTTTTGAATCAAGTACCAAATATCGACAGAACAACCATTATTAAGATAAATGATTACATAATGTTCATAACATGGTAATAATTAATATAAAAGGAACAATAAACCGTAAAAAGGTTCCTAATAAAGTATAAATTAACTTTATATTATTATAAAGGAAATTAAATAATGATCTAGTCACGTCGGACATGAGCTAAGGGACATCGTCTCAATCTCTTTTCATTGAGGCATCCTTTGATTTATACACGACATTATTTTATATGGTGAATAAACCAATTTTACATTTAATATAATTTAAAGGGAACATTTTCTATAAAAATCATTTTACTAAAAAAAATTAGAATGTTTCTTTTTAATGTAAGCAGTGACAATGACCTTTTCCTTCACCACGAGTATTATTTGATCATTAGATTCCTTAACAAGACGTAATGTTTTTAATAGAAAAATAAATATCATATACTATTTTTATGTATTTTGGTATTAAAAATGGTTTTGTTAATGGGTATATTATGTTAATATGTGGAAATGACATACTGTGATTGGAATTTGTAAATTTTATCTTTCCTTTATTCTTTTTTTATTTTTTATGAATATGATATGGTTCTTGGGAATTGTTTGTGTATATGGGTGGTTCCATGAAAAACCTAGGGTGGGTGATCCCGAGATATATCTCCAATGAATTGGGTAATGTGACGAAGGTAAACATGAATGTCTCTCCTAATAGATTTAGGTAATATACTGTGATGTGTATTCTAACACTACTCTCTATGTAGATGTGATAGCTACAATGTAAGTATGATATGGATGCCAGAAGTTACCTCTATAATTTGTGATTACTATGTGTTATTCATAAATATTATGTTTCCATGTGGTATGTTAAAAATATTATGTTATGTATGAACAAATATTTTCTTTATTTTTTTTATAACCCTTACTGAGCTTCTTATGATCATCCAATGTTTTGAAAAAAAATTTCAAAAGACTTAAATTTGATTTGGGTTTAGGATAGGATCAATAGAAAGTCATGTTGTCTAAAACATGGAACTGGACATGACTCTTTTTGTCAAGAGTTTTTATTTTATGAAAAAAATAGAAACTAAGTAGAAGTGTCTACTTTGTAGTTTTTTTGAGATGTAATAGTTGTTTCCTAATTCTATAAAACTGTTAACATGAAAATATTGTCACTGTGAATTATTCATTTAATTAAATATTATGTAATTTTTTAATGCTAGGTCCTTATACATTTAGTCATGTGGAAACAAAATTATCTTATATAAAAACAAAACTTAGTATAAATTATCCCCTATGAGAAAAATATCTTAAGAGGTGATACATAACGAGTATGTTATTTTTCTATAGGTGTGACCTTCGAACTTCTGCAAGAGACATTATTTCAGTATTATCACAACACACTATGATAGGGGTTTGCCATTAAGGTTCTAAATTAAGCTCCTAATTTTTCTATTGTATACAAAATCGTTAAATTGATATAATTTAACAATTTATATACTGATACTACATTTTAAAATCATTGAAAACTATATTATTTCAACTAATTTAGCTCACAAATCCTTCAGTGACACAAAAAATGTACTAAATGTGCTTTCAGATCATTCTGATATTTTTAAAAACAAGAATCGGTATAACCAATGAGAAATAGATCCTCATTTAATCCATTAACTAGGATTATTTATATATTTATTCATAGAAACATAAATATAGCCTGTATAGATGACCAATTTTGTTCTCCAATATCATCTTAATTTCTTCCCCCAATGAGCAATGCATTGGAGACATCAAGTCTAGTAAATAACATGGAATACATTGTTAATCCTTTCACTGAAGTGTATGAGATCTTAAAAATTATCTCATTCCCCTATTGTGTTTGAGGATTCATTTTCGTACATAGATATATACCTTGTGATAATAGAATAAATATAGTCTTGGATAGGTCAATACTAAATATCATTCTATCTGGTCAATGTATATACATTGACATAGTTCTATAAGCCTATTTGATCTATCAAGAATGATCATGATCCCTACAATATAGGTTTCTTCACCTAAGTAATTCAAAGAGAAAAACCTATTTATCTAGTCTATATCCAGTGATGTAATTGGTATGTCATTACCAATAATTAAAATTTCATCAATATATACTAAAATTATAATGATCTAATTCCCATGTACCTCTTGTAAACACATGGATCACATTCATTTTCAATGAAAACAATTTCTTTTATAGCTTCATAAGAAAGGCAGTATTTTATGACTTCAATGCTTGAGTAAATACATAAATGGATGTATAAAATTTTTATAATCTTTTTTAATCTCCTTAAATACCAATCTCTTATGTTTTTTTCATGTATACATCTTCTTAAATGTTCTTAGTAAGGAAGGATTATTTGACATCCATATGAAAAATTTCATATTCATGGTAAGCTACTATATATATTTTATTTCTGATGGATTTAAACAAGTAAAATGGTGAAATTTTCTTATATTAGTCAATTAATTTACACTATTTAAACCGTTTATCAAATATAAATTATTAAATGGTATTTACTTTAACTTATATATCTAGTTTTATCTTTAAAACCCATTTTCATCCTATGGGATTTAGATCAACTGGAGCATCAACTAGAACCCAAAAATGGTTCAGATACATGTAATCTATTTCAGAATTCATGGATTTTATCCATCTTTCATCAACGTATATATCTACCCCACATTTATGGAGGGAGGACCATAATTGTCAACCAATAATGAGTCATCATCATCAGAGACTTGAAAACCATATCTATTAGGTTCTCTTATGTCTCTAGTGTTCATATGCAGTACTTGTGTTTCAAGAATTAATTTAACCTCAATGAACTATGTAATATATTATTGAAACAACATTTGTGTATCTTGAGCATGAAATTGGTCGAAGTCAATCTTTCTTCCACTATCCCTTTTGAAGATGTTCTCCCACCTAAGAAAAATTGAATGTCTGGTGAAAATGAAATTCTTTTCAGGGGTAGAATATGAATTATCCTTTTTTATAATGATACCATATATAAATACACTTTTTTATGGTTCTTGTTTTTACTAAATAATCCTTATCAGAGGCCTCAAAACCCCATACATGTGTATGGAACTAAATTGGTTTCTTGGAACTCCATCAATAGAAGGGGATTACATTTTCCCCATTAGTTGGAACTCGGTTTAGTATATATTCCAATGTTTCTAATGCATGTAAAAAATAATAATGGATGAGCGACATGAATAATCAACAACCCAGTCATGTCTAACAATGTAAATTTACTCTTGTCATTGAAACCAATCCATGGGTGTGTGTAAGGTGGGATGACTCGAGATTGAATTCCAAAATACTGTTAAAGTAAAAAAAATCATGGTTAATATATTCAATAATAAATCCAATTAAAGTTTTTTATCTTCCATAAAGGTTTCTTATCTACATAATTCTTGAATTTATTGAATTTCTCACCAGAATCATACTTATAGCTCATTATGTAGCCATAACCATATCTAATCAAACCATCAATAAAATATAAAAAGTAATAATATCCTCATCTAGATTAAACTGTAAATGGTATGCACACATCAGTGTGTACCAATCCAAAAATATATATAGATCATTCATCCTATACACTTAATATTGGTTTAGACAAATTTCCTTGTAAACAACAATTACATCCTTCAAGTGTGCTTTCATCAGATGAGTCAAAATAAAGATTTTGATAATGATTGTGAAATTCTTATGGTTTACATGACCTAGTTGTTGATCCATAGGTGTTTCTTATACGGTTTGTGTGAAAATTATTCATTATTTAATTATAATAATTTGATTTATTGTGCTATTAAATATATAATGATATTTATTTGAATTATCCTTACCATAACATATGTTTTCTTTATAAAATAATTTATATTTATTTCAAAATTTGAAACTGACACCATATTCATAAGGAATGATATAAAAATAGTATTCTTGGTAAAAGATAATACATAATAAAAATATTTTATAACCAAAATCATTTCTATCAGGCATGATATTGTTTAGTCACCAATGGCTAGAGAAGTTATCATTACACCATTGGTAGGCCACAATTCCACCTATCCTCTTGAAATATTTTTGAATCTAAATGGTTATTAAATTTTGATACAAATGTGAGAACCAAATGATATATATAATACCTAATTCCTATATATTGAAGGATTAAAATTGATAATAAATGAAATTTTTTTCTTCCCATATTTTCTAGGAGACATTCATCATTTAGTTTCCTTTCTTTACACAATCAAAACATAATGCTTACTTTTCCTATCCCTACCTTTACGTATTCTACATCATGGAATGGTAGTGCTTGGGATATTTAGACATGTTATGAGGCTTGGACCCCCTCATCTTTATATTTATTTTCTTATTCCCCAAACAGATTGTGGGTTTTTCATAGCCCATTTCATGATCCACTTGGAGTATTGAGTAATATGTTTTGAAAGTATCTTTTCAATATTTCTCAGGTTATAATTAAAAATTAAACTAGAGATGGACATGGGTAGTAATGATTTTATGAGATATGTGTAAAACTAATCTATGAATTCAATCCATATGACTTCTAGTAATTCAATTTATATAATAATAATTACTACATGAGTCCCAACTAGCATTGACCCACCAAGATTAGTAGTAAATACTGAAATAGATATATTTTATATCTCTTATCTCACCTTCACTTGATAGAGATCTAGATAGTGGGATATAATGATATTCACATCTTTGTCCTCATGTTCTATCAAAATATCATTGGTTATGGAAGATATCATGAAATTCTGAACAGTTGTAGCATTATTCAATTATTTCACATTGAGAGAAAAATATTCCATGTTATCCTCTTTAATAGGTGAATCAAGAATATGTATTTTTGATATATATAATTTTCTTTAATTTAATAGGATATATCATACAATCCATGGAACCCATAAGATATTTTTTCCAGTGATAAAGTTATCCTTATTAGGTATAGATCACATTGATATGATTGAAGTAATTTTTATTATTTTTTTATCAATAATATGAACATTTTTTAGATAATTTATTTTATAAAATTCAGAAATATCAATATATAATATATTTATTAATCTCTCATGATTTAATCTACTACCAAAATCCCTAAACATTTTCTTCAGAATATCCTTTCAATTGGAAATTCTAGTTGTAGGGAACCATATTCACCTAATAATCTCTCTGACATGCGCATGAAAAGTAGTTTATATGGTTTTAGGCACGCATTCCAAATTCCAAGTCCATTAATTCATTGTCCTTTGAAATATTAAGTGTACCCCCCAATATTATGATCCTAAAATATTATTTCCTCATCCTTTTATTCATAATTAATCAAGCCCTACATTGGTAGTCCAGACATTATGTAAACTATCTTTTTTTAACCAAAAACATCAGGTTTGAATTCGTTGAAATTTTAAAGCACCCAAATTTTTGGTGGCCATGATCTTTTTTTATAGGTTTGATATTAGATGAATTAGTCCAAGGCTATACATACTGAATATATATAATTGAGTACTTTTATATTTTATGTTCATGTTTCAAATTATTATCATTATTACATGATTTATAATATTAATTATATTTATATAAGTGATTGACCATGTATTATATAATTTTTACACATAAGTATGATTATTTTAGATCTATATTATATGATTGTTATTTCATTAATTCATGTGATCATGAAAAAACAACTATAATAAAATAACCATTATTAGTGAGTGAAATTAAATAATAATGTTGTAATATAGTTATATTTTACTGATGGTTGGTTTATATTATAGATGATAAACTACATTTTTTCGAAAGGGAAAAACACTTTGATCCATTTGGGGTTGATGTTGATGCTTTCCAACTTTCCACTTATGTATCTATCTTTGATTAGTTTCACCTCAGCCCCAAACATGAACTTCCTCCACTAGAATGGGAGATCCATCTAGTATATAATTCTTTACTCCTTTATAGGTTAAGGGAATTAATGGATTTACATAAATGAATCTACGGGCATTCATACCCTTTATATAATGAGAGGAGGGATGAAACACAATCCAATAATTTAATTAATTATAATTTTAATTAAAACTTTCACATAAAAGGTTTAGGTATGTGATCATGATCATCCACAAGCATGAAATGAATTTTGAATTTAATGATAATTCAATGATAATCATTCATATTTAAGATAAAATATGATGAAACTAATCCAAAAATAAAGGAATATGGTTTCTCATTTATTAAACCAACATAAAAATCAATTTCGTAAAAAATTCCATTTTCATTTAAAGATTACCATTTCCAATAACACAAATCCAAAAATAAGGGAATATGGTTTCTCATTTATAAATAATTGAATGATTTTGATGTAATTTAGATATTAAATAATAGTTTTGGTGATGATAAATTTATTATCTCTGTGTACTTTAAACAAATAGAACATTCCTTTACTCGTTTGTTAAAATGTTATGTAAAAAACACATAAACATATTCCTTTTTAAAACCATTCAATAAATTAAAAATATAAATAAAATTTTCTTTATATTCCTTTTATAACCATATAAATAAATACGTGATATATTATCATGAATATTGACATAGAGGGAAAGATTTTACAATTAAATTTTTAAACCTTCAAGGTTATAGAGACCCAAGATTGACGTACTTTGAAATTACATTACTTTTCCGAAAAACTAAATACATGACAAAAAAAGATGCCGAATTACCGTATTAATTTAGTGTCTTTGGAAACTTGGAACCTAAACATCTAATCATGTAGAAAGATCTTAAACATCTCCCATAAAGATCTTCCAGTTTTGTTTTATTTCCTAAAACCTTTCTTTATATCTAGAGTAAAAGAAAACATAAAAATGGTGAGCTCAAATTATCGGTAAGGGTAAACATTGAGAACATATAAACAAATCCAAAAACATTTGAACGTAAAAATATGAACATAAAATATCAAAATATTGAGCAATGAGATAAATCTTGGCAGTACATAATGCATAGATCATAAAGGAACATTAATCATATTAAAATAGCATGGTAATAAAACATGGAATTGTGGAAAACCATAAATCACATGATATGATTTACATAGTATCCAAGGCATTGTTTCCAAGAACATCATAATGGACAAAGTCCATTACTGAACCGGGTTTAATTATCGTTCCAGCCCTGTATTACTGAATCAGATTTTACATTCAGTTCCGGCCATGTCTATCTCATGAGATATAGATCTTTACCCAATGCATTGGAGGGAGATGTAGGTCTCACCAATCTCATAATGAAATCATTCATTTGTGTTCCACAAAATAAAAATAAATCATTCATCATAACCCAATGAATAAAATGGGTTTCACAAACATCATCTCATCGTGACATAATCTATATAAAAAAATGGATATCATTTCATCATAATAAAAATAAAATCATATAAATAATATAGGCATTATAATTGAAACATAAACATGATAAATAATGTCATCGTAGATAGAAAATAGTGTTGACAAAACAATTGAAATGAATTCTTGAGTAAAATATCCTTTCTTCTTCAAAACCATTTTATTTTCACAAAATGCCACACAATTTTAAAAGAAAAGGATTTTGTTGAAAATAATCATGAAATCATGTTGATTAAAATTTATTAATAAAAGGCGACATGAAAACGTAAAAATCGGTTCATGTCGTATAAGTTAAAAAAACATTCTCCTCGTACTTTAACTGAAAAAGTCAAAAAGTACCTCGTATGGTAAACAAAATAAAGATTCCATCCATAACACAAAGTAAAATTCAAAAAGGGGCAAACATGACTTTAAACATATTGGTAGAATATTAGACACTTTATGAAAATATTTTTATGGACATTGATGAAAAATATAATCCCAGTAAATACTTACATATAAGCAAACCCAGATAAAAATGAGATTGCAAAATTTTCCCTTACCTTATGTCCAATTTATTCCGTATGTATCTGAGACTCCTGTATAGTGGGTTTAAACATATTATTGACCTGTAACAAATCCATAATAATATTTATGATATCATATATGATTCACTTACAACTTTATATTTCTCGTTCATTTGTTAATTCCATGTTAATACAACGTTTGGGGTAACATCATTCCATTTTTCATATATGTTTTGACTTTTAATTATTCATATGATTACATAGATAAAAATTACTTACTTCCAGAATGTAAAAAATTATTTATATATAATATATATTCAGAATATAAATATCAATAATAGATCTATAAATGGAACAAAATACACCATTCATGGAGATGGTAGACCGTACGTACACATGAACGCTATTTTCGTTTCCTAATTAAATTGAATGGTCGTAAGTAAATAACATATAAATAAATCCAATATCATTATTATGTCATATATCTCATTATTATTCATTATATATACTTTATAATAATTCTTGAATGGTTAACAAGGAGAATGAATGTCATCCTGTCATGGACACGGTAATCAGTACGTATGCACGAGCGATGATATTGTCCTCATGACTATTGAATGGAATTGGAGTGGATGATAGAATATCTCAGAATTAGTATCATTTTATAATTATAATATATATTTATGTTTTACACCTATATACCCACACCCTTATACCCATCCATGTAAGGTGGTGGTGGAAAAATAGATTACCCCACGGTGTGGAGACGGTATTCCGTACATACGCACACCAGGTGATTTTTTTTCTATAGGATGGATAGAAGTTGAAATAGGGTTGTTTCATATTTATAATAATATAACAGTGTATAAATAATACTTATGTTATTACTTTATAATGAAACAACTAAATAAGAGAAAGTAGAAGAAGAAAAAAACGTGAAAGAATCGGTAGAAGAGATTACCTCTTCCTTGACGTGCCTCTTTTAAACTTTCTCTTAGGGCACTAGAGTTAGTCTTTTGAGAAGACAAGATCCACTATGATATAACTAAAGAGGTTGAGAAGAGGAATTGTCATGGGTAGGATGAGTGTGAAGTCTCAAAATGTTGTGAAGAAAAGAGGGAGGAGGTTTTCTTTTATAAGAGAAGAGAGGGGCACTTTTGGAAACCTCTAAAATATTTATTTATAATAAACTCAAAACCCACATAAAAACATAAAAAATGACTCAAATTAAAATATAATATGATATTGGGTTGTAATATCATCAACCAATAAGATTTAGACATGTTTTTAATTATGGTTAAAACTTATCAACTTGATTTATTTTTATTTAATCTATTTAAATTTATTTGTGGTAATAAAATTATAATTTTTAAATTGTTATAAATACTAAATTATGTGTTGTGAATTTCCCATAATTAGATACATTATTAAATTTTAGACCATATAATTTTCAATTTGTAATTTTTAAATATTTTTGTGATTTTAAACAATTTAATAATAAGTTATTTTTGTAAAATATCAATAGTATTAGTTTTGACACTATTCAATTATTTGAATTTAAATAAAATCCACATATAAGATAAATTCGATAAAAAATATTTAATAGATTAATAACATGTCATATTCATCTAGAAAATTTGTGAAGCACATTAAATAGTTCATATAATATTTATTGTAATATTTATAAAACCATTTATTTGATATTTATCTTAATAGAATAATTACAACAACATTTTGTATAATTATTTAATATACTTATTGGTTTCATAACAATTAAAAATAAAGTCCTATGATGACTATATATATATCAACTTTCATAAAAAATAAATTTACTCTAATTTATCATCTTAAAATAACAACATTTAAATTGTTAGATTTATTATGTCATGAAGGTGAAAACATTGAAATTATTAAAAATAAAATAATAAAAATGTAATAATATATTTTATACGGCTCCAAATGGTCCAAAGGTCGACCCTTGGAAGACTAGGGTATAGATATACTCGAACAATAGGTTTTAGTCAATTTTTTGGTCCTTTGGAGGGGTACTATTAGTTTAATAAGAACTATATTATTGATTTTTCACTAAGTAAATAATTTCTGCATCATTAATGTATATGCTATTAAGGTAACTATATATTTATTAAAATTAAAAAGAAATTACCATAACAAATAAAAATATTTTATCTTTAAAATGAGTAATTATAATCTAATTTATATTCTGTATAACCTTATATTAAAAATACTTTAATTATTAAAGTTTGAGTGAGACATATTTCACTTTTATTAAATAAAATATATTAAAGGTCTTAATCACATCCAAGTGGGTTCCAATAGATTCTATTTCTAACCAAGTATGTTTATGTAAGAAATATAATCATGCAATTATATTAAGTCAAGTGTTTGGGTAATTTTATAATATTTGTTTACCTTTAATTACCTGATTTACCCTTAACTATTGTAAATAAATTTTACTGTAGTTACTATTCATAATGCCCAAAAATAAAAATTATCCTATTAACATAATTTTTACCCACTGATTCTAAATATGGAATCCATTTTTCCAAATTCAAAATACATAAGTTGATGAAATTTAATTACAGTTAATCCCGTTGTTGAAAGAAAATGTCTTTTTATTTAAAACATTGCAAAAGATTGAATTGATTTTACCTATGAATTCAATGTAAAATTAATGATAATGACATAAACTACATTAACGGGTTAAAATATATTCTATTTATACTTTAAAACCATTAAATATTATAATTTAACCATATAAATGTTTTGGATGAAAAAAGTTGATATTAATTAAAATATAGTGTATTTTTATTATTCATCAAAATAAGAAACTAAACAGAAAAATATCAATAATTTATCCAAAGTAAATTTTATATCCTGATTTTAGAGAAGAATTTTATTTTGTACCATTTAACTTATATACATTTCACAAACTATATTTAAAATGGGTGCGCCATTAAAAGGCGGCAAAACTGCATTTTTTAAAAAATTCTTATTTTACCTGAAAATTTTATTTTGTTTACATACCATGATCTAAAAAAAGTTTTAGATGAATGATAATTTTATAAAATTCAAAATTTATTTAATACTATTCATAATGGCTAGTACTTAATAATATTATAATAATATTTCCTTTAGTGAAACTCGGTATTGCGTACAACACATGCTATCGAGGAAGGTTTCTCTCGCGTGTAATGCAAGCCAGGCCAGGGCTTCCTGTAGGGAAATATTCATTTGGTGTTTTGTATAACATAATCAAAATATAGTTCAGTTATACATTGATCAAAATGTATTCTTGGGGTTGTGTAAAATGAATTTTATTTGAAAGAACTTGAAATTGAGTGCATCACAAGGCAGAATAGTGTTGCATATACTACAAGATAATATGATGTTGCGTATAGAGAAAGATAAACTTGGTGAAGCGTACAACAAAATACATCAAAGAAATTAAAAAAGAATAATTCTCATAAAATCTCGGGGCGTTACATTATACCCCCCTTAAAATGAATTTCACCCTCGAAATTCTTTTGTGTTATAAATGGTTTTCTACTTGAATGTTTCTCTCATAGAAACCCACATTGTAAAAAGGAATACTAAAAAATCATTTTAAAAAGGAACATTAAAAACATAATGGATACCCAAAGTAACTCATCACTAGGTTTCTACACATGAAAATATAAATGAAAATATGGATATAGAAGAGAATTCTAAACATCATGTTCTGATGGAGAGTGGTATAGAACATGGCTATTAGAAAGCCAACAATCACAAAGCCCCAAATTTGTGATGTTCTAAGGTACAATCTGATTCATCGGATATGAGAATACTTTGAATTGTTTTTTGGATTTAAAGATCATTTCCATAATGCTGATGAATTTCTACATAAGGGAAAATACTTACTTGATTTCAGTGTAAAATCATTGTTGGTCATTCCATGAACTTTTTCCGCTTCATCTCTTAATTAATGATATGAAGTTGAATTTGTCATTCTTGAAGTATTAGAAGATCATACAATAGAATGATAGGTTATTACATCTATCTATATCACAAAAAAGGTTAGCATAAGATATTAAATATACATAAGTCCATCTACCGTGAGTTTAATCGTACATGGTTCTAAAAATGTACTTATAATTCATCTATCATACCACATAATAAAATAATACAAATTTCTACTAACCAGGGACTTCTTGTTGGCCAGTGGTAAGTGGTAATGGCATGTTGAACCTCGGTTGTCGGTTCGATTCCCGTAGCCTTTTCTGACGCGACGGGTTGTCTTCCATCCCGCTGGTTGTACTGTTTCTAAAACTACACTATTATAACATTCCAGAAATAATATCCAAAAAAGTTCTATACTTAAACAATACTATATGATGTAAAACATAATACATTCCAATATTTAGGCTTATCCAAAATACTTATGTCCAATCTCATTGTATAAATAAAAATATTACTACGGAGTCCATCTACCAAGCATGTGAATACCATCATTTATCCCCACATGTATCATAAGATATAACTTGTTTCTCACATTTCAAACATGTGAATACCATAATCATGTATTCTGTTCAAACATGAATTACCATATACCCTTGGTGAGAACATGAATGCGGTCAAAAGTAAACTCATTCCACATACCAAAATCCCAAAATTCCTATATACTCAAACCATGATGTCACTTTGTCCTTATTTCAGCCATGAGCTCAATAATACTATCAAACATATTATTTTCTCCTTATCCCATCATTATTCTCATATCATATTCTTTCTAAAAATATTTCAATCACTTTTCCTTATTACCATTACCATTCAACATATAATTTCAGATACATTAGGAAAAACAATAGTGTAACAATCCAAAGACTTTTCATTATTCCATAGTACCATACATTATCTGTGATAAACATGCAATCATTCAACTACCTTATTAAACCATTGACTGAGCTTCGTCATTATATTCCTCAACACTTCTTTCATCTCATGTATCATTGGTATTCTTTTCATCATCATTATCATAATTACTACCCATACGACCATGATGATTCTCTTTATGAGATTTTTCCTTAAGGAATTGGATTGCATAATTCCTGTACAATCCACATTTAAAACATTTAACCTTTGTTGATGTCTTACCAATACCATTATCCTTTTCCATTGTGTTTGCTGAAACTTTTCATTTACAATTACAGGATTTGTGTCCTTCTTTTCGACACCCAAAGCACCTCCCAGTTCCTTTTAAACATTCTCCTTGATGGATCTTCCCACATAATTTACATGAGGGAAATTGAACTTTATATCCTCTATGATCATAATGAAACTCCATCTTTTTCTTATTAGTTGAGTAAGGAAACTTTCGAAAGATGATATTATTGAACATATTATGAGATTGATTATTAGGCATAATAATTAGGTTTCACCTTCCAATTCTTGTTTCATTTGGTCACTCATGAATAATATCATTTCATTGTCCATCATATTCTCCATTAACATGAATCTTCCTGTTTCCATCCATTTTCTAAAACGCAAAATTAATAGTGTGAGATGAAAAACTCATAATAGGAAGACAATAAACTCAGGGGGAGTACTTCCAATCTCTAAAATCATAGGTTTAATCCTAGGCTATTCATGATTGTTATCATAATTCTATGATTGCAACCTATACATTATACTTAACCTTACGGACATCCCTAGACATACCTTATAAATATCTCTAGGAATATCACTGATGTTTTCGCATCCTAGTTTACAAAGGTTAACTAAACCATCTCTCTAATACCAACTGTAGAGAACCAAGCTTTCTGTACATGGAAATTAAATTACATTTGTGGAAGACTTAATACATGACACAAACAGACACTCAATGACCGTATTAGTTTAGTTTCTTTTGAAACATGGAACAAAAACTTTTAATCATGTTGAAAGATCTTCAACATCTCCCATAAAGAGATTCCCCTTTTGATTTCATACCTAAAACCTTTCTTAATATCCTAGAAAAAGAAAACATAAAAAGGGGGAGCACAAATGTTCAGTAAGGGTAAACTTTGAGAACATATAAACAAATCCACAAACATTTGAATGTAAAAACATGAACATAAAAAATCAAAATCTTAAGCAATGACATGAATATTGGCAGTACATAAGGCATAGATCATAAAGGAACATTAATCATGATAAAATAGCATTGTAATAAAACATGTAATTCTGGATAACCATAAATCACATGATATGATTTCCATAGTAGCCAAATCATTGTTTCCGAGACCATCATAGTGGACAAAGTCCATTACTGAACTGGGTTTACTTGCCGTTCCAGCCCTGTATTACTGAACTGGATTTTTCTTTCCGTTCCAGTCATGTCTATATCAGGAGATATAAATCTTTATCCAATTAATTGGAAGAAGATATAGGTCCCACCCATCTCATAATGAAATCATTCATTTGTGTGCCACAAAATAAAAATAAATCATTCATCTTAACTCAAGGCATAAAATGGGTTTCATAACCATCATCTCACTGTGACATAATTCATATAAAACAAATTGATATCATTTCATCATAATAAAAATCGAACCATGTAAATAATAGATACATTGTACATGAAACATAAACATGCTAAATAATGTCATCTCATATGGGAAATAGTGTTGACAAAACACTTGAAATGAATTCTTGAAGAAAATATCATTTCTTCTTCAAAATCATTTTCTTTTCACAAAATGCCAAACAATTTTAAAAGAAAAGGATTCTATTAAAAATAATAAATAAATCTTGTAGATTAATATTCATGAATAAAAGGCGATATAAAACTGTAAAAATCTGTTCTTGCCGTATAAGTTAAAAAACCATTCTCCATGTAGTTTTACCGAAAAGGTCAAAAACTACCTTGTATGGTAATCAAAAGAAATATTCCTTCCATAATACAAAGTAAAATTCAAAAAGGGGTAAAACTGACTTAAAACATACATGGAATAATATTAAACACATTATGAAAACATTTTTATGGACATGGATGAAAAATATAACCCTAGTAAATACTTACGTATAAGCAAACACAGATAAAAATGAGATTTAAATATTTTCCCTTATCTTATGACCAATTTCTCCCATATGTGTCTGAGAATCCTGAATAGTGGGTTTAAACATATTATTAACCTGTAATAGAACCATAATAATATTTATGATACCATATATGATTCACATACGACTTTATATTACCCGTTCATTTGTCAACTCCATATTAATGCATTGTTTTGGGTAAATCATTTCATTTGTCGTACGTGTTTTGACTTGTAATTATTCATATGATTACTTAGATAATGATTACATACATCCATAATTTAAAACATTATTTACATATAATATATATTCATAAAATAAATCTATATAATTGATCGATAAATGGAACGAAATACACCATTCATTGAGACGGTGGACCATACATTCGCATGAATGCTATTTTTGTTTCCTTATTAAATTGAATTGATGTAATTAAATAACATATACATAAATCCAGTATAATTATTTTTTCATATATCTAATTATTATTCATTATATGTACTTTATAATCATTCTTGAATGGTTAAGAAGGAGAATGAATGTCATCGCGTCGTGGAGACGGTAATCTGTACGTATGTACGAGCGATGATATTGTTCCCTATAATTATTTTATGGAATGGGAGTGGATGATAGAATATCCCAGAATTAGTATCATGTTATAATAATAATATATAGTTATTCTTCACACCCTTATACCCACACCCTTATACCCATCCAAGTAAGGTGGTGGTGAAAAAATAGATTACACCGTGACGTGTAGACGGTATTCCGTAGGTACGCACATGCGGTGAATTCGTTTTCCGTAGGATGGATAGAATGAGAATTAGGGTTTTTTCATATTTATAATAACATATCAGTATATAATTAATAATTATGTTATTACTTTGTAATGAAACTAAAAAATAATAGGAATTTGAATAAGAAAAAAACTTGAATGAATCGGTAGAAGAGAATACCTTTTCCTCGACGGGCCTCTTTTAAACTTCATCTTAGGAAACTAGAGTTGGTCTTTTGAGAAGGCAAGAACCTCTATGATATAACTAGAGAGGTTGAGAAGAGTAATTGATAGGGGTTTTCGGAGCGTGAAGGCTCATAATGGTGTGAAGAGAAGAGGGAGGAGGTTCCCTTTTATAAGAGAGGAGAGGGGCACTTTTGGAAACCTCTAAAATATTAATTTATAATAAACTCAACCCCCACATAAAAACATAAAAAACGAATCACATTAAAATATGAGATGAAATAGGGTTGTAATATCAACAACCAATAAAATGTATACATGTTAGGAATTTATTTTAAGCCTTATCAATTTGTTTTATCCTTATTTAATCTATTTAAATATATTTGTGGAAATACAATTATAATTTCTAAAATGTTATAAATACGTACTTATGTGTTGTGGATTTTCCATAATTAGATACGTTATTATATTTGAGACCATATAATTTTCAATTTTTAATTTTTAATTTTTTTTTGATTTTTATACAATTTAATAATAATTTGTTTTTATAAAATATCAATAGTTTTAATTTTGACCCTATTCAATTATTTTAATTTAAATAAAATCCAAAAAGAAGATATATTCAATGAAAATAATTTAATAGATTACTAAAATGTCATATGAATCTATAAAATTCATGGAGCACATTAAATAGTTCATATAATATTTATTCTAATATTTATAAAACCATTTAATTGATATTTCTCTAAATAGAATAATTACAACACCAGTATTGTATAATTATTTAATATAGTTATTTTTTACATAAAAATTAAAAATAAAATCCTATTATGACTATATTTTCATTAAAGTTTATAATAATACATTTACTCGAATTTATCATCTTAAAATCACAACATTTAAATTGATATATTTAATAAGTTATGAAGGTGGCAAGTTTGACTTTATTAAAAATAAAATAATATTATTGTCATTATCTCTTTTATATGGCTCCGAATGGTCCCAAGGTCGACCCTTGGATGATTATGGTATAGATATACTCAACTAATAGGTTTTAGTAAACTATTTGGTCCTTTTTATGGGTATTATTACTTTAATAAAAAATATATATTATTGATTTTTCACTAAGTAAATAATTTCTGCACCATTAATGTATAAGCTATTAAGGTTACTATATATTTCTTAACAATTAAAAATAAATTACCATAAAAAATAAAATAATTTTATCTTTAAAATGAGTAATTATAATCGAATTTATATTCTGTATAACCTTATATTAAAAATACTTTAATTATTATAGTTTGAGTGAGACATTTTTTAATTTCTTTTAAATAAAATAACATAGAGGTCTTAATCACATCCAAGTGGATTCCAATATATTCTATTTATACCAAATTATGTTTTAGGATGAAATATAATCATCCAATTATATTAAGATAAGTCCTAGGGTAATTTTATAATATTTTATTTACCCTTAATAACCTGATTTACCCTTAACTACGGTTAATAAAATTTACCGTAGTTACTATTCACAATGCCCTTAAATAAAAAGTATCCTATTAACATAATTTGGACCCATAGATTCCAAATATGGAATCCATTTCTCTAAATTTCAAACACAGAAGTTGTAGAAATTAAAATAAAATTAATCTTGTTGTCGAAAGAAAAAGGGCTTTTGTTCAAAACATTGCAAAAGATTGAATTGATTTTACCTACGAATTCAATGTAAAATTAATGATAATGAAATAAATTATATTAACTGGTAAAAGCTTCTTCTATTTATCCTTTAAAACCATTAAATATTATAATTTAATCATATATATTTTCTTGATGAAAAAAGTTGTTTTTAATTAAAATATAGCGTATTTTTACTGTTCATTAAAATAATAAGCTTATCAGAAAAAAATAAAAATATTATCCAAAGTAAATTTTTATATCTTGATTCCAAAGAAGAATTTTATTTTTTCACATTGAACTTATAAACATGTCCAAAACAATATTTAAAATGGGTTTTCCATCAAAAGGAGGCAAAAATGCATTTTTAAAAATATTATTTTTTTACCCAAATATTTATTTTTGTCACATACCATGATATAGAAAATGTGTAAGATGAATGATAATGTTGTAAAATTAAAAATGTAGTTAATACTATTCATAATGGCTAGTTCTTAATAATATTATAATAATATATCATTTAGTGAAACTCGGTATTGCATATAACACTTGCTATCGAGGAAGGTCGCTCTTACGTGTAATGCAATCCAAGTCAGGGTTACATGTAGGGAAAGCATCCTTTGGTGTTGTGTATAAAACAATCAAAATATAGTTCAGTTATACATTTATCAAAATCTATACTCGGTGTTGTGTAAAATGAATTTTATTCGAAAGAACTTGATTTTGTGTGCATCACAAGCCAAGAATAATGTTGCTTATAATACAAGGTAATACAGTGTTGTGTATAGAGTAAGCTAATATTTTTGAAGCGTAACAAAATGACATCAAAGAAAATAAGAAAAATAATTCTCATAAAATCATAGGGTGTTATAATGGTGTTCCATACAACTTGGAAAAATTAAATTATAAAGACCATGAAAGAATAATATAAAAAAAGGTTAAATAAAATTATAGTAAATAAATTATTTACATGATAATTTGATGATGTGTATATACATATCCTAAAATAATATAGGTGTATATATAACATCAAACTTTTCATTAATGAATAAAGATTAAGACGAAGTCCCTTACCTTGCAATTTACATTAAATAAAAATGAATTGACCTCGTGTATAATTGTTTTAATCATGTTATTAATTTAAACTATAACTATATCCATATTTTTAATTCCATATATTATCCTCTCATATCATTTTGTTGATAATATTTCATTCTTACCCTTGTTTCAGTTGTTAACTACTTCGTTTTACAATTCTTGTTTTGTTGTGTTTTTTATTTTGTATAAAAGGCATTTATTTCATCTAAAAATTGTATTAAGTTCTTATATATCATATTTAGTCACTATAAACATTTTTATAATCCTTATCTAACGGTTTACATGGAAAATTAATCATATCATGTTGCGGAGATGATAAGTTATACGTACACATGAGCGACGATATCATTCACTTAATGGTGAAAGGATAAGGAAGTGTATGGTATATTAATAATTAATGAATAAATATCATGTCTTATATATTAATTATACCCATTATATTAAACTTTTTACCCATCCATATAATGGTTTGATGAAAATCAATTTACTATATAGCATGGATATGGTAAGTTGTATGTACGCATGCATTGTGATTTTGTTTTTCATATGAAGTATAAAAGGAGTAATATGGTCATACTATAATAATAATAAAAATATAAGAATATATATGTTTATATATATATTAATTTATAAGGTAAGAAACACATTAATGTGAATTATATGAAGAAATAAACTTGGATTAGTTAGTAAAAACAATTATCACTTCTTCGATGACCTTCTTTTAGATTTATTCGTAAATGATCCAAAGATTCTGTTTTGGAAGGACCATAGCATATCGAACTAAAATAACGATATTTAAAATAGAAATTTGCATTGTTTGGTCTAGCTACAAGCCTCAAAATGGTGTGATCTAGTGAGGGATGATGCACTATTTTATAAATGAGGTAAGGGAAACTTTATTAAATTCTAAAAATATTATGTTCATAACCATTAATTTTTTATTCCAAATGACACAAAAGTGACTTATTTATAATATAAGATTACTATGTGTATAAATAATGTCCTAAAAAAATGTAGTAATGTTTAGGTCACATTCAAACCCTTATCATTTAGACTCATCCCTATGTTAAAATCTTTTTCCCTTACCGTGACCACTGGTTCTTTTAACCATTAATTGTTAATATATATACTATACATTTAAAAACAGAATCCTAAATGAGTAATGACTGAAAATTTTAAAATTCATCAAAAAAAATTGGGTGAATTTTTTATTTCTTATTAATTTTATATCAATTAATTAAATAGTTTAATTTTAAAATATCATTAATTTTACTTTGAAACATTTAATTAAAACAATATAAATTGACCATAAAACATAGAAACAAACATTTAACACTTCCAAAATGCGATTAGGTATTTTATAAAAAATAACATGACATTAATTATCTCAAATTAAATTTATTTTAATATTATTAATATCATTTATTTTTTATTTCCATTAATTAATAAAGTACAACATAATCATTGTGTACGACTTGAAGGTAATTATTTATTAACTAAATATAAAAAATAAATTAAATATACGAAGATAAAAATTTTAGTTTCAATATAATTTTTTATAGTAGAAGATATATTCTGAATAAGAGAATATAATAAATGTAATAGTTATTAAAAATACGCGTATTATAAGGCCCCAGCCTTAAACCTTACTTAATATTGAATTAAATGAATAATTCATATTGAGGATCTTTTCAGGTTTAGAGTTTTAGAGAATTAGAACATAACTATTACATCTTAAAAGATTACAAAGTAGACACTTCTACTAAGTCTCCATAAAAAAACTCTTAAAAAGTAAGATGTCTAGATTCCATGTTTTAGATAGCATGAAATTCCCTTGATCCCATCCTTGACCTTATTCCACTTTAAGTCCTGTGATAAACATTTCGAAAAACTTGGGGTGAGCATAAAAAGCTCAGTAAGGGATACAAAAAGAATGAAAACTGTTAGTTTTTCAAACATCAAGTAAACTATGTATACTAAATCAAAGTAATACCTTCACCTTCATGAAGTAGTAAAAAAAAATCTTCACTGAATAAAGTATCATTACTTACCTTTTTATAACCAAAGTATTACCATAAAACCCATATAATGAACACATAGAATATATAAAGGTAACTTGGGACATAAACATACTTAATGGAATAACCATATGGTTGACTTCCACACATATCACTTAATGGAATAGCCATACGGCCAATTTCCATACATACATAATGGAATAGCCATACGGTTGACTTCCATACCCAATGCATTGGAGGTTATAACGTAACCACCCGTCCTGGTATTCACGGCACCACCCGTCATATGGTTTATAACGTAACCACCCGTTAAAATGTCCAAGTACCAATATAAAATCATAAAACATAAAACCAATATAAAGGAATGATAACATTTCCACATTTCAATCAAAATATATCATAATAGAATCCTTTATCAAAACCATTTTCAATACCAAAATACATAAAAGAGTATATGGTATTTATTTTTATTTTAAAAACATTACGGCTTGTTGAGGAAGCCAAAGATCAAATAATACTCGCAGCGGCGGAAAAGGTCGTTGTCACCGCGTACGTTAAAAAAACATTCCTTTTTTTCGTTTAGTAAAATGCTTCGTAGAAAAAGATTCCTTTTGTATAAAAGTAAAAGTCAAAGGGGTTTATACACCGTATAAAAGAAAGTTGTGTATAAAATGAAATATGCCTCAATGAAAGGAGATTGAGACGAAGTCCCTTACCTTGGGTCCGACTTAACTCGATCGTTCTTTAACGTCCTGAATAATAAACTTGAGTTAATTTATACTTGATTAAGAACATTTTTAAAGTTCATTATTCTTTTTATATCACTTATTTCCATGTTATAAACATTATGTAACCATTTAAGTTAATAATGTTTGTTTTGTCAATATTTGGTTCTTAAGTCGAAAGTTGACTTCTTACAATTACATGTTGTTCATGTGGTCAAAAGTTCTTTATATCCAGAATGAAATTCCCGATTTGGATATAATATGTATCATATATATCCAGCATATACATTTATTTATAATATTACATAATCATTTAGAGTTTTGAAATGAAATGCACCGTTCATGGAGACGGTAATCCGTACGTACGCATGAACGCTACATTCATTTCTTTGTCATATTAATGGAATTAAAACTAAATGAGAGGTATGTATATTTTAATTCCAGAATTATATTCATCATTTAGATATATCATTAATTATATATATACATTATATACATGTAATTTTAATAGTACATTACATTTGTGGATAAGAAATGAAATGCACCGTTCATGGAGACGGTAAGCCGTACGTACGCATTAACGCTACTTTCATTTCTATCTCATAATTTAATGGAAAGAAATAATAATGATATAGAGGTATATTATAATTCTAGTATAACATCATATATAATAACTTTAAATCCATCCTTTATACGTCCCACATATGGCATTAACGAATCACATCACTTTTAGGGGGCGGTAGTCCGCACTTCCATAAATGAAGATATCGTGTTTACCCATAATGGAAACCATAAAGGTATGCCAAAAATGAAAAATACAGAAGCTTAAAGAAAACATAAACATATTATATATCATATATAAAAATAGTGACATCATAATGGCCACCCTTGAAGGTGTTAAATTAGTATTGAACAATCATAGTTTCGGGAGGCAGAATTTCGCCATCCACGGAAACCGTATGTTCTTTAACCATTTGATTTAGTTGTGTGAGTGTGTAGCTAAAATATATCTTATAAAAACATCCTAGTATATTGAAGATACTGTTGTTGTTACAAAAGAATTAAATAAAAAGATTTTAGGGGGTTGGAGAAGCAAAATAAAACAAATGAACATGAGAGAATGAATTACCTTTAAAAGTGTATCTCCTTTTGATTTGAGTCTAAAGGCTTCCTTTGAAAAGATTCTGCTCAATAGGAATACTCTAGGATGAGGAGAGGGATGTGGAGAGAGTAAATGGGCAGGGTTTGGCCGAGCCAAAGGCTTGAGTAGTGTGTGAAATGAGGTTGAGGTGGGGGCCTTTTATAAGAGGAGAGGAGGGGCACTTTTGGAAAGTAAAGAAATATTACTTTATTTGAAAATTGTTTTCGGTTTCAAAAGGTCCCACATTGATATAATTCGTGTATAAGGTGATAAGGCTTCGAAATCCACTCATCCAATAAGTTTTTGACATGTGTAGTTCATAGATTTTACATTATCTTTCCATTTTATTTAAATCGTCAAATAATGATGTCATCGCTGCATCATTATTATGTCATAAATAATTTAATTTATTTAATGTCTAAAAATCATAAACAAAATACTATGATGTAGAAAATCCTTTTAGCTTTCCAATTACTATTTATAATCAAAAATCCGATCTTTATAACCCCATGTAAAAATTGTTTTCGTAAAACATATTATGTTTGTGTAATTTTTACTTTTACATTAAATAAAAAGTTATTTATGTCATTTCTCAACCAAAATGTCTCCATGAGGTCCCCAAGTTGACCCATGGCTTGTCGTGGTCGGCCATGACACAACCAATAAGGTTGGGACATGTTTCTAGGTCATTTCATATTATTAAAGCATTATTTATACCTTAAACTACACTAATTACCACTAATCGCGATTAAAAACTTAATAAGTTACTATTCACCAAAAAATTATTTTAATCTCATTAAACCACATTTTACTTCTTAATTACAACCATGTATGTCGGATTTTCAAAATTCAATACACATTAGTGGTAAACTTTCATTTAACTAAAAAATCAGTTTGCTTGATTACCACTTAGTGGTTTCACTATTCATCAAAAATTGAAGTTTTTCAGAAAATTACCAAAAATTCACCCTAAGCTATATTTGATATTCCGAATTCAAAAATGAAGTCTATTTTACAAAATTCAAATCATATAAGTCAAATTAATTAATTTAATAATTAATTCCCACTGTCATGATAAATAGCGTGTTTTTGTGAAACAATAAGTATCAAAAGATTGACACCAGTTTAAGTCCAATATCAAAGTGAAATTGATTCCAATGACCATCATTGGATTAACTGGTAAAAATATTTTCTAATTTCACTTTAAAACCAATTAAAATAATAATCTAATCATATAAATAATTTAGATTAAAAAGTGGTTTTGAATTAAAATACAACATTTTACACTATTCATAAAAAAAATGAACTTTATCAGAAAGGTACCAAACATTTACACAAAGTAAATTTTGATGTCCCGATTCTAAAGAAGAGTTATATTTGGTCCAAAATAAAGTATAAGAGTGATCATTACTATATTTAATGACGGTTCACCATTAAAAGGTGATAAGTGAACCTTTAGTGAAAATTAGAGTATATATGCCCGTAAAATTGAACTCTTTCCGTATTTTAAGCCTTTATCTTTTATTGGGTAAATGTATAAACATTTAAAAACATATCTAATCATATTTTAGTTATTTATATCCATTCCCACCAGTACAACGGCTACTTGTTAACTAACATTTAAAATAATATTATTTTATTACTAGTGTGCTACGTAAGTTTCAAAGAAACTCATCGTTGCGTATCGGGTACGCTATCGAACATAGAAACCCCTTTAAAATAAAATTAATATTTAATTCGTAAATATTAATAATTATGAAAATTCTTTATTCTTTATTTACCTGGGATGTTACATCCTTCCCCCCTTTTTGGAATTGCATCCTCGCAATTTTATTCACTTATCAAAATAAGTGGGGGTATTTATCTCTCATAGCATTTTCAGATTCCCACGTTGCCTCTTAAATCACATGGTTTTTCCACAAAACCTTTACCTGATGAATCACCTTATTTCATAACACCTGCTCCCTGTGGTAAAGAATCTGGACTGGTTGTTCCTCATAAGATAGGTTCTCTTCCAGCTAAACTACCTCTGGACTCAAAACATGAGATGGATCTGGCATATACTTTCTCAACATCAAAACGTGAAAAACATTGTGTACCTGAGATAAACTCGGAGGTAAAGCCACTCGGTATGCAACTGATCCACCTCTTTCCAGAATTTCGTATGGTCCAACGAACCTTGGACTCAACTTTCCTTTCTTACCAAATCTCATCACACTTTTCCAAGGAGAAACCTTGAGAAAAACATGATCACCTACCTCGAAAGATAGATCCTTCCTCCGGTTATCCGCATAACTCTTCTGCCTTCTCTGAGTTGTTCTCATGTGTTTCTAAATCAGCTGAGCTTTTTCTGCCATCTCTTCTACCAATTCTGGTCCCATCAACTTCCTTTCACCCACATCATCCCAGAAAGCTGGAGTTCGACACCACTTCCCATATAATGCCTGAAATGGTTCCATCTGTATACTAGAATGAAAACTGTTATTATATGAAAACTCAACCAAAGAAAGATGTTGGTCCCAACTTCCCTGATAATCCATAGAACAAGCTCGTAGCATATCCTCCAATGTCTGAATTGTTCGTTCTGACTGCCCATCTGATTGAGGATGAAAAGTTGTACTAAAATTTAATTCCGTACCCAAAGACTTCTGAAGGCCTTTCCAAAAGTTAGATGTGAACCTGAGATCACGATCAGAAACAATGGAGAGAGGAACTCCATGTAACCTGACTATTTCTTTAAGATACAAACGAGAAATTTGATCAAGAGAGAAAGTATCTCGTATAGCAAGGAAATGAGCAGATTTGGTCAAGCGATCAACAATAACCCAGATTTCATTATTACCTCGAGATGTCTTTGGTAATCCAACAACAAAGTCCATGGATATGTTTTCCCATTTCCACTCTGGCACTGGTAAAGGCTGAAGCATCCCTTTCGGTAACTGCTGCTCTACTTTAACCTGTTGACATGTCAAACACTTCACAGTAAAATTAGCAATGTCTCTTTTCATTCCATCCCACCAGTAATACTCCCGCAGACCTCTGTATATCTTAGTACTTCCAGGATGAAAAAACAACTCATTCTTCAACTGTGAATCACAAGGCACACATAACCTCTTCACAAACCTCAAAACACAAACACAAACTTATCCAAGAACTCATGGAAAATTTTATTCATAAGGTCCATGAATACAGCAGGTGCATTGGTTAACCCAAAAGGCATAACTACAAATTCATAATGTCCATATCTAGTACGGAACACAGTCTTCGGAACGTCTTCTTCTTTTACTTTCAACTGATGGTACCCCGACCTCAAGTCAATCTTCGAAAAATACTGAGCTCCCTAGAGCTGATACCACTTCATTCGATGACCCAACATCTGCTAAAGTTGTTGCAAAGGATTTTAGCACCCCTTTCTTCTTGTAGTCTAACTGCTTCCCATCACTAAAGCTCCTTGTCGGACACTCGTCTGCATAATGACCTATTTCATTACACTTAAAACATCTTATCGTTGGCTTTTCATTTCCTGCTTGATCATCTTCCTTACAGTTACGAGCAATATGACCAGACTTACCACACCGAAAGCACTTACCAGACTTGGATAAACATTCTCCAGGATGCATTTTACCACACTTCTCACAGGATGGATATTTGGTTTTCTTACCTCCTTGCTTCTTTGATGAATTATTCCCCTTTTCCTGCCAACTAGACCTCTTATTCTGTTGTTTGTCATAGAACACCTGATCATCGGAAAACTCCATTTCTACCTTCTCCGCACATCGAACAAGTTTTTCATAACTTTTCAATTCCCGAGAAGCTAAAGCCCTTCGATACTTTGGCTTTAACCCTGAGTAAAAACGGTTTATTTTACTATCAAGATCTCGTATGAAGTTTGGAGCATACCTTTCCAATCGAGTGAACTTTTCTTCATAAGCAGCCACTGAATCATCATCCTGCCTCAATTCTAGGAACTTTTTTTCCATCCTAAGACGAACCACCTTAGGATAAAATTTCTCAAGAATGATACCTTTGAATTCGTCCCAGTGAAGATCCTCAATCTCATCACTATCCCTTATATTTTTCACCATCGACCACCACTGATTAGCTTCACCTTCAAAACGGTAAACAACAAGACTAACCTTTTGATGTTCTGAACACCCCATGACATAAAAAATCTTCTCCAGTGCTTTAATCCACCCTTCAGCTAGCACAGGGTCAGATGATCCTCTGAATGATGGGGGATGTTGCCTCATGAAATGTTCCACCACTGACACGTTCCTCTGCGGTTGATCTAGCTGATCTCGTGCATGGATACCACCACCATTTATAGCCTGAGTCAACTGTGCCATCACTGCAACAAACTGTTCAGTTCCGATTCCGACCATCTCAGGTTGTTGATTTGGAAGGTTATCTTCCTCCTGATGTCGTCCCAACATAGCTTCTTTGTTTCCTCTACGAAAAATCATTCTGAACACAGAAATATCTTAGGCGAAGCAACATGGTAATCCGTAAATGCTATATCATTTCAATCATATTATAATTTAACACTTTTCTAACTCCTAAAGTTGTCTAAACCGTCCTTTGATACCAACTATAAGGCCCCATCCTTAAACCTTACTTAATATTGAATTAAATGAATAATTCACATTGGGGATCTTTTCAGGTTTAGAGTTTTAGAGAATTAGAACATAACTATTACATCTTAAAAGATTATAAAGTAGACACTTCTACTAAGTCTCCATAAAAACACTCTTAAAAAGAAAGATGTCTAGATTCCATGTTTTAGATAGCATGAAATTCCCTTGATCCCATCCTTGACCTTATTCCACTTTAAGTCCTGTGAAAAATATTTCGAAAAACTTGGGGTGAGCATAAAAAGCTCAGTAAGGGATACAAAAAGAATGAAAACTATTAGTTTTTCAAACATCAAGTAAACCATGTATACTATATCAAAGTAATACCTTCACCTTCATGATGTAGTAAAAAAATCTTCACTGAATAAAGTATCATTACTTACCTTTTTGTAACCAAAGGATTACCATAAAACACATATAAAGAACACATAGAATATATAAAGGTAACTTGGGACATAAACATACTTAAGTGGAATAACCATACGGTTGACTTCCACACATATCACTTAATGGAATAGCCATACGGCCAATTTCCATACATACATAATGGAATAGCCATACGGCCGACTTCCATACCCAATGCATTGGAGGTTATAACGTAACCACTCGTCCTGGTATTCACGGCACCACCCGTCATATGGTTTATAACGTAACCACCTGTTAAAATGTCCAAGTACCAATATAAAATCATAAAACAAAAAACCAATATAAAGGAATGATAACATTTCCACATTTCAATCAAAATATATCATAATAGAATCTTTTATCAAAACCATTTTCTATTCCAAAATACATAAAAGAGTATATGGTATTTATTTTTATTTTAAAAACATTACATCTTGTTGAGGAAGCCAAAGATAAAATAATACTCGCGGCGGCGGAAAAGGTCGTTATCACCACGTACGTTAAAAAAACATTCCTTTTTTTCGTTTAGTAAAACGCTTCGTAGAAAAAGATTCCTTTTGTATAAAAGTAAAAGTCAAAGGGGTTTATACACCGTATAAAAGAAAGTTGTGTATAAAACTAAATATGCCTCAATGAAAGGAGATTGAGACGAAGTCCCTTACCTTGGGTCCTACTTGACACGATCGTTCTTTAACGTCCTGAATAATAAACTTGAGTTAATTTATACTTGATTAAGAACCTTTTTAAAGTTTATTATTCTTTTTATATCACTTATTGCCATGTTATAAACATTATGTAACCATTTAAGTTTATAATGTTTGTTTTGTCAATATTTGGTTCTTAAGTCGAAAGTTGACTTCTTACAATTACATGTTGTTCATGTGGTCAAAAGTTCTTTATATCCAGAATGAAATTCCCGATTTGGATATAATATGTATCATATATATCCATCATATACATGTATTTATAATATTACATAATCATTTAGTGTTTTGAAATGAAATGCACCGTTCATGGAGACGGTAAGCCGTACGTACGCATGAACGCTACTTTAATTTCTTTGTCATATTAATGGAATTAAAACTAAATGAGAGGTATGTATATTTTAATTCCAGAATTATATTCATGATTAAGATATATCATTAATTATATATATACATTATATACATGTAATTTTAATAGTACATTACATTTGGGGATAAGAAATGAAATGCACCGTTCATGGAGACGGTAAGCCGTACGTACGCATGAACGCTACTTTCATTTCTATCTCATACTTTAATGGAAAGATATAATAATGATATAGAGGTATATTATAATTCCAGTATAACATCATATATAATAACTTTAAATCCATCCTTTACACATCCCACATTTGGCATTAACGAATCACATCACTTTTAGGGGGCGGTAGTCCGCACTTCCTTAAATGAAGATATCGTGTTTACCCATAATGGAAACCATAAAGGTGTGCCAAAAATGAAAAATACAGAAGCTTAAAGAAAACATAAACATATTATATATCATATATAAAAATAGTGACATCATAATGGCCACCCTTGAAGGTGTTAAATGAGTATTGAACAATCATCGTTTCGGGAGGCAGAATTTCGCCATCCACGGAAACCGTATGTTTTTTAACCATTTGATGTAGTTGTGTGAGTGTGTAGCTCAAATATATCTTATAAAAACATCCTAGTATATTTAAGATACTGGTGTTGTTACAAAAGAATTAAATAAAAAGAGTTTAGGGGTTTGGAGAAGCAAAATAAAACAAATGAACATGAGAGAATGAATTACCTTTAAAAGTGTATCTCCTTTTGATTTGAGTCTAAAAGCTTCCTTTGAAAGGATTCTGCCCAAAGGGAATCCTCTAGGATGAGGAGAGGGATGTGGAGAGAGTAAATGGGCAGGGTTTGGCCGAGCCAAAGGCTTGCGTAGTGTGTTAAATGAGGTAGAGGTGGGGGCCTTTTATAAGAGGAGAGGAGGTGCACTTTTGGAAAGTGAAGAAATATTACTTTATTTGAAAATGCGTTTCGGTTTCAAAAGGTCCCACAATGATATAATTCGTGGATACGGTGATAAGGCTTCTAAATCCACTCATCCAATAAGTTTTGGACATGTTTAGTTCATCGATTTTACATTATCTTTCCATTTTATTTAAATCGTCAAATAATGATGTCATCGCTGCATCATTATTATGTCACAAATAATTTAATTTATTTAATGTCTAAAAATCATAAAAAACTACTATGATGTAGTAAATCCTTTTAGATTTCCATTGAATATTTATAATCAAAAATCTGATCTTTATAACCCCATGTAAAAATTGTTTTCGTAAAACATATTATGTTTATGTCATTTTTACTTTTACATTAAATAAAAAGTTATTTATGTCATTTCCCAACCAAAATGTCTCCATGGGGTCCCCAAGTTGACCCATGGCTTGTCTTGGTCGGCCATGACACAACCAATAAGGTTGGGACATGTGTATAGGTCATTTCATATTATTAAAGCATTATTATACCTTAAACTACACTAATTACCACTAATCGCGATTAAAAACTTAATAAGTTACTATTCACCAAAAAAATATTTTAATCTCATTGAACCACATTTTACTTCTTAATGACAACCATGTATGTCGGATTTTCAAAATTCAATACACGTTAGTGGTAAACTTTCATTTAACTGAAAAATCAGTTTGCTTGATTACCACTTAGTGGTTTCACTATTCATCAAAAATTGAAGTTTTTCAGAAAATTACCAAAAATTCACCCTAAGCTATATTTGATATTACGAATTCAAAAATGAAGTCTATTTTACAAAATTCAAATCATATAAGTCAAATTAATTAATTTAATAATTAATTTCCGCTGTCATGACAAATAGCGTGTTTTTGTGAAACAATAAGTATCAAAAGATTGACACCAGTTTAAGTCCAATTTCAATGTGAAATTGATTCCAATGACCACCATTGGATTAAATGGTAAAAATATTTTCTAATTTCACTTTAAAACCAATTATAATAATAATCTAATCATATAAATAATTTAGATTAAAAAGAGGTTTTGAATTAAAATACAACATTTTACAGTATTCATAAAAAAATGAACTTTATCAGAAAGGTACCAAAAATTTACACAAAGTAAATTTTGATGTCCCGATTCTAAAGAAGAGTTATATTTGGTCCAAAATAAATTATAAGAGTGATCAAAACTATATTTAATGATGGTTCACCATTAAAAGGTGATAAGTGAACCTTTAGTGAAAATTAGAGTATATATGCCCGTAAAATTGAACTCTTTCCGTATTTTAAGCCTTTATCTTTTATTTGGTAAATGTATAAACATTTAAAAACATATCTAATCATATTTTAGTTATTTCTATCCATTCTCACCAGTACAACGGCTACTTGTTAACTAACATTTAAAATAATATTATTTTATTACTAGTGTGCTACGTAAGTTTCAAAGAAACTCATCGTTGCGTATCGGGTACGCTATCGAACATAGCAACCCCTTTAAAATAAAATTAATATTTAATTCTTAAATATTAATAATTATGAAAATTCTTTATTCTTTATTTACCTGGGATGTTACACGTATTATATATTGAACTTTCCTTAAAATAATTCTAAATAATCCATTTAGTCATCCATGTGCCACCAAGAAGCCATAAAATTATCCTAAATATGCCCTCATTAATACAAATTCCTAAAACAAAACAAGGACAAGTGTGAGGGTGTTAATATAATACGTATAATATTATTTTAACACATAATTATTATATTTACCCTAAAATGTGGTAATAAAAAATATTATAATGTTGCAATTTATATTTTAAAATAGGTACCTATTTACTTAATTTTGATATTATGATTCAAAATATGGAATATATTTTTCGAAATTCAATAAACCTAATTGGTTAAAATTAATTTAAAACTAATCTCCCTGACAGAACGTGAAAACATGTTTTTAAAATGAAAACATTCTAATTACTGACATGTTTTTACATCAAAATGCAGTGTGAAATTGATTAAAATGAACTAAATTAGATTAAATGATAAAAAATAATCTATATAAATTTATTACAAATTATCATTTTAATTTATAATTATAAAGTGTTTAGAAGAAAATATAATTTCAACTATAATGTAATATATTTTCAATATTCATCAAAACCAGAAACTTATCAGAAAAATTCAAAAAATTCTTAAAAAAGTAAATTTAAATATTCCTATTTAAAAGATTAATTTTATATTTTTAAATTATAACTTTTAAATGTGTCAAAATTATATTTAAATTAAGTGTGTGATCAAAATACAATAAAACTTTTTTTTAACAAAATTTATATTATATACATACAATTGGATTTGATCTTATAACATGTCTAGAAAACACAAAGAACGAATGTTAAACATTAATTTTAGTATATTATGTATATATATCATTAATAAAATATAAAAAATTCAATTTTTTATTTTATTGGTATAAAACACACTATGAAGATTTAAATTTTTTTTATAAAATCATTTCCTCTTTATTAAATTGGTTTCTGTATTTATTTTTAATTAATTGGTAGCCAATTAATATAAAAATATATTTTCATAATATAGTTAATACTATTCATAACCACTAATTTGACATCTATGAAATAATTTCACATTAAATAATAATATTAATAGTATATTGTGGTTTGTTAATCCTTGGTGTTGCATTCAATGTTTCCTATCATTGAGATTAAATTTAAAAAAGGAAAATTCAATAAAATAATGGGGTGTCACATTATCCTTTATTATAATTAGTTGTGTCCTCATAATTTTTGAACTCAGTTATCATAGCTAAGGTTTTAATATTCAAAACATATTTATTAAAATCTCACATCTAAAAAAGTTTCAATTAAATTCTACTTTAAAAGAAATAAAGGGAATTAATAATGACACGAATGATAACACATACAAGGGTTCCATATATGAAAACATAAAACATGATGAAAAAACTAACAATCATGTTTCAAGGGAGACTTATATAGAAATTTCATTGACAAAGTTAGCAATCACAAAACTATAAATCTTTGATGTGTTAAAGTCCATGGTTTTATTAATAATAAATGTTCATCGATAAGTTTTGGGATTCATATTTCATTCCTATTATTGAGTTATTATTTTAAAATCCAACTAGGAACTTGATAAAATAACCTTATATTCTTTTTATTCATGGTATAAACATTATCTTATCCTTTTGTTTTTCTTCCATCTATTTTCACTTCATCTCTCACATCAAGAACTAGATACTAATGTTGAAATTTTTATACCTAAAAGAGATTAATGAATTTTAGTATCCATTATTCATTTCTTTAGAAGTGAAATTTTTAATAAAACCAAAATTATTATCTCAATGTATCAAATAAATGATTTGTTACCATCACAAAATAATATCCAAGGTTAAAGTTTATCCATTCCAATCATAAGACTCATCCAAAATAATTCTGTATAAATTAACAGTCCCAAAAGGTCTCTAAATTTCCAAATATCAATCATAACATCATATTCCCCAAACACATGTATCTATTATTTTCACATAAAAAATATTTTATCACTATAAAAACATTACTGAAAATGATCATCCATCCAAATCCTTAATGAATAGTTAATTCAGTACTATCCTCATATATCTCATGATTATTATAACTAGATAACAACTAATGAAATTATTCTTGAACCCAAAAAGAAAAAAATATTAATCATTCTACATAATTATTAAACCATTAACTACAATGCATTATCTTATTACTTAATTCCTAATTTCATTCATTTCACATTTTATTATCTTCATCATCGATAGTATATCCATTACTTCTAAAATATTATTGATTCTAACCATTGACCAAAACCCAAATCACAACATCAGAAACACATTTAATTTTGATATAGACATTACAAATTATTTATTGGATTTTTAAATCATGGTATTTTTTATCAATCAACATGTTCAATGGTTTAACATATGTTATTCAAGGAGTTACCAAATCTATAGAATGATATCTTATACATTGACATAAAATCTATATCATTCTTGGTTTTATATTTTCTAATTCATTATTACCTAAATATACTTCCCTTGGTTTCTACAAAACATCCCTTAATACTAAATGTAGTGACTAAGACCCTAGTTGCCTAGATACAATAGTTACATTATTACATTAGAAAAATATACAAAGTTTCACATAAAAATTATAGATGAGTTAAGTAGTTTTGTAGAAGTTGATACATACTTGAAATAGACATTAATATATAAAATATAAAATACAACATAGATAATTCTTTGAGGACACCATTATTCATTAGTGTTACCCTGCATATCAGTGCAAGTATACATATTTTCATCATAGGAAAAATAAAACTAAAGAAATAGGGGTTGATCATATTATTAGTAACCGTAATCATATAGAGGAAGAAATTATTAATAAAAATAAATGATTAATTCAAGATGATTAACTAATAAACATTCCATTTAATCAATAACCCGAGCATAAAATGGATGGAATTATAGAAGGTCAAATAAAGCCATATATATAATCACATGAGAATGAAAAATAACCAAGGATATCATTATAGTAATATAATTAAATGGAATATAAATGAAGAATCTCATAATGAGGGTACACATAATTTTGGACATCATAAACACACCATCAAGGAATCAAACATGACACCATACATAAATGGGTAATACCTCATCCAATACTGAATCTACTTTGTCTCAAGAAACCTACTGATGCATAAATGGGATACATAGGGCCCTGCCCATCACATAATAATTCTATCTAATTCATCATATTAATGGGGTGAAAAAAAACCACATAAACATTAGAATTAAAAACTAGCCTATGAAATATGAATAATTCAACCATAAACTCTGAATGGTATAAAAAACATATCCATAATTAAAATGAATAATAAGCCATTAAATAAGATATAGTTAATCATATCATAAGTTATCAACCTCAATAAACAATATTATTGAAAAATTGTTGTTGACATAGAAGTAAATACTATAATATAATCATTGAAAATTTATTGAGAAAAACTCTTATTAAACACATATAAGAATCATCTTTGAATAAAAATTCAATTTTGTATTTAAATTAATCATTTTTAATACCAAATATCTATAAAATAATGGTATACGCGTTTTCATTTAATGAAACATTTAATATTTCAAATGATTCATGAATTTAAATAATAGTTATGGTGGTGGGAAAGTTATTTTCGATGTGTACGTTAATGAAATAGAATGTTTCTTTTTTAGTTTATCAAAATGTTCTAAATAAACCATGTAATAAGATTCATATTGAAATCCTTTAAATGAAATTAAATATTGACAGAAAATTTCTTTTATAATCCTTTTATATCCATAAAAATAAATTTATAAAATAATTTCAAGAATATTTTCATGGAGAAAATTATTTGATACGTAAATCATTAAACATTCAAAGTGTCCAATACCACCATGAAAATTTTAATTATAATCCCCATGGACTAATAACACTTAAGAAAATTAAAAAATATTATAACAAATAACATAATGAAATTATATATTGAAGGGACTATATATATACCTCTTAAAATAAGTTGGGTGTATAAAATCGAACTAGGACTCAATGAAAGCAGATAAAGACAAGGTACATTGTAATGTTAACATTTCTAAACCATTTGATATGCTCTCTGCCTATAGTAATGAAGCTGGATCAAATGATGATCTGTCTACATCTATCAAGCCTCCTATTGATGCGGAAGAACCTTCGGATGATAAAGGTGATGCGTGGATACAAGCAAGGACTGGAAGAAGGGGTCGACGCCCCCATGGCAAAAGTGGGAGCCTTCCTTACCATTGTATGAGCACCCGCTCTAGAATAGGGTAACAGTTATTGCTCTGTCTTTCTGAGGTACCTCATGGTCCTACTTTATAATCTCCTCTCGATGACTTTTTGACTCAATAAAGAGGTCAATGCACCTCAATCTTATAAAAAAAATTAAGACAAAGTCCCTTACATTAAACATTACATTAGTTATACATGAATTAACCTCATGTATAATGGTTCAGTGAATGTTATTAATTTATACCAGAACAATTTCCATATTTATTCTATCTTATATTTTCCTCTTATATAATTTTGTTGATAATAGTTCGTTATTACAATTGTTTTGGGTGTTAACTGCTTCGTTTTTATATGCATTTTTTGTCATGTAAGTCTTCTTTTTTATGAATTGGACTTAATTATTTCATATATTTAATTATATGAATTTTATATATATCATAGTTATTAAATATATAAATTTTATAATCATTAATTGATGGTAAACAAGAGAAATGAATCTCATCGCATTGTGGAGGCAGTATGTCGTACGCACGCACGAGTGAAAGTTTCATTACCTTAATGATTAAAGGGTATGTAAGTGTATGGTATATTATTTTTTAAAGAATAAATATAATTTAATTTATATCCATTATATCCATAATTATCATAATATAAATAATTTGATCATGAAAACTAAATTACACCAAGGAGTGGAGATGGTAAGTCGTACACACACACGTATTGTGATTTGTTTCCGCAAGTTGTATAAAAGGAAGAATATGGTCATACCAAAATCATAATAAAATCTCAGAATTCATATATTAAACTATAATTATATCTTTATAATCAATATTATACATAAAAGGAATTTATAATAAGAAATGAACATAGATGAGTCAGTAAAAACAAATACCACTTCTTCAGCAGACTTCCTTTAGTTCTCTTCTTAAGGGATATAGGGTTGGATATTTAGAAGGACCATAGCCTCTAGAACTAATATATATATTTTTATAGGATAAATGGGTTGAGTTTTTTGAGATATAAGGCCCAATGTGGTGGGAAGATATGAGGGAGGATGCTCCCTTTTATAATTAAGGTGATGGGCACTTTTGAAAATTCAAAAATTATAAATTAAAATAAATGAATTTTTATTTTACAATTTCTCCAATGTGAGTTATTGGAAAGCTAAGATGACTAATTGTCCACAAAATATCAAAAAATAATTTTTAGAAAATTTTAGGTCACATTTATACCATTTTTTGGCCTTAACCAATAGTTAACCCCTTTAACTACTACCATGGCCACTTTTCCTCTTTATATTTGTAGGTTAATATAGTTTCTATAAAATACCAAATGAACCAAAAATGAGTCATGTGTGTAATTGTAAAATTCTTTCCAATATATTGGTAAAATCTTAGTTTTTTTATCAATTTTATATGAATTTATAAAATATAATTTATTTTAAAATATCATTAATGTCAATATTGACACTATTCATTAGTTTCATATTTAAAAAACATCCATACACTAGATAACATCAAAAAAACCATTAATACACCAAATATATATATATGAAATCTAAAAAATTATTGAATGACATTAATTATCTAAAATTAAATTATTTTTCAAATTTTTTATACCATTCAATATATATTTTAATTAATTAAACAATTAATAAATCATCATTTTTTAGAGATTTTGGGTAATTATTTATTTCTTAAAAACTAAAAAAATTATAATGATGAATATAAAAATTTGAGATTTTAATATATTATTTATAGTCAAATATTTCTATTGAATAATCTATTATAAAAAAATATAATAGTTATTAAAAATATTCATAGAACATATTAGACTTTCCTTAGATTAAAATACTAAGAAAAGAATATGGTCAATCAAGTAGATCCAAAAGGCCATAATATCTACGCAAAGAAGATTTTTTATATAGAATAACTCATTAAATAAAATTATCATAGGATTTTGGGTAATTTTATAATACTTATAATATTATATTTACCATTAATTACCCAGTTTACTAGAAAATGGGGTAATTTTTAAAAATACTAAAGTAATTATTCATATTTAACAAAAAATGGACTAATTTAAAAATTTTGGAAATTATGATTAAAATTATGGAATAAAATTTTTAAAATTCAAAACACAGAATTGGATAAAATTGGTTTAATGTTAATCCCATTGGTGGAAGAATAAAACATGTTTTTAATGTCAAAACAATCAAAAGATTGAAATGGTAATGTATCAAAATTAAACCTAGAATTTATTAAAAAGGCTTATTTTAGAATAAATGATAATGTTTTTGTCTAATTATAAATTAAATCCAATTGAAAATATAATTTATCACTAAAAATAAATTAGAAGAAAAAAAATTCAATTAAAATGTAATATTTTCTCACTATTCATCAAACCATGAATCATATTAGAAAAATGAGAAAAATTTAACCAAAGTAATTTTTTAATTAATCACAAAAATAAGAAGTCTATTTTTTCCAATATGACTTATTAAAGATTCAGAAACAATATTTAAAACATGTGCACCATCAAAAGTTGGTAAAACCATATTTTTGTAAAAATACATCTTTTATGCCTAAAATTTTATTCTTTTTCCTTATATAATGTCTAGAAAACACATAGGATGAATTTTTCATATTTTATTGAACATTATATATATGTATATATAATTCATTAATATAGTCCAAAAAATTTATATTTTTTTATTTTATTAGTATAAAACATAGTTGTTTACATTAAGTACTTTTTATAAAAACATTTCATTTATATTAAATTTGATCCAGTATTTATTTTCTAATTAATCAGTAATAAATGAATTCAAAAAATATTTTGATAAGTTATTTAATAATATTTATAAAAACTAATTAAACATCAATAATTTAATTTATTTTTATATAAAAATATTAATAGTATATCATTGTTCATTTTAGGTTTGTGTTACGTGCAATGTAAGTTATTGATGAGATTAAATTTTAAAAATCTATATACCATGAAATTGTGGGGATTTATCTGATGCATCTAAATGAATTATGGAAAAAATATTAGACTTTCTAAATTATATGGGGATATATATTTCATCTATCCATTATTTAAAAATTTATTGGTGGACGAATTAAATTTAATATTCCTGCTAGCGTGGAAGAAACCTTGGGGGTAAGATTCTAAATGTCTGAGTTATGAATTTCTTCTATTGAAAATTTATTTTTCATTAACAATGTGATTTATATATTGATATTATTTATTTATATACAATGAACTAAAGTTGATGATTAAATTTCATTAGTTTTGGTTATCCACTATACCGTATTGATTATTCATTACTTACTCTTGATAACTTCTATTGTGCCATACCCATGATGTGCATATATGATCACCCTTTTTTCCATTCAAAAGCTATGAAGAATGATATTTGGAATAGTTTGGAGGATGGAATAATTTTTATTATGATATGTTTTTATATTTCCAATTTTATATTGGAAATAATTATGTATCTAACTTTTCAAGACTAATAACCCCATTGATCTGGAATGGTGTGATCCCTTCAGTATTATTCCAATATAATAATATAAAAACCTCCTTTGGGATACTGAAGTCTGGGTTGTTACATGCTATCACAACATTAGGTGACTCCATATGTCAAAAAATAATGTAAATAATTGGAACAAAATGTAATTGTGTCTTACAAAGGATTTAATACAAAATCATTGTAAAATAAAACATATCATATGCAGCATAAGGATTATGGTGATGAACCCATCCTATACATACCATAATAGGGACCAATGTTACCAGGTCATCCCAGTAGCCTCTATAAATGGGTGATGCTTATATCAGTCCTTTATATTATTGTGTTAATTATCCCATGCCTCTATGTTAGGGTTTTACTTCTCTCGAGTTCCATACTAGAATGAATGTTCTATTTATTCCTCACAAAATATCCACTTCACCCTAGTTCCTTCAATAACAAATCATTCCCTCATTATTACTAGTTCTCCACTTTACCCATGTCCTTAATAGGTCACTACATTTCCTTAGCCCTCATTAGGGAACTAATTCAACATTTTCGTTACTATGGTGATATTTATCCGAATACATTACTATAGTTCCACTTTACATTATACCTTTTTATTGTGCATTTTTCTCACTTGTTCTTACTAGGGAACCACATTACAGCAGACCTTATAAAAAAACCAATTCTTTTCATTTTCCTTTTTAGGGAGACCATTTATCTAAAGAACCATATTTAGTTTACATATTCACTAATATCTACTTTGGTAGATATATTACATTAGTACATTTAACTAGGATGAGATAGTTTATCAACAGACATAGCTAACACGACTTTTTCATGACCAACCCCTTATAGACGTACCTCTGCATAGGGACCCTACATCTCCTCTTAAGATAACTGATAGGTTTCAATTCATTCCACATTTCTATCCATAAATCATGAATCCATTTGACAATAATGATTATATATCTCATAGAGGACCCCTCATTAGATTCCATCCAAAATTGATAGAACCCTTTGGGTATTAATAGTCGTGTATTCCATTGATAATGAGGGACCTTATTATTTTGTAATTGATGCAAGATCCCCTAAATCAAGAAACATATCCTTCATATTCTATATAAATTAACCTATAATCCATTTATTATTCTGTTAACCTATTTGGTCCCCTCCATAAATCACACATACCAAGGGTATCTGATTAACTATAAGTCCCAAACTATCATCATTGGACTATAATCCCCATGAGTCCATTATTCCATACTTTTCTAGTTAATGACATATAAATATGTGATAAATTATATGAAGGACTAAAGGTAGTTGTACTCCCAAACCATAACCTCATTTGATTAGTTTATAGTAAACTCTATGAACCGGAAAAGGATGCTCAAGCATAACTCACACACTAACAATTTCTAGCCTCCATTCACCGAGTAGTCCTAAATAAATGACATATTGTTTTTTCATTATAAAAAAAACTAATTTGAATGGGTCGAAATCAAATGTGTATAAAAATGACATATATTGGTACTAGAATCATTACCTGAATGGGAAATTAGTTTTCCATCACTACACAACCATAAAATTCACTAACATGGTTCTTGTCAGATGAATTTAAAATGTTAATCTTCTCCAATTATGTATCACCAAATTAAATGGTTTCTAATTACCTTTATCCGAATATATATATATCTCATGAAATTATATCAATCACAACTGTAGAATACCTAAAACCACCATATATACTGATAAATTATAGATCACACAGTTGTGCATCATTAAAACATAACACAAAGAATTCATAGTAAACGAAACATGTTCAAATTATGATGCATATATAAGTTCAAAATAATGAATAGTCTCAATCAATCACTTACTAAAAGGTAATAGAATGTAATATTATTACTCAAAATGATTCAAAAATATGTCGTAAATCGATGAGAATGTCCTATAAAAGGCATCAGAACAGCTAAAGCGATGGATTGGCCTCTTTTCCCTTATAAAAATGGAAAACATAAAGTGATGATATTATGTCCTATTGACCAACAACCTTTAGAAATAATTTTTTCATCACCTAAAAATGAAATTATACAAATAAATATCATATATATATATAATACTATATCCACATATATGATATTGAAATGTTATATGGTATTAAATCCATGTTATAAAAATAATATCTTATTTTCTTGGGATATATCGTTTTTATGAAATAATGATATCACGTTGGTGTTTCTTAATAAAATTATAGTATATATTTGGATGTGAATTACAGATTTGTAATGTGATGAACTATATTATACAATAGTCATAAAACATTATTAATGATTAAGGAACATTGAATTTAATTGTAAATAGTTAGATCAACTATACATAAAAACTATCATATACTATAATCATATAATGTGATGAAATTTTTTTGGAAGTTAAATTTATTTATATAATAATTTCATGCACAATCTGTTGGAATAGTTTAAAACCCACATGACACTATTTTTTTCTATTTTATTTTTCATGGTAATTTAATTCAATATATGTTTCGATTTTGAAAATATTATTTTTAATGAACTTTTACTCTAGAGACAATTAATAAAAATGAATATGGAGAATTCATGTGGAACCATGATTTAATGGAAATTTTTAGTTCATTTTTTATTAAATATTTACATGCATGAATAATTAATTAATTAGTCTAAACCATGAAAAATATTGTGTAAACCATTAAAGTACCTTTTTGAATTAGAGTTTTAGAGTGCAATATAAGAAAAATATGTTAGTAATTATGAAATAGTGTGAAAAGTCATAGAATATTGGTTTTACATGTTGAAAAATGGCTTTGAAAACATTTGGCTAAACCGTGAATATGTTTTTGGGATTTTCTAGTTCTAGCAGCTCGATTGGTGGAAAATTTACAATTATTGTGGGCTAACATAAAGATCATCCCGATTTAATTAAAATATGAATAAACCTTTTACATTGTAAATTTATAGGTTTTATATTGTCAATTCTCTCATCCTCAATCATGTATTCTCTAAGGTCATGATGGGAGTAGCACGATTATTTACTCATTAATTATTTGCCACTTTATTTTGATTCTAAGTTATTCATCTATATTAATCATGAATGTTTCCATTTTGCATCCTCTTTAATTAATCCTGCTCCAATTCTCATTTGGTTCTTCTTTCTATCACAAAACCTAAGGGCCTTCGATGAGGATATTAGAGTTTTGGTTAGATGTAATTGGGGGATTTTGAGTTTATTTATTATAGATTGGTCATTTTTATTAATTTTTCTTGCATTAATGAAGGTGATGCATTGTAGATTGATTCCACTAGAAACAAGGAACCTTTTTATGAATTGCCTTTAAAATTCCATGTCATTTAATACCTGATTATTTCCAATTATTTTTATGTTATATTAATATTATATATGATAGAATCAATGGATATTATAAAGGATACAAGGGTTTTTAACATGGAATAAATGTTATCTAGGATTTTTCAATATTTCCCAAATAAAAATTTAGGGGATAAGATTTTATGAAATTGGATATGATATGGGTTTTAAATAAATCTCATTAATAAAAGAATTTGACCCCATATGGGTCATGTTTATTGGGAAATAATTGTCTTACATTTAAATTCATTATTTCAGTATTAGATTCAATTAAATAAAATAATTTAAAATGATGAAAAATTATTAATAAAGGGGTATTTAAGTGTTATAAGTTGATCATATATGGTATTAAAATTATTAATATGGTTTTATTATATAATTATAGAAAATTTAAATATAAGTTCTAATCCCATTTTAATAGGGATTATCTATTCCCAAATTCATATGATTGAAATTATATGGTACATATATCATAATACAATTTAATTATTCATCCCCTATGGTTATTAATTGTATTTCAATGTTTTTTTTCCATTTTACTCCCTTTTGGGAAAAACTATATTCATTTTTTTAACGAAATGATATCATTATTTAAACCCTTTTGTTTATAAATCCTTTATTTATATCCATATTTCTTAAATACATTTACGAATTATTCTACATATTCATCAATGATCATTTAAAGTCATTTTTACTCATATTTTGCTATTTAAAAAATCATTCAAAAGTCATTTACTTTTCATTTTATAAAAAAGTTAATTTTACCAAAGGATTTCAAGGAGTCATTATTTTTAATGATAATGAATTTAATGGAATTTTCCACCTTTATAACCACCCAATGAACTAAAACGAATTTTACATGTATCCATGGTTCTATTTAGATAATATAATTTCATTAATATTTTGGAAGGATTTTTATTTTGAATATGTTGATTGAAAATGGAAATGGTATTTTCCCCAAGAAATCTTCCAAGTGGTCTCTTTAATGATAATTAATTTATGAGAAATCCTTTTGATTTTATTTATGTTTCACTAGGGATATGATTCTACGTTACTATCATTTTTATTTTTCTATATGTTTTGTGGTTATGATGATGAAATATTGACAAAACCCATTTATTTCTTGGGGTTATTTTATGATGAAATTTTATATATATTCATGATATATTTTCATACATATGAATGGATTATGAATATATAATGGATGAGTCCTTTATATCCCACCAATCTACTAGGCAGTGATGGATAACTAATTAGATAAATATGTAATGTGTGAAATGGATTCCATGTGCATAATTTATTTGTGGACATGGTTTTCATATTTAGAAAATTATGAGTATACCTAAATGTTTTGTCCATATTTATATACCTAGATTCCATGTCCATAAGATTATTAGTGGTACTATTTTAATGTATATAAGATTATTTGAGGGATTGATTTCAAATCCAGAACTTAATGAGTGCACCTATTTGAATTTATACATGTTCATATTTTTTTGTTTTTTCTACATTCTAATGTACATGTTATTATCTTATGGCTCTTGACTATTTATTGTTGATTCCAAACTCTTATTAATATTGTTTGTTATTATGACAAAGATTTATTCCATGAACCATTTCAGTTATCTATGAAATGTTAGGTTTGAACATTCAATTTTAGGATCATGATCTAATACCCTATTTTTATAATTTGATTACATATGATCAAGGATTGATATATACTTTGAATAAAATTACTCTAAATCATAGCTCACCCATTATTAACATTTCCATCCCCATGGCGAGAAGAGGGATTTTATGTAGGTTATGTTTAAGATGTGTTTTATGTGAGAATATAATTATGGGACATATTGATGACCATTCATGAAATATGATAATTATTTACCAAGTCTCTAATGAAAATAAACATATTTGGTCCAAGAATGGATAAAAATGTTATATAATTGATATTTATCTATAATTATTTAATTTTAATATAATAAATGTATAGGTTTATATAGTTAGAATCTTAGTAAGATTTAGTTAAGCATTAGATAGTAGGGTTAGAAAACATTGGTGAAACCATTAGGGATAAGTATAGGTATAGGTGTACATACTAAAGTTTAGGAAAAGTATATAGTTTTTGTTTCCTATCACATTTATACTTATCTAGATATAATAAAGTTGATGTGACTTTGTAAAAGATTCACCTAGGGGTAATAGCTCTGAATGCTGTGGATTGGGTTATAACTCGATCACCATTATGGCACAATGAGTGGGCCTATAATTAAATACATGTAAAGAAACTCTTGTGGGATATTAAAGGGTTAATTGAAATGTTCTTTTTGAATCATTTGTAATGATTTGAAAATAAAACAACCATGTATGACATAGGATACAGAATTTAGAGAATCTGGAGATTGATTTTTCCAAAATATATTATTGTTCACTATGATTTTTGCAGCTTGATTATTACATAATCATTCTTGCTTATATACAATAGATGAAAACCAAAGGAACCATGTCAAAAATGAATGTGATTATTTATTATATGATCTTTCTCTTAAGAAATAAAAGGCACTAGTAGATTTTATCAATCATCTTTTTACTATTCTCACTTAACCCTCTCAAACTATTTTTTTGGTAATGAATATCATTATGAGCATGCAAATAAACTAAGTAGTGAGAATCATGGTGTTGAATCTTTTTGGAGAAAATATACACCATCCTTATATGGTTCTCAAGATCCCCTGGTTATTAATAAATTGATCAATTCCATGGAAGACTTATTTTCCATGTATCAATGCTCAAACCATGATAAATTTTCCGTAGAATTTTATCTCTTGGAATGAGTTTTTGACAAATAGTATAATCTCATTATGAAAAAATGGAATGAAGTAGAATTAAACATCATAGTTTGGTATGTGTTTAATATTTTATTCCTAAAAAATTACTTTCCATGATCGCTTAAAATAAATATGTGGGAGAACTTTATAGATTTAAAATAGAATGATAATGATTATATTGAGACTTATGAAGATAATGTTATAATACATGTGACGTTTGGTTTTTGTTTTATCTTAAAAAAAGTAATCAAAATTTATCAATTATTTTTTGGTTGAAACCATGTCTTGGGACGACTTTATCAATAAGGTACATTGGTTGTTACATATAAATCATTATATACATAATTAAGGTCATTATAGAATGTCTAAACCCTCATGACTATAGTGATAATAAAAGGAAGATGAGGATTTGTGGAATATGTAGTACTAAATGAAATGGAAAACAGAAAAACATTTAACCTCATAATTTCAAAAAATATTGAAGGGGAACATTGGTGAATTCCTGAGCGGAACATGAATATGTTTGATGTATGGGGATCTTGGCAATCAAGAAATAGAATGTCAATTTGATGTGAAGAGTCCAATCAATAAAATGAATAGTGATAGAGAAGAAAAATAAAGTACAGAAACATAGGTCCTATAGATTCATGGAGTTTAATAATTATTATAATCAAGTCCTAAATACAATGGATGTTGAGGATAATAACCCAAAAATACCATTAAATCCAAAGGATAAAGTAAAAACGTAATGAACCAAAACCCATTAGTGTAGACTTAGAGAATGATGCCATTACATTGTCATAAGATACATGGAATTCTATCCTGATTGATCATATAATTTAGTAACATTGGAAAAATAGATACATATTGATGTCTTATATTAATAATGACTACCATATGTAAGAAATAATTTTTTTGAGAATAGCCTTATTACATATAGTGAATCCCTGCATATCAGTCATAATAAATTTTATGGAATTCTGGGAAATTTATATAAAAATTACTATGATCTCAAATTCATAGTAAGGGTTATGCACAATAGAAAATATCTTGATCTCATAAGAATAATAAAATGTTCATGGTAAAAAACTAAAGAAACTTTTCATGTAATCAATAAAATGACAAGGAAGTGCATAAATAATATGGAAAGGTAGACATGTGATTAGATATCCCATTTAAATGATTGGATAAGGCATAATCAATATGGAAATGTATATTAATAAAAACACATTCCATTTAATCAGTAAACTTAGAATGAAATGCAAGAATACATTTTATCATAGTGATAATATCATGTATAATAATAAATGAATAAAAATGAAAAGAACAAATATTTATCAGAGTTCATGTTTCCCATTTACATGAATCATTTACCACTAATACCATGAAAACATTAGTTTAAAACATTCTATTATCAAGACCTTTCAAAAGAATGTTTAAACTGCTTAGTTACAAAAAAGAAGGAATTGTTTCTGAATGATTTTATCTCATCAGACTATCGATGATTTGAGGGGATTATGATAAATATCCCCCAACCCATGTCATACCAATCCAAATCACTCCTCGTATATTGAATAATAAATTTAACTTAGGAATAACGTGCCATATAAAATATCAATATTTAGTAAATGATATAAAAATATCAATATTTCACTAGTTAATCAAAAAATGTCAAAGTAAATTCCATATGTAGAAATGTTATATAGTTCATGAAATAAATAAATCCATTATAAATAACATTATAATTTAATGAAATTTAATGCCTATAGGAATGTGATTAATTCGAGGTAATGTTAATGACATAAAAAACCAATCAATGAAATTAATTTCAATACATTACTTCATCAATGGGAGAATAAACCATCCAAACTAAGATTAAATATAGATTATATAATATATATACCCATAAGGGTAGGAATAATGGTTAATTTTCATTGACTAATATAAAAAACATAAAATATCATTAATACAATTCTGGATTAAAATTTGAATTTCATTTAGAAAATCATTTAGAAAATACATTTAATTCAAAATGTCTTTTAAAATAGAATTTAGTAAAATATATTTGGAACAATTTTCATATAAAATAACCTTTTAAAAATTTAAAAGGATAATGAAAACATTTTACTGGTCATGACATCAATAAAGTGAGTTCATCTAGTAAATGGTAAAACCAATATTTCATTATATTTTTCAATAAACTCCAAATCGACATTGTTTTGAAGAGAAAAAATTTTACATTTCTATTTTATTTAAATAGTTAAAATAGATGAAAATTCACTTAATAATTTATTTTAAAAAGGTTGAAATAATTTTGATTTTTTTTTGAAAACATGTTCTCGTAGGAAAACATATTTCTGACCGAAGAGAGAAATGGAGACATATCTTGTTGAAAAAAGATTCAAAATAATTTTACGGAAAAAAGAATAAAAAATGATATTATTACATGGAATAGTTAATTAATAATTATAGGATATAAATATTTATTAGTTTTCTCAGAAATTTTCAAGTAATATCTTTCAATTAATATTCAATAATATACAATCTCGATTAGAATAAGATTTTGAAATATACTCTTTAAATAATCATAAAGATGAAATGAGAATTAATAACTGAATCGAATATTTATATACAATGTAAAAACACAAAAAAAGTGGAAATAAAAATAATACAATCAAAATTAATTACCCAAAAAATCATTGTATGACATAATAAAAAATGTATATGTTAAACCCATGTAATGGAAATATAGTTATGAAATCCCATAACATACGTGTCCCTTTAGCTGAGCATTCATTAAACACCTGTATAATTTTAAACATGTTAAAAACATATTAAATAGAAATAAAAGTATTTATTATATCAAATATTATCGTTTTATAAATGAATATCAACATTTTGTTAATAATCAGTCATTATTTTCATTATTTCATGTAATAACATTCCTTGTTTTTTCAGTATGTTATCATTTGTTATTTCTTTATCATATTACTCAATTCATTATTTAATCATATAAATTAGGTAAAAAAGATTTAAATATCATATATAAATATTAAATATTAAATTAGAGTAATCTATAAAAATTATTGATAGGAAATGAAATACATCAATCATTGAGATGGTAGGTCGTACATATGTATGAACACTATTTTTATTTTCATGTCTTGTTGAAAAACATAAATGATATAAACATATATAATTATTCTAGTGTAATTTTAAGGTCATATATATTACATTTTTAACAATCATTAATATATTCCATGTAATGTGTGATTGAATCACATCTATTCTTGAGTCAGTAGTTCACCGTACATAAGGGCGAAAATATCAAGTGTCTATAATATTTAAAGGATAAAGGTACGTATTACATAAAAGTTCTAAAAGAATAAATGAAACATAAATATAAAAATTATATTTTATAAATAATATTTTTATCATTATTACCAACCTTGAATATTGTTAATTAAAAAACAAACGACATCAGTTTGCAAGGCGATAGTCTTCCACACACTTGAACAATGATTTTGTAACCCATTTGATGGAATTGTGTGATGTGTTAGGTAATAAATATAACAATAAAACAATATCAGTATGATTAATATAATTTGTATTTTATAAAAGGAACATATAAAAATAACTAAATGAGGTGTGGAAATAAACAAAATAATAACTCTTGTATAAAAACATTACCTCTTCTTTTGGTACCAACCATAGGTTTTCACTAATTCTTACCTAAGATAAATTTAATCCCAAGATAAAGATTTTAGGATTAGGGGGGTGAATGTTACATGTTATTTTTTTATGTAATATCCACTCCAACTAGTTTTGATGGTGTGAAGAGGGGTAGAGTGGGTTCCCTTTTATAAGTGAGTTATGTGAAAAACATGTAAATATTTGTAAGGTTGAATTATACCCATGTTTTTTCAATGTAAATGGGAACCTATAATGCACCTTAATCTATCCTCTATGTTATTATGTTGATATATGTCCAGAAATTAGTTTTTTGACATTTTTATAGGTCATTCTTTTTCTTATGTTTAAGGTTTCGTTCTATGGTATACTCAATTTTCTCTAAATCACTATAATTAATTTTAAATCTAGTCAATAATAAAATTATTGAAATATTTTGTTTTACTTATTAAATATGATAAATTATTTTTATTTCAATTATTTAATCTATTATACAAAATTTATATTCCATATTGTTTTAAAAATAATTAATAATAAAACCCACTAATATGATGTGATGGAGGGGTTTAAAAGTAAAAATATTCAGTAGGATACTATGTTTTATATGTAAATTAAATATGAGAATGATTATCGTGAGAAAAATATGATTATTTTATGTATATGTGGGATTTATTTACATCAAATCCAATCAAAAATAATATTTAACAAAATTAATGTAACACCTCAGAAATCTAATGTACAAATTTGCATTTGATAGTATGTATAACATGCATCACCAATCGTGTAAGAGAACATAATATCCAGAGACTATACAATATATTTACTATTTGAAATAAAATAAACACATTATATAGAGTGTAAATAATGCAATACCAAGTTATCTTTCATTACACAGAAGAATGAACTTCCACGATAGCTTTTTTGACACACATAAGAGAGACCTTCCTCGATAGCTTGTGTTAGACGCAAGAATGAGTTTCGCCAAAAAACAATGAATTATTTATATAATACTATTTAATGTTATATGATATAACCTAGCCATTATATCAGAGGTTATGAATAGTATTATCTAAATTATGAAAATTTATGGTTTATATAGATATAAAATCAAGTTTGGGTTTGTTAATTAATGAGATAATAAAATAATAACCAATTGAATAAAAAAAGAATTATTATTTTTTTATCTTAAAAAATAGTTTTGAATTAATAAAAATAATTAATTATAATTATCTAGAGATTTTAGTGAAATATATATTTTATATATTCAATGGAATTTTTTGTATATTTATCCTTTTGGTTTGATAGGAATAATATAAGAACAAACCTTATTTTACACATAAGAACCTATATTTTTTTATAAAGGCAATTTTACTTCCTTTTAATAGAGAACCAGATTTAAATAAGATTTTTGACACATTAAATTATTTAATATTTCAAAATAAACTTTATCATTTAAATATAATCATAATACTTTGGTCATGGTGAATTATATATATTTTTCTAAAACATTTCATTTTTTAATTTATAGTTTAAAAGATTGAATTTTAATTCAAAACCTCGTTTTCATATAATTTAATTATAAGGTAAAATTATGTTTCATATTGGGTTTAAAGTTTAATTTTATATTATTTTTATAAATTATTACAATATATTCCATTTTAATCAATTTCACATTAAAACATATTATAAAAACATAGGAAAAAGTTATACATTTTTAGTATAAAAACCCACATTATAGTCCCACATTCGAGATTAAATCTAAGTAAATTTATAAAAATTATATGATAGGAATATATAAAATTGGATTTAAAATTTTAAATTATAATAATTCATAATTAATAATAATGGAATCCTTGTCTTTGACCGAAATGATTAGTGAATGAAAATAAAATTATTTAAAATTATTAAGGAAAAACTAAGTAGAACAAAGGACCAAACCATTATATTAGGGTCCCAAATGACCAATATATTTTACAACACATATTTTTAGTAATAAATCAGCCATTAACCTTCCATTATTTTTTATTGGGTTAATGGTTTTGACTTTTTTTAGTTAAGAACTTGGGTACACCTAACTAATTTCCAAAACATCCAAGTGAGCCCTTTTCCTTCCCTATAAATAGCCACCATCTCCCCCCATTACTCACACCTCTAAAAACACTTAGGTTCTGCAGAGATATTTCCATATAAATTCCCAAAATCCCTCACTTATACCTTTAATACTCCTTGTTTCATGGAATCCTTCTATGGAATCCTTTTGGTTCAAACCAAAATTAGTTACCTGATTAAGAGGTAACGTCTTCTCTTAGGTTTTTTTGTTTTACATCCATTCTAAGCTACATAAAATCTATTAATTAAATCATTATATAATAAAACACAATATACTCAACATTCTAGGATATTTTTAGTTAATATTTTCTACCTAACCTTACACAAACCACCATATAATGTGTAAGGTACATACTATTTCTGTTTTTAGTGAATTACTACCTCACGAAACGATGATTGTTCATTATTCCCTTACCACCTCACCTGGTTTCCATTATCATGAGAACTATGTTTATATATGATATATATGAAATATTTTATGTATATATACTTATATTATCCTTTTATTATGAATAAAAATTAATACTTTCCATTGCATGTTAATATGATATCATCGTTAGAGGAAGTGTAGACTACTATCCCCATGAAGTGCTGTAATTCAGTCGCACTAAACACAGAACATATAAATGATGGATTTAATTGAAAAATATGTGATATAAAAAACCTCTATATTATATTAATAAAATAATTAAATTTCTCTAAATAAACTCTATATATAATTTTCTTTATTACCCTTTCACGGACTTCAAAAGTGATAACGTCGTTCCTGGAAATGTGGACTAAATCGTCCTCGAGAAGATGTGATTATTTTTTCCCACAAGAATTATATATATAAGTATATATCATTAACATATAGGTTATTTATGAAATAATTATCATTCTAGAAATAAATTGTGTTACTTACCTTTTTTCTATAACGATCAATGGAAAATGAGAATGTTACTCATGTGTATGTGTGACCTACTGTCCCCTTGATCATTACGTTGATTTATTTCTCATAACAATATTTAATTAATGACATTAAAAGTATCATTAATGTTTAAATAAGATAATTATTTATTTATTTTGGATTCTTTATGTGTTATATAATTAAATCATTGACCATAGTTGACCTACCAATGTCATTTTTGACACATAAAACTAATTTGGTCATAACACTCAATGTAATGTTATTAGATCAAGTAGTTGTATACCACATAGTAAAAGGTGAATTAAAATAATGATAAAAATGAAAAAGGTTCTCAAATAAGTATAAAGTTAATATAAATTTATAATATAGGATGTTAAATTACATTCAATCAAAAGGAAACTCAATGTAAGGGATTCACATATAACATTATATATATGTGAGATAAATGGCGTGTTCACCACATACATATTTTATGTGGGGTGTCTACTACCTCTTTTATTATATTATAGCATTAATCATTTCCTCTTCATGTTATCTAACACTTTGATTTTTTGTTATTCCTTTATGAGGTTTATGATTTAAAATTGATCAAAGTGGTATGGGTCACTTTGTAATTTTTAAATATTATTTTCCTCAATAATAATTGTATTGATATTTAAATTGAACTTCATTTTGTGGAACTTATATGACAAGTGTTCAATAAAACCTTTCATTCTCTTCACTTTTGGTTAATCAGGTCTCGTTTCACATATTACTACAATTTTTCTACTATTTGGTCATCTGCATTTATAGAAACTATTTTTTAGAAAACATGACTTTACTCCTCCCATAGTTGGAGAATATGTATACTTCAAAAAACCTTTTTTATTAAGATGTTTTAAAAAATGTTTCTAAAATTATTTTTTGAAGTCATTTTTACCATTTTATTCTTTTACCAGTCATTTTAATGGAATATTCGTGTTACTTTTTGGACAATGAATATTATTAAACCTTTAACTATAAAAATGACTATTCTTTTTACCTCGTACATCTTTTAGAAATTTACATACCATAATATCTTTTAATTTTACTTTTCATGAATAAAAAGATACTTTTTGAAAGAAAAATTTTCAAAGGTAATTTTTAAATAAATGGTTTTTGAAATGGTTTTACAAAACTAAAGGATATTTTTATCAAGAATTCATTTAATAAACATTCTGTTCATTAACAACCACAACCCTTTATTTTTAATCTACTTGGGAATGTTGTATTAATATCATTATCAATATTTATTTCAATGGTTTCAAATTTATTTGTATAATGATAGTATTCACATCCACTTCCTTTATTATTTTTAGTTCCCTTAAAATATTCAATCTTCTATGATAATTGAACATTGAATTTCCCCTTAATTATTCAGTTCATTTACCATGGATGATATTATTTCCCAATTTATACCATTTTACCTATGATTTATAAATTGATAATTAGTTGATTATTTACAGAAATAGTAATATTTCTATATTCTTTATTCAATATATATATTTGAGATGTTATTTTTTTATTAATTAAATCAATTAATCGATAATAATAATTATTTGGAGATGATTTGAAAGTTGGAACCCATAATTTATATAAATCCTAGATACATCGATCGGTTATCATGAGACAAATAAGTTCTAAAAATTAAATGGGTATATATTCATAGTTTTAAACTATCCAGAGGACTGATTTTGATAGTACAGGTTTTCAAGTTTATAGGAATTTGAATGCATTAAGAATGCATTTACCTCATATTAATTCTAGTTATTATTCCACCATGAGATTTGTCATAGAAATATCTATAGATACATTTAGTTTTCAGTTCATTGAGTAAATAAATTTTTTTTTAGTTTCATACTTTTCCATATTTATTTTACCTAACATTTTTATTTTAATGGAATATGTTTTTTTTACATTTCTATATTTTTTATGCAATTCCATTCAGGTTATTCATTATATGGTATTTGTGTTCAGTTATTTACCATTTAATATTGACTATTATCATTGATTCATTATTGTTTCTTGTGTATTTTTTCCATGCTGAGTATTTCATCTCACCCATATTATTTTTCTTTCCCCATGAATCCAAGAAGAGTATTATGAATGATATGCAAAGATTTACTATATGGATTTAAGTAATCCTCAAGGTTATTTATTTAAAAACAAAAAAAAATTATGTTTTCATTAGTGTATTATATAGCAATACAAGAATCTTTTATGTATCTGGTTTACCAAGAGTACTAAACTAATTAGTCTGTTGGTGCTTGATTCTTTTTAATCATGCTAATGAAATTCGTATCAGACACCAGATCCAAGAATCTGTGGTCAGGTTACTAAAATTGGATTTAGAGGATGTATATTAGTAAACATGGGAACTAGATTTTGGGAAACATAGATTAGATAACATAGAAATACGTTATAGTTTTAGGATATGTATAGAAGAACACCACTGAATTTTTGTAAAGTATTTATTATATGGGTATTCATTGTAATACTTCCATATATGGATACTAAAAGTTGGTGTGGTACTAGAACAGATGTACCAAGTAGTAAAAAATCTAAGTTCATGTTTTGATCCTGACTCAGGGTAACATGGTACACAGCAATAGGCCTTACTACACACATATTTTGACACTCTCAGTGGATATACTTAGGATAAGTCAAATTTTCTATAGAAACAATTATAAATTATTTCCATAGATAATGAAAATGAACAACCTATATTAAACCCAAAGAGTTTTAGATGGAATATAATGAGTCATGACTTATAAATAATAGAGATGATATTATAGATAAAATCATGACTAAGGAAAGAACTATGTTGAAAAAATTGTATGATGTATTTATGAGTTAGTGTTGTATTGAAAATCATTGTAAAAAATATATTTAGTGATTAAAAATATTTCCAAGATTTCCAATATAATTATTTTCGAAATAATATAAATTATGTTTTTGAAAAGGATAAACTATATATTGGGTTACAAACAATCAATTTAGTTAACGTCATGGGTCTTGAACCCATGATATAAGTATGATAAGGGTTTCACACCCACCACTGACCTATGAAATGTCAATATTAATTTTTCATTGTTTTCTGTTAAACAATTTGACGAAATAATGTTAATGATGGACATATAGCATTACTTTTGAGGATTATATATTAATATATTAACTGTATTGGTTTGAAAGACAGTTAGAGACAAATAGTTAGGCTTTTATCTCATTTTTAGGCCTTACATTCCATTAAATGTTTCTCTTAGTGCTTCACGAATAAAAACAATTCACTATTAGTAATTTCTTTCTGGTCGGAATGGAATGAATTAGAATTGATCAAAGAAACACCAAAAAAATGGATTGTTTATATGAAATTGAAACCTAATAAGAAAGAATATTTCTATATATTCATTATCAGTAAATTAATTACCCAAAATTAGGAAACTTCTTGCGAAATAAATTGTTGTCAAAATACCTCAAATTTTGTTGAACGGGTGGCCTTATAAGTCACCATAGGTTTACGGCTTTGAGGCCCTTATCATTCTAATGATCATTAACTTGTTTGCGATTTATGTCCTCATTGAATACCTATATATATTTAAAATTTTCCTCCTTGTAGTTATCTGTACATCCCAATGTTGTTCTGCTACAGAGAGACCTAGTTACAAGGGAGTCCATGGGACCATTGTACATTCCATTCTATCTTTTAAAGTGGATGACTTATGAACCCTTTTTACAATGTATGATTTCAAACATAGAAAATAAAAAACAATATATCACCATGATCGAGTTTAAATTATGAGGACACAATTTAATTGTAGTGGAGAGAATGTAACTCCCTGAAATTCTACTGTAAAAATTTGTATTTGATTGTGTGTATGACACACGTCACTAAGCACGTAAAAAATATAATATCCTAAGATTGTACTATATATTTAATATTTATAATAAATTCAACAAATGTTATATTTGTTAATAAATATGACACTATGTTCTCTTGAATTTTAGGAAAGATAAACATTCCTTGATGGCATGTGTTACACGTAAGAGCAACCTTCATCTATAGTTTGTGCTACACGCAAGGATGAGATTCACCAAATAAGAATGTATTATGAAATTATTATTATTTAATAAGATAATATATAACACTTCTTTTATGTTAGCAATTCTGAATAGTATTAACTAATATATAAATATTTATTTTTTATATAAATATAAAATGTATTCATGGGTTACCAATTAATGAGAAATGAAAATAAGAACAAATTAGATATAATGTGATATATTATTATTAGTATTATTTCAAAGAAGTTTTTTCTTAATAAAAAAAATTAATTAGAATTAGGAATTGAATTTAATTAAATATTTATTTAAGATATTAAAAAAACTATTTTTTTTATATTTATCCATTGGGTTTTATATACACAATATTATAACAAACCATGTTTTACACAAAAAAACCTATATTTTCTTGAGAAGAGAAATTTTACCGCCATTTAATGGAGGACCCATTTTAAATAAGATTTTGGATACTTTAATTGATTTAATATATCAATATATACTTCATATTTTGAAGTTAAAAATTATAATTAGGTTAGGGTTAATTTTATATATTTTTAAGAAACATTTCATTTTTTAATGAATAGTTAAAAATACTGAATTTTAGTTTAGTACTTCTTTTTCAACTAATTTAATTATAAGGGTAAAATATTTTTTATACTGGTTATAAATATTATTTAGATAATATTATTATATATTAAAACAATATATATCATTGGAATCAATTTAACATTGAAATTGATAATAAAAACGCAGCAAACGTTCGGACATTTTTACTTGAAAACCCCACATTTTCGTCCTACCTCCGAGTTCAAATTTAAATAAATTTCTTCCGCTTATATGATTAGAATTTGGAAAAATGGATTTAATTTATATAAATATAAAAATTTCCAATTTCTAATATTTCTAATATTCTTTTGACTAACATTATTAATGAGTATAAATAAAAATAATTACAGTTATGAAAGAAAAATTACACTTAATAAAGGACTAAACCTTTATCTTAGGGGACCAAATAGATTATACATTTGTTCAAAACCTATGATATGGCCATAAATAGGCTATTTAAATTATATTATTTAGTTTATTTAGTTTTATATTACATTTTTAGGTATGAACATGTGTATACCTAGCGTTTTTCAAAACATTCCAAGATATTTTATTTACGCCCCGATAAAAGGCCACCACCTCTCCCCATTCCACACACCGATCAAACAACATAGGATCTGCCATGATCTACCCATATTTCGTCCCAAAATTTATCCCTACAATCTGGATTCCTTCCTTTTTGAAGATATCTTTCAAAGGAAGCCTTTTTTTAAACCAAAATTAGTTACCGTATTAAGAGGTAACATCTTCTATTATGCTTTTTAGTTTTATTTCCATTATCCACCACGTAAATTCACTTTATTAAAATATTATAAAAAATATAGTGTACTAAAAATAATATAATGTTTTTATGTAATGTTTTTTACCTAAAACTACACACACATCCATCTAACAGGTACCAAACATACTGCTTCATTGTAGGGTGAATTACTGCCACACGAAACGATGACTGTTCATTTTTCCATTACCACTTCTCATTGTAGACATTATGATGGGAACTATGTTTATATATGATATATGATATTTTTATGTCTTTATAATTATTATATCCTTTTATTAAACACAACTCCAATATATTCCATTTTATGTTAATATGATAACATCGTTTGAGGTTGTGTGGACTACTGCCCCCTTGAAGCATTGTGATTCGTTCAACCAAATTAGGAAATGTATAAAAGAAGGTTTTAATTAAAAAAAGAGACATATATATATATAGTTATTGACATAATTACCTCCTTTCAATTATTATATATATATATATATATATATATAATTTTTTAATTACCCTTTGACACACTTAAAAAGTTATAACATCATTCACAGACGTGTGGACTACCACATCCTCGACTTGATGTGATTAACTTTTCATCACAATAATTATATATATATATGTAATTATATATTATTAAATGATTTGTTATTTATGACATTACCATCATTTAGTAAAGATATATTGTTACTTACTTTCTTTCAATAACAATCGTTGGGAAATGAGAATGTTACTCAGGTGTATGTATAGCCTACCATCTCCATGGTCCTAACAGTTATTATTTTTTCATAACCAGATTTAATGAATCATTTTAAAAGAATAATAAATGTATAAATATGATAATTATTTCATTTTAATCATTTTAGAGATGTTATATAATGATCTCTTTGACTATAATTGACCCACCAATGGTATTTTTGGCATATAAACCAAATTTGGTAAAAACACCAGAAGTAATATTAAATATTTATGTAGTTTCTTACAAAAGAGGAAAAAGTGAAATAAAATGAATGATAAACATGACAATTATTCTCAAGAAAGTATAATATTATAATAATTTTTTTATACACAATGTTAAAGGACGTTCACCCAAAAGCAAACTCACGGTAAGGGATTCCAATCTCACTTTTTATATTTGTGAGATAAATGTCATGACTACCACTTCCATTTCTTATGTGGTGTATTTACTGACCTATTTTATATATTATATCATTAATAAATTTTTACTCATGATATTGTTTTTCTTTCAAGAGGTTAATGATTTAAAATGTTTCAAAGTCGTATGGGACACTTTGGAATGTTTAACATTTATTTTCTTCAATGAAAAATTTAATTATATTTAAGTGGTATTTAAATTTGACAAAATTATACGAACACTATTGAATATTTAATTTAATATTCTTATACTATAGTAATTAATTATATTTTGAAGTATTAGTACCATTTTTACACTCATTGGTTCTCAATATGTTTCAGAAAATGTTTTTCCTAAAACCCAACATTATTCCTATCTTGGTCAGAGGACCCGTTTTCTTCAAAAAACCATGGTTTATCATGAAGTTTTCAAAAATGTTTTTAAAATTCATTGGTAAATAAAATTTTACAATTTTTTCATTTACATTTTTAAAAAAAAAATATATTCTTATTGCTTTCATAATAAGTGATTTTTCTATCCTTTAACCATAAAATTGGAATGTGCATTATACATCATATGACATGTATGAATTTACCCACTATCAGTCCCTTGAAGCTTCCTTTTAATGTATACTTGTTTAATTTTAAAATTTAATGTTTTCAAAATTTCTTTTCAATGAAAATGTTATAAAAAAGGTTTTACAAAATGGAAGGATATTTTAATCATGAATTCCTTTAAAAGAAATTATATTCATCAATAGTAACAACCATTTATTTTTACTCCACTTGGGATTATTCTATTAATACCACCCACAATCTCTCTCTAGATAGATTCAACATGATTGGGTTGAGGATAATATTCCCATTCACTTCCTTAATTCATTTTTTAGTCCACTAGATATATTCAATCTCATATGATTAGTCAAAATTGAATTTCCCCAAATTTTTCTATTTCATTTATCATGGATATTACAATTTATTAAACCATATACCATTTTACATATGGGTTCTACTTTGATATTTATTTTATTAATTTTTGAAATATTGATAATCGTATATTCATTATTCAATAATGATATTTTATAAGGCATATTATCTATTAATTAAATTGATTACATGATATAAAAAATTATTTGGATATGAAATGATGGGACATTATATATCTCTTTGATGCATCGATAGGTTCTCTGAGGAAAATAAGTTGCAAAAATTAAATGAGTTTATATATGTAGTTTTAAATAGACTAGAGGATATACTTGTACAATAGTGGTTTTCATATTCTTAAAACATGATATCGATTAAGAATTTATTTCCCTCATATTAACTCAAGTTATTATTTATCCATGAGATTTTGCATCAACATATCTATGGATATATTTGATTATCAGTTCATTGATTAAATGACATGTGTCTATTTTATTACCTTCTTATATTTATTCTTGATTTTCTAGTTATTTTAATGTCATGTATTTCTAGTTATTATATTACAATATTGTTTACGTACTTCCATTAATTGTATTGATTACATGGAATTTTTGTTCCATCATTTACCATTCTATATTGACTATTATCACTAATTCATTACTACTTCAGGAATAGTTTTCCCATATTGAGAATTTTAGCTCACCCCTATTATGTTTATTTCCCTAGTAATCCAATAAGTTTAATATTAATGATACGTAGAGATTTACTAGATCTATTCGAGCTATCCACAATGTTATTTATTTAGAAAGAGGAAAACAAATTATGTTGTAATTATTGTATTATTTTATAATAAAAGACTCATTTATGTATCTAGTTTACTAAGTCTAAAAATTTATCATTCCTTCAAGGATTTATTACTTATAATCATTCCATTTTAATTAGTAGCTAACACCATCTTCGTGAATCTGGGGTCAGGTTGCTATAATGAATAATTTAGAGGAAAAGTTGGTTTTAAATTAAAATTTAGTTTTTTACTATAGATTAAAATAGGAAACTTCTCAAAAAATAAAAAACCTCTCCATGACATAATTTTTAAATTCCACTTTCATTAATTAATTTTATGTTACTAATTATAATTTATAAAAATTTTAAAATGTTGTTTGAAAACAAGTGGTCCTTTAAAAGGATGAAAAAATAACCTTTATAATTGTATATACTTTTATTTGTAAAATTTAATTATAAATATAAAATATATTGGACAAATGTAAGAAAAATATATTTAATATATAATTTATAAATTTTATCATGTTAATTCACTAATAATATTTAAATTAATATATTATGATAATATGCCTTCTAATCTTAACAATAGCTTTTATGGAAATATTACTTTTATATTCAAGTGGTTTTTCTAATTATTTGTTATTAATTTCTTACAAAATAATTGAATCATATATTTTCAAATGTTATTTAACCATATTAGTAACTACTATTTAAATGGTAAGGAGATACTTTTCATTTTAAATAATAATATTAATAATATTTGTAAAACACAGTCTTGCGTGTAATACAATCTATTGAAGATTATCATTGTTTCCTGAAACATAAGATAAATTAGTATTGTGTGCATTGTAAGATATAGAATAGACTTAAATTTTTAAAAATAATGAATATATTATAAATTATTAGGATTTTCTATTCCTTTCTACACTTAGTGTTTCATGTCATACACAATAAAAGATTTGATGACCAAATTTTAATCTTTTAGGGTGTTACATTCTTCCCACATTAAATGAATTGTGTAATCATAATATAAAATTGATCATGGGAATAAAGAGTTGATATTTCAAAATTACTTCACTGAAATCCCCCATCATGAGATGGTTTGGGATCAAATCATCTTGATAAGAGTGAATGTGATATACTACAACCATATCGAACAACAGATAACTAGGTCTGAATTTATGAGATCATTGGTGTAATGTAAACATATAGACATGGTGGAAAAGCATAATTATTTATATTGAGTGGTTGAGGTAATTGATAAAAAAACAAGTGAATGATCAATGGAATATTGAGTGGATCAAAACCCTAAAATGTATAATTGTTAAAAGTCCATTGATATCCTTAGAAACAACGGTAATTGGACAAATTTTTATTTCATGATCCTTCTTTTAAAGTTAATAATTTCATTTACTATCTATGAATATATTGATATTTATTTACATCATTCATTTCTATTTCATAAGATAAATTTAATCCTACAATTTTTCATCAATCAATCAGCAATTCATTTATTTTTAAGATAAATTAATATTTAAAAAATGAATTGTTTTTATTCATGAAGCACTACAATTCACTTTTAATAGATTGTAAGATCTTTAAAACAAGTCATTATGACTATGTTAAACAATTTCCCAAAAAATACATGTTTAATAAAATGTTATCAAAACCCAAAAGGTAATACTAATAGTTTATCATTAATATTTATTCATAAAATTTGTTAACTATGAAATGATAACACATTAACCAGGACAAATTGTAGGCTGGTGTTAATCGTGAAACCATTATCATCCATTATCTATAGGTTAATGTCCTATAACCTTTTTGAATGTGATGGTCTGTCATCCAAAATATAGGTTTCCCTTTTTATAATATAATATAATAAATAAATATCCTTTTTCTACAGTTTTCAATACAAATTTTTATTATTCATATTTGTACAAATTATGGAAATATTTTTTAACTATTATTACAATGTCATTAAGAATTATATAAACCCTAAAGGATATCAAAATATTTAAACTTATGTCCACCAAATTTAAAGGCATTATTCATTAAAAAACATTCCACTCAAACATATATTTTCTATGAATTTCTCCAAAATGTACTTAATTTTAGTAGGCTTGAATTACAAAAATCCATAATAATAGTATTTAAGTCATTGAACTTATCATCCATATAAATATAGAAAACCCATTATACTATCTAAACGTGGATGTATTCTTATAAAATATCACATAATCTATTCCTTACCAAAATTATAAGATGTTATTGTATACTTATCCTCACAGTCCGTTAAAGGGTTGATTTCTCTAAAATCTGTGTTACTAAATCAACTTTCAATAGTTGAAACAAAACATCCATTGATAAATTATATAAGGACCCCAATCCTAGTATATCAAAGCTAGTGCCTTCTACAATTACACAGGTATAATACATAAGGAATTTAACCATGAATGATTGAATCAATTATTAGTTGTAGTAAACCATATATATAATTGATGTCTTGCATTATAATTGAATACAAAATTACAACATTATTATTTTACAGAATAGATTTATTATGTAGGATCTCAGGTATTTATAGAATAATATTTCTTTATTTCAATTAATATTTATGAATAATATAATATTTTTTTACCTTAAAGGGTATTCCTTTTCTGATAGCGTACTCAACATGCAATAAAGGGTTTCTTTGAAATCTTATATTTCACACAACATTGAGTTATACTGAAAAATTATATAATATTATTATTATTATAAATATTAGTTAATTCCTAGCTGTTGTATTACATATAATGAAAAAAACTAACAAAAATATAATTTTACATATTTGTTAAAAAATTTAACATTTATCCAATTAATATTATAGGCTTAAAATAAAAATGAATCTGATTTAAAGCATGAAATTTTCTAATATTTTTAAAATTTTGGTTTACTGCCTTTTGATGGTGGAACATTTTTTAAAATAGTGTTTTTACTTATATAAGTTATATATAAAAAATGAATTTTTTTTAGAAGCAGGACATAAAAATATCTGTGGGATAAATTTTTGGTAATTTTATGATAATGGTTATTTTTTAATGAATAGTGAAAATGCTACATTTTAATTCAAAACAACCTTTTCATATTATTTATTTATATATATAGATTGTCCTTATAATTATTTTAAGAGTAATTGGATAATATTTTTATAATTTAATCCAATTCTAGTTATTGGAAATAAATTTCAATTTTATATTTAACATAAACACGTGTTAATGTTATGATTGTTGTTACTTCTTAAAAACATGCTTTTTTATTTGGACAATGACAAATAATTTTAAATTAATTACTATTAGGTCCACTTGGCTGACTACCTTAAGAGGGGGGGTGAATCAAGTTGTGACTAATTTAAAATTAAAGCATGTTCTGACCTTTTTTTGCTGTTTAGAAAAACACTCTTCTCTCTATTTCCTATTACACAACATAAACAGAAAGTAAAGCATGCACAAGACACAAATTATTTTTACTTAGTTCATCGTTAAGGGCTACGTCCATGGAGCATAGGCTGACAAGTTGTCGGTCGTACCAAATTCCACTAAACTTCACTAGTTGTGGATTACAAGGTTCAGGCACTATCACTCTGTCTCAGGCTCACTGCCTTTACAAGGTTTAAGGTCAGCTCCCAGATTTCCCAAGCCTCACTCCCTATTTCTCTCTCTCCAGATCACTATCGGTGAAGAGGATCACCTTCTTCCTCTTCTATTGCTAACTGCTCTGGATAGGATCCACTCACAGTTTATAGACTTGTAGGTCTCTACATTTGCATGATGGAATGCATCTTCCTCTATATGTAGATGCTCTTTTAAAGTCCAACTTTCACCCGTAGATGAATCTCTCTTTGCACAGAAGGTATCGGGCAATATTAAAACTTTCATGCAACCCTGAATAGCCGTTGTGAATCAACCTTACTTGGTGCACAAGTCTAACTCGGCGTGCATGTATCAGCACACAAGTCACAACTGGCATGAAGATCTATATCAACCACCTGTGCGGCACAATAATCTGCAACTCCAAACCTGCGCGACTCAATCCCTTTTACGCCCAAGCAAATATTGGCACGTAACTACCAACTGACATGCAACTTCAAACATAGGGGCGCAAGTCCACCTGCGCAACCACACACCACCTGCGCGACCACCACACCAGTGCAATGTGAGATCTGATTTTTCTAAGCGTTGAACTCCGTTGGAAATGATGAGGGATGGTCCTGTATTTATAGGCATTTGGTCACCATGCACGACGGTGAGCAAGTCTTCCCTCAGTACGCAAGTTTCGGCGTGCAAGTCTCTGCCCTTGCAAGTCACCTGCACGACCAACCCAACACCTGCATGACCCTATTTACTTTTCCATATTTTGATCTTCTGATCTTGAAAAACAACAGGTGCACAAGTTACCAAGCCTTCTAGGCATCGCCGCCCAAGTCTCTACACAGTGCGCAAGTCAACTGTGCAACCACACCATTACCTGCGAGACCCTCTTTCCTTTCATATATTTTGACAGTCTGATCCTGAAAAACATTAGGTGCTCATGTTTCCTCTCCTTCAAGTACAGGGCACGCAAGTCTCTTTGCCAAAACCACTTTTCTCCTTTTTCGATTTTCATGCCCAAAAAGTTGCAAACACTGGAAAACGGCTCCACCTTGTATATGTTCTTTTTGTACTGCCTCCAGATCATTAATTCCTTTGTCGACATTCTTGAATAAAACATGGATCATTGACCACAACTCTTGAACTCAACATTACACTATGAAATCCAATTTGTTAACAAAATTATATGTCATGTTTTGGTTTTTCAATAATCACAACACAGATGTTCACTTTGTCAACAAACAAAATCAACTAAAAAATGCTTCAATGATACCTTGAGGGATTTTTTCCCAACAATCTCCCCTTTGGGTTTGTTGAAAACTCTTCCATAAAAAGTTACATAGTTAAATTTGCAGCCACCATTCTCCTATTGTGATACTGATAGCGATCAAGGATTCACTCAATATATACTGTAAGCCCACATGAGCAATGCTCTGTCTGAGAAATAAGAGAAAATGAAAATTTCATCGACTAATCACTTCAACTCTGACACCCACCATTGACACCAAACTGATACTATTTTTTTTTGGAATACCGATAGTTGGAAATATTCTTATCACATTCTAACACTACCCTTCTGCACCACTCTTCTACTTTTATCATGATCCTCAGCTGTCGTGATTTCTATTCTTTGATCGATCACTTCAAGCATCGTCAGATTTAATAGTCTCCCTCTTTCTCATTGCTCCCCCTATCTTGCTGCTCCACTTGTCAGCTTCTCCCCGAATCTGTCATGATTTCTCAAATAGCCACAATGTATCCCCCTTGAACAATCACTATTGTATCCCTCTTTGTCAATGAACCCAAAGGTCACTCTTTTGTAGTCTGTAATAGAGTATAGAACATATATAATCTCATTAAGTAAAAACATGTCATGCCTCGGGGAGAGGGGAGTGTTCCACATCCACACTCTTTCAAGTGCGAGGAGTTGGATGAACTCCAAGAGCTAGTCGATGCCTTTCAAATTCTTCCTTAGGTAAGGCCTTTGTCAGAATGCCTGCAACCTATAGTTCTGTAGTCATGTACTCCAATTTCACAGTTCCATGATCAACCTTCTCCTTAATGAAATGATATTTTATCTCAATGTTCTTGGTCCTTGAGTGATGGACGAGATTTTTACTAAGATTGATAGAACTTGAGTTATCGCACTGGATTCTGATCGGAGACCTCACTTCAACTCCCATATCTTCAAGATGTTGCTTCATCCACAATAATTATGTGCATGCTTGAATGGCCGCAATATACTCAGCTTCTACAGTGCTTAATGAAAGTCAATCCTTATTCTTGCTTAACAAAGCAATACATAGTCCACCAAGATAGAATGCACCTCCTGATGTTGATTTTCTGTCATCTCTTGATCCGTCCCAATCTACATCTGTGTAACCCAATAACTCGGTCTGTGATTTTTCATTATATGTCAACACAAATTCCAATGTGCCCTTGATATGACTAATTATTATATTCACTACTAGAATTTTTATTTCCTTGGGATTATTCTGATATCTCGCTGCTTAGCATGTGAAAAAAACAATTCAGGCCTTGTTACGGTCAAGTAGAGCAACCATCTAATAATTTTTCTGTATTCTGTGATATTATCTCCCTTTCCATCCTCATCTTTTGATAATTTCATCTGGGTAGCAACTAGAGTCTTCATCTCCTTGGAATTATTCATTCTAAACCTTCATAAAACCTACTTGTCATATTTGGATTGAGAAATTAATGTTCCATTCCTTCCTTGTGTCACCTATAGACCAAGGAAAAATGTTAGCTCACTAATCATTGGAATTTCAAACTCATTTTTCATGAATTCGGAAAATTTTCTACACTGAGCTTCATCTGATCCGCCAAATATTATGTCATCGACATAAACCAACACCATCATGATTTGATTACTATTTTTTCTGAAATAGATATTGTAATCAACACCCCCATACTGGAAACCAAGCTTCTTCAAGTGCTGATCAAGCCTTGAGTACCATTCTCTTGGTGCTTGTTTCAGCCCATACAACACTATCTTCAGCCTAAAAACTTTGTTATCATCCTCATGAATGAGATAACCATCTGGCTTCTCAATGTACACCTCTTCTTCCAGAACCCCGTTTTGAAATGCAGATTTGACATCCATCTGGAACACTTTGAACATTCTTTGAACTGCAATGGAAAAAAATAATATGATTGTATCCAACCTTGCAACTGGTGAAAATGTCTCATCAATATCTATTCCCTCTATCTGTGAGTATCCCTTGCACACTAGTCGTGATTTGTTCCAAATCACTATGCCATCTACATTCATCTTATTGTGATATACCCATTTAGTCTCAATGATATTTTTATCTACTGGCCTCGAAACAATCTCCCATGTGTGGTTTTTCTCAATTTGATCAAGCTCTTCATTCATATTCTCAGCCCAGTTTTCATTTTTAGATGCATCGAAAAAACATTTAAACTCCACCTGAGATAAAAAATGATGTTTGCTGTAATGATTTCATTCTTTGAGTATGAACTAGAGTTGTCTGATCACCAATAATATTTTTCCTATCAATTTGAGGTCGACTCTTTGGCTCCCTTGTAGAGGCAGACTTGACACTTTCTTGTTCATCATCAGTATCTTCTTCTGAGTCAGCCTCTGCCACTTCTGCTCCCCCTTTGTTTCTTACCTCATCATCACTTTCATCCAGAAACTGTTCACTAGGTCATTGAGTGTTCTGTTCATTTTTAACTATAGTGACATCATTGGTCTCAATAATTTTTCCCAGCCTTTTGTTGAAGAATTTATATGCTTTTTTCCCTAAGTAGCCATGGAATATCCCCTCAACTTCTCGTGACTCAAACATCTGGTGATTTTCTTTATTGAGAATGAAACACTTACTCCCAATGATTCAAAATTATTTCAACATTGGATTCTTTCCGTGACACATTTCATACGGAGTCTTCCCTTCCTTAGGACACAACATAGACCTGTTTGAAATATAGACTCATGTCTAAACTGCTTCGTTCCAAAATTTCTCTGGTATGTCTTTTTCAAAAAAGCATCATTCTGGCCATATTGTTGATGATCCGATTTCTCCTCTCAACCACTCCATTCTTTTGGGGAGTCTTCACTGATGAAACATGATGCCTTATCTCGTGTTTCTCGAGATAGTTTTCAACTTGACTGTTTGTGAATTCTGTTCCATTATCAGTACAAAACTTCTGAATTTTCTGCCCAAGAATAATTTCTGATTCCCTCATGTACTACTTTATGCAACTGAACACCTCTGTCTTATGGGTAATGAAAAATACCCATGCCATTATTCTATAATCATCAACTAACAGAACATATTACCTTTTCCAATTTATAGCTCGTGGTGAGATAGGTCCATATACATCAGCGTGCACCAATTCAAGCACTCTGGTTGATTTATGTTCCTTTGGTCTGTTTGTCTTTCTTATTATCTTCCATTACTGGAAAGCATCACACGTATGAGTGCAATCACGTGATAGTTTAAGAAGGTCTCAACTGGCGTCACACTTTACCAGATCTTTCATGGATGGTTGGCATAGATGACCAAGTCGCTTATGCCAGAGGTGGTTTTCTTTCTCTCTGGATAAAAGGCACATATCTTCTTCCCCACCTACAAGGTAAATATTTCCATTTGTCCTTTTTCCATGTAGAACAACTTCTCAATCCTATTAATTCACAAAAAAATATCTTCTTGGTAAATTGGATAGAGTGCCCAGAGTCCCAAAGTTGACTGAAACTGCAAAAGTTATGACTATGACCCTGTACTACCAAGACATCAACATGTCTCATTTCACTGCTCCAAAACCTGGATTTTACCTAGCCAAAAAACTTCAGGCCTTCATCATTTTTAAATTTTACAACTCCTTCTTGGTCATATTTTATGCCTGTAATAATATCATTATTACCTGTCATGTGAGATGTTCAACCACTATCAAGGATCCATACACCAGAGAGATCTGATGCCTTCAGGGAATTTTCTTCCACCACAACCTTCTCATTTTTCTTCTTCTTGGTCCATACTTTTTCCTTTACACTCAGCATGGATTGAGACTTCATTTCATTCTCATAGTATGATGTACCATCTTCATCTCGCAAAGATGCAAATCTATTCTGCATTTTTAACTCACCTTTTGGTTTATTGATCTTCTGCTTTCGAACGTTTTGATTCTTCTTTGGAACATTTCTCTGTATGGTTGAAGTGAAGTACCTAGCCATGTGCCTAAATCCTCCGCACCAAAAAACTGTGTCCATCAAAATATGTTCTGGAAAACAATTCTCTATTTGGATGGCACCACTGTTCTTGTTCCCTTCGGTATCTCTTGGCTATGGAACACACACACTATGAATGTCCAATATTTCCACAACAATAACACCTGATGTAAGGTGCATTCCTTCTTGTTACTTCAGTAATACGAGTTTCCCTTTCAGATCTATGAATATCCTGATTCTTCTTTGTGTCAAAATCAACCTTCAGTCTCGGGATGGGTGCTTGTGGTCTTACTTCAATTGCCACAGATTTTTGTTTCTAATCATTCCTTGAATCCGTCTTAACATATGAGCTCAATTGCTACTTCTTTCCTATTGAACTAAAAGCATCTTCTTTCATCTTTTCAGTCTTCTGAATGACCTGCTTTTCTGATTTCACATTGGTTGTCAAGAGTTTTTCTTGATCCTTCACTTTTCATCACAGACTGACCACTTCTTCTTCAAGCTCTTTGATATGTCTGACCATCTCCTTTCCTCTGTTACTCAAACAATCGATTTCATTCTTTTGTTCCTCAATTTTAAACTTATACTCAACGATATTTTCTGAGCTCTTTGGTGTTGAGGATTTTAGTCTTTCAATTTCTTCTAACATCTCATAATTTTAGTCATCCTATTATTGCATATAGAATTTTGCATCACGAATCACTTTATTGGCTTTCTTTGTTTTGGCTCTCCAAATTTCTATCTCCTTAAGAGCTGCTTCCAATTCGGCCTCCATATCAACTCTTCCTTCAACTTCTTCTTCTTCTTCTCCAGCGTTAGTTTCTTACTTTTCCTGAGAACTACCGACTACCGCCACCATAGCATTTTCTCCTCAATATTTACAATTCTATATTTCCTCAACCTATTCAACCTCAGACTCATCTGAACTGTCTATTTCTTGTAAAAGAAGATGCTTCTTCTTGAAGAAATTTCTCTTGAACTACTTCTTCCCTTTCACATAGGCTGAAGATCTTTTCTTGGGGATTTCAACTTCATCTTCATTATTTTCTTCTTGAAACTTTTTGGGGCTCCTTGCAGAATGATGACCAACTTTTCCACATCTAAAGAAAGAAAGTGGAAGTTTCCCTTTGAACTTTTCTTTTCCTCCTTGCAGATTTGAAGAAAACAATGACATCACTTCATCAGTCTTTTCTTCCTCCTGAAAATCTTCAATAGTGAGCTTCTTCATGGCCTTAAATGGAACCTCTTTGGATATCCCCTTTTCCACAGCGTTGTTATCATCATTTCTGATTTCATATGCAATAAGAGTGTTGTGCATATTATCCAATGTCACCTCTTTCAGGAATTTATCTTTCAAAATAGAAACATTCGTATTGAACTGAGTTGGATGTTTTCTAAAGATGCTCTTCTCAATTTTTATGTCTTCAATAACTTCACCAAGACCACTCATGTCTTCCAAAAAAATATTTACCCTATCAAAACATGCATCAACAAATTCATTTGGGATCATTCTCAGATCTTCATAGTTGTTCCACATAACTTGTAGCTTTTCCTCTCTGACATTTGTATCCCCTTTATATATATTCAATAACTTTTCCCACATGGAATGTGATATTTTGCAAGACATCACCATTGTATATATGGGATTGGATAGGGCTCCCCCTAAGGAATTAATTGCTTTGGAATTAGCATCCAACTCTCTATGTTCATCTTCTGATAAAGAACCAATGTTGATGTCAGTTGTTATACCATGCATTGCTGCTATGAATACATCCATTCCAAAATATCGGAAGTAGTGTTTCATCTGATTCTTACATAGCTGAAAATTGTCCCCGTCAAAGATCAGAATTCCTTTATAGTGACCTACATTGAGAGATAAACTAATATAAACTTTTCCCTCTGATACCAACTATTAGGTCCACTAGGTTGAGTTCCCTGAGAGGGGAGGGTGAATCAAGGTATGAATAATTTAAAATTAAAGCACGTTCTGATCTTGTTTTACTGTTAAGAAAAACACTCTTCTCTCTCATTCCTATTTCACAACATAAACATAAAATAAAGCATGCAAAAGACACAGAAATTTATACTTAGTTCACTGCTAAGGGATACATCCAAGGAGAATACGCCGACAAGTTGTCAGTCGTAATAAATTCCACTAAACATCACTAGGAGTGGATTACAAGGTTCGGGAATAGTTACTCTGTCCCAGGATCACTACCTCTACAAGGTCTAGGGCCAGATCACTGATTTCCCAAGGGTCGCTCCCTATTTTTCTCTCTCTGGCTCACTGCCGGTGGAGAGGATCACCTTCTTCCTCTTCCTTGGCTCACTACTTCGGAAGGGATCCACTCACAATTTATAGACTTGTAGGTCTCTTCATTTGCATGAAGGAATGCATCTTCTTCTATATGTAGATTCTCTATTGAAGTCCAACATTCACCTGTAGATGAATATATCTTTGAACCAAAGGTATCGGGAAATATTCTATCTTTCACGCAGCCCTGAATTGCCGCCATGAATCATCCTTATTTGGCGCACAAGTCTAACCCGACGTGCAAGTATCAGTGCACAAGTCTAACCCGACGTGCAAGTATCAGCGCACAAGTCACAACTAGTGCACAGGTCTACCTCAACCACCTATGTGGCGCAATCTTCTACAAATCGAAATCTGCACGACTCAATCCCTTTTACGCCCAATCTAATATTTTCATCCAACTACCAACCGGCGCGCAACTTAAAACACTTGCGCGCAAGTCCACCTACACGACCACACACCACCTGCGCGTCCACCACACCAGCATGATGAGAGATCTGATTTTTCTATGTGTTGAACGCCGATGAAAATGATGAGTGGTGGTCCTGTATTTATAGGCATTTGGTTACCCTGCAGGATGGCACGCAAGTCTCCCCTCTCTGTGCTAGTTTCGGTGCACAAGTCGCTGCCCTTGCATGTCACCTGCACGACCAACCCAATACTTGCGCGACCCTCTTTCTTTTTCCATATTTTGATCTTTTGATCTTGAAAAACATCAGGTGCACAAGTTCCCAAGCCTTCTAGGCATCGGCGTGCAAGTCTCTTCATGGCGCACAAGTCACCTTTGCGACCACACCAATACCTGCGCAACCCTCTTTCCTTTTCCATATTTTGACCTTCTGATCCTAAAAAACATTTGGTGCGCAAGTTTCCTCTCCTTCAATTACAGGGCGCGCAAGTTCCTTTTCCAAAACCACTTTTCTCCTTTTTTCTATTTTCAGGCCAAAAAATTTGGTAAACACTGGAAAATGGAGCCACCTTGTATCGGTTCGTTCTGTACCACCTCCAGATCATTATTTCCTTTGTCGACGTTCTTGAATCAAACATGGATCATTGACCACATCTCTTGAACTCGACATTCCACTATAAAATCCCCTTTGTCAACATAATTTTATGTCATGTTATGCTTTGTCAACAGTCACAACACAGATGTCCACTTTGTCAACAAACACAATCACCTCAAAAATGCTTCAATGATACCTTGAGCAATTTTTTCCCAACAATTACTATAAATTATATGTTTTGAATTTTGAAAAATATATTTCATATTTGGAATCAAAAGATCCAAATTTTTTGAATAAGTACCTTTTATTTATGGATATTATAAATAGTAACTTTAGTAATTATTTTATTTACCATGGTTAAAGGGTAAATAAGTTAAATTAGAGTAAACAATACTATTATAATAATATAAAACTACCCTAACACATGTCATTATCCTACTGCATAAGATATCATAGACCAAAGTCATACTTTGGTCGATTTTGGGACACCATGGATCGACTTGGGAGTGATAATGACATTTTATAATAATTAATTTAAAATAAAGATAAAAATAACACAAATTGTTGTTTTTAGTAAAACAATTTTTACATGGGGTTATATAAGTTATCTATTCGACTATAAATAGTCATTATAAAGCTAAATTTGTTTAGTACATCCTGATATTTTATTTATAATTATTAAAAATTTAATAAATAAATTTAATTCTAAGACATTGATGATGAAGTTATAACTTCATTAATAATGAATTCAAATAAATGATATTATAAATATTATAATAAATGTAATTTCAATATCTTGATGCCAACCATGATTTTTTTCGATGAAATTGACATATTATATTTGTATTTATTAATTTTTTTAAAAGGAATCACGTTTTTATGTATTTTATAAAATTACATGATATGAATAGTGTCAAAACTGATGTAATTCATATTTTAAAATATAAAATATTTTATTAAATATTATAAAATAAAAAAAACAAAAAATTGGCCAAAAAGTTTTGATACGTCTAAAATTTTATTAATGACTCTTTCATTATACATTTTCCATGTTTTGGTAATTATTTTAATTCACAATGTGTTAAAGTCATGATAAAACAGTAAGAGTAAAAAATGGTTAAATCAAAATGATAAGGATTAAACAATATACAAAACCTTTCTAATTCTTATTTTATGATTTTATTTAGACTTATATTAAACTTAACTTCAAACTAAATCAAATTAGAATAATTTTATACCTAAATCCAATTTATAATAAATTAATATTTGCAGACTTTCTTTAAGTGACTCTCCTCACTCTTATAAGAATCCACCACCATTACCCACATAACTCACACCTCTCACACCACTTGTTTAATCTAATGTCTTCTCAAAGAAGTTCCCAACATAAATCCTTCACTCATATAAGCCTTAGGTTTGGAATAAGGAAATTCATATAATCATTTTTTTCAAATCAATGCAAGGTAAACATTTTAGAGGTAGCTTCTTCTCTAAAATTAATTTCTATTCTTTTACAGCTCCTATCCATATGCTCTAATTATTCATTAATTACCTAATAAACTATAATCTTTAATATACTAGGATTTTTAAGAGAATTATTCGAACTACACTTTAACACACCTACATCTAATGGATACGAATATATTGTTTCTTTGTATGGTGAACTACTACCTTATGAAATGATGATTGGTCAATTTTCCACTATCACCTCTCATGGTGGCCATAATGATGGCATTGTATTTATATGTGATATATATTATATTTATATTTTCTCTATGCTTATATATTTTTCATTTACAATATACCATTATTCTTTCTCTAATGTGTAAATATGATTATTTCATTTGAGGAAGTGTGGACTACTGCCGCTCAAAGTTAGATGACTTGTTCATCCATACATGGAATAGATAATGAATGGAATTAATGAACATATTTAATATATAAAAAATAATATATTATAATTGAATTATACTATATATATATCATGCAGAATTCATTTCTTTAAATAATAAAAAGAAATGAAAGTAGCATTCATGCATACATACAACTTACAGTCTCCATGAATGGTGTATTTCCTTTATTATCTTCGAATGTTTTGAACTATTATTAATAAATATGTACTGGATATAAATAAATATACACTGGTTATATATGATACATAAATCATGAATAACATTCTAGTGATGATGGACTTTGGACTACATGGACAATTTACATCAAAACATGTTGATTTCAAACTCAAGTACCGAATATCGAAAAAAGAACTGACATAAACTTCAATAATTATTTAATTTTTATAACATGATGATAATTAATATTAAATGAATAAAAAATTTGACAAATTTTCTCATGCAAGTAGAAATTAACCTAAGTTTATTATTCGGGAATATAAAGAACGATCGAGAGAAGTCAAACTCCAAGTAAGCGACTTCATCTCAATCTCCTTTCATTGAAAAAATTTTGGTTTATAAACAACCTTATTTTATACAGTATATAATTATACCCTTTTAGTGTAAATTTTATTCCACGGTTTTAGAATGGAATCATTTTTTTATGAAGCATTTTACAAAATGGAAAAATAAATGTTTTTAACGTAAGTGGCGACAATGACCTCTCAGTCGTCATTACTATTATTTGATATTTGGATTCCTTAACAAGCCATAATGTTTTTAAAATAAAATTAAATAACATTTACACTTTTATGTATGTTGGTATAGAAAATGGATTTGAAAAAGAATTTATTATTTCAATATCTTGAAATGATATATTATAATTGCAATGGGGAAAAGTTATCTTTCTTTTATACTTGTTTTATGTGTTATGAAAATGTTATAGTTTGGAAATTTGTTATATATATGGGTGGTTCAATGATAACCCAAGGGCATGTGATCTTGAGATATCCCTTCAATGTATTAGGTAACGTGATAGAGTTAAACGTTAATGTTTGTCCTAATATATTTATGGATTAAAATGTAATGGATAATCCAAATGTAACTCACTATGTAGAAGTGAATGATTAATTGTAATTATGTTATGGAAGCCCCAATTAACCTTTTTTATTTATTATTTCTATTTTTTATTCATAAATATTATGATTTCATGAGGTATGTTAAAGAGAATATGTTTTATGATTGATATTTATGAGTTCATTGATTTGAATGTATTGATCGACTAATGTTTTATTTCTTTATTTTATAATAATTAATTACATTTTTATGCTCATACAATGAATTTGAATTTTTTTCACATGGAATAAGGAAGGGTAAAAGAAAAGACGAATCTCAAAAGAAATATATGAGGAAAAGAATAATTTTTTATTTAAGGAGTTTTATTTTTCTGAAAATATTGGATAGAGTATAAGTGTCTACTTTGTAAAATTTGATATGTAATGTATTCGTTGTGGAATAATTCTTTAAAACCTTAAATATGAAAATATCCTCAATTTGGATTATTGACTTAACTAATGATTAAGTACTTTTTAAGGATTGGGACTTAAAGTTGGTATCAGTTTTTGGTTTAGACAACTTTTGGAGTTAGGGTAGCTAAGATATGTTTGTATTAAGAATAGTTTTCCATAGAGGAAATAAAGTATCTATGATGGGATATTCTCATGTGAATAAAACCTTCAAAATAATCAATACGAGATGGTTGGATTCAGAACTGAAGAGATTGTTATAGTGGTGGAACAATTGACTTAGGATATAAATGGTGGTTGTATCCAAGCACGAGATCAGTTGGATCAACCATAAAGGAACATGTCAGTAGTGGAGCTTTTCATGTGGAATCATCCCCCATCATTCAGAGAATCATCTGACCCTATGCTAGCTGATGTGTGGATTAGAGAGCTATTTTTTTGATGTCATTGGGTGTTCACATCATCAAAAGGTTAGTCTCGATGTTTACTATTTTAATGTTGAGTTTAGGGATATTGAGGAGATTGATTCTATTTATAGGGATTAATTCAAAGGTATGTTCCTTGAGAAATATTTCCCTAAAGAGGATTGACTTAGGATGGAAAATAAATTCATTGAATTGACGTAAGAGGATGACTCAGTGGCTACATATGAAGAAAAAGTAATTAAACTAGGAAGTTATGATCAATATTTCATATGGGGTATTGATAATAAAATAAATCACTTTTACTCAGGATTAATTCCAATGTTTCTAATAGATTTAGATTCTCATGAGTTCAAAAGTTACGAAAAACATATCCGATGTGCGGAGAAGGTGGAAATAGAGTTTTCTAATGATCAAGTTTTCTTTGAAAAACAATATAATAAGAGGTCAAGGTGGAAGATGAAAGGTAATAACTCTTCAAAAAAATTGATTGTAAGAAACTTTAGTTCACTGTTTTTGAAAATTGTGTTAATAATTACAGTGGGGAATGCCTTTTGAATTTTAGTAAGTTCTTATGATGTGGTAAAATGGGACATAAGTTTCATAATTTCACTGAAAAAGATCAAGTAATTGGTATGAAAAAATATGATTTATAGTTAGTAAACTGTTTTATATGCAATTAAATTGGTAATTAGGATTATGAGTGTCCAACGAAGAACTCAAATGATGGAAAGAATCCATACAAAAATAATAAAGGGATGGTGAAATCATTTTCAACTACTTCCTAAGATGTTGGTTCATCAAATGATGTAGTATCAGGTACATTGTTTGTTTATTCAGATTATCCCAATGTATTGTTTGATTCTAGTTCTATGTATTATTTTATTTCTGGTAAATTTTTATGTAAATTTGGAATTCCATCTTATGATATGAATCCTGAACTTGTGGTTAAAACATATAGGGGAAATGTTGAGACAAAGAGAAATTATAAGAACCATCATTTCCTTGTGTGTGGAAAGCATCTACCTGCAAACCTTATTATTTTTCATTTAGTAGAGTTTAATGTTAAGTTGGGTATAGAGTTAATTTTATTTTATCATAGTAATAATTATTGTAGAGATAATGAGGTTTCTTTTTATAATGAAATTTAGTTTGTTTACACGAATAAACAATTAATTCTGATAATATGTCAGGAAGCTAAGAGACTAGTAAAAGATGGAAATGAACATTACCAGGAACATTATTTTGGAAAAAATGAACTATTTATATTATTGATATTCCATTGGTAATTGTGTTTCTTGATGTATTTCATAATGATTTTTCAGTTATAATACCAGATCGTGATGTTGAAATTATTTTTGACTTAGTTCATGATGCTAATCCAATTTCAAAAACCTATTGTCGAATTGATCAAATTGATCTTTTAGAGTTAAAGAATAAGTTGCAGGAGTTATTGGATAAAGGTTTCATTTGACCTATGACATCATGATGGGGTTCTCTTGTCTTGTTTTTAAAAAAACAATGATTTTTCAATGAGACTTTACATTGATTATAGAGCCTTGAATAATATCACTATTGAGAACAAGTATTTTTTTCCCTCATATCAATGATTTGTTTGATCAGCTCCATGGAGTTCAGTATTTTCTTATGATTGAATTGGGGTTAGGGTACCATCAGTTGAAAGTAATGGATGAAAACATTATGAAGACCATGTTTCATACTAGATATGGTCGTTATGAATTTGTAATTATGCCATTTGGGTTAATAAATGCACCTACTATATTCATGGAACTTATGAAAATAAATTTTTGTGAGTTCTGGAATATGTTTCTGGTTGTTTTTATTGATGATAATTTGGTATATTGGAAAATTAAAGTGGATCATGAAAGTAATTTAAATTTTTTCATGAAACCCCTAAGAGAAAAGAAACTATATGGTAAATTCATCAACTGTGAGTTCTGGTTACAACAAATTTCATTCCTTGGTATCATTGCTTCTAAAGATAGTGTAACTATTGATCCTTATAAAAAAAAGTATTTTAAGAATGGACAAAAACCACAAATATAATTGAGATTATTTGTTTTCTTGATTTAGTAGGTTATTATGGGGGGTTTTGGAAGTTTTTAAATTTAATATAGTCCACTGATTATATTAACTTGAAAACGTGTTAAGTTCATCTAGACAAAATAATGTGATTAATGTTTTATAGAATTGAAAATAAGATTGATGAATGATTTATTTTTGGCACTGCCTTCATGAAAAGTTGAATTTGTTATCTATAGTGATTCTTCATTGAAAGGACTTGGTTGTGGCCTAATGTAGAATTTTCACATCAGTTGAAAACTAATGTGTTAAATTACCATACACATTATTAGAAATTAACTACTGTTTTTTTTTGCATTAAAAATTTTGATGCATCATCTGTATGGTGTAATGTGTGATATATATACTGAACAAAAAAATTTCAAGTATATATTCCCATAGAAATAATTAAATAGGATAAATTGTATATTGTTGGAAATAATAAAGTATTATGATTGAACGATTCATTACCATTGAGGAAAATAAATTAAAGTTTCTTATTCTTTGAGTCATAAAAGTAATTCTACATTAACCATGTTACATTTTGAATGAGATCATTTGTTTTTTTATTTGGTATATTTTTTATTTTATTTTTATTGTGCAAGGAATACCTCTATTTTAGTTCAGGTTCATTACAATCGTCTCTAGAAGATAGAAGAAAGAAAGTGCAGATAAAAGATAATGAGTTACATAAAAAGGTATAATTAGTTTACATGGGTATGTTACCTAAATTTAACATTGATAAAGATTTCATTTTATGGTTTTGAAGGAGGTTATGTGTGCCTTGTGATTCACAGTTGTAAAATGAGTGGTAATGCGAAGCATATAGTTCTTTATTTTTATTTATTCCTTATAGTACTAAAATATACAAAGATCATCGGGAGTATTACGGGTGGGATGGAATGAAAATGGATATTTCTGGATTTACTATGAAGTGTTTGACTTATCAAACGATTAAAAAAGAGTGGACCAAAATGGGTTCTTCAGTGTTTTTCAATTATATATTAGAAATGGAAAAATACTTCAATGGATTTTATAGTGGGATTAAAAATTTCTTCTCGAGAGAACAATTAAATCTGTGTTATTGATGATCGATTGACTAAATCTGCTCATTTTTTTCAATTCGAGACACACTATCTCTAGATCAACTTTATCAGCTGTATATTAAAGAGATAGTCAGGTTATATAGATTTCCCCTCTCTATTTTATCTAATCGTGATCCCAGGTTAACTTCTATCTTTTGGAAGGCCTTCAAAAGTCATTGGGTACTGAATTAAATTTAATTACAAATTTTCATCCTCCATCAGATGGGTATTCAAAACAAAAAATTCAAACATTGGAAAATAATATACATGAATGTTCAATGGATTACCAGGGACGTTGGACCCATCATATTTCATTGGATGATTTTTTTTATAATAACAGGTTTCATTCAAGTATACATATGGAACCATTTGAAACATTATATTGAAAGAGGTTTCCAACTCTAGCCTTTTGGGATTTTGTAGGTGGAAGAAATTTGATGGGTCTATAATTTCTAGAAGATATGGGTGAAAAAGTTCAATTGATTTAGAAACATGTGAGAACAGCTCAGAGCAGGCCAAACAGTTATGTAGATAACCAGATGAAGGATATTTATTTTGAGGTTGGTGATCATTTCTTTCTCAGTGCTTCTCAAAGGAAAAGTGTGATGTGTTTTGGTAAGAAAAAAAAAATTTAGTCTGAGGTTCATTGGACCCTATGAAATCCTAGTGAATTAGGGATCAGTTGTTTACAAAGTGGATTTTTCTCAATGTTTATCATAGGTACACAATGGTTTTCATGTTTCAATGTTGATAAAGAATGTGCTAGATCCATCTCATGTATTATTCCAGAGGTAGTTTAGTTGAAAGAGAATCATTTTTATGAGGAAAGGACATTCTAGGTTCATGACTATAAAGAAAAAGTGTTATGGAATAATTTAATTTAGTATGAAAAGTTTCTGTGAAAAAACATATGGTTTAAGAGGCAACATGGGAATCTGATGATCCTGTGTGGGATAAATACACCCCAATTATTCTATAAGTAAATATAATTGAGAGGACGTAATTCCCAAAAGGGGGGAATGATGTAGGGTTCCATGTATTTATAGAATAATAATTTTTCATTTCTATTATTATTTATGAATAAGATGTTATTATTTTACATTAAAGCGGGTGAATTGTCTAATAGCGTACTCAACACACAACAACATGTTAATTTTAAATCTTACATTGCACACAACTTTGAGTTATAACAAAAAAATAATATAATAATATAATAATTTAAAATGGTAGTTAACACCAAGCCATTTTATTACTGGGAATGAACAAAACTAACAACGATATGATTTTACATATTTTTAAAATGTTTTTGACATTTATTCAATGAATATTTTAGGCATAATATAAGCTCGAATATGATTTTGAGCATAATATACTCTAATATTTTTAAATGGCAAATTTACCACCATTTTATGGTGAACCCTTTTTAAATATAGTTTTTTCACTTTTATATGATCTATTTAAAAAAAATAAAATTCATATTTAAAAGATGTAAATCTAAATTTACTTTGGATAAATTTCATTACATTTTCTGCTAAAGTTTATTTTTAATGAATATTAAAAAATAATGTATTTTATTTAAAATAGCCATTTCATATAATTTATGTATAAAGTTAGACCGATTCTGGTCATTGGATGTAGTTTAAATTTTAAATTAAAACTAAACAAATGTAAATCATTTGATAGTTTTTACATCTTAAAAACACGTTTTTTGGTTTTGACAACAATAATTAATTTTAAATTAATTACTTCAAATTCTATGTTTTGAAATAGAAAATATGGATTCCATAGTTGGAATATGAAGGTAAAAATTGGGTAAATAGGTACCTTTTATTTTTTCACATTATTAATAGAAACATTTGAAATTATTTGTTTACCATGGTTAAAGGGTTAATTTTGTAAATAAGTGTAAGATAAAATATTATAATTATATAAAACTACCCTAACACATTTCTTAATCCTATGGTATGAGATATGTCCAAACAACGGAATACATGGGTCAATTTTGGGACCCCATGGATCAACATAGGATTGTAAATGAACTTCTATAATAAATATTTTAAAATAAGGACAAATTAACATAAACACGTATTTTCACCTAAATTTTTTTTATAAGGGTTTATTTATGTGATAAATTATACTATAAATATTAATTTTAAATTTAAAAATATTTCCTACATCATGATATTTTATTTCTAATTTTTATACATTAAATAAATAAATTTAATTATGACACAATGATGATGTACTGATTGCTTCATTAATAAAGTATTCAAAAAACTGATATTATAAATAACAAAATAAGTGTAATTGGAATATTTTAGTTCCACCCATGTCTTTTATAGACTATATAGAAATTTTATATTTTTATTAATTAAGTTTTCTTGAAGTAATAATGTTTTTATTTATTTTTAAATAATTCATCATATGAATAGTGTAAAAATTGAAATAATTCATATTTTGAAATATAAAATATTTTATTAAATATTATAAATTTACAAACAAATAAAAGATTCATCAAAATGGTAATGATTAGTCTAAAATTTTATTAATTACTTTTTGTTTTGAATGTTTTCATGTTTCAGTAATTATTTTCATTCTTAATTTGTTAAATGCTTGATAAAATGGTAAGAGTTAAAATGGTTAAATCTAAAATACTAGGATTAAAAAATATTCAAAACCTGTCTGATTCTTATTGGATTATTTTATTTTGACTTCTATTCAACCAATATTCAATATAAATAATTTGGGACTAATTTTTAATTGAAATAGAATTTATAATAAATTAATTTTTCTTGGCATTCCTAAAGTGCCCCTCCTCCCTCTTATAAAAAGACACCACCTCTGCCCATATAACATACACATCTCAAGCCCCTTGGATCATCCAATTTCTATTTAAATAGTCTCCCAACATTCCTCATTTCCTCATAGAATCCTTACATTGTGTAGAATGAAATTCAATAAAACCATTTCATTCAAATCAAAGGGAATTACATGTTTTAGAGGTTGCGTCTCTTCAAAAATTCCTTCCCATTATTTTAATTATCCACTACCTATGCTCTTATTATTAATACATTACATATGTAGACACCATGAAATGTAATCCATACACTTTCTTCAAAATATCCTCAACTAGGCTAAAAAAGATCGAGGTGCGACTCTGCATTTTTCAACCAAGTCAGAGATTGTAACGAATGCACCGGGGCAAATGGCTCGGACAGTAGCCTGGCACAGATCCCAAGCAGGGGTGAAGGGGCATAGGCCCTATGGTATGGATATATTAGTTTGGATAAGTCCCAAAGAGGCACCCAAGATACCTATGTGCAAACACCTATAGACCATCCTGCTAGAGCTAAATTAAATAATTATTTTGGATAAGGACTCAATGTGTCACCCTAGTCTTTCCAAAACATCATCGGTGTGAGAGGTACATGCGCACAAAAATTTGGTGTGAAAGATACTTGAACGCACAATATCCTTTCTACCAGGGTTATGTTTTTACCTATAAATATGGGGCATTCATTTTTATGGACATTTTTCCCTGAAGCATAATTTCTGCTATGGTCGCCCTAGTGATTCTCCCAAGTCTTCTTAAAATATCAATGTAGTTCTTTTACACCTAAATTAGAGTTATTAAATGGGTATCATAAATCATAAGTACTTTTAGTGTTTGAAATCAATAACACTTGCGCTCTTAATGGACCCAAGTTTCTTAATTCAGAAACACTTGTGTGCCACTAATTCCTTTCACAAGAACTTGAGCCCCATAATTCTAGGATTACCTGTGAATACTTTTGAAGGCTTGAGTCAAGTCTCGCCCAAGTACTAACATCCAGGTTTTTTGTCTCTTAAGTGAACATCAGGTCATCTGTGCATACCAGCACGCCCATACTTGTACAGGAGTACCTACATGGGTCCACCTCTTTTATTCACATTCACTCTTGAGTGCACAAACTCTCAATCCCTCTTTAAATTCATTCATGGAAAGGATTATTCTACATTGGATCCTTTGTCTGATAGGTATTCTATTGAATCCTCCATCAAAACCTCCTGAATTATCAATCCATTGGAAAAGTCACATCAGTTTTTCTCCTATTTGGGATTGTAAATTCGTAGTCATATGTTCCCCACATTTGGTTCACAATGGGGTTAGGATTCATAATGTGTGTGTAGGTTTGAATATTCGTAGTCACATGGACCTTTCTCCAATGAACATTGTTGGGAAGTTCCCAATTTTTTGGATTAGGGTTTGGGTCCAAACCACTCCATTCTCAAAGACCCAAAACCTCAGGTCTCTAGTAGTGAAGGTACAGTTCACACTCCATTTCCATGAAAGAAAATGAAAATTATCACTCCCCTAACATGATCAATTTTAGGGAATCCATCCTAGTGTAATCCCCTGACCATCATCCCTTCATTCTTTCATTGTATCCTTTTCCAATGTAACTAGATCATATGGAAGGCTCATCGCCTCTCCCTCTTCTCGGGTCGACTCGACCTCGTCCACCATCATCGTTGAAGGAACACCCTCTTCCACCAGTGAAAGAGGACAAGTGTGGGTTCTTTTGTTGAATATCTGACATCATATTTATTTCTAACACCAAGAATGACTCATGTGGGATTAGAGATTTTTCTTGTTCACAACATTTCAAAACCACGTGAACTACGAGAACCCTCGTTCCTATTCAGACTAGGTTATGTAGGATTCCTTCTCAGGGCCCGATCTCATTTGATATCATCTTCAGGAATCCAACTCTAATTATTTTAATCTAGGAAACCTCCTTAGGTATAATCTCCAAATTAAACCCCCACATTAGCAAGGAATCATTTTCATGATGTAATCCAAAAATAATTTCTCTCAAAGTACAATACTCATCTATGATACTTATTTAAATACATTGGATTTTATTCCCATACACATGGGATATGTAAGAAGGCTCCTTGAGCTTCAAGACCAAATCATCAAATCAACCCTATTCTCATTGGAACATATTCCCAATAGGGTATAATATTAATTGGAAGTACTTATTACTTCAACGTTCCTTGGGCTTATTAGGATTAAGTCCAACACCAAACTTTTACTGAGCACCATTCTCTTATATGTCCTTACCACAAGACTTTAAACAGTATAGTTCGGTCCTTATCACATGTCCTTAAAAGGTATGATTTGTCCCATTATGCACCCCCAAACTATGAGGGCTATGATTCCTTTTACAAGGATATGTAGATATCCCATTTTATCTGTATGATCTCGATATCAAAACAAATCTTCCTCTCCTTGGATGATAATAATTTCTAGGGTGCCCCACTTAGTGTATTCAAAACCACTATCATCATAACAATGATTAAAAGAATCTCCATGTAGTATGTGAAAGGATACCATTGATGGAGAACCTCGAATACATACAGATATCTCCATTAATGAAGAGCATATAATACATATGAATGATTCTAGATTTTAAACATCATAATTAGGGATTTCAAATTCCAAGGGAAACATATGATATACTTGGTAAATTAATAATGATTCATGAAAATATCTTAAATTTTAAAATAGAGTCCCAAAGTAAATGATATTTCCCCCACAAGGGTTTGATGAGTCTGACCTCCCATCCTCTATAACAATACACAATCTTATGTATCATAATGTTCAAACATAATGAAAATCTTCTTTTAAAAAGAATTTCCTTTTTTGATAATGAAATATTGGGTGTTTTTAGTTCCATGAATAAATCCAATCGAAACATCCTTGAAGTAGATATTCTTACTACTAGAACACACGTCTCAAGAAAATAAGAAACAACACAACAACATAGGTATCCTAAATATACTAGGGTGTTGTTATGAGAAGGATTAGAACTACACTTACACATGCCTCCATCTAATGGATACAAACATTATGTTTCTATGTACTATGAACAACTGCCTCTAAATACGATGGTTGTTCATTTTTCTCCTACGGACGGTGGACATTATGATGGTTTTGTATTTATATATGATATGTATTTTATTTATATTCTCTATATGAATATGTTTTTTTTCATTTATATCATACCTTTACGATTTCTATAATGTGTAAATACGATAATTTCATTTGAGGAAGTGCATACTATCGCCCCCTAAAAGTGTTATAACATGTAAATGTCATACATGGAACATATGAGGGATGGAATTAATGAACTCATAAAACCTATAGACAGTATGATATTATAATGTAATTATTATATATCTAAGTATCATTTAATTTTCATTTATTGAAATGTTAAAAAGAAATGAAAGTATCGTTTATGCATACGTACAACTTACTGTCTCCGTGAACGGTGTATTTTATTTCTTATATCCAAATGTTATGGGATATTATAGATACATATATACTGGATCTAAATACATATATAATGGATATATATGATACTTCAAGTCATGTCGAATGGTCGAATCGCGAAACCCACTATTAAGATTGATGATTTTTGTTCATAGAACTGAAAGATCCAACAGAAGATGTGTAACACCCCTAGATTTTATGAAAAATATTATATTTAATTGTTTTATTATGTGGTATGATAAATCAAAAGGAGCTTTCACTAAAAAAATCCCTGACTTTTCTTGCATTACACGCAATCGCGACCTTCCACGATAGCGTGTGTTGTACGCAATATCGAGTTTCACTAGACAACGATATGTTATATAAACTAGCCGTTATGAATAATAATACCCACTTTTTAAAATTTTATAAAATTTATCCTTCTAAATGGACTTTATTTTTGGATTCAGAATATCAAAATTAGCCTAGGGTGATTTTTTGGTATTATTCTGAAAACTTTCAATTTTTGATGAATAGTGAAAACACTGGGTTACTATTTAAAAACTGACTTTTTATTTAAATAATTATTTATTTTATTTAAATTTATTTTAGGTCAAAATTGATATATAATAAATATATAAGTTCAATTTAAGTCATTGGAGTCATTTTATAATAATTTTTGATATATAAAATGTTTTTTGAACTTTTCACCGTCTTTTACCCACCTCCTATGAGAATTTGCAAATTCACATAAAAATTAATTTTACTGCTTATGTGAGTGGAATTTAGAAAATCAAAGAGTCACAGTTAATATCAAGGACTAAAATGTGGTTCAACCAGATGAAAATAATTTTTGGTGAATAGTAACTTTTTACTATTTTTAACACGGTTAAATGTAAATAGGGTAATTAAGGGTAAAAATGATATTATTATTACCCTAACACATGTCCTAATTCTATTGGATAAGTGTAATTCGACCAAAAAAACCTTAGGAATAAAATATGACCATTTAGGCCCACTTGGATTTGATTATGACATTTATTATTAATTTATTTAAAGAAGGGTTAAAATAATTAAAATCAAGGTTTAATAACTAAATCATTTTTAATATAGGGTTATACATAAGATAAATTCTACTATAAATATTCATTAGAAATATAAAAATATTTCCTACATAATGGTGTTTTATTTTTAATTTTTAGGCATTAAATAAGTTAATTTATTTATGACACAATAATGATGCAGTAATTATCTTATTAATGAAATATTGACATAATTGATGTGTAAATACCCAAATAAATGTAATCTGAGACATTTTATGCATTACACTAATTTTATAGGTTAATATGATATGTTAGTATTGATTTAGTTAACTTTTTTAGATCTAATAATTCTGTTATGAGTCTCACTAAAATCAATTACCAAATAGTGTTAAAATTGACATAAAATAGTTTTTAAAACAAATATTATATTATTAATTGTTATTTCATTCCTAAAAATCTATGTTTCAGCCCAATGACTTAGATATGGTTATATATATTAAAAATAAACAACTTGGTGTTCTTTTGGCTTGTTATAGTATGTTTATTAATCTTATAGTGTAAGAAAACAAGAAGACACAGTAAAAGATAAATTATTTAACTTAAAGTTAAATCTAAATGATAAGGTTAAATTAGAAACAAAAACTTTTATAAATTATATTGGATGAGAGTATTGCGACCCATACCCAACTTATCTTTGAAATAACTCAATTTATATCTACTGAAAACCGAATATGACTTTATAATAAAATAATATTTTTAGTTATTCCAAAGGTGCCCCTCTCCTCCTTATAAAAGGGAACCTACTCCCTCTATTTCTCACACCACTTTGAGCCTTCAAGCTTGGCCAACCCCTGACAATTTCTCTTCTCCTTTTCCCTAGAAACATACTAGAGGTTCCGGTCTTCTTCGAAGACCAATCTTAGTGCCCTAAGAGGAGGTTTCAAAAATGTGTGTCGAAAGAAGAGGTAATATCCATTATCGATACTTTCAACTTTATTTCTTCTTCTACTTATTCTTCATTAGTTGTTTCATTATGAAGAAATTACATCAGTATCACTCATATACTTATATGTTATTATATGTATGAAACAACCCAATTTCACAATCTATCCATCCTAAGGAAAAAGAAATCACTGCGCGTACGTACATACGGAATACTGTCTCCATGCCATGGTGTAATCTGTTTTCGACCACCACCTTACATGGATGGGTATAATTGTGTAAATAAATAACAATATATGATTATTAAAAAGTGATATTGATTATGAAATATTATACATACAATTCAAATCAATTCCACGATCATGCGAATGATATCATCATTCGTGCGTACGTACGGACTACCGTCTCCATGACGCGATGAGATTCATTCTCTATATTAACCATTCATGAATGATTATAAAGTTTATATACTAAGTATTCATGAAATATATGACATAATAATGATACTGGATTTATGTTTATATAAATGTATGTCATCTACTTAATTTCATTCAATTCAATAAGTAAATGAAAACAACGTTCATGCATACATACGACCTACCGTCTCCATGAACGGTGTATTTCATTCCATTTAATCGATATATCATATATATATATATGTATATACTTAATATATATTATATATAAATAATTTTTACATTTTGGAATTAAGTAAATCATGATATAAGTAATAATATCAAGAACAACAAGTCCAAACATGTACGATAAATAAAATGATTTAACCCAAAATGCTGCTTTAACATGGATCTTACAAAAGAATGGGTAATATAAAGTAATAAGTGAACCATATATGATATCTTAACAATGAATATGATTCTGTAATAATTCAATGACATTATTTAAATCATTATACAGGAGGTTCATAAACGTACAAATCATATCAGACCTAAGGTAAGGGATAATTTTTCAATCTCATTTTTATCGGAGATTGCTTATTCGTAAGTATTTATTGGGGTTATATTTATCATCCATGTCCCTGTTTTCTAAAAATGGTTTCATGTATTTTTAAAGTCCTTTTGGCCCATTTTTGACTTTTACTTCATGGTGTGTAAGGAATCTTTCTTTTACGAGGTACTTTTTGTCTTTTCCGATAAAATTACGAGGAGAATGTTATTTTTAACTTGTACGGCGTGAACAGATTTTTACAGTTTCATAACGCCTCATTTTCATGAAGCTTACCCTACATGATGTTATGACTATTTTCAGCAAAGTACTTTTATTTTAAAATTTCATGGAATTTTGTGAAAAGAAGTTGATTTCGAAATAAGAAAGGATATTTTCCTCAAGAACTCATTTCAAATGTTTTATCAAAACCATTTTCCATCTTAGATGACATTATTTCATATGTGTGTGTTGCAAGTTTAATGTCTATATGATTTACATGGTTTATTTTTTTCTTATGATTAAATATCCATTTGTTTTATATGGATTATGAAATTATGGGATGATGTTTATGAAACCCATTTTATTCTTTGTGTTATGATGAATGTTTTAAGTTTATTTTGTGGCACAACTAAGAATGATTTCATTATGAGATGGGTGGGACCTATATCTCCATCCAATGCATCTGGTAATGATTTATATCTCATGAGATAGACATGGATGGAATGGTAAGTTAATCCGGTTCAGTGTTACAGGACTGAAACGAGGAGTGAACTCGATTTAGAAAGGGACTTTGTCCCCTAAGATGGTCTTAGAAGCAATGCCTTGGCTACTATGGAAATCATAACATGTGCTTAATGGTTTCCACAATTACATGTTTTATTCCCATGCTATTTTATCATGATTGGTGTTACCTTATGATATATGCCTTACATACTTCTATGATTCATTTCTTTTCTCAAGATTTTGATGTTTAGATTTTATGTTCAAGTGTTTGCATTCAAATGCTTATGGATTGTTTTATGTTCTCTATGTTTACCCTTACTGGACATTTGAGCTCAACCCTTTTATGTTTTCTTTTCCATAGGATACAAATAAAGGTTTTATGTAAGAAAAAAAGGGGAAGATCTTTATGGGAGATGTTGATGATCTTTCACAATGTTTAAAAGATTATATTCTGAGTTTCCAAAGACACTAAACTATTACGGTCCTTGTGTGTCTGTTTTGGTTATGTACTAAGTATTCCACAAAAGTAATTTAATTTCCATGTACGTCAAAGTTTAGGGTCTCTACAGTTGGTATCATATTAAAGGTAAGTCAACCTTTGGAAACTAGGATGCGAGAAATTTAGTGAGATACCTAGAGATATTTCTAAGGTATGTCTAGGTATGTCCCTATGGTTAAGTATAGGTTATAGTCCTAGAATTACGGTAACGATATTAGAATTAAACCTAAGATGTTAGATGTCAAAGGTACTCCCCCTTGATTATGTTATTTTCCTTTTATGATTTTTGCCTCTCACAGAATTCTTTTTTTGTTTTAGTCAATAGAGGGAACCAGAGAGAATTCAGTTAACATTTAATCTAATGGAAAAATTTGTGACAATGAGAAACAAAATTGCTTAATTCCTTGAGAGAAAGATTTTGTGATTATGCCGAATCAGTCATCACAATATCTGATTAACAAGGTGAAATTTAGTGGTATGCCTAATTCATCAAATAAGAGTAAGATAGAATTTTATGCATGTTCGCATGTTGAGGATCATAAAGAAAGGAAGATTGAGATTTCTAAATAAGGGAAGAAGAACCTTGAGGAATACGTAAAATGGAGGGACAAATGTTGTCTGTGTGGAGAAAAGGGTTATAGAGTGATAGACTGTTATAGAGTTCAATGTCTTATTTTTGTAGAACATGGGCATTACCCAACTCAATGCCCTGACCTAAAAAGTTACTTCTAAATCAAGGAAGGACGTATTCCATGACAACCATTGAAGAGGATGGATTGAAGTGTTTATGTATTGGTATTCAAGAATAATGTTGTTGGGGTACTTTCATGAAATATTGGAATATCTATGTATTCGTTAATTCTGGTTTTCAATAATTATATGGTACAGGTAACCATGAAAAGTGTTTGAAATATTTTTAGAAAGAAGATGATATGAACATAATGAAGGGATAAAGAGAAAATGAAATGATTGACAGTATTCATGAGATCATGACTGATATAAGGAAATAGTTATAGAATTTTGGGGTTTTGGTATATGGAAAGAGTTAATTTTTGATAGTAACAGTGTCTTCACTAAGATTCAATGGGTATTCATTTTTCAAGAGAATACATGATTAAGGCCTTCAAAAGTTGTAATGTGACCAAAAAGACACATCTTATGATATATGGGGATCAACGATGGTATTAACATGATTGTTATATGAAATCTCTAGTAATATTTTTCACTATAATATGAGAATGGAATGCAATATTATGGATAATCCTACAGATTGGAATGGATTATGTTTGAAATAAGTTAGTATTGTATTTTTATAAAAAACGGACAACCTGCAGAACGAGCGACAACCTGACATGTCGGAAAAGGCTGTGGGAATCGAACCAACAACCGAAGTGCGACAGGACTTTATTTCCTACCACTAGCCTACAGGAAGTCCCTGGTTAGTAGAAACTAGTTTTATTTTATTATACAGGAGGATAGATGAATTATAAGTCCATTTTGGAACCGTATATGATTAATCTCACCATAGATGGAATTATGTATATAACGTTTGCTAACTTATGTTTGAGATAGATGGAATGACCTATCATTCTATCACATGATCTGCTAAAACATCGTGAAAGACAAATTCAACTTCATTTCTTAAAGAGATGAAGTGGAAATTGTTCAAGGCACGAACAACGGTGAGATTATACCAAAATAAAGTAAGTATTTATTCTAATTCAAATTATTTAACAATAGGGAAATGATCTTGAAAACCAGAAATGTTGTCCTAGTGCCCTTATATTCGATTAATCAGATGGTACCATAGATCATCACAAATTTATGGCTTTGTGATTGTTGGATTTTTCTTAGCCATGTTCTCTACCACTCTCCATCAGAACATGACGGTTAGATTTCTCTTCTATATCCATATTTTCACCTATGTTCTCCTATGTGGAAACCCAGTGATTAGTTAATTTGGGTAACAGTTACGTTTCAAACATTAGTTTTTAAAGCCATGTTTTGGTATTCCTTTTTACGATGTGGGTTTCTATTAAATAAACTTTTGGGTAGTAAAAAATTTATAACCCCGACGAATTTCGAGGGTGAAATTCATTTTAAGGGGGGTAGAATGTAACACCCCGAGATTTTATGAAAAATATTCTTTTTAATTGTTGTCTTATGTGGTACGCTACACCAAAAGGATCTTTCACTACAAGCATCCTAGACTGGGCTTTCATTACACGCAATCACGACCTTCTATGATAGCGTGTGTTGTACACAATACCGAGTTTCACTAAACAAGGATATGTTATATAAACTAGCTGTTATGAATAGTAATACCTAGTTTTTAAAATTTTATAAATTTTATCTTTAGAAATTGACTTCATTTTTTGATCCAGAATATCTAAATTAGAATAGGGTGAATTTTTGGTATTTTTCTGAAAACATTCAATTTTTGATGAATAGTTAAAACACTGGGTTACTATTTGAAAACCAACTTTTTATTTAAATAATTATTTATTTTATTTAAATTAATATTATGTCAAAATTGATACATAATACCTATATAAGTTCAATTTAATTCATTGGAGTCATTTTATAATAATTTTAGATATATAAAAAAATTTATTGAACTTTTCACCATCTTTTACCCACCTCCAAGGAGAATTTGCAAATTTACATAAAACATAATTTTACTGCTTCTGTGAGTGAAATTTCTAAAATCCAAGAGACATGGTTAATATCAAGTACTAAAATGTGGTTCAATGAGATGAAAATAATTTTTGGTGAATAGTAACTTTTTACTTTTTTTACCATGGTTAAAAGTAAATACGGTAATTAAGGGTTAAAATGATATTATTAATACACTAACACATGTCCTAATTTTATTTTATAAGTGTAATTAGACCAAAAATAACCTTACGAATAAAATATGACCATTTAGGCCCACTTGGATTAGATTAGGACATTTATTATTAATTTATTTAAAAAAGGGTTAAAATAGTTAAAATCAAAGTTTAATAACTGAATCATTTTTAATATACGGTTATACATAAGATAAATTTGACTATAAACATTAATTAGAAATAAAAAACGATTTACTACATAATTTTGTTTTATTTATAATTTTTAGACATTAAATAATTTAATTTATTTATGACACAATGATTATGTAGTAATTATCTTATTAATGAAATATTGACATAATTGATGTTATAAATACCCAAATAAATGCAATTTGAGACTTTTTATGAATTCCAAAAAATTTATAGGTTAATATGACATGTTATTATTGATTTAGTTAACTCTTTAGAACTAATAATTCTTTTATGATTTTCAAAAAAATAAATTACAAAATAGTGTCCAACTTGACATAAAGTAGTTTTTAAAAAACATATTATATTATTAATTGTTATTTTATTCCTAAAAATCTAAGGTTCGGCCAAATTACTTAGATAAGGTTATATATATTAATAATAAACAGATTGGGGTTCGTATGGATTGTTATAGTATTTTTATTAACCTTATAGTGTAAGAAAACAAGAAGACACGGTAAAAGAAAAATTATTTAAATTAAAGTTAAATCTAAATGATAAGGTTAAAATAGAAACCTAAACTTCTATAAATTCTATTGGATGATAGGATTTCGACCCATACCCAAATTATCTTCTAAATAACTCAATTTTGAGCTATTAAAAACCGAATATGACTTTATAATAAAATAATATTTTTTGTTATTCCAAAGGTGCCCCTCTCCACCATTATAAAAGGGCACTTCCTCCCTCTCTTCCTCACACCACATTGAGCCTTCATGCTCGGCCAACCCCAGACAATTTCTCTTTTCCACTTCCCTAGAAACATCCTAGAGGTTCTCGTCTTCTTCAAAGACCAATCTTAGTGCCCTAAGAGGAGGTTTCAAAAAGGCGTGTCGAAAGAAGAGGTAATATCCGTTACCGATTCTTTCAACTGTATTTCTTCTTCTACATATTCTTCCTTAGTTTTTTCATTATTAAGTAATAAAATCATTATCAATAATATACTAATATGATATTATAATTATGAAACAACCCTATTTCACCATCTATCCACCCTACGGAAAACGAAATCCCCGCGCGTACGTACGTACGGAATACCGTCTCCACGCCGTGGTGTAATCTGTTTTCGACCATCACCTTACATGGATGGGTATAATGGTGTAAATAAATAACTATATATGATTATTACAAAGTGATATTGATTCTTAAATTTTATTCATACACTTAAATGCAATTCCACAATCATGGAAATGATATCATCGCTCGTGCGTACGTACGGACTACCGTCTCCACGACGCGATGTGATTCATTCTCCATGTTAACCATTCATGAATGATTATAAAGTGTATATAATAAGTAATCATATAATATATGACATAACAATGATACTGGATTTATGTGTATATATATTTATGTCATCTACTTAATTTCATTCAAATCAATAAGGAAACGAAAATAGCGTTCATGCGTACGTATGACCTACCGTCTCCATGAACGGTGTATTTCATTCCATTTAATCGATCTATCATTTTTATAGGTATATACTGAATATATATTATATAAAAATCATTTTTACATTCTGGAATTAATTAAACCAGGATATAAGTAATAATATCAATAACAACAAGTCCAAACACATATGATAAATAAAACGATTTAACCCAAAATGTTGCTTTAACGTTGAAATTACAAAAGAACGGGTAATATAAAGTCATAAGTGAACCATATATGATATCATAACAATGAATATGATTCTGTAAAAAGTCAATGACATTATTTAAATCATTATACAGGAGGTTCGGAAATGTACGAAGCATATCAGACCTAAGGTAAGGGATAATTTTCCAATCTCATTTTTATCCGAGATTTCTTATTCGTAAGTATTTATTAGGGTTATATTTATCATCCATGTCCTTGTTTTATAAAAATGGTTTCATGTATGTTTAAATTCCTTTTCCCCATTTTTGACTTTTACTACATGGTGTGTGAAGAATCTTTCTTTTATGAGGTACTTTTTAAATTTTCTGATAAAAGTATGAGGAGAATGTTATTTTTAATTTATACGTCATGAATGGATTTTTACGGTTTCCTAATGCCTCATTTTCATGAAGCTTACTCTATATTATTTTATGACTATTTTTTAGAAAAATACTTTAATTTTAAAAGTGCATGGTATTTTGTGAAAAGAAAATGATTTCGAAAGAAGAAAGGATATTTTCCACAATAATTCATTTCAAAGGTTTTATCAAAACCATTTTCCATCTAAGATGAAATTATTTAATACGTGTATGTTTCAAGTTTAATGTCTCTATGATTTACATGGTTTCTTTTTTCTTATGATTAAATATCCATTTTTTTTATTTGGATTATGAAATGATGGGACGATATTTATGAAACCCATTTTATTCTTTGGGTTATGATGAATGTTTTAAGTTTATTTTGTTGAACAACTAAGAATGATTTCATTATGAGATGGGTGGGACCTATATCTCCCTACAATGAATTGGGTAAAGATTTATATATCATGAGATATACATGGCTTGAAAGGTAAGTTAATTCGGTTCAGTGTTACAGGACTGAAACGAGGGTTGAACTTGATTCAGAAAGGGACATTGTCCACTAAGATGGTCTCAGAAGCAATGTCTTGGCTACTATAGAAATCATGACATGTGATTAATGGTTTCCACAATTACATGTTTTATTCCAATTCTATTTTATCATGATTGATGTTCCCTTATGATATATGCCTTACGTACTTCTAAGATTCATGTCTTTGCTCAAGATTTTGATGTTTAGATTTTATGTTCATGTTTTTGTATTCAAATGTTTACGGATTGTTTTATGTTCACTATGATTACCCTTATTGGGCATTTGAGCTCACCCCATTTATGTTTTCTTTTCCCCATTATATAAATAACGGTTTTAGGTAAGAAAAAAAAGGGGGAAGATCTTTATGGGAGATGTTGAAGATCTTTCACCACGATTAGAAGATTATATTTCAATTTTCCAAAGACACTAAACTATTACAGTCATTGTGTGTCTGTTTTTGTTATGTACTAAGTATTCCACAAAAATAATGTAATTTCCATGTACGTCAAGATTTTAAGTCTCTACAATATGGCATATTTTAATCCTACAAGGGAGAAAGCCTTTGAGAAGCACCCCTCGCCCAGACAAGAAGAGAAACCAGCCTTGGGAAATATCACACAGACTCAGACTCAGGCCTTCAAAGGAATATCCTTCATGGAGGTGCTTCAAAACTCAGACCTTACAAAATCTTCCCCAATGATGGCATCAAATTTCAAAAATCACGATGATGGTAGCCTTGAGGTCATGGTGGATCCGTAAGATTTACTCCAAAGAGAGAAAATGTGTAAGTACTCAGTACTCGGATGGATTTCTTACCTGAAAGGGGATAAGCCATGGACAGTGGGTGAACTCAAACTAAGAATCACACACTGCTTGGGCACAAACAACTGGATGCCTGTACCCATTGGAAAAGGGTACTTTCATATCATTTTTCATTCACATGGGGATTTGGACAATCCCTGGAAACAAGGTAGCATACAATTGAAGCTTGGTCCACTTTGTCTTTATAACTAGGATTATACATTAAATCCTTTTATGCATAAGAACTCTTTGGATCCAATTTGGGATAGGTTAAATGGGAGTAACATTTTTTTGGCACCTGAAGATATTGAATGACCTCGTATCTTACATAGGAGTTCCTCTAAAAATTGATTAAAGAACTCTAAATGGTGATTGGGTCTTTAGGAAAGATTCATGGTGGAGGTAAATCGGGAAACAAAACTACCTCATGTAATTTCTTTCAATGCTAAAGAATATAAGGCTAAAGTTAGGGTTGGGTATGAACATCGACCAGTCTTCTGTGACAAGTGTAAAATTATTGGTCACTCGATTTTCAATTGCAGAGTTGTAGAAAAACAAGTACAACCTCATATGGAGAAGGATTGGATTTAGATTAGAGGAAACATGATATATAAGAAACCTTCCTTGGAAAAATCTGAAATTCATATGACGGAGAAGGAAATTTGGAGAAGGAAATCCAGTGATTCTTCCTCATCACAGAATCCTACTAACCAAGCATGGGCGGACATAGTGGAAGGGGAAGAATTGGACAATGAAATGAAATCTTTTGCTGAGAACCTTGCTACCATGGTCTTCACTATGGTACAAGAGAATGAAGGAGCGTAAGGTAATATTACCCACACTGAGAATTATAATGAATATAAAGGCACAGTGGATACTCGCACAAACTTTTCTTATACTGATTCCTCTCAAGTATCAGAACATTATATCAAGAGTTAGAATAAAAAAAATGCAACAACACACTGAGAACCCTCACTGGTACATGCAGTGAAGAGAAGCCTTCAATAATAAAACCCAATACTGGACTCCTAGGTAAAGCAGAGGAAAATAATTTTCAAGGGGATAGAAATTCTGTGTCTACCTCTACTGCATGCATCGAAGGGAAGACCCCCCCCCCATTGAAAACCAATACTCTGCTCTTGGATAAGACTGAATATTTGGTTTCACCAATGAAACCTAATACCCTTAATCTTGACACAGTTTAGGCAGATCATGTGCATCAGTGTAACAATTTGATGTTCAACTTTAATACCAGCACCGAGGAGAAGACTCCACTGAAATCAAAATTGCTGATCCTTGACAAAGATGAGGAAGAGCTTTTACAAGAACATGCTGATATGTAAATGAAGGATTTTAATTACCTGAACATCTACACTGCTGTCCAAGACTCCACCCATATGTCTACTGATATTACAACACAGGATGATGGCCGTGGACTAGAACTATAGAAGATCACTGAGATAGGCAACACAGGCACTAAAGACAACCTCACTTAAAATATGGACAAAAAACTGAAGGCATCTTCTTACATAAAATCAGATGAAAGAAATCAAATTCAACAGTATAAAGACTTGAAAGATAAAAAACTAAGAATAACACTCCTCACACTTCAATGACTATGCTGGAAGAAAGTGAAACAACCCCTAAGGAGCATTTGAACAAGGTATTGAGAAAATCGAAACACGGGATGGACTCTAGAGGTACAAAAAAGGGGCCTATCCCCCAGAGTAAGTATAAATGAATATTTTATATTGGAACTGTCAGGGTATTACTAACTCAGACACCATCGTAACTTAAAAAAAGTACACACAAACCGATTCTTTTTTCTATCTCTAAACCCAAATTCAGGTTCACCCCTGGCTTTAGTAGTCTTGACAAATATTGTTACAATTTTATTGGATCAATTTCGAAAAATAATAATTTTGATTCATTGTGGGCCTTTAGACATGACTCTATAAGTAATTATCATACTCATAATTTTGATTCTCAATCATTGACATGTGAGATAAATTGACATGGCAATATTTTATTCTGCACTTTCAATTATTCTATCAATATATATCAAGGTAGAATATCTTTATGGATTAATATATCTTCCCTTAACAACACTATTTAAGCTCCATGGGTCAATGTTGGTTACTTCAATGCAATTCTTTGTCTTATGGAAAAATTGGGGCCTTCACAATCCAGAACATCCACTAAGTAATTTAAACATTTTATTGAGAATAACAATCTAGTGGAGATAAATATGGTGGGTACTAAATATACCTGGTATAGATGACTAGAACATAGAATTTTGGCAAGTAAATTAGAGATAGCTTTAAAAATCCTTAAATCTCTTGATAATAGGAAGAACATCTCTAGTATTACCTTGAGTAAGATTAATTATGATCATCATCCAATTTTGGTGAGTCGCAATACTCGAACCAACAAAAATATTCTCCCCTTTAGGTTCAATAAGGCCTAGAATGGTGTTGATTATTGTAACAATCTTATCAATGATATTTGGAATTTGATTAGAATAAATGATGCTTTCACATATATTTTAAAATTAAATCTTCTAAAACAAAAGATAAAATTATGGTGCAAAGACAGATCTCAAAAAATGATATTGAAATTAATTCCCTTGAAAATACCCTTAATCAAATTCAAATGAATTCAACTCATGGTGATTTTTTAATGACGCAAATCAAGAAGTTGACATAAGTAATAAACCCAATTCTCTGATCAACTTAAGAGACAATCTTAGAAAAAAAAAACCCTCAGAATCAATTGGAATAAGGATGGTGACAGAAAGAAAAAATTCTTTAATCCCTTGAAAAGTATTAGAAAGGCCAGCAGACCTCTTGTCTTGCTTAAAGATGGAGAAAATATCATTGATAATGGTGAGAGATTTGCAGACCATGTTACATCCTACATTAGTAAGATTTTAAGTGGTCTTATCCTAGGGAAAGATATCAAAAGCTAACATGATCCCCCATTTATTTGGGGACAGTGATAATATCTTTTTGAATAGTATTCCAATAGATCATGAAATTAGAGATGTGGTTTTTAGTTTAAAACCAGATAGTCCTCTAGGACCTGAAGGCTTTCCCAATGTTTTTTTCAATATCATTGGAATATTTTTGGCAATGATGTATATTGTCTTGTAAAATATTTCTTCACTTATGGATACCTTCCTTATGGTATCAATGCTCAATTTTTCACTCTAATTTCGAAAGTGGAGAATGCTTAAGAAATCCATCTTTCCATACCTACTGATCATATCAACACGGTTTATAAAATTATATCTATGATATTAGCTAAGATATTGGCACCAATCGCCAACAAAATTATCTCTTAGAACAAAATTGGATTTCTGAAAGGGAGAAATATACATTATTTCATTTTCCTCACCTCTAAATGTACTTACATTCTCAAAAAAACTCAAAGAGGAGGGAGAGTAGCCATCAAAAATGATATTAGAAAAGCCTTTGATACTATTTATTGGAATTTCATTTTCAATATCCTTTATTGTTTCGGTTTTAATGAAAACTTGGTAAAAAAAATTAAAACTCTTTTCTACTCTACTCACATCTTTTTTCCTAATTAATGGATCTCCAATTTTTATTTCACATGCACTAAAGGTGTTAGATAGAGAGATACCCTTTCTGTAATCCTTTTTGATATTACTAAAGACTACTTATGCAGACATATCACAGCTTATTAATAGAGGTGAAATTAAGCCCGTATTTTCCTCTAGAACTTTCATTGTTCCCTCTCATATTTTATATGCTGATGATATAATTATCATCCAATAAGGTGATAAAAAAACATAAATATGTCCTATCTCACAATGATGAAGTCTCTGGTCAATCCATAAACTAGAGTAAATCTTCCATCTATTTTGGTAAGCATTTTGCAGTCAACAGAACGACTAATATTATGAATGAACTAGGAATTCAATATGCATCATTCCCACTTTCATACCTTGGGGACCCCATCTCTGGGGGAAACCCAAAAACATATATTTTTCCATTATTTTTGATCATATCAATAGCCAACTATCCTCCTGTAATGGAAAAACATTATCTATGGAAGGGAGGTATTGTTTAGTAAAATACACAATTGTTTCAAAAATGGTTTACTCTATGATGGTTTATAAATGGCTTGATGATCTTCTCAAAAAAAATAGAAGAATTAGAAATTTGTTTCGATTGGAATCAAACTTGGAAGAAAACTCGTGACTCTTCCCTAGAAACATTGTTGTACCCCTATTGAAAATGGATGTCTTGGGATTAATATCCTCAATATTTTTAATGAGGCTCTTCAAACCAGACTTAGAATATTGTGAACAACAACTCACAGACTTATGATTTCTTGCATGGACATTTTAATGTTAACCTTTAAAAAGGAAATTACTCTGAAATGGAATCTTTAATATGGCCTTCCATCAAACATACCTTCTCAAAGATCCTATATTGCTCTAGATGGATTGTTAACAGAAACTCTTCGCTCAATTTTTGGATGGACCACTGGAATGGTTTACCTATATGTATCATGGTTGATCCTATGAAATATCTACAAATCCAAAAATATCCATAAATTACATTTTGAACTCCCTAGATGATAATTTACCTAATAAAATTTCAAATATTATTGAAAATTACACTTTTTCCAACAAAGATTATTTTTTAGTTTGGGATCCTTCTTATAATGGAATTCTAACCTCCAAACATTATTATAATTATAATGTCAATACCAATAGAAATGATTTCACCTAGATAAATTATTTCAATAAAAGTTGGGTTAGGCCCTCCTGCTTCACCTTAGTTTGGAGAATTTGCATGTAATAAAATTCCCACAGATGGTAATCTTTAGGTTTTTGGAATTCATCTTTGTTCTAAATGTTGTATATATAATCAGCACAGAGATGATATAGATCATATTTTTCTTACCTGTACCACTGCCTCTGCTTTATGGAATTTTATTTTTGATATTTCTGATCTTAGATGGATAGGTTTGTACTCTATTATACTGCAGCTTCAGAGATGCACTAATGTGGATACCTCTCCTCAAATTACTCAGCTTTACATAATAGTTGTGGCAGAATTGATACATCTTATCTGGTATGAAAGAAACTATATTATGCATAGAAATAACACTTTAAATTTTCGTGCAGCTCAAATTAATATATATATTGTGATCAAGGTTGCTGGAACCATTCCAACAGGAACCTATCACAACTCCATCAAGAATTTCACCATTTTACGAATGATTGAGATCAAAGGAATCTACAGCCCATTGTGGTTTTCTAGAGGTTTTTTTGGCAACCACCAATCACTGGTTGGATCGAAATTAATGTTGGCGGTGCCTCAAAAGGGTACCCAGGACCTACATGATATGGTATTATCAACAGAAATCAAAATGGTAACATTCTTGGATGTTTCTTTGGTTTATGTGGTATCTCTTTTTCTTTGGAAGCAGAATTGTATAGTATCATAAATGTAGTTCTTTAGACTTTTTTAAAAGGGTTGGAACAATGTTTGGATTGACAGTGACTCATCTACTATTGTCTAGGCTCTTAGACATTTAACGATTAACCTTGCATGGATGCTCACTTCAAAATGGATTTCTTGCCTCCTCCACTTATCTGAGCTCAATCATATTATCAGTCATGCCTATAGAGAGGCAAAAAAGGTGGCATATGGTCTTTCTAATAAGGGTGTCTACAATAATATCACGTACATGGGGGATCTTCAAGCAGTTTTCCCCACCTGCATCAAAATGATTGTAATAACATACCCTTCTTTAGACTCTGGTGACCTCTTTTTTTCTTAATGTATTTTTGTGCCTTTAAAAAATATCAATAATAATATTCTAGGGATGATGGACTCTTGACAACATGGAAAATTGACATCAAAACAAGTTCATTTTTGACTTAATTCACGAATATCAACAAAACGACCAATATGAACATAAATAATTATATAATTATTATAACATGATGATATGTAATATAAAATGAATAATAAACGGGAAAAAGGTTCTCAAGAATGTAGAAATTAACCTATGTTTATTATTCAAGAATGTAAGTAATGAATGAGACAAGTCAGACTCTTGGTAGGGGACATCGTCTGAATCTCATTTCATTGAGGTGTATTTTGGTTTATACATGACCATCATTTATATAGTTTATAATTATACCCTTTGACTTTTAATTTCATTAAAAAGTATTCAAAATGAATATTTTTCTAGTAATTGTTTTACTAAATGAAAAATGGAATGTTTTTAACGTATGTAGCGACAACGCCCTCTTATCCGCCACAACCATTTTTTGATATTTGGCATCCTTAATATGCCAAAATGTTTGTAAAAGAAAAATATACACCATATACATTTTTTACATATTTTGGTTTCGAAAATGGTTTTTAAAAAGCATTTATTATGTCAATATCATGAAATGATATATTGTGATTTCAATGTGTAAATTTTATCTTTCCTTTATTCATGTTTTATGTGTTATGAATATGTTGTGTTTCTTAGCCATTATTTACATATATTGGTGGTTCTGTGATAAACCAAGGGAAGGTGAGCCCGAGATAGATATGAAATGCTTTGGGTAATGTGAAGGTGGTAAAAGATACTTTTTCTTCTAATAGATTTAGGGAATATACTATGATGGGTATTCCAAATGTAACTCCTTATGTAGCTTCAAAATCAACAATATAAGTATGTTATGGATTCCAAGAGTTGCCTTTTTCATTTATGTATTATTTGTGTTATTCATGAATCTTATGATTTCATGAGGTATGTTAAAGATAATATGTGTTATTATTGAAAAGTATCATTTCATTGATTTGTATGTATCGATGGAATAATTTTTTCTGGCTTTCATGTATAACCCTTTCTGAGATTTTTATGCACATACCATGTTTTTGAAATGTTTTTCATAGGGTATATGGAATGATAAGAGAAAGGAATAATTCATGAATTTATATATAAATAAAATAATTATTGTTTTATTTAAAAGGTTTTATTGTTGCGAAAATATTTGATAGAGTAGAAGTGTCTACTTTGTAATATATAAGATGTAATCTATTAGTTGTGGCTTAATTCTCAAAAACTATAAAACTAGAATGACCCTAAATGTAAATTATTAGCTTAACTCATGATTATATAATTTTTAAGGATGGGGTCCTACATATTCCATATCATGAATCACTTAAGATCATTTATATTAACGTTTTAGGAATCATGGGGATATGAAACAAAAAATGGTCATCCCAAATTATTTGTAAGGGATAAGTACCGTTGTAGATAACATTAATCGGATGAATAATCAATATGTAGAGATAAATAAATGAACACACATTAAATTTTATCATTTAACTGATAAAGAGGTGTGTAAACAATATTGAGTGGTAAATAACTGAACAAACATTCCATTTAGAAAAAGGATATATGGAATAATCAATATAGCATGGTAAATAACTGAAAACACATTCTAATTAATCAATAATTTCATATCAAAAGTCATTCATAGAATTTTCTTATTGTGAAAATATTATGTATAATAATAACTGAATCTAAATTAAAGTAATTCATAAATATAGGATATCATGTTTCTTAGGTACATGAAAACATTACCATCACGACCTTTCACAATATGGGTTGAAACATACTAATATCAATAATCTTCAAAAAAAATTAAATTCATTAGATATGACTATGAAGGGTCTGTTTCCAACTAATTTTGTCTCATTAGACTACTAATTCATAGTGTGACATACATTAAAAAGTCCCCATCTCATGTCATACCTGTCCAAACCATTCCTTAAATCTCAAATAATATATTTGACTAACAAACAATGTGCCTTAAAAAATAACGGTTTTGAGTATAGGATAATTATTTTTCAATATTACCCCTATTAATTAATAAAGTTAAAATTATATACCATATTAATAATAATATACACTTCAGGAAATAAAAGTATCCATGATAAATAATATTAACATTTAGGGGAAATTTAATTTTCACCAGAAAGGGAATAATTATAGGTAAAGTTAATGAATATAAATATTAATCCAAGAAGTGAATTTTAATATTTTCCTTGGTCAATGTGTGTATAAACCATCCAAAGTAAAATTATTGATTGTATCAATAAAAAATATACCAATTTGGTTTTGACTAAAAGGTTTTTCTAATTTATGAAATTATGTGACATAATAGATTTAAATCCATTTTGTAGATAATAATGTTCTTATTATGAAAAATATTTTGAAAATACTTTTTACTTAAAATTAAAAATAAAAAAAATCCTCAAATATAATGAAAATAAATTTCTTTGAATAGATCAATTGAAACTTATAAAATAATCATGAATCATTGGTGTGTTCATGATGGATGTAATTTTATTTCATGTCATACACATTAAAACAATGTTTTCTTTTACTTTTTTAGTAAATTAAGAAGTGGGATTGTTTTGAAAATGCTAAAAAAGAAACCTTTAAAAAACATAAATAGTTAAAAGGGTGAATATCCATTTAATAAATCTTTTTTTAAAGGTTAAAACATTTTTAATACAATTTTAGAAAACCTTATTTAAGAAGAAACCAAATTTATGACAGAAGAGAAAAAGGAAGTTGAACCTTAATGAATAATGTTTCTAAAATGTTTTAATTATAAATTACTATTACATGAAATATTTCAGTAATAAACATATGTGATTAAAATTTATCAGTTTATTAGGAATTGTTTATGTAATTTCCTTCAACTGATATTTAAGAATAAACAATTTTGATTAGAATTAGATAGTAAAATAAGCGCTTAAAATTATCACAACATTGAAATGATAATTAAAAAATCTATTGATTATGTGTATCCAATTTAAAATCCACATAAATAAATTATAAATACAACATAATATAATAAAATTTAATTAAACACATAATCATAGTATGACATAATCAATGAAGTATCAGTTTAACCCAATTAGTGGAAACTAAGTTAGTAAATCTGATACCTTACGCTTCCCTTAGGGTGAGTGTTCATTAAGCTCAATTATATTGGTTTGAAACATGTTAATAAATTAATAATGAACCCTAATAAAATTTATAACATCATATGTGATCCATTTATAATATATTATAAATTGTATGTTAATAATAAATCATTGTTTTGATTGCTTCGGGTAATTACTTGGTTAGTTTTTCAAGTTCGTTTTGAATATTTATTTTTGTGTTCCTAGTACATAAATATTTATTTAATAATCTACAGAATGTAAAACATGATTAAAATATATGTTTAAAATATTATATATTTATTTTGATTAATCTATAATATTTTAATTTTTGCAAATTCAATACATTATTCATGGAGATGAGAGGTCATTCACCAATGAGCTCGTACCCGAGTGGTAAGTGCTCCTTCTTGGCATCCAAGAGACCCAGGTTCAAAACCGGGTGGAGGCCAAGTTTCGGGTTACTGTATCTGTATAGTAGCAGGTATTGTTCTGTACTGTAGCAACCAGAACTATTCAACAGATTTGGGCCTTCTGGCCACCGGTTTGGGCCCATGGGTCTCAAGGGCCTTCGGGCCATCAAAGGCCATTAGGCCATAGGTCATTTGGGCCATTGAAGAGCATGAAGTATTCTAGTTCACACAGAGTAGGCCCCAGAAGAGGATCAGAGATACAATAGCAGTCACCAGAAGCAAAGCTAACCAGATTGGAAGAATGAGAGGGTATGGAAACCGCCATCAGGACTGGGCACAGTGTAGCATTGTATGGGGAAATGATATCTGCTCAGAAATAGAGGTGGGGAGATAATGGTGATCAATGATGCAGAAGCTGGGGAGGGGCAGTTCTAGTAGGTTGGGCCTACGGGTCATGTATGGGCATGGTATGCCTCTGATCCTTCAAGTCATGTATTATAGGTTGTGTCGGGCCTTGTACCTTGGGCCTACGGGTCATGTACAAGTTCCCCTTAAACCCTTAAAAGGGGGATTATCTTTAATAAAAATAAAAAAGAAGGCCTTCGGGCCATTCGTAGAGGTCGTACAAACACAAAAATTTTGTATTTGTTTTCGTATTATATTGATAAAATGTCAATTATATATAAATATATTATCAGTATATTGTAATTATTATGTCTTATATATCATATATAATATTTAAAACAATTGTTAATACATTAAATGTAATGCGTGAGTGCATCACATTGCTTCGCGAGGCGATAGTCTGTCGTATACTTGAGTGATGTTAACATACTCCCACAAAGTGGAAAGAATAAAGTTATGTATCATAAAATAGTTAATGAAGTATTAATGAATCATAAATATCAAAAATATTAAATCTAAATAGTGTTTATATCATTATTCAAATGCATGAAAGGTAAGAATAGAAAAATTATGGATATTAGTTTGTAAGGCGGTAGTCTACCGCACACATGAACAACGATTTTGAAACCCATATAATAGAAGTGTTTGAATTTTCTTCATAAAAATAAAATTAAAAATAAAATTATATTTTAAATTCTTATTTTATTATATAATATTTATAATATAATAATTTTTGGAGGTAGAAAATAAAATAAAATAATAACACTTTTAGAAGAAATATTACCTCTTCTTCGGGTACCCTATTTAGTTTGCATTAATGCCTTCCTAAGTTGGAATTATTCCTAAGATGTGGATTATAGGACTGTTATACGGATGTAAATAATTGATTTGAGAATGTATTGGTTGATCTAATTGGTTAATATGGTGTGATGATATGGGGGTGATGTGCCGATTTCTAATTGGGTGAGTGAAAACATATAAATTTCTTAAAGCATGAACTCCACCATCATTTTTTCCATTTCTAATGGATCCAATAATGCCAAAATCTCACTCATTTAAAGGTTAATTATGAAATATGTATATAAAATCAGTGTTTTACTTGTTTCTATGTCATATGTCCCCTTTAAATTAATGTTTAGTCCCTTGGAAAACATGTTTTTCTCTTAATCGCGGTAATTAATTTTAATGGATTTTAATAACCACATTAGTCAAAATTTAAATTTGGAATTATTATAAATTATATCATATTATTATTCCAAATATATTATTATTTTTTAAAATTAAATCCATAGATTTGGAAAAAATGCATTTAAAAATAATCCCTCTTACGGGACGAGAGAGTGGGTTTTTAATGTTAAATTGAAAAAAGTTTAAAATATTTTATATATAAATTCAATAGGTTAATATTTCCAATGAAAAAAATTTGATTAATTCATGTATAATTAAATTAATATTACTTGTAAGATAATTAAATATATAATTTATAATTATAAATTGAATTGGATAAAAGTCATTTTTTATTTAATATTTAATATTTTCCACTATTCATTAAAAAAGGAAACATCTTTGAAAAATAAAACAAACACACCATATGTTAATTATGAAATAATAATTTAAAAAATATGTTAATTTTATCAAATAATTTTTTTTTAAATTATATATATTTATTTTTAAATTTAGTGCGCTATTAAAAGGTGACAAACCAATCCTTATAAATCCAAATCTTTTTCTGCATAAAAGGGGATTAATTAGAGAATATTTGATCAATTATTAGGCAATATTAGAAATACACAACTTTTTTACATATTTTGAATCAGGTAGTATACTTTTTCTAAATAATCCCCTATTTTTTTGAATTATGAATAGTATCCTTGGAAAATATTTATCACATCGATATGGGTAAATCAGATAATTAAGATTAAAAATAAGGTTTTAAGGTAGAAAATGAACCATGAAAATCTTCATAAGTATAATGGTTGAGTTTTCTGTGACCATAGAAGTCCATTTTTCAATGATATGAAATATTCCTTTAGTTTTTCATTGATAATGACTCATATATTTTATTAATAATGAAAAAATAAATAATATCACTTTCTATATTTTAAATATATATTTTATCATCACATAAGGATAAAATTATATGTTAATGAATATTAATTGATAATTTTATAACAATAAATTATATTTAATATTGTAACATCGCAAGGTTTTCTAAAAATAAATTGAAAATGCTTGAAATTTTGTTTAAGGTATATATTTATAAGTATCCTTGAAACATAATTTTATTTCTTCTATGTTTTGAATTTCAAGAAACTGTCATCTACATTTGTGTTCAGTATGTTATTTAGAGTCTGATGAAACAAACTTGTTTTTTTGGTGAATAGTAACATACCCATATGATTAGTAATATGAATAGTAATATGACCTCATGAATAGTAAATAATATTATTATTTTATTTTCCCAAGGCAATAGGATAATGGGATCTTAATTAATTTTCCAATGTCACATAAAACTAATTGCACTTCAATATTGTTATTTTTCGAATTAACTTTGACCTTATATAAAAATTAAATTAATAATATTTAGAAAATTATTTTTGAAAAATGGAGTTCATTTTTGAATTATACACGTCGAAAAATGGTTGGGGTAAATATTTGGTATTTTTCTGAAACTCTTGAATTTTCCATGAATCATGAAATACGATAAAATACCGTATAATAAATTTATCAGTAAAAATGCACTATTTATGATAACATAAGTGTTGCAAGGCCACTGCTTAAAACTAACATGATATTATCACTATTTAGGGCCAATTTATTTGAGATTATTCATAGTCTTGATAAAAATATTATAATAATGATTAAAATAATCTAAAATACCTCCCCTCCTCCACTATAAATACCACCCTCACTCCCCTCTTCCTCCCACACCTCTCAAGACTTGATCATTGTCTAATTTCTGCCAAATTCTCTTCCCAATCTTCTTCCCCACGTCCTAGAGCTACTGGTCTCACCAAAAGACCAAAATCAAAGCCCTTAAGAAGTATCTCAAGGAGAAGAGATCAAGAGGTAAACAACCTCTTTTATTTTCTTTCTTTTCTTTCATTTTTTGTTATTCTTTTCCATTCCCTTTGTATTGTGTTGGGATATTTCATTAAATATTCCCCCTTACTGTACATATATATTATTAATGATGATATATTCCATTCCTCTCATCAATCTTGTTTTTATGAAATTTTAAGAGACGTCGTTAGGCTGTTGAATTTTCATGAGAAATTTCTCAAGATTTTCTTTTATTTCATGATTCATTTTTCTTCTTTCCTCACTCCCTCTTATCCAAGAGGCATGAAATCTCCAGAATCATGTGTATTAATTATGTTCTCAGGATTATGTAAAATTCCTCATCATTATTCTTCTCCTCTTCCACTTATTTAAAGAATCAAAAAACATTGTCCATTTGTGTTGAATTATCGATATCGTGGATGATGTATTTTCAATTTCCATTAATTCTTTCAATTCTGGCCATGAAACCGTTTATATGGTTGCACCAGGTTATTATATATGTTTTATGACTCATATAAGGTTCTGTAATTATTTTGTACTCATGGTTCTAATTTAAAAGACAAAATGACGTTGTTATTATCAAAGAACCACTTAAATGATCTAAACGAACATCATTAATGTTTTATCTAATGAATCATCCTCATATAAAGAAATAAAAGTGATAAAGGGTGTAATTTATGGTACTGGAAATATTTGAATACTAATCCATTCCAATTCTAGAGTTTCACTTCCAATCAAAAAGAACGATTCATCATGAACCGATCGTGAAAATCATAAAAGAACTCACCCAAAATAATGCAAGGAATAAAATACTAACAATTAAGGGGTGAAATGAGATTATTAAATGACCATATAAGATGTTATAAACATGAAAATGTTTCTTTAAAATACTAATAATACTCTTTTAACCATTATACAGGAGGTTTAAACAATTTTGAAGTAAGACAAGCCTAAGGTAAGGGAATTCTTAACCCGATATTCATTTTTTGGTTTAACCTTCTACTTTATAATATATGTGATATTTAAATTGTTTTTGAGATGGTTATGTTTATATTATGTTTAATTATGTGTATTTACAGATTATATACATATTCCATCTACTCTATTAAGTATCACTTCTAGTATATGATGTTTATAAGGGACTTTTCTTCTAAAATCCTCTTTTAAAATTCTGTTTTACAAGATTCAAAAGCAATGTTTTTATGCTATTATTTATTTTGTATGATTATGTTTTGGTTATTGGGCATTGTTTTTTGATGAATGGTGGGACCTATATTTCCCTCCAATGAATTGGGTATGATTAAGTTGGAGGTCGGCTGTATGGTTACTCCAAGTGTAACTGCAATGGTTACAAAAAGTAAGGTAGCCATGAGGGTCACAAATTTTAATGTAGCCAAGATGGTTACAAGATTATGTAAGTAATTCCCCAAGATACCTCTATGATTATATTTATGTTTGTTTGGATCTTGTGTATATCTCATGTTAAACTAAGTATGTATTTATGGATGAAAAGTATTTCTTTTAAAAATGTTTTCATATGTTATGAGTATTCATGGACTAATGTGATTTTTCCTTCTTTTTCATACCTTACTGAGATTTTGTGCTCATCCCAAGTTTTTAAATGATTTTTCATAGGTTAATGGATGAGTAATACAATGAAGGAAGACATTTTAAATGTTGTAGAATTATCAATGAGTCTTATTTTAAGTTTTAATGTTTTATATTCTGAGATAAATGGAAAATGATTTTATGGTATCCACTATGTAACAATGTGTAATGTTATGAATGTTTTGTCTTAATTTTCTAAAGCTATAAACTTGAAAAGATCCTCAATGTAAAAGTAAGTTTTTTCTTGAATAAATTCAATATTACGTATGTAATAATTGTGGGTCGTTATAAATATATTAATTTGTTTCATTATATTAGTGATTATATAATAACGTTAAATACTTATACAATGCTGACACATTTCTTGCAAAACAAGTGGAGAAGTCTATGTCAATAATTTTAAAAGGAATTAAAAGTATTGAATTGTAGGAAATTATTTTGAAATAAGAATTTTATAGATTATTTTATGGTTTTAATTATTGTAAAATGGTTTATATCCAAATAAAATTGTTATCATGTGGGCATTGGACCCAACATAATTGAATTGTTTCAAAACTGGTGTTATTGATAATTTTTAATAAGTAATAATTGTTTAAATGATTTAAAATTCATGAAAATATTCTAATTTAATGTTTGAATGGGATGTGGTCTAAAATAAAAAAATTTGTACATTTATTATTCTCTTTTTATTTTATAGTGACTTTTAATGACATATAAAGAATAAATAATTTTGACATTGTAATAATCAACAAAAATGACACAAGAGGGTTAAAATAATGAGATCAGGAAAACGCCCACTTAAGATAGTCAATATATCATTTAATGAGAGGTTTGGGAATCATAATTAACCTAATACAAAATATATTATCTTGGTTCTAATTATATAATAAAAATATTTTCTAATTATTTAATACTTTATGAAATTCCACGAGTGCCCCTCCACTCACTTAAAAACTAGAACATCCCCTCCACTCTTCCATACAACTATTTAGAAGATTAGTTTGGAAATTACCTACCCATGTTCCTTCCATAATTACCTTCCTATGTGATAGAGATTATGATCTTTCCTAAAGACCACCATTTTAATGTTTATTATCTTAGACACAAGTGTTTCACCAATTATGGGATACAACACATAACAGAGTACATTCAATATTATTTTTTCCTCAACCTCTTATAAATATATGGTAAAAACTAAGAATAATTATTTTAGTAATTTCAATATACTATTTTGTTATTATAATTATTTCAATCCATTTTCTACCTTGTTTAAATATTATTAATTGTGAAAACATTGATCATGCATAGATACGACTTATTGCCCCCATTTAGAATTGTGATATGATATTCATCTCCATATTACATGTATGATGATAAATATAGAAATAATGAATATATGTGATATAATTCTAGTCCTATAATATTTTTATTTCATTTAACTTTGTATACATCAACTCATTAAAAATGAAATTTTTTCTCAAGCATACCTGTGGATAATCACCACCCCAAAGAAATGGATTCATTTTTCTTGTTCCCCTTTAAAGGGTGGATATAAATTTGTATATGATGAACAAATATGGTACTTATATTGTTATTTACATCAAATATATTATAGAACCATTATCAAATTGTAATGATCTAAACTCGTTAACAAACATTTTCATGAATAATGAGAAGTTTAGCACTCAAAAACGACGATTTTAATAATGAATTATTGATAAATTATTATTGAAATGTATTATGTAGAGAAAATTTCATAGTAAAAGTATTTATATGATTTATTTAATACATTTAAAAACAATTTAAATTTTTTATACATTTTGATAAAAGTACTAACGAAGTAATTCATACTTTCGTTATGGAGATTTCTTATCTCACTTTTATTTCAATTAGACAAATGACTTATAAAACACTTATTTATTTTTGGTAGTGTATATACTTCAAATGAATATATTTAGTGATTCATATCATTAATATTTTTTTGTTAAGAAATCCATTACAAGATCTATCTTTCATGTGATTTTTATAAAGGGATTACCAAATTTGTAAGTGTTAATCATCTAAAATAGTATTGTTTGGGCTATATGTTATGTTATACGCCTATATTATTGTATTTCATATATATAATACCTTGGTTATATTCTATCACTAATATAATTTCATCATGGTATTTAATTTTCAACATACCTTTATTTCTTTCATGGGTTATGAATAAAATGTATCCAAACTGGTATGGGAATATTGTTTCAATACCTTTATCATCGTGATTTTTTAAACTTGAATTTACATTGAGTAAATTTCCAAAAAACAATCTAATAAAAACATTAATTTATTCCTCTTATATGGTTATTTTTTCTTTTGGGATTATTTATTACCATTTACCACTTTTTTACTCAAAATGATTTACAAAATGTTTTTTAGAAAATTTGAAATTATTTCTCTTATTTCTGTCAGAAAATCATTTTCCTACATATAACAGTTTTCTAAAAAAATCAAGAATCTATTATAAATGTTTAATCAAAATAACTTTTACCCATGTTTTAATTATTAGAAAATGAATTAAATGGAATCTTTATGTACTTTTCTAAACAATGCACTTTTACAAAAGGGGTGAACATAATCGTTATTTTTAATGACTACAAATTGAATTGAATTTTCCTCTATCAATACCACAGAATACTTAAAATATTATTTTATATGTTTCTATGGATATTTTGAAATGAATATTTACCCTAATATTTTGGAAATATTATGATTTTAAATAATCCATTTTATAATAAATATGGTTTTCTCCTTAATACATTTTTCAAGTGATATTTTAAATAAATTATAACCCATGATTACCTCCATTGATGTTACTTATGATTCACTAAGGATATATTATATGAATACATACTTATCCTTTCCCTTTTTATTATATGGTTATGATAATAATTTATTGATGAATATAGTTGTCTATTATACAGGTTATGTTTTGAAAAAATTTTTAATTTGTTTATTATCTTATTGCATACATATGAATGAATTATGAAAATGTGTTGGGTGGATTCATTATTAACTTCACATTCTTTATTTAAATACTGATAATTCATGAGATAAATATGTTATGTTTAAACCATAATTATAGTTCACAATGTTATGCGTGGACCTAGTTTTTATGACCATAGTAATACATGTTTACCTAGTTTCAAGTAAATAATTGTATAAAACAACCTGATGTCATCTCCTTAACATAAAAAATAAACCTATTTAAATTTAGAAACGTTCAAAATTTTATAACATTAGAATTTTTATATATCCCAATGCTTATGTTGTGATCTTGGGGATAATGATTGATTTTTTATGATTCTACACTCTTATTAACATTTGTTTATTAAGATATATTTTTATACCACTACCCATGTTTATGATATATGATAGATTCGATATCAATTTTGAATGTTTTAAAAAATTATGTAATACCCTTATGTTTTTCATGTTTTTTATATGATCGTTCATTTATATCTCATGAATTTACCCTTGTAGACCATGTGAGCTCACTCTTTCTAATGTTTTACTTCCCTAGGTGGGAGGAAATGATTCAAGTAACATATTTATAAGAAGTGGTATATGTTACAATATATTTATGGGAGATGTTGAAGATGATTCCTAAAAAGATATTATTATGTATATAGTCCCTAAATAGAGTAAAGCCTTAAGGTTATGGCATGCATCATATTGTTATGTAATGGATATTCATCTAATAAAATGTAATATATATATTCTAAAATTATGTGTTTAAATATTTAGAACATAGAAAATATGTATTTGTGTTTATTACAACATCATAATATTCCTAGTTGACTTAGGAACTATGGATTTAGGGGGATTCAACCCTAAAAGGAAACAAATTCCGAAATAGATTGAAAATTCTTCACATAAATCACATAACGTGATTTTTATTCAAGAATAATTATAATTATGTTTTCCAAAACATGAAAACCATGAAAATGGATGAATCATCATTCTATTGTCCCAAAAAAATTATACTTAATAATCAAAATCTTTATGAGAATAATAAAAAATAGAAAGAGAGGATTTTTGTTTTTGAAGTTGAACTCAATGCCTCAAAAGGGGATAATATTTGGGTCATAGATAACTGATGTTCCCCTCACATGCTATGAGACATAAAACTTTTAAAATATATATAATTTTGAAATATAGTATCATAAAAACTTGTAAATTATGGGTCACTAAATGTTAATATATTTTTTTAAACAATTAATGGATAGGAAATATGAAATCAAAAAACATGATTTATAAAGATGGATTGAAAAACCAACTATTAAGTATTAATAAAAAAATTATTTATATAATAATCAAATTAAAAATAATGTGTTCTTGGTTAAGTACCATAATTATGGAGTAGTGACAATAGGATAGTGAGATGGTGTAAATGTATTTCATGTGGGTGATATATGAAATTTATGATATATGAGAATCCAAGAAAAAAATTTATTATAGAACAAAATAATGATAATTTGTTTTCAAAATATGGTGAACATGATCACCCAAAGGGACCATTTCATTGATGTTTTGTAATTTAAAATTGAAAGGAAGTGAATGTACTAAACATAACAAAATTGGAAAATTATTAATTCTTCACACATGATTGTTGAAATTCTATCTACTTAACCTTTAGAGATTATTCCATTAGATGTGTGAATACTAATAAGGATAGATTGAACCAAATTAGATTAGTAAATTGTTAACCCTATTGATGAAATCAATAACTTTACTTGAGTTATGTTTATAAAAAAGCAGTATGATCCATTAACATTGTTTAATTTATTGAGCATGTATTGAAAAACAATTTTATTTTACTCTCAATATGATCTGTATAGAAAATTAAATTACGCTTAAAAATGTTAATTTGTATGTTTATTTAGATAAACATGGAATAAAAAATGAACATATATTTATATACACAATTCAAAAGTGTGGTTTGGATTAATGGAAGAAAAACAATTTTCTAGGTATGAATTAGGTAATATTAGATAAGCATAACATATCATAGAATATTTATAGGTATTCTATTAGTTAATTTTTTCACATTGAAAACCATTTTGAAATTATAAGATTCTAAAATAACCCCATAATAGATTTATAATAATTTTTATATATTCATAAGGTATTTAGCTATGTTTGGAACCCCTTTTGTTTTCAAGGTAAAAGGTTAAAATAATTGTATATTTTGAAATAAAAGAAATGATGGAATATTCTTAGGATATATTCATAATTGAATAGGTAATCACTACTATAATAATTTAACTTTAAGGATAATTGATACAAAAAAATGTAGATATCATGGAACATTCAATATAGGATGTATTACACATTGAATCAAGTCATATATTTTAGTATTTTGGTTTATTAAGAAGCCTAAAATAATTTTATAAAATGGATAATTGACGATTATGAACCAGTGGAAGATAAATATTCATCTATTTAATGTTATAAAGAATAATCTCCTACATCTCATCCAAATACGAGAAGGAATGTATAGGTATAAAATATCGTTACAGTTAAAACATTATCATAAAAAATAAAGATAACTTTGAGTTCAAAATCTGAAACATCATTATTAACTAATTTTGTATGTATCAATGTTGAAAAATAATTGATGTGTAAATATTGGGTTGATTCTATTAATGAATATTTGAATTGATTAAGAATAATGACACCTAGGATTGGGTACCGAATCCAAAAGCATATAATGTCATCATTATAGAGTGAATTTTCTAATAACAGTTGAATGAAAGAGTTGAAATGGTGAGACATAGAGAAATATTAGTCTATAAAGTATATTCATATGTTAAAAATGAGACTATTATGTGTAATATTCACCAGTTACAAGGTGTGAACCATTTGAATGTTTCGTACTATTAAAACATAAAGGAAATGTTATTTTTTAAAAATTGATGTCATGTCTACCTTTATAAATTTAGAGTTTGAAGATGATGTATGTATTGTGTAAACATGTTTTTTATTCTTTAAAAAATCTATAATAATATTTTTATGTTAAATAATGATTCATTTAAATTTAAAAATATCCAATAAACTTGGAATTTAAGCAAGACACAGTCTTGATGATATTGAATTTCAGAAAGGGGAATGTGGAAAACATCCTCAATATGAAATATAAAAAGTGGTGTATCTAAATGTTATTTATTATTTATATGATACTAAAATTTCAATTAATGATAATTTAGTTTGTGATAAGTCTTCCAAGAATAAGAAGATATTGTTTGAAAATAAAATTCTTTGATAGTAGATATATGTTCTTGGCCTAAAACTATCCCACAAAAAATATCACATTTTTATTTCCCAATTTAACTATTATAGTTTTCATTTAATATTTTACAAAATGGTATATTATAATATTATTTAAACACTAATTTTAGTTTGATAAAATATTTTAATGAAACATTTATATAAAAAGTTTATCCAAGGGTCTTCCGAAAGATGATTAAATGTATGATTTATATAATTACATCAATACCATAACATTTGTTTGTTATTAGACTCTATTACTAGTATAAAAAGATACCCTATAGATTCATATTTTATTGTTTCTATGATGATTTTGAGGTTTAATAAATGTAAACCATGTTTTGGAGTGCAATATTTCGAAAAGGGTATACTTAATATATACAGATACTCATATTTATATTGGTCAAGAGTTATTGATTATATGAGGACTGCATATCAGGATATATCTTACATGGTGAGATTTGTGTTTATTGGTGTGACACTATGAGAACCTAAAAGAAGAACATTTTTTCCATAGGGTATGTGTCATAGAAAACTGAGCCTAAATAGCCCAAAAAGATTATTTCATTAAGTTTAATATCTTCGATAACTTTTATGAACATGCATCCTCGAGTTGAAATGAAGAGTAATAAAATATAATTTCATATCCTAACCATTAAATTTTCATTTTTGAAAATTTAATAATAAATAATTACATTTTATTATAAATAAAATAAGATCCATTCAAAATATGAAATTATTTATTTAAAGACATTATTTGTTTGTTAACACCGGTTTGGTCATTCTTTGCGCACATAATATAAAATTAATTTTTACCAATTCTCAAGAATTTATTTTATAAAATTAAATTAATTTTTAATAGCATCATATTAAAGATATATTATATTGATGTTTTTACATTTTTCCTGAAATTTGTCATTTTCAATGAATAGTGACAAATACTTAATTTGAATTGAAAATGTTCTTTTTATTTTTATTATCAAAATATATAAATTATATTTGGAATTAGTATTAAGGTAAAATTAGTTCAATTATATACTTATTAATATAATTTTTTAAATTTTAATTAATTAAATTTTCGAAATTTGATATAAAAACATTGTAATCTTTTGAAGATTGGAACCTAAAAAACATCTATTACCATCGTGAATACTTGATTAATTTTATATTAAAATTATCCACATATGTGAATGCAATTTATAAAAGTGGATTTCAATAGATTAAATATTATTTATTTATTATAATATATTTAAATTTAATTTTTATCCCAAATTTATTGTGAAAAGTATAAAGTTTATTTACCATGGTTATGGTTGAAATGGATTTACGGGGGCGGGGGGGGGGGGACTAAAAGGATAAGAAGAAATTTAACTAAAAACATATTTTAAAGATAATTTATGGACACATTTAAAACTTATAATTTCTATGTTTTCATAATAAACCATTTTTTACCCTTTAGGAATACAAAAAATGATGGTATACATTTTTCTCTTCGAATATTACAAGTGTGACACTCACCTCACTTAATAAAGGCCACCCGTCTCCTAACATTTTCACATGTTAAAAAACATTTTGTTTTCACACGAACTTACTAATTGAAATAAAAAATTCCTTCATATTATCCTATATACCTTATTGTTTTATAAATCAAAAGTAGGAATTTATTTATTTTTTCAATCTAAAAGAGCTTACATGATAAAAATGTAAAGTTATTCAACTAGTGTTTTTTACTTCATCTTACTCATACTTATTTTCTTATTAAATCATTATGACATAATAAAATCATTATCATAACTATAATAAGATTTATTCTGTTAATTTACTGTCCAACATCAATAAACACTTCCATCGAATGGGTTCTAAAATCATATTTCGTGTGTATGGAGGACTACAACCTCGCAAATCAATATCATCCATTTTCCATTACCACATCTCTCAGTTGGGTATAGTGATGCATAAAAAATTTATATATAATATTTATAACATAAATATACATCTATAGTCATTATATCATATATATTCATTTCTTATTTACATCTTATAGGGGATATGATGACTTCGGTCATGTGTACGATGGACTATCACCTCACGAAGCGATGTGATTCATTTTTCAGTAACTCATGACATGAAATGCAACACCGATTAAGTTATTGAATATATGTGAAAGAAATGAAATAATTATGATAATAATAAATTATTTCTCATTTCAAAAATATAATATTTCATATACAATATTATAGTGAAAAATTATAACATAGTTCTTGCATGTGTCGACTACCTCCTCTATAATGTGATGTGACTCCATTTTCATCTACACACCAGATGGATGATGTAAATAAGTATATTAATATAACATATATGATATTAAAAACATTATATAAATATAATATATTACTTATCTTAATTTTTTATTTATATTATTAATATTAAATTGTTACTCATGCGTATGTATGACATACCGTCTTCATGATTGTAACAAAATTAATTTTTAGAAATCATTATACATGAATAGTTTTAAAATAATATTGTTTTTTAAAATATTATAATTATTTAATGGAAACTATTTTTGAGATTATGGAACTATTTCATATAAAAATTAGTTATAACATTCATGATAAATCCCGAATGAGGAAATAAGGTAATTAACACCCATAAAATGAAAATAATGAATGATTATTAAAGAATGGATGAAAATTTGTTATAAAAGGATCATATATGATATTCTAAATATTTATATTGTTATGTTATAAGTTAATATAATGTAAAAAATCGATATACAGTTTGTCAAAGCACTTCAACAAGAAAAAAAGCTTAGTAAGGGATATTTTCTCAATCACATTTCATTATGGAACATTTGTTTGTTATGAACAAATTTCATTTATATGGTTAATAAGATGAAACATTCACTTGTAATATCATAAATAAATAACAATTAATGGTATTAGGGGTTTAAATTTGAATTATTTAATCCAATGGGATTTTAAATAAAAGATACCAAGTGGTAAAGATTTTCACAACTCAGCCTTTTTATCTAGTTATACTACTTCTTCATCATATTTGACTTTAAAAGATTATTGGTAAAATGCCTTTAAATTATCTTATTTTTATTTTTTATTTTTTATGTGGATTTACATTTGATATTCATTATATATTTATTTATTAATTCTCACTTAAATGTTATGATACTTTCAGGGCTTTATTTCAAAGTTTCATTCTAATCGAGATTGTTTATTCTTGAAATTTTAATGAAGGCAATTATTCGATAATTACCTAATGAACCCATTTGATTTTATCATCCACTTTTTATTTATAGTTTTTTCATTTAATATAACAATTTTAATCACTATGGTACCTAAAATAATTGAGAATTTTTGTTTATGAAAATCATACTTTATTTCTATCTTCGGACTTAAATCAATTTTTTTTTAAACCTTGTTTTCAAAAAAAAATCAAATCTATTTTTAAACGTTTTATATTGATATAATTAAGAAACTATTAACCATTTTTTAATTTTCAAAAGTAATTTTGAAATAATATTTATTTCATTTGAAAATAATTCCCATTTGGAATTTACAAAAAAATTAAAATGAATAATTGTTTTGACATGTATGGAAAGAATGGAATTTATATCCTTCATGAAAAATCAATTTTCTAAATTTTCCATTATATATTTCGGAGAATATTTTCGAAGAAATATATTTTGAAAATATTTTATGGAAAATTATATTTTAATAAATAATAATCAAAATTAAAATAATATTTTCTTTAAGAAGTGTTTTAAATATATTTTTATGGTACTTATATTCTTCAAAGGAAAACCCCATTATTCCACCTCTAATAGGGTTTATATTGGATTGATACAGCCCATATTGTTTCTATAGATTTTCTTTGATCATGTTGAAAATGTAATGTATTGAAACTCACTTTATTTATTCATTTTTGTAGTCATTTAAATTCTCATGAAATATTCACTTACCTATGATCATTGGACATTAAATTTCCCAAAAGTATCAAATTATTTATCACGTATATGAATATTTCTTAAACCATATATATATTCTATCAACGGTGTTTTATAATGAATATTTTTTGTTTATTTTTTTTGAAATATTGATAAATCTGTATTCAATATTTAGTACATAAATTTTCTGACAAGTCTTGTTGTTCATGAATTAAAATGACCATTCGATATATTATAATTCTTTATAATTTAAGACAGAGGTGGGATATTATTATAGGTATCCCCATGATTCATCAATTGTCTAATGTTTAGAATAAATAAACTAGAATTAAATGGCGTATTACATATATTTTTAAACTATCTTGTGAATGTTATTAATGGTATATGTATCATGTTCTTGAAACATAGAGTCCAACAATTTTGAATTTATACCATTAAGAATTCAATTACTTTTATACATGAAATTTTAAGTGTGTTATTATATATTGAATAATTTCATTAAAAATGTATAGAATAATTTGGTTGTGTTTTCAGTTTTTACCTTTCCGTATTAAACATTCCTTATCATGTTCTTTAAATGGAATTCATGCCTTGTTATTAACCTGTCCATATTGATTATTCATTATATAATAATTTAAATAGAATGTGTGTTAATTTATTTGACATTCCATGTCAATTATTATTATTTACTCATGATATATTCAAGTTTACATAAACCATACTATGAATTTGAAAACACCCTTATTTTTTTATTTATCTGGAATCCATTATCTGCACCATGTTTTATATAAAATGTTATTCTTAAGGGAGTAATTTTTTTCAAAAAAAATTATGTCGTAATTTATATATTCAAAAGTAATTTGAGAATCATATATGAATGTAGATTATCATGTTTATTAAACTATTATGTCTATTGGGATGTGCTTCAATGTATCTTATTCCATTATAATAAAGATGTCACATGATCCTATCTACTGGGGTTGTGGTCATTACAGTTGGTATAATAGGAATTTTTTTACATGAAATAGAATATATATTGTAATAAACATAGATTTTTAAACATAATTGTATAATACACATTGATATTAATTATATAAGAAACAAATTTTTTTTTGTATGGTTGATATTATGTGGGATTTACTAGAAATTAATGATTTTCTTAGTACGAAAAGTTGAAATGGTTCTACAATATATGTTCCAAGGGGTAACATCTCCGAATAGGGTGTATTCAGATTGACCTTGTAGTCACCAGAGGAAGAAAAATAGGCCTCACTATGCACCTAGTTTGATCTACTTGAGGTAATTATTAGGATAATTCAAATTTTACCGACAATAAATTATGAATGATTTGAATAGATAATGACAATGAATGTGCTATGTTTCCTTATATTAAAATTTTGGTGTCATTATATATTTATTCTAGTAATGATTTTATGGTTTTCCTATTATGATAATTATTTATTACACTATGTGTTTTGGTTTTAGTCATTTTTTTATCCCAAAATTATTCAGGTTAAAATTAAAAATGAAGGAAAATGTGGTTGTAACGAGAAACCAAATTGGAAGATGACCATAGTGAAAATTAATTTAATTTTTTCTAATATTTTTTCATGAATATTTTTAACAATCTATACATTAACCAACTGTAACATCCCGACCCGGATCACCACTAAAACGGAGGTCAGACCGGTTGCCACATGACCTCAAGTGCGCCTCCCCATAAGCCAGATGCTGCCGACTAGTAGTGAGGGTTTAGGGATAGTCAATGGGAAGACTATACCCTCATTTTAGTGTTCAAAAATAGACAAAGGAAATAAATAGAGGAAACAGTATAATATATGAATACGCATCGAAAAGCCGAATTTATAAATCTTGTACAAAACAAATGGCCAACGCCAAATTATACAGTGGATGCATGTATGACATTCTAATGATAAAAAAGTAGAAAACAGTGTATAAAACAGCATGCTTTACATTTAAATTCATAAATAAATAAATAATGACTCAATGCCCCAAGGGAGATCTCCTCGAGCATCCTGAGCCTCCGCTCAGTCATGTTCTCCTAACTTCCTTGTAAATGAAAACAACATAGTCCTGCAACCAAATAGAATCTACTCGGGTACCCAGTGCAATTGCAGCCCGAGTAGGGTGTGAGATATAAATCTCAGTAGGCCAGGACCACCAGTGTCTACCCCAAACCAGACATTTAATAAATAACATATAACATGTGAAGGCATGCATAAATTAACTAAATGGTATAATGTAACTATATACCCAAGTACCTGCTTCAGCCCACAGCTGGTGTTTGAACCTGCATTATACATTTTTCATACATACTCAATATTCATTACATAATCATTCATCAGTTATTAATTATTCTAATCTTAATAAAATTTTGAAGGTCTTGAGATTCAGCCTACGCCCAACATCTCCCATATAAATCACTCACCAAAAATGTCTCTAAAGACCATCTATGTAATCAAAGTAAAGACTAATTCCAAGCTTGTGCTTTGGCTTGGTTAACACATCCTAAGTTAATCAATTCAACCTTTCATATACTAAGTCTGAGCCTGCCCATTAAAAGTGGTTCACCAAATTCATGAATATGTCTGAAACCTTCCTCATAAACAATTCACAAATCATCATGTCTCAACAGCATTCTTTAACCATTAACTCATTACATGCATGATCAATTGGACCCATAGTAAAATGTTAATTAATGGGTGTAGAACATCATGTCTATCTCCCTCGTGAGTATTAAGAGCGTCAGTCCTCGTCTCACAACCAATGGGTATTTGGAGCATCAGTCTCAGACCCATAGAAGAATATTTGCTTGCAAGCTGGGTGTAGAACTCCATGTCTAGCTCCCCGTGAGTATTTGTAGCTTCAGTCCTTATCTCACAACCCATTTATCAATAATACGTGTATATTTATCATTGGTGTAGAACACCATGTCTATCACCCCGTGAGTATTTGGATCTTCAGTCCTTGTCTCACAACCCATTTATCAATCATACATATATATTTATTGTTGGTGTAGAACACCATGTCTAACACCCCAAAACCATCCATTAATTAATTCATAAATTAACTAATCCAATCCTTTAATTAATTCAACAACTAATTAACAACATAAATCACCGGTCAAAAGTCAACCCTTAATTAACCATTCAACATCTCAATAGTAAGTAATTAATCAACAATTAATTGTTCTTAGAAATCCAAATAAATAATTAACTCAACAATTAATTATCCAAATTTGTTAACAAGTCTGAACCCGTCCACTCATAAAGTGATTCATCCAGGACATTAACAATTTACATGCACATCATAATCATCACAAAACATGCTGAACAAGCCCATATATTTAGCAACCATCTCACACATCATCTCATAATATAGAACAACTCCATCCAAGACAACTTAATGCATGGAAATGTAACAAGTATCAAAAAGTACCATTGGCTAATAGTCTTAACAAATAATCAATTCACAATCTTAATTTAATGCATGAATATTAATTAATTCAAAAATTAATTAATTAAATATTATCTATTAAACCAATCATAAATTAATTAACCATTTAACATTTAACATGTAATAATTTATCGATCCATTAATTATTACCAATTACCAATTTATACTTTTGAACGTGTCAAATATTCAATATTCCCAATAATCATTAAAAGCCACACATTTTATTCCAACTCATGACTTGATAATTAATTCTACACTTAATTACTCTATTATACATTCTTCCCATTCAAATCATTTAACTGTTTAATCATATCTCTATAACCAAATTAGCAAAACATGCTTAAAAAAACAACACAAGTTCAAGCCCTCATTTATCTCACATGGGCGACATCATTTAATAACTTCAAAAGTTTCATGCATCGACATGTCAAAATCAAGGAAACATACATTCTCAATTTATTTAAAGAGCTATAATTCTTAAAATAATGTGTTAAGGATTTGAGACCCTACCTCGGGGTAGAACCATTTTAAATCCGAAGCGCTTTAATTTACTTGGCAGTAATCAGTCCATAACTGGTCCGTAATCGCACATACGCACACCATTATATATATATGTGTGTGTGTGTGTGTGTGTGCATGCGTTGTCTACATTGATCAATGAAAATTACATATATTAAACTGGTAACCAGAATCAAAGTCGTAATGAACAACGCACCTCTAACTTGGAACCAGGAACTCATAAAAAAATTTAACAGGCCTTAATATAACCGTTGTAAAGCCAAACCACAGGTTTAGAAACTAACTCAAACCAACGACGGCCAGACAATTCAAGACCATCTGCCTCACGTTGGGCGGCGGATGTCAGATTATGGACCAATGGGTCCCGATTCAACATTCGTATATCCTAAAAATAGAGGAACACAATGATCGGATTATACCTGAACCTTTGGATTTTAGATGAGAAAACAAGGTGAGAGAGAGGAGTCAAATGATAGATTCGAATCACCAGTTATACGCAGACAGAATCACCTTGACGAGGTGGAGAAGATTCGTGAAGAGTTCCAGGGGAATCGTCGCACACAAAGTGGATTCTGGGAGAGGGGTGGTGCACCTCTAGGTATTCTCTAGAGGGGGGTTGCACCACGAAGGTCATGCACTACAGGAGCTCCGCCCGGGTGTCGTGCTGCTGTAGGGAGGGTCACTCTGGGGTTCACGTACCTCTTGGTCGCATCGCGGGAAGGAGATCACACCGAGGAGGGAGCTCAAAGGAGGGAGGAAGGGGCCACGTCATGGGGTACGCTAATGCATGCGTGTTGCACCTTGTGCATAGGGAGGAATAAGAGGGGAATTTGATTCCCTTTATTTTCTTTTTCAAATCCCTAAATTAATTGCAATTAAAAATAATTATTATTAAACTCTTAACACCCAATAATAATACTACCATTAATGCAATAATAATAATAATAAAATATAATAATAATACTCATTTGATTATTATTATTTTATACATTAAACACTTATCTAAAAAGTAAAAAAAGTCCCCAATTAATCCATCTTAAAGGAAACATTTCATTTGAGAAAATCAAACTCCCCTTTACTCCACAATTAAATTAATATCTCTCTGACTTCAAAGTAATAAAAATTCCTTTCCCGCAATTAATTAAATTATTTTTTCCTTGAATTTAATTAATTATCAAAATAATAATAATATTAATAATAAATAAATTATTATTATTATTATTATTAAAACGTTCATTTTTTTATATTCCAACCAAAACTCCCAAATTCATTACTATTATTATTTATAAAATAATACCCATAATGATCAATAATTATGACAATCGTAAAACCATAATAAATATATAATTATTATTACTCAAACCCTTGATATAACCCAACAACTCTATTAAATAACGAAACTCCTTTATTAAATTCAAAACTGCTTATTTAATTAAGTGTTTCATCGAGATACCCAACAACCTCATTAAATTCAACTAAATATTACACCCCATTAAATAAAAACAAAACTTTGAAAAACCCCATAATTAAATTGTATTAAAATAAATAATAAAACACACATTTTAATTATGTCCAACCCCCATATTTAAATCCACATTAATTATCCAATTCATTTTTAACCTTCATTTATTATTCGTGTAATAAATGTTTCATTATTATTTATAAAACTCCATATTGATCATTAAATTATTTTAACATTTATTTAACTAGGTAACCAAAAAATAATAATAACATCATTATTATTATTATTATTCAAACTTTCATTTATTTAAAAATCCAAATCCCCAATTTATTACAATATCATTAATATGATAAAAACATCAACCCATAACCACTCATCTAATTAAAAGTTTCATTGAGATGCTCAAAATCCACATTTAATTCTCATAAATGATACACTCCTTTAATATGCAATTAAAATCTCAAAGTATCAAAATAATTTATGACTTCGTAATAATAACAATGACATTATTATTATTATCACATTCCTCCATTTATTAAAAAAGTTGTCCTTTAATAATTATGAAACTCTTCTTTTAAATAAAACAGTTCTTTGATAAACCCAAAATCCACGTCAATACCTTTAACTGACATTTAGTTAATTCTTTAACATTCAATAAATTTAACAACCACAATAATAGTAATAATAAAATCATTATTATTATTATTATTGAAAATTTATTTTAATTAATCCAAAACTCTCATATAATCATATTTAATTAAAAATAATAATAATAATTTATTAAATAAGATAAACTGCATAGGTTGGACCGCGACCATGCGCTACCCATGCAGATACATTAAAGTTGATTTTTCTGGATCCGGTTCTCCTGAGACTCATCAGGACAACCGCTAAAATTTATTGGGTAATTACACAATTCTAGAAACGACGGCATTAGGTGTTTCAACACTCAGAATAAAATTCCAGAGCTCGGTTTAAAAAAATGAACTGTTGATAAATCGAAAAAATTCGTATTTTAACCTGGTTCAATAACACGAGAGTTTACAATATACCCACCTTAAAAACTTCTCGTCCCCGAGAAGCCATCAGGAACCACTACTAAATCAACCGACCTACCAAGGTCATCTAAGAAGATCAGTAAAAATATTACCAAACAACTCTGTTCTAAAAGCTCGACATCACATGCTGACACATTTATCAAAAATGATGCAACAATACCCACCTTAGGATTTTCCTTGACATCTCAAGAAAAGATTAGCCGCCCACCAGCGCGTGTTTTTAGAATACATTAATGCATGTGTGTGACATTCCTTGAACCATGTTCACCACGTCAAACATTGATCATAAAAATCCGTAACATAAACCTATCGGCGTGCCAAAACAACCGAGTCCCAAGAAGTCCTCCCGAGTAGTGGGACAAACTTACTTTAATAGCCTAGAACATTCTGTGGGTACTACCTACCACGGGTTAGCCCCTTAAAAACCATAAACATTGACCCTCTCTCTTGGTCTCGCAAAACATAAATCCCAAGGTTCACAAAACCCTTTTTCTTTTAGTAATTTTAATTAATTATTTCATCCTTTCAACATTTGAATGAATTTCAACATACAAACAAGTACATATTCACAAGAAGTCACTTGGTTTTCAAAAAAACTATGAAAAAAGGCATGTATTCACAAAAATCCTCTTTAATCATCATAAAAAGTTATTCCAATATAAACAGGAAATTTAGCATCTAAATTCCATTTACAGAACATGTGACTTCTAATGTTCTCATTTATTCAATCTGGGTTCTTCCAAAAGCAACCCAAAAATAGTTCATTATAATCAAAACTCTGCAGTTTTACATTTGTAGCCATTTTCAAAAATATTATGGTTATATAAGGTTCAAACACATGGGTGGCCATCTACCAATCGATAAGGTGCCCATACACCTTATCACTGGAATCTGGCTCCCATTTATCACAATCAACAATTGTTTAACATTTTATCTTTAGCACCCCTTTCACATATACAAAACATCTCTAATATGTTAGCATAAGAAGTAACACAACAACATGCTATAACACAGAAGCATGGCACAACAACAAAACATGCTAATAACTGAAATAATATGGAATATAATCACTCATGAATAATAAATCTATTACCAGATAAAGCTATCTAGAGAGACATATTAAAACAGATCAAAACATGTCATTGCACCCAAGGAACACAATCCAAATTAGCAGGAATCGAACTAATGAAACTACAGGGCATGTTATATGCATGAAATGTGAATCTATAAGTGACTAAGATGATGCATGTATGAAACTTCCTTACAATATCAGGGCAAGACAATTATTTTTCAAAATTCTCAAAATCAATAAATAGTAGAAAATACACCAGTCACTCAAGGTGAAATCATATCAACTGTTACCACTAATAGTACAAACATCAATTCCCATCCCTAGCCACTTGGTCATTTCCCATACATGAGGTGATTATTCCCAAGTATGGCTATTAACCCAAGCGCCGACACATTCCTAGTCTCCTGTCTACCAACCCCAAAACATAAAGACAAAGGAAAAGAGTGAAAACCTAAACCTCTGATACCACTTTGTAACATCCTGACCCAGATCACCAAAAAATGGAGGTCGGAACGGTCGTCACATGACCTCAAGCACGCCTCCCCGTACTCTAGAGGCTGTCGACTAGTAGTGAGGGTTTAAGGATAGTCAGTGGGGAGACTATACCCTCATTTTAGTGTTCTTAAATAGACAAAGGCAATAAATAGAAGAAACGGTATAATAAATGAATAAGCAGCGAAAAGCATATTTTATAAATCTTGTACAAAACAAATGGCCAACGCCAAATCATACAGCGGATGCATGCATGACATGCTAATGATACAAAAGTAGAAAACAGTGTACAAAACTGCATGCTTTACATTTCAATTCATAAATTAATAAATAATGACTCAAATCCCCATGGGAGATCTCCTCGAGAATCCCGAGCCTCCGTTCAGTCCTGTGATCCTACCTCCCAAGTAAATGCAAAAAACATAGTCCTGCAACCAAATAGAATCTACTCAGGTACCCAGTGCAATTGTGGCCTGAGTAGGGTGTGGGATATAAATCTCAGTAGGCCATGACCACCAGTGTCTACCCCAAACCAGACATTTAATAAATAACTTATAACATGTTAAGTCATGCATAAATTAAGTAAACGGTACAATGTAACTATATACCCAAGTACCTGCTTCAGCCCACATCTGGTGTTTGAATATGCATTATACATTTGTTATACATACTCAATATTCATTACATAATCATTCATCCGTTATAAATTATTCTATTCTTAATAAAATTATGAAGGTACTGAGATTAGGCCTACGCCCAACATCTCCCATATAAATCACTCACCATAGATGTCTCTAAAGACCATCTATGTAATCAAAGTAAAGACTAATTCCAGGCTTGTGCTTTGGCTTGGTTAACGCGTCATAAGTTATTAAATTCAACATTTCATAGACTAAGTCTGATCTCTCCCACTAATAGTAGTTCTCCCAATTCATAAATAAGTCTGAAACCTTCCTCATAAACAATTCACAAATCATCATGTCTCAACAACCTTCATTAACCATTAACTCATTTCATGCACGAACAATTGGACCCACAGTCCAATGTTAATTAATGGTTTTAGAACATCATATCTAGAACCCTCATGAGTATTTGTATCATCAATCCTTGTCTCACAACCCATGGGTATTTGGAGAATCAGTCTCTGACCCATAAAAGAATATTTTCTTGCAAGCTGAATGTAGAACGCCATGTCTAGCACCCCGTAAGTATTTGGATATTCAGTCCTTGTCTCACAACACATTTATCAATCATACATATATATTTATCATTGGTGTAGAACACCATGTCTATCACCCTGTGAGTATTTGGAGCTTCATTCCTTGTCTCACAACCCGTTTATCAATCATACTTATATATTTATCGTTGGTGTAGAACACCATGTCTAACACCCAAAACCATCCATTAATTAATTCATAAATTAATTAATTCAATCCGTTAATTAATTCAACAACTAAGTAACAACATAAATCACCCGTCCAAAGTCAACCCTTAATTAACCTTTAAACATCTCAATAGTAAATAATTAATTAAAAATTAATTGTTCTTAGCAATCCAAATAAATAATTAACTCAACATTTAATTATCCAAATTCTTTAACAAGTCTGAACCCATCCACTCATACAGTGATTCGTCCAGGACTGTAACAATTTACATGCACGTCATAATCACCACAAAACATGCTGAACAAGCCCATATATTTATCAACCATCTCACGCATCATCTCATAATATAGAACAACTCCATCCAAGACATCTTAATGCATGGAAATCTATCAAGTATCAAAAAGTACCATTGGCCAACAGTCATAACAAACAATCAATTCACAATCTTAATTTAATGCATGAAAATTAATTAATTCAAAAATTAATTAATTAAATATTATCTCTTAAACCAATCATAAATTAATTAACCATTTAACATTTAACACGTAATAATTAATCCATCCATTAATTATTGCCAATTTCTAATTTATACTTTTGAATATGTCAAATATTAAATATTCCCAATCATCATTAAAAGCCACACATTTTATTCCCACTCATGACTTGATAATTAATTCTATAATTAATTAACCTATTATACATTCTTCCCATTCAAATCATTTAACTGTTTAATCATATCACTATAACCAAATTAGCAAGACATGCTTCAAAAAACAACACAAGTTCAAGCCCTCATTTATCTCACATGGGCGACATCATTTAATAACATCAAAATTGTCATGCATCGACATATCAAAATCAAGGAAACTTACATTCTCAATTTATTTAAAGAAGCTATAATTCTTAAAATAAAGTTTAAAGGATTTGAGACCCTACCTCGGGGTGGCACCATTTTAAATCTGAAGCTCTTTAATGTACTTAGAAGCAATCTGTCCATAACTGGTTCGTAATCGCACATTTGCACACCTTTATATATATATATATATATATATATATATATATCTGTGTGTGTGTGTGTGTTGTCTACATTGATCAATGAAAATTACATATATTAAACCGGTAATCAGAATCAAAGTTGTAATGAACAACGCACATCTAACTTGGCACCCAGAACTCATAAAATATTTTAACAGGCCTTAATATAATCAGTGCAAAGTCAAACCACAGGTTTAGAAACTAAGCCAAAACAATGGCGTCAAGACAATTCGAGACCATCCACCTCGCCCTTGGTGGCGGATATCGGATTATGGACCAATGGATCCCATGTCAACATTCATATATCCAAAAAATATAGGAACACAACGATCAGATTAAACCCGAACCTTTGGGTTTTAGATGAGAAAACAAGGCGAGAGAGAGGAGTCAAATGATCGATGAGAATAACCAGTTATACGCAGACAGACTCACCTTAACGAGGAGGAAAAGATTATTGAAGAGTTCGAGGGGAATTTTCGCGTGCAAAGTGGAGTCCGGGAGAGGGATAGTGTGCCTCTAGGTATTGCCCAGAGGGAGGTTGCGCCACAGAGGTCGCGCACTGTAGGAGCTCTGCGCGGGTGTTGCGCTACTGTAGGGAGGGTCTCTTAGGGGTTCGCGTACCTCTTGGACACACCGCGGGAAAGAGCTCACACCGAGGAGGGAGCTCGAAGGAGGGAGGAAGGGGACGCATTATGGGGTGTGTTGTTGCATGCATGTTGCACCTTGTGCGTAGGGAGGAATAAGAGGGGAATTCAATTCCCCATATTTTCTTTTTCAAATCACTAAATTAATTTCCATTAATAGTAGTTGTTATTAAAATCTTAAAACCCAATAATAATACTACAATTAATGAGATAATAATAAAAATAAAAGATAATAATAATACTCATTTTATTATTATTGATTTATACATTAAACACTTATCTAAAAGGTAAATAAAATTCCCCAATTAATCCTTCTTAATGGAAATATTTCATTTGAGAAAATCAAACTCCCCTTTACTGCTCAATTAAATTAAAATATCTTTGACTTAAAATTAATAAAAAAATTCCTTTCCCACAATTAATAAAATTCATTTTTCCTTGAATTTAATTAATTATCAAAATAATAAAAATAATAATAGTTAAATGATTATTATTATTATTATTAAAACATTCATTTTTTTATATTCCAACCAAAACTCCCCAATTCATTACTTTTTTTATTTTTAAAATAATACCCATAATGATCAATAATTATGACACTCGTAAAACCATAATAAAAATATAATTATTGTTACTCAAACCTTTGATATAACCCAACAACTCTATTAAATAACCACACTCCTTCATTAAATTCAAAACAGCATATTTAATTAAGCGTTTCATCGAGATACCCAACAGCCTCACTAAATTCACCTAAATATTACACCCCAATTAAATTAAAACAGAACTTTGACAAACCCCATAATTATATTGTATTAAAGGAAATCATAAAATGCTCATTTTAATGATGTCCAACCTCCCCATTTGAATCCACATTAATTATCCAATTAGTTTTTAACATTCATTTATTAATCGTGTAATAAATGTTTCGTAATTAATTATATGACTTTATATTGATCATTAAATTTTTTTAACATTTATTTAACTATGTAACCAAAAAATAATAATAACATCATTATTATTATTATTCAAACTTTCATTTATTTAAAAATCTAAATCCCCAATTTATTAAAATGTCATTAATATGATAAAACCATCAACCTATAACCCCTCATTTAATTAAAAGTTTCTTTGAGAAGCTCAAAAGCCACATTTAATTATCATAAATGATACACTCCTTTAACATGCAATTAAAATCTCAAAGTATCAAAATAATTTATGACTCCATAATAATAACAATGACATTATTTTTATTATCACATTCCTCCATTTAATAAAAAAATGGTCTTCTAATAATTATGAAACAGTATATTTAAATAAAATAGTTCTTTGATAAACCCAAAATCCATGTCAATACCTTTAACTGCCATTTAATTAATTCTTTAACATTCAATAAATTTAACAACCATAATAATAGTAATAATAACTTTATTATTATTATTATTATTATTATTAAAACATTATTTTAATTAATCCAAAACTATCATATAATCATATTTAATTAAAAATAATAATAATAAATTATTAAATAAGATAAACTGTATAGGTTGGACCGCAACCATGCGTTGCCCATGCAGATCCATTAATGTGTATTTTTCTGGATCTGGTGCACCCAAGACTCATCGAGACACCTGCTAAAATTTATCAGGTAATTACACAATTATAGAAAAGACACCATTAGGTGTTTCAACACTCAGAATAAAATTCCATAGCTCGGTTTAAAATAATGAACACTTGATAAAGCGAAAAAAAAATCAAAAAAATTCGTATTTTAACCCGATTAAAAAACATGAGACTTTACACCAACTCACATAATGAAAAATTATTATGAGGATATATTTTTTGAAGAGATAAATTGAGGAGGACGAGAGAGGAATGAATGTTGGATTTTCAAGGAACAATAAAATTAATTTAGTATGCGAAATAAAGTTATAAATTAAATAATTTATAAGGAAAAATTAATAGTACAATCGAATGAAGTAAATCTAATACTAAGGATTCCTTTTGTTGTTTTTTTAATAAATGTAGGGAACATGTTAATTAGCTAACCTAATTATCTCTTATAGTGGTTTAAACTTAGACCATAAAATTAATTCTTTGAAAATAAAATCGATTAAGTATTTATGTATTGGGGATCAAGAATTAAATTCCAGAACTATATTTTGTTTTAGTTTTTTCTTGATAAGAATTATTAAACATATAATGATTATATCATTATTTTTAATAATATACGTATTAATTAACCTAATTGTTATGGGTATCATCGGGTTGTTATGATTTTAAGACTAACCATAAGTTACATGAGTTATACAACAAATGGTTTTGGTTTTTCATGATCAAAGTCTACCAAGAATATAGACATTTATCAAAAAAATAGAATTAATATGTTTTAGTAGAAATATTATTTGAGAAATAATTACATTAATTTTCACATATATAATTTAAAATGTGTTTATATCATTTAGGGATAATATTATCATTAATTACATTGTAAAATACTCAAATACGATTATCATACTTTGTTAAAAAAATATTTTTAATTAAAACTATATTAAAAGGGATATTAACTGATAAATGTTTTTCAATTATTTATTTCATTATTTATTGGTAACATTATATGATTTATATAAATTTATTTTTATAAAAATGAAACCCATTATGTCGAGTGACAACATGTCGCGTTGGGTGAGGCCAGGGGGCTTGAACCCATAAGCGATTGATGATAAGACTTCAACAGATAACACTAGCCTACATGATTTTCTAGTTAGTATGAATTTTTTTTAATAAAATGAATGGGGAAATTATTATTAATGATGAGACAATGGTGTTAAAATTAATTTTTATAGATTGATGTGTTATATTATATATCTTATGCTCACTATATTGGTTTGACAAAATATTTAATGATAGATAAAAAACTAATCACACATTTATGAATCTTTCTATCTATTAAAAGTGAATTTTAGTTCTTCGGGTAAAAAACATCATTTTAATCATTTCATAGATTAGGTGAAGAATTCGAAGTTGATAGAAGAAAAATGAAATGATGAAATTATTCATATGATATAGCAATGTATTAAGTAAATATATTTCAGATATTCATATACAATAAAATAATTACTCAAAATTATGAGAAAGATCTTGAAAAAACATTGTAGTGTTATTACCTTGATATCTAAAAATTTGGTATCCTTTTAAATAATCTCTTATTTATGGTTCTGAGCTCCTTAACATTCTTCTGATAATTCAATTTCAAGTGATCTGGGGACTCCATCACTCACTATTATTATTTAAACTTTTATTCTATGTCCATATCTTTATTTTCAATTAATATTATCCCATTTATAAATCATGTTATGTATTATTCCATAAGTCCTTTTATATTTTCATTTCTCTTATTAAGAGGATATTTTATTAACCCAATTATAATGTGGGATTTTTAACAATGGTATATCCAAATATCAAAACCTTGATTAATATGATAATTATTAAATTTTTAAAACAATATTTATTTATTTTGGGGAGAATATAACACCCCAATATTTGAAAATGAGAACATTTTTTCAAAAGTGTATGTGACACGTAACACTGGGCTTAAATAACCCTTGAAATACATTTCCTTCAATTTATTCTCTTTAGTATTATGGTGAAAAAACAAAATCAATATTCAATGAACCATATTATAATATAAAATTAAAAAGTTACCATTTTATTGGACGGTATGTATAATACTATATAAATTGTTAAAATCATAGTCATAAATTTATTAGAAATAAAATTAACATCATTTTAAAGAAAATGAAATTTTTTCAGAAAAACAATATTATTTCTAAAATACCGTTTAGTTTCTCTTTTCACACATAATATAAAATTAATTTTTAACAAATTATGAAATTTATATCATCAAATAAAATTATTTTTTGATGTCAGCATATCAAAATTTGATTTGGGTGAATTTTTTGGTTTTTTATGAAATGTTCATTTCTGATTAATACTAAGAAAATATTTAATAAAATTGATACTGTTGTTTAATTTAATTTATTAATATTGATTAATTATATGTATATTTTTTATCATTTAATTAGATAATTTATAAATATATTAATTTTATATATGTTAATATAATAATTTGTATATGTAATTTTTTTATAATGAAATTGTAATTTTTTTAAAAAAATTGTCTTTTACAAGGCCCATTATTGTCTATACAAAGAGATTAATTTTCAAAATATATTTACACAACACTGTCAATGTAAATGAGAAAAATTAATTCTATGATTGTAATATACATATTTTACAATATATTTTAAGGTCAAATATTTTTCTAATAAAAATAAATATTGAAAAAGTAGAAATTATTTATCATGGTTAATGTAAAAATGTACTTACGTGGGGTCGTACAAAAAAAGATAACGGTAAATCTGACCAAAACAATTCTCTTAAACATATTATATGATCATAAAAAAAAATTATCATGTATACTTATATAATTTAATCTATTTTGGACCATTGTGTCATGTGAAAAATGTGTGCACACCATTTTTATTTCAAAAAATTTCACGACTCTAACTGAACTCACTGGTAAACTGTTACATCCTCTCATATCCACTTCACCCATTGAAAACCATTAGTATCAGACAATACATACCCAAATAACGTCCAAAAATCCATCTTATCATCACATAATGCTTATGTTTCGTATAAATCCATCATAGTAAGTCTTTTGGTGAAATCATAAGGAGGTTACTCAGAGAAGAGGTAACATTCTTGAACACATGTTTTCTTTTTCTTCCTCCAACTCCTTAAATTTTTGTAAAACAAATTCATAATTAACAAATTCCTCATTTTACATATACTTAGAACTTGTTATGTTATGTCAAATACCAAAATGTCTCTCCACTTCCACCAAATGGAATAGAAAATAATTAATCATGTGTTGGATAGACTACCACCTTGCGAATAGCTACCATTCATTTTTCAATTTAAACCTCTAATGGTTGGGTATGATGATGGATATAAAATTTATATATTATAATTAAAATAATATTATACCACTATTGATGTTATTTGATATATATATTTATCCATTCCACTTCATAAGGGATATCATTACATCACTCATGTGTATGTAGGGTTATCACCTCACGAAGCGATGTGATTTGTTTTTCACAAATGATTTACATGGACTATAAAAAGGATAATTTGAATCCATGTATGTGATATACGTGATATAATTACAATGTTCATGTCATGTTTTTCATTCTGAAAAAATCAATTTTCATTTTATTTCATAATCTAAAAAATGATAACATTGGGTGCTTTCGTGTGGACTACCACCATCATGATGTGATGTGACTCCATTTTCAACACCACACCACATGGATGATTCATAAAAGTATATATGAAGAAATACTATGGAATATATTATTTTATTATCATTTTTTAGGTATAAGATATTACTCACATTCAGTTCATTTTTATCATTGAAAAATGGAAATGATATGGATGTGATGTATTAATTATCACCTCCATGATCGTAGCATAGTTGTTTTTTCATTACCATTATCAATGATTGATTTTAAATTTATTAATGATGTAAAAAATTGATAATTATTTAATTATTATAACTATGTTGGTTATGAACCTATAAAAAATCAAAAGAATCAAAAAATTCATGATAAAGCAAGAATGAGAATTGAATGTAATTACCACACAAACAATGAAAATAATGTAAAATTATTAAGAAAAGGTTGATAATATGTTATAAAACGATCAAATATGATATTATAAATATAAATATATATTGTATATGTTAATAAAGTTTTTATAACCAATATAAAATTTGTTAAAACATGTTCGACCAGAATAAATCATGTGGTGAGGGAATCAATATCATTTTCCTTTGAGTGAGGCACATTTGTCTGTTATTCACTAATTATGTTTATATGGTTTAAAAACTACACATCTCACATGTAATATCATGAATAATTAAAAATTCATGTATGAGATTAATGAAATTACAAACATTAATGAACAATAAAAATTTTAAATATTACATTATATGTTTCAATGATTATATTCACTAAAAAATATTTATAAAATGTTTTGATATATTTTAGTTTTTAAAATGTTTTTTCTTTACAATGAAAGGTATATTTTACTGAATTTTTTTTAACAATATTTTTTCTTATTTCTATTATTGAATGACTAAATTTTTTTATCGTTATTCAAATGGGTATATGTTGTATTGATACTATCTATTTCATTTTAATGGATGGTTAATCTTAATTTTTTCCAAATAGTGTATTGACATTCACATTATTAATTAGTTTTGTACTCATTAACATTACCATGAAATATTCAGTCACCTGTGATCACTGTACAATATAGTTAACTTAAATACCCATATTATTTATCAAGGATATGTTTATATTTTAAAATATATATCAATTCTATATATGGGTTTCTACATTAAAATTTATTTTTTATCATGGGAAATATTGAAAAATATATATTATTTAATAAACACAGATATCTGAGGACAAGGCACATTGTTCACGAATTAAATAAATTAATGAATTTATGAGGAATGATTGGGAAATATAGATAGAGGTGGGGCCCAATTATAGATATCCTCTCGATGCATCAGCATTCTCATGAGGTGAATTTGTAAGTTATCATTAAACATGTTTTTAACTGTAGTTTTAAAGCCACTTGTGAAAAGTATTGATGTTATGTGTATAATGAGGCTAAGGCATAACATCCAATAATTATTCATTTCCTTTATTGATAATTATTGAATATTATTCATGATAGTTTCACAATGATATTATTTGTTGATTCATTTTATATTTTTTATATATTAATTGAGATGTGTTTTCTATTATTTAACCTCCCATATTTATTATGCCTCGTTAAGTCATTTAAATGGCATGTATGTTCAGTTATCTATCATTACATGTTGAGTAGTAATCATCCAATTATTTGAATAGAATGTGTGTTCAGTTATTTATCTTGACATGTTGATTATTCTTATTGACTAATGATTTCTTCGACTGTATATAACCCTTATTTTTCATTTCATCTCACCGTTATATTTTTCCATTCTCTGGAATCCACGAAGTGTACTATGGTTGATATGAAAGTATATTCTTAAGGAAATAATAATAGTCTAAAAAATAATTATTTAAATTGTGTCTTCAAATATAATATGGGAATAATATATGTATCTAGGTTACCACTAATTATAAACTATCTGTACTTGTAGGATGTGATTCTTTATATATAATGGAAGTGTAATAAAACATGACACAATATATGGGTTATTACATCTAGGGTTACTAAAATTTCCACATTTAAAAGAATAATATTGTGACTCAATGAACATATTTTGTTTTTATGTGGTTTTAATTATACCTACACATCAGTTAATATAGATGGAAATACTATTAGATGATCTTAAAATCAATGTGAATTTTCTAATTTCATTGGGATGTTATAATAAAATTGTTTTTAATTTTTGAAAGAATCCTATTAATAACTCATTTTTAAAGCACAATGATATGAAGTAAAATTTTGTCATAGTACCTATTGAATGAAATAAATTATATTTGTAGAATTTTCATATAGAGGAGTAAATAGGTTATGTATTGACAAATTCATTGTATAACGGTGAATTATAGAATATGAGGATGGTGTTGGGTATTCAATGACACTACAATGGCTATATTTAAATGTATATTCAACATAAATGAATAATATATTATATACTGTGTCTCACATGATATAACCAACAAAAAACATGACATATTTTTATTACTAAATACAATCATGAAAACTTCATTACAAAATTATAGTTTATTAATTGATGTAATTAAATCAATAAATAAAAAAATAAAGTAATAATAAATGAAAAATAGATGTAAAAGTATTCCTTATGAAGCCCTTTTTTGACATAAAAAGGGAATTATCTTAAATAAGGTTTTCCATAGACCAAGAACAAGTAAATATAGATAAATTACAGTTTGGGTGAAATAGTTTACAACACCTGTCCATGTTCGAGGTGACTGCTACATGATCTTTGTGAGTTGAACCACAACCTAAAACATCAACCAGATCTTTTTTTATTCATTTGTTTTATGAATACTTTAGGAGGGTTTATTTGTGTTGAAATTATGATTATATATATGTAATAAAATATTTATATATAGATATATCATGAATTTATATATATTTGGAATGTTCATTTTTTGTTGAATTCATTTAATGCCTATATAATCTATTCATTAGATATTGGAATTTTATTTCAAAGATCTACATTTATTATAACTGAATAATAAAAATACATATTTATCTACGTAATAATGAGTTAAGCCTATATTAATTATAGATTTAAAGGAATAAATTGAAAATATTCATAAAGTCATTTTTGAATTAAAATTGGGTTTCAATGTATTTTAGTTTATTAAATTAAAAAATAATATTTAAAAATTATTGAAGGTTGATTTTAAAATATAAAATATTTTTTTTACTTATCATGTATTTATTAACATAATTGTTTTTGATTTTTTAGAAATTGTACTCACATGAGTCGAAAAAAATAATGGACCTCCAAAATAGTGACTTTTATTACTTTATCATTATATAAAATTAGCTAATAATTATATAAAATAAATCAATATATAAAATATTGTATGAAGTAATAATTTTATTCATTGTAAATATAATATTATAAATTTATATATCCTATGTTTAGAATTATAAAACAAGTGTATTATTTTAATTCAATAACAAAAAGTTTTATTTGGTCTTTTATTTTAATTAATCATTTTTTTGTAAAATAAGAGTTTATATTGATTTTAAATCCACATTTCATTTATTTTTATTATAGGAAATATATATTTACTTATAGAATATAAAATTATTGATAATTTGGAAAATAAAAATTTTCCAAAAAAGACTTTTATCATATTATATGGGTTAATAATAAAATTGTTTTCTAAAATGTTTTATAATTTGGTTTGAAAAAATGATATAAATATTTGAAATAATATTTTAAAAATGGTAAATAATGTAAATTTTTATTATTGTTATAAATATTAGTTATGAAGTGTTAAAGTGGATTTTCCACATTAAGCGTAAATTAAAGGTAAATGTTTGTTAACATTGTGAAAAAACATATTAGAATTCAAAAAAATGTATCATATTAGATTTTTGTGGAATAGATACATTAAGTCTTTACCCAGACCATAATATTGTATTAATGGATCATTTCTCCTTCAATAAAAAAATGACATTATTTTAAATTTAAGGATATTTTTCTATAATTCTAATCCCTTTACAGATAAATGGAGCTCACATCCTTATTTATTAACTAGTTCTAATTATTTTCTTAAGAAAATATATTCCTTGGATAGTCCTAACAACCCTCATTCCCTTGAAACCATTTTCTCATTTAAATACAATGATAAGGTTCATTAAGGATTAATTCAAGCGAGCACATCAATGGGAGATGCTTCACTCTCAACCTAATGTTTTTGGTTCTTTGCTACATAAAAACCCATAATGTACCCATTATTCATGATGGTATGTCAGAAACTGAATAATTTAAACGATTAAGGTTCATTATGCTATTGGAATACCCATTTTATACCATTCTCTAAAATCACTAAGAAAAAGGATAATTATATCAGGCATAACTACAGACTACTACCTCTATGAATGGGGAGTTTAATTTTTCATAGAAATCATAAATAGAAGGTACAAAATTTTAAATAAGGTAATGAATATGATATTTATAATATTCTTATACTACTTATATGAGAATTATTTCATTTCCTGTTCTCTCCCCTTCCATAGAGAATGAACGTGTTTTCATTGCATATGTAAATAATACGACCTTTACTGAATTAAATGTTTTATTTCCATGACAACCTAACTAGGTTGAATTTTATTTTTTTATTGAAATATTTTATTTTTGACAACATTAATATTCTATAATAATAATACTGGTAATAATATATGTGTGCATAACATGAAATGGTCGCAGTATCTTTAAAAATTTTAACGGGCATATCAAGGAAGATTTCATAATTTGGGTCTATTTTAGGATAAAATTTTAAAAAATATATGAATTATTATAGTTGAAAATTAGCGGTCATTAAAATCCACAATTCATGCTATCATGTAGTTATTTTACAACTCCATTACCCATAATCAACAATTTTAAATGGTTATAAAGAATGAATTTACAGAACAACCCGGAGTGACCGAGGTAAGTGGAAGAATTATTAATAATAATAATAACTTTAATAGATAGACAATATAAAATTAAATATATATGAATACTTTTTCTTTTTAAAAATTCTAAAAAGGAAATTTAATCAAAAATTATTAGTGAACAAGTGTAGAGTGAATTCAGGCATTAGGTATTGAATCTTCCAGATAACCCTCATTACTTTTCGACTGCACAATATCATTAAATTTTCTCCCTACTCTGTAATATTTTGGACATTAAAATATAATATTTTTTATATATATCCACCTCATATATACCAACAATAATAAAATTTTATATTTTATGGTAACACTTTATTTTAGTTCCCCTAAAAATTCTAACTTTAAAGTAAACTTGATTTAAGGGAACATTTCTATTTCATGTATATTGTTAAGAATTCCCCCACTAAATGTTTTCAAAATGATTAATATCTTATAAAACTAGAATTATATGAAAGACAACCATCTTGGTAAATTTTTTGTTGTATGGAATATATTTAACACTTATTTATTTAATGAAATCCATTGCTTATTTCATAAAGAATCACCCAAGTGATCTATTTCTATTATTTATACTCTTAGATCATTCTCTTGAATTTTATACATTGGAACTCCCTATTCAAGATGTATGTATCTTTTTAAATTATTTTGGTTAATAATAATTTTATTCCTTCATCTATTGGGAATCCAAATGATTTAGCCATTGGTTATTCCTTGAATCACACATATGAAACCCACTACCTTCCCTTGGGATGGATCTTTCTTATATGTTATTTATGGTTTATTTTTTTCATTGGACATGAATATATCATATTTTAATTATTTGGTTACTAATTCAAGAATTTAATATCGTTAAAATTAATTGGTTAATGTTTAATAACATGGGATATTCGATGTTTGGGATTTGGGATTAAACCTAATACACCGTGGGAAATTGATCACATCATGATGATGATATTTGGAATAAACCATGACACATGTTTTTGATGTCATTTATTATGTTGTCAACACATATCCCATGATTCTATGATATTAAGAAATTAGTTCCCTAATACATATTTCCATGACTATGATCATTCTTTTTTGGATATAATGTTATGAATCATGAATCTCATGTGATGATTTATTAAAATGTTTATTACCTTAATGATATTTGTAGAACATTTTCCCTATATGTATTTCTTTAAGGGTAACCTATGTGTTTTAATATGATCTAAAATATTTATAATTACCAATGTAGTATTAAATAAATATGTTGTTTTTACAAATTAGATGATATATTTATGTATCTAATCATCCTAATATAGTAGACTTATAGATAATCATTATTTATTTGTTGAAAATGTATTTGAAAAATTAGAAAATATAGTCCGTTTATGTTTTTAATGATATAGTTTGTAACATACAAAATTATAGCTATTTTTTATCGATTAGGATGACAGAACATTAGTAAAAACATTAGGGATAAACCTAGGTATATGATAATTCCTAATGATTTAGTAATGTTTTCAGTAAGTAGTTGTCATTATAATGAAATAAATTTTGGTTTATACACTTAGTTACAGGCTCTATTACAGGTTTACCTTGGGGTAATAACTCTAAAAGGGTGTCTTGGGTATGAAATCTATTCTTATTTGGTGAAGAAAGAAGATTCATTATTACACAACTAGTTTGAAGCTTCTCGGGGATATGATTTGGTTGACCATTTTCCATTTACAATCCAGAATAAAGGATTGGATTCATAGTTAAATTTAGGGAATTAGTTGATATATATATGATAACACCAGGTAATGAAACCTATGACAAAATATGATTGACAAGGTTCAACTAAAATAATTATGATCTGTCACGATGATGTAAAAAATGTAAAAGGTTTTAAGGATTAATCTCATTTATGTTGTTGATTATGATAATAAACCTATTATGGTAAAATTTGTCTTCTCAAGATAACTATTCTTGTTAGTTTTATTATTGGATGGAAGCAGAAGGAACCTGGTTAACCCTAGATATGATGGACAATGCGATGATTCCCTCGATAAAAATACATCATAATGATAGCTATTTTGATAATCCTTGGGATTGTAGTAAAAAATATATAATAAAATATTGTTAAGAATATATTTATAATTCAAATTCATAGAGCACCAATTAATATAATGATAGTTACTCCTGAAAATTTATGAAATAACTATAATAAATAAAGGAATATTCATGAACCAGTATGGTAAAAATGTTGGATAAATCACTTAGGGAATTTTCACAAGGGGAGTAGAATATGGTTTACTTTTAGAAGAATGAATCATAAATTAGAAAACTGTATTAGGAAAATAAAGAGGCCAGTTAGCATGATAGGAGGGGAAAACTTCATCCAAATAAACCACTAATGATCTAATGTCTAAATTTTGGGAAACATGGATATTATCCATATCAATTTATTAAATCCAAAGATTATAAATGTGATATTCTTGAACAAGTTACACAACCAAGAGAAAAATGAGGATACTTTTCAGTGACTATTTATGAAGTGGATTATGAGAACTACATCCTCCAATTCATAATTTTAAATTAAAAAACTTATTATAGCCACATTATGTTTCTAGTATTATTTTTTAATTGTACCACCCTATTTTTTTATCAAATTAACCATCTTGTAGCACGATTTTTGGATTCACCAGTTTAATATAGTGGGATTATTGTTCATAGTATAGGTTTAATAGATGGATTTAGAATGCTTATAATAAGGGATTAACTATTTCAATATAGACTCTATATTCACCTATTAGGGTTATGTTACACACCAAATCCATAATAATGGATAAAACATGATGGGAGTGGAGACAATAACCTATTGGATCCATAGATACATCTTACTACCACTACAACAAATTAATAAAACTATAGAACGTCCCCATCATCATCCCTTATTTCACCGGCACTACAAATAGACTCATATGTTTCTGTAGAACTTTAGAGTAGCACCCCAATACATAATATATAATAAATAACCCCTCTATGATCACTAATGAAATAATAAACCGTGGTTAGAAAACAAGAGGCCATCTGGTGACATTAAGTCTAATATTTGTTCCTGAATCTGCTTCAATTACCTAGAGCACATGCCCCAATATAACATGTATTGAGAATAGTTATTTTAATTGAATCCTGTATTTGGGAACAAGAAGACAAACACTGAGTAGGAATGATAGAGTGTCCATCCCCCATCAATCTTTATAATTGGTGGATTTTCAGAGAGGGTAACCAAAGGAATTTTGCAACTAGCAGGCGAGGATATGGGTGATTATCTATTAAGGTTGTAAATATAGGTCTGGGATAAGATAGATACGGTCATGTTTATTGTAGTAGAGGATATTAGTCCAGATATAAAAATTGGTGTTTATAAATGGATCATAATGAGCCTCATGGGTTGGAGAAGAATTCTTCATATACATCATCTATTGACCTCATTTGTCATACAAAACTGCTGACTGCATGAATCACAAGGGATGATATATATTTTTACGTGTTGTGTCAAAAATATAAATAGGTAATCTCATTTCATTGCCTCAATCTAATTAACTACAATTATGACTATATTCTGCAAATAAAATAAAACATGTATTAATAGCAAGCCAAGGGTGGTATTTAACTCAAATGGTAAAGAAGAAACAAAATATTGGGATTATGATTATTATAATTGAATATATTTTATTTATGCATCATTGAAAAATTATAACTTGAGTCAAAATGTAAATACCCTTAGGCAACTTTATTAACACGTAATATTTTAAATTGTGAGGAAAAACATATTTTGGGGGAAGGGTAGAATGTAACAACCCGACGTTTTAGTGTATATTCTCCTTAAATAAATAATTTATTAACTAGTGCATTTTCACAATATGAAAAATAAAATTGAAGAAATAGTTTTTATATTTTGAATATTAGAATTTACTATTTAAATTTTTTGTTTAATTATCCAGTAAAAATTGAGGTTGCCATATCTCAAAACCAATAAACTAAGTTAGAAGAAATGATAGTTGGAAGTAGAAGTATTACATATAAAGAACATTTCTCTGAGCTAATAAGGGATTTATCCTCCCTTATGTTTTATGACTAATAATAAGAATATGAACTAGATAAATTATAATTTGAAATAAATAATATATTGGAGAGGTTCAAGATAATAGAGATCACTACAAAATCTATTCTAGCTGAATCGCCACTCAAAATTGCAATTAGATATTATCAAATACATGTGTATTTCATGGATACCATAATTAGTTATGAAATTTTTAATTTTAATTATTTAAACATGTAATTAAATTTTTAATATTATGGATACAAATTGTTTTTTATAAACTGTGAAGTTCATTTACTCCAAATTTACATTATTCCTCAAAATGTATTTTCAAAAAAATTGTGTTTTATATCACATAATTACAATTTTTTTATTTAATAATAACAAAAATATTTATTTAATTAAAAATATATTATCAAAAAATTAATTTGTAATTTATAGAAAAAATAATAAATAATACATCAGAATTTAATTTACTATAAAATGAAATTATAACATTAGGATTAGTTTTTTAATGAACAAGTTATATTAAAAAATTATAGACTGTAAATTTGACAACAATAACTACATTTTCAGATTATTCATGTCAATATGTGTTTCCCAGGAATGAATGAAATATATAATATATGAAGGGGGATGGTTGAATTTATGTTTTATATACAAAACAAATTATACACTTGCAAGTCAGGGAGGCATAACTTTGAGATATCAACGAAAAGACCATAAGTGCTGAGATATCCACATGACATGCTCTAGATGGATATTCAAAAGGTGGGGAGAACTTCTTTCTTTTCATATGATGTACAGTTGTAACTTTGGTGTTGAAGGAGTATGTTTTCAGGGAATACCAGACATCCCCATTAGTAGTATATTTTAGTGTGAAGAATAAGTATTAGGACCTCTAACGTTAGTTTTTCTAGCTAGATATGAAGAGGGGAGTTGAAGAGTTTGTCTCTTGATGCATCAAATGTCTGCAATTGAAGGGTGAGAACTACATTCTAGTGGGTTTAGCTCTACACCTTGAGGTTCCAGACCAAATGTGGAATGTTATATCAATGAAGATCATAATGGTATTACCGCATTCATCCATGGAATATGATTCTATCTGGGTAATTCTTGACCGACTCACCAAGTCATCCAACTTCTTAACTATCTAAGAGTAGTGTTTAGTAGAGAGAATGGTATTCCTATACATGTAATATATAGTTCCAATCCCTATATTTCCATCGATGAATGTTTCAGATCTTGTTTCTCACTTTACATATCTATTGTGGAAGGGATTGTTGGCTGAATTTGGGACATAGTTACAATTGTGAATAGCGTTTCACACATAGAAGGAAGACCATACAGAGCAGACCATTAATGTTCTGGAAGACATGCTATAGGATTACATGTCATACATTTTTTTGGATTTGGGAGGATCCTTCGTGGTCAATCAATTAAGTTAATGTGCATTATGTGTTGTCACATGAATATTTATGAGGTAACATGGGATGCGCAGTAACCTCATATGTTCGAGCAGCCTTTATTTTGCCTTTTGGGGACCTAAATCCCCTTGTGGGGGAAAATATAACATATCGTGATTTCTATTCCCTATTTTTAGATATTATATGTATTTTTTTCAAGACCTAAAGATCATATAGAATTTGATTTCAAGGCCCTATGAGAATAAAACAATTGTTTAAAAAATATTATTATTTTTAATAGCATGCACTCACGATTTTCTTGAAAAAGTGGAATAACTCATATAAGGGTGTCCAGATCAAAAATATGAGGGAGAATTTGATCATAGACTAATGAATTTACCCTAGGAGTAACCTAACATTTTTCATCACATTTTATCTATAGAAAAATTTACCAAGGACATAACCATAAATAAAATAATTACTTAAAATTATTTTATTTTTACACCCATATAGCTCATGATTGGTGACTCGGATAGTAAATATGAGACCGCCTTTGAGTTCATAATGTATTTTTTTCATAGGAATGACTTAGAATTGGTAGGATTGAATCTTCTATAGAAAATCTTAAAAAATTAAGTAATCACCATAAAATAATTTAAATAAAAAAAGTTATTTTGAAGCATTGAATGTTCATTTTTTAACCATTTTTTAGGAATTCAAGGTTATCACTACAACCCTAGAATTCATTTGGGATATGGAAAGAAACTCTCTAGAACAAATGATGATGGATCACAGATCAACGATCAACTTGTAGTTGATTCAATTGAACCTCCCAGATGACGAAGAGGACTCAATGATCATCTTTGTCCGCGACTAATCTGAATTAAGGTATGGATGTTGTTTCATTGTCATTTTTTCAAGTTCTTGTTTTCCATGATAAACAGATTTCCATCCTTTAACCAACTTATCCATGCTTCAATTGTTTTTACATGATAGAATATTATCTTCAAATTTATCAAGACATGTATTTTTAATTCCTCTTCATTTATCGTTCTAACAGAAATAGATTTAGGCAGATGTGGACAAATGATGAGGTCAGTTCCCCAGGGATCTCTTGAGATTTTCTCTCCCCCATTCTTTTTTTCTTCACCAGTAGACACTTGTGGACACTTTTCAACTTTCCATGTTCCTATGAAGGTGATTAGACCATTATATTAGAGGAACACCGACAACAGAGGTCGGGCCTGTGTAGAATAGTACCCAAGGAACTCGGATTTGTGATTTCTTAAACTGTACTGAATTAGATGTGGCATGTTTTTTTGGGGAAGGGAACACTAGCATGTTTCTAGCATGGAAATCTAGTTGGGTGAGGCAGTGGTGGTGTCAGTGGTGTGTGGCATTGGGGGCGTCAACGTGGGAGCTAGCGGAGATGGTGGTAGTAGACAGCGTAGAGCAGAGGATACATGCACGAAGGCTGCATGTGACAACACAGGCTTCCCACATGAAAGCGAGCCAAGAAAGGCGATATGGGAAGGTACTAGTGGATCAATCTGAGTGGGCTGGGTCAGACCCAGATGCCAGATCAAGCTACCCTGAGTGGGTCGTACATGGGTCGGACCCTAGTTCGACGTAGGAAGGTTGCATGGTTGACTGTGGATAGTCGATCGTGGAGGTAGACCCCATCATATTCTTATAGATCATCCATGAGTTAGTTGACTATTGGGTAGATTGACCATGGCAGTCGACCTCCATGGTTAGTAGACCGAATATGCGGTCAGTACACAGGACCAATGAAACCCTTCGAATGTTCAAACTATCATAACTTTCAGATGGTACATCCATTTAACATGATATATATGGAATTGGGGCCATGAATTTGAGATAGAACTTTTGAGATAATGTGGAGAGTTTTTTTATTATAATATTATATGATGATATCATTCCCTTGGTCTTTTCCTCAAGGGTTCATCCCAATATTACATCCAAATTATTGGATTTTAGTCCCCTCTAGAGGCTGAGTCCCATATAGAGTTATGGTATTCTTATGTGGGTCTTTTGCATGATCCTCTATCACCCCTAGTGGAGTTTTTTTGGAATCATCATAAAATTAGAGAGAATGAAATTCTTCATCAATATATTGTGCTGAATCAGTAGGCTTAGAGGTATTCTCTAAGAATGATCCACTACATTATGAACTACATGTGTAGGGTTTGTGGTATTCTTTTAGAAGGATCCCCTACATTGCGGCTAGATATAGAATGGGTTAGTGGTATTTTCTTGGAAGCATATCCTCTCTCTATGTCAAACTCATCTTTGAACAGTTGGTTATAATTTGGGTGTAGCTGAAAATAAGAAAACATCTTCATGAGTGTCTCTGATGATATCGTGGCTATAGGATTGAGTTATCTTAGAACAAGCATGCCTCGTGCAGATACCTCTTCCAGATAGTTGGTTATGCCCTCCTGATGGTGGGGATTTTCTTAATAGTATATCTAGGTAATTCTTGTTATATTTTCTGTTTACTTATAACTATGTGGAGAACACTAGTATTTCATTGGTGGTATTTCTATATTTGAATTTCATTTATCATATTTCCTTTTTTTATTTTGAGGTGTCCTACTAAGTATTCTTATACTCACCTTTACAATAGAATTACCCGCATGTGTTGTGTCTTCTGAAGATGATTTACCCATTGAAGGTGTCCTAGATGGGAAAAGACCATGCAGTTCTTAGCGAGGCTGGACAGACAAGATGTGTTTATACAGTTCAGAAATCAATCCCAATACCATTTTTCATATGAGATGAACATATTGTTACTAACACTTTTTAGTGGTCTTGTATTGGGCCCTATTTACATTCAAGTACTTTTTCCTTTTTACTATATTTGGGGGATATAGTGATTTTTATACATGGTTTACCTAGTGTTTTTTTACATTCATACATTTGTGGCATGGATATGTGTGCATGTTGATAGGTATTTAGGCTAATGCCTCCAATTTCTGGGATATTCCAACTAAATTCTATTCAGTATCTCCTAGCCTATTGAAGGATGATTCAGGTATTCAAGGTATGGTACCCTCTAGGATGAGTCAATGAACTTATTGAATTGAGAGATACCCTTAAACAGTGCATGAGGATAATGGGTTACCATTAAAAATATCAAGAAAACATAATATTAACTTTAAGTTATAGCTTCCATAGAAATATGTAGCTCTTGTTTTACCTTTATGAATAAATTATGAATTTGGATTTACCATTATGTAGTTCCTAATTAATAGTACATAAAATTACACATCCATTGAAAAAATTATTTACCCATATGTAGTGCCTTGGAATCCTCCTGTGTAAAGGAAAACATAGATCTTACCCTTACATAATCCATATTCCTTGTGTATGTGTTTGAAAAAATCAAAAAATTTAAAAGTAAATTCAAACATACAACTTTATATTTTTTTATCACTTTTACTTCAAATTAATTATTTAAATGTAAAGTAAACACATTTTTAAAAAAATAATTCTTCAAAAAAAAATAAGTGTATTGAACTTAAAAATTTAAATGAAAATATTTTTTCAAAGAAAAATAAGAGAATAAAATACCCCAATACTTGAATTATATGTTTCCTCATCAATTGAAAATAATCATAAATTGATGAGAGACACTATGTTTCCACTATTTTAAATCTAAAATTACTAAAACAAAATTGTTATCATTGGGAAAATAACATGTCATGTTCAATAATGATTATAAATTGAACTTAACATTTTTCAAAGATACCAAATAGTTTAAGTACATTTAATTTACATTTGGATCAATATGGATCTTTGACTCCCATCCACTAAAGCTTATAAATTCATTATTATTCATTATATAATGATATGTTCTTTTTATAATTGATCTATTTTATTCACTCATCACTCATGGTATGGATTCTTATATAGTATTCTCATACCCAGATTAAAATTTTCATTCTATTATCATGAAAAGGATCTACATTCCATAAATTATAATTTAAAAATTAAAATTAAATTATGTGGAAATTGAAAATAAGGTTGTAATGCCACTAAGGATTGTGGTAGGTATGTATTGATATGAAAAAATTAAGGATCAATTACAAAAATTATCTATAATGCATAATACTTGATTATTTTAGTAATGTGTAAAGAAATTCATTCTATTAGAATGAATACTCCCACTTATCATGCTCAATATAATGTTCATGAACAATAAATGAAAAATAAATTATGCAAACCCTCTTTAATTTTCGATATTTTTTTTCCTTTTTTCCTTTTTTTGAAAATTAATGCTTAGAAGGAATCTCACATCCTGCATGTAACCACATATGATAACATCATTGGTCTATTAATTATGATTTGTGGAATATCTCAACTCACAAACCAGTAATTTTTATAATTTTTTTCATTTTATCATTTTATTCCAGAAGGGAAAATTATAAATTCACAATATTAAATTCATGAATCTTTCCTAATACCAAATAAGGGGACCCCCACATTTATTCCTTGTAATGTAGTTCATCACTTCCACCATGTATTCTATCACCCAAACACTTCATATTTAGAATATCATGCAAGTACATAGAGTAGGGTTTGAATGGTAAATATTATAATATAATTTTGATTATTACTAATAAGGCCATTCGTTTATTCTATATGCCAAGAAAGTATTAATGAAAAAGTTATTCACCATGATCAAGTATAAATCAATATAAATTACTCATTCATATTGAATGTGAATTTCTACAGCAATATCTTTTTTATGTGGTAATAAATTATCTATTGGGTGGCATGGAATAAAATATTTCAAGAAATAAGATCATAACAGAATTGAAAGTATTAGGTTTAGAAGTTATATTAGGAATAAACCATAAAATGTTTCATAATTTCTCATCTTATGTATACAAATAAAAACTCTATCCACAAAAAATTTTCAAATTTGATGGATGAAACAGGTAAGAAAAATTCACTTAAATGAATCAAAAAATTCTCTCAAATCTTCATTCATAAAATTAACATATGTAGTTCACACCAATCATTAAATTCGTTGTCATTATCATTCAATACTTTTATCATAGAAATAAAAATTAGGACATCATGGGAATCATAATAAACTCATATCTCTTATATAATTATTGTAAATAAAGTAGTGTATGTCTAGGAATTTAATTTATATTTAATTGATCAAAAATAAATTATAAGGTACATAAAAGATAAATATAAAATTTAAATTCCATGAAAATTATGTTCCACTCCTTGTTGACGCTCCTTTCGTCACAGAATCTAAAGATCGGAAAAGGGAATATCTGAGCTCAAAGTGATTAATCCTTTGAAGAAACATCAAAAATCGACAAAGGGATGAAAAAGGGGAACATTTCCCATAGGTCGCGCAAGTTCCCTCTTGGTCGCGCAAGTACACTTGCGCGCCGCCTCAACACTTGCGCGACTCCTCATAGTCGTGCAAGGGACTTGCGCGACATATGTGGTAACCGCCCAGTAACCGCCCGGGGTCTTCTTTTGCTTATAAATAGACCCTGTGGGCCCCCCATTTAAAGAGATCTTTTTCCAGAAACTCGGATCAAAGCTCCCGACGCCCAAGTCTCTTCTCAAAGCTTCCATAACACTTCTAAGGTAATTTCTTACCTAGAATGGAAGATCTAAAGAGAAGAAGGAAGGCCTAAGTGTTGAAACTTATCAAACACTTGCGCACCGACTTAATTCCTTCAATATAACTTGCGCGTCCCTTCTCTGGAAGAACCTCGAGAGGATGGGAAAGGGTTTTTTAAAGAGTCTCTCAAGCATTTCAATATTGGTTGAAAATCGCGCAAGTACCCTCTATGTCGCGCAAGTATACTTGCGCGACCAATACTTGCGCGCCGCCGCAGGACTTGCGCGCCTTTCAAGACTTGCGCGCCCCTATCTTTTTGGGTGCCCATCTTGCCCATTTTTACCCCTCTTAAGCCATTTCACCCTTCCTATTTCAAGATTCAGTCTTCAAGATACTCTTCAAATCCATTTATGGCATGATTTCTTGATTTGACATCCTTATCTGAAAGGAATTCTGTGAAATATCTCTCAAAACCTAGTGATTTAAACATCTTTATATCACCAAAGATTGAGAGTTCATTCATTCAACCTCATCCTTTAAGATGAGAGAATCCTAACCTGGGTCTCCTTTTCAGGAATAATCCCCAGTTATAAAAACCTTTGATTTGGGCATCTTTCTTAAGAATAAGCCCCAATCAAGTCCTTTAATCTTGGGCATCCTCCTCAGGAGTAAGCCCCAAACCTTAATCCCTAACCTGGGTCTCCTTTTCAGGAATAAGACTCAGTCATAACCTTGGGCTTCCTTTTCAGGAGTAAGCCCCAAGTCCCCTAACCCGGGCTCCCTTCTCAGGAATAAGTCCTAGTCATAAATCTTGGGCATCCTCCTCAGGATTAAGCCCCAATCAAGTTCCCAATCTTGGGCATCCTTCTTAGGAGTAAGCCCCAAGTCTCTTAAAATTTCTCTTAACCAGTCATAATTTACCTTTGATTTGGGTTTTCCTTTTCAGGAGTAAAAACCCAATCATAAGTCCCCTCCTAACTTGGGCATCCTCCTTAGGAGTAAGCCCCAAGATTAGAGTATTCAAATCTCCATGAAGCACATATAACTTTATGGACCCTGTTCATGGATTTTCTCCCTAAAAGTAAATCCTAAACCTTCATCTATCTGGGAAGTCATCCATACATAAGCCCCAAGCAAATTCCTATGATTGCATCTTTCGTGGCACAATTGTCTAAATTTTACCAATACCTCTTGTTTCTCACACCGAGCATGACTCACGTGAGCTTAGAGTGTAAAGGTAATTATGACATTCTTCTTTGAGCCATCAATCATAAACATCATACTCCATAAACTCGAACTACGTGGGTTCTGATTCCTTTTTCCAAAACAAAGGATACGTAGGTAGCCCATTTATGGGTTCGATCCCAACTTTGAGATAATCTCTGTCCTTCTGAATGACAATAAACTTCAAGTGCCCCACTGAGTGGCTTTAAAACCAGCCTGGTCATCATAAAATGACCAAGAGACTTTTTATATAAATGTTTTGAAGGATACCATTGACCAAGAATCTCTAAACAAATATAGATGATTCTCTATCAATGAAGAACCTCGAATACATATAAAAGATTCTCTAAATTTCTTGCATATTTAATCATTGATTGTTAAAACTAAAGGAAATCTCATTTTATACTTGGTAATGTAATAAGGATTCACGAATATAACTTAAATCTATAAAGAGAGTCCCGGAGTAGACAATAATTCCCCTCAAAAAGGTGTGATGAGTCCGACCTCCCATCCTCTCGACCAATGAAAATTCCTAAGCCTCATTAGCCCACAAGCTAATGAGCGCCTACCTTTGGAAAGTAGGTCCAAGTGGATGTGGAATCATTGGATGTTTCCGGTTCTACGAACAAACCCGTTAGAAACCGATCGGAACGTTTGAATCTCCCGTCCAGGAGGTCATCCCCGGATTCCGTGCGAAACAAAAATGGTGAACCCGACGTGAATCCTTAACCAAGTTAAAGTGATGTTCTTCTTATTTGTTAGGCCCCTTGGGCCAACAAGGCAATCATTGACATATGATCATCCAAAAGATGCAGTAGCCGGATTAATCTTGATTAGTTCTGTTACATGGAACAGGCACTCTTTTCTCAAGATCTTCTACAAAAAATGGCTTTCCTTAAATTCACCCCTGTGAATACTGCTGCTGTGAACACCTCTACTGTGAGGTCTGCTGCTGTGAAAACCAATGCTGCTACTCCTGCTGGAACGTCATCCGCTCTGAGGATGACATCACCAACTCAGCGTCTTCAACGCTATGTTTCTAATGCACTGGTTAAGGAGTACCGTCGCAACGGTACTATCCCAACTCTGGAGGCCGCTCGTCAAGCCCTCCAAGTTAACAATTCTACCTGGTCGTCCGGACAACGGCGACCAGCAATCAAGAAGCAGGCGGTGCTGACTACCGTCTCTAACCGTTTAGGGTCGTTATCCCCGGAACGCAGTTTCCATTCACTCCCTTACTCCGAGGAAGTGAATGAGCAGGTCCCGCAGGACCTTAATTCAAAAAGACAGGAGTCCTTCTCAAGGGCTCCCATCAACAATCGTCGCCAGACTCGTGCGGTAGTGCGCCCTCAACATGATAAGGGTACCGACTCCAGGCATTCAGCTCAGGTTCCTCGAACCCGAGCAGGCAAGATGAACCGCCAGAGACGGAATCCGGTTAACAATAGGCAGGTTGTCATCCCTGCCATCTCCGGAGAAGTCCACCAACCTAACTTGGTGGCAAATAACGAGCAGGCATACACACCTGTTCGTTTTAATCCCGCTGTCCAGCAGACTCGTCTGGCAGCATCAAGCCGATCCCGCCAGGCAATTCCGGCGGAGTACCATAGGCAGGAACATACACCTGCTTATACATCAGCAGTTAGTCAGCAGGCTCGTCTGACTACATATGGTGGATCTCATCAACCGCGTTTGGCGAAGTGTAATCAGCAGGCACATACACCTGCTAATACTAATCAAGCCTACCAACAGTCTCGCTTGGTAGCGCACGGAGAAGTCAGTCGGAAAGCCCCGACGACAAACAGGAGGCAGACTAAACTCTCTGCCTCCACACTTGAGTACTGTCAGGATTCACTGACAGGAAAAGGAGGACAGGAGCAGGCACATACACCTACTCCAAGCCCAGAATGGACGTATATCCCTGTTCCGGCGGCTGAAGTCACCAAACATATTTTGTCAATGGTGAAAGAGCAGAAGCAAATTCCTGCTGATATTCTGGATGCTTGCCAGGATATCATAACAGCTTCAGCATCATCTCAGGGACAGACACATAAATCTATCCCTAGCAGTGGAGTGACACATCAACAATTCACTCCGGAACAGACACACACGTCTGTTCCAGTCCAAGAGGGTTATGGGGCATACTCCCCCATATCATACGGACAACCAAGTCAGGCACATACACCTGATTTGAGCGATGATTGTCACCCTAACCTGACCATCTTTCCTGATCAGGAACATACACCTGCTCAGAGCAATCACTTTCGTCATCAAGTGGTTTCTAAAGCGAGTAAGAAGGCATCTAAGAAAAAGATCCGCCCAGCACAGTCAGGAGATCAAAGGCCAATCTGCAACAAGGCCTTGCTCGATGCTGGAGTTCTTGAAGCCCTCAGACATTTATCTGTCGAAATTCAAGATTCTACTCCCTCAGTTCCCAATAACAGGAACATTAATCCCGAAGGTCTTCAACAGACACTTCCTCATTAAGACTTGCTTCATGAAAATTCGGTCAATCTTGAAGTTTCTTCTTCAGATGAGAGCCACAGGAACCCTCTGTGTGGTCAGAAGACCAAGGAGCAAGAGATCTCATCTTTTGCTATAACCCATCATGATGGTCCTCCTCATGGTGATGAACTTCGCTGCGAAAGTCCTCTCCGCAGTAGTGATTCACGTTGTCTCGAAAATTCTTCAGAAGGCAATGTAGTGACGAGAAAGCCCTCCTATCTCGAGGCACTTGCAAACGTAAAACCAGTCATGTCTGATGCTTTACTATCGGCAGGTGAAACTCTTTCTCCATCAGAAGATAGCCAGGGGTTCAGGTTATTCTCCGAACCTTCCCTGGGTCATTCATCTTCTAGCATGAATAGTGATTTCTCTACCAATCTTGTTGAATCCGATGAAGCAACAAGGAAACACCAACTCTGGTCCAAACAGGTAGAAGAATCTTCATTTAATGATAAAGAGGAAATGCTGAACATGAGGAAAAAACTGGAAAATAGTGAAGTACCAGTCATGTTTTGGCCTTTGGCTGATTCCCAGTACGACATTCCAAAGATGTTGACGGATGATGGAATCCATGATATTCGTCTCAACATATGGAAAACTCTTTGTCAATTAAAGAATAAGGTATTATCTTACGATGAATATGAAAATCATCTTAAGATAATAGAAGGGTTACAACGCCAGATTGATTTGGCATCTCTATCAGTCTCTCGGTATCCGAAGGCTGAAAAGCAACAGAGAACCCTTCAACGTTCATGCCTTGGCGCACTAAGAAGATTGCATCAGTTAATTTCCAATGCTCCATCTAATGTTCATATCAGAGGATGGGGTGTCCACGGAGCACTACATTTCACAATGCTTTCCGGTCAGCAAAGCCCGCCGAAAATGGTCTCATGCAATGTTATTGCCCATGGCCGGCCACAGTCAATGGGCTTTGTTCATAATCAAAAGTTTGCTCGAGAACAAGATTCAACTAGTTCCTCTCAAAATCAAGTATATAGAGAACAGGTTGTTGAATTGCTTCTACATCAAGCAGGCGAGAATATTGCACAAGCCTCTCGTCTGGAGCAAACACGTCATCAAATGACAGAAGTTTCGGAAATTATCCAACGGTCTGTTGAACCAGGTGATAAAAGTGGATACAGGTTAATGCATCCAGCTAATTTCCGAACTAAGATTCGCAAGATCAAGAGAGATTTCAAGAAGATCTCAGACATAGCATGTCAAGAGACACCCTAGCTTGCCAGACTGGGGACTTCTCTAACCCAACCCTCAGAGTCAACGAATGGGATTCGAGAAGTTGAGCGGAAGCAGCAGGAACACCCCCAGTCCACCGGACTGGGGACTTTTTCAAATCCTCAATCCTTCCCTCAGAGAAAGTCAGTTTTCTCTCGATTAGGGAATAAGCCTCAAGAGGAACGAAGAGCCAAGCTATCAGGAGATTCTCTCCAAGTGACGGTTCTCCAAGAAATTCCTGAGGGATCAAGTCAACGGAATGCCATGTCTCATCATGGACATAGAAGAAGACAATATCACAGAAATGCTGATAGAAAGGATTCCATGCAATATGCATCCATTAATGTCATCAATGCTGTTGCTGCTGATTCACCAGATGAGGCTCAATCAGAGGGATCAGACGAAGAGGTTCCTGCTCAAGAAGTTGCGCACACAGACCTAAATGAAGAAGGTGTGCGCACACGTAATCAAAGGCTTACCCAAAATCTGGGTATTCCTTCAAGTAACCCACTTCCCCCTCTCCGAAAAGGATCCAATAAGGGGAAAGGAAAGAATCAGGTTACTTCTCACCCTTCCTCTGAAGGAGGTCAATCGCTCTCATTAGAGCAAAGATTTGCACAACAGGAGGAAGAAATGAAAGAATTAAGAAGGTTGAATGCAGAACTACTTCAGAGTAGTCTTCTTCTTAAGAATGCTGAAGTCCGACAGCCGAAGGAATTTGTTGTAACTACTGAGATGGATCAAGAATATCCTCCTTTGTCAGTACACCCACAGAGGTCTAATCCTATGGGTCAAACGCAACAACGGTTGGCAGCACTACCATCAGTTGCAGCACCAACCTCCACGGCTGTCCAAGCTCCATTCATTGCACCTACCCAAAACCAAGTTCAACCTGATGTTTCTCAAAAGTTAATAACTACTATTGAGTCATTAACAGCTCGGTTAGAAACTATGGAAGGGAAATGGGCACAAGTTCAGCCTGAAAAGAAAGTTTACCCTGAATGGGTAGATTCAATTTCTCCTCCATCCAGTTTTGGAAAACCTATTTTCCCTAATTTCAATGGATCAGGCGACCCTGAACAACATTTGACGCATTACATGTCTTGTTGTGATCCTATGATGGGAACTCCAGAGCAACAAGAAGCAGTGAAACTCAGATGCTTCGTGCGAACCTTGCAAGGACCAGCTTTTGTCTGGTATACAAGCTTGAAATCCCGGTCAGTCATCAGATGGGAGGATCTTCGTCAAAAATTCCTTCTTCAGTTTAGCTCAACTTTGCCAAAAACGACAGTTTTCGATCTTACAAACTGCAAGCAAAGGGAGAATGAAAGAGTCTCTGGTTTCATTGCTCGTTGGAAGGGATTAACGTATTCCTTGAGTTTATCACTCCCTTAGGAGGAATTGTTGCCAATCTGTGTGGCAAATTTGCGTGACGAATTACGCACGCCACTGATCCCTGTGAAATACACAGGAGGGTTTCGAGAACTTACTTCAATCTCTCAACAGATTGAAGATTCCCTTATACAGGCTAAGGTTAAATCTCGTGTAATTCCATCAGCTCTAGGAAGAAGAATGGGTAAAGCAGAAACTGCTACAGTTATGCTTAAACAGGCACCTGTACCTATTTCTACTTCAAAACCTTCATCTTCTCGAAGGGCTCCACCTCTTGAACGCCAGCAACAAAGGCTGTTTCGTCCAAATGATCAAAAAGATCAACGACGAAAACAATTTGAGGATATGAAGAGTAAAACATACTCTTTCCGAAGTGAGCAAGTTCCTGGTTACTTCATTTCAGCTCTGGAGAATAATTTGGTTCAATTACCAGTGCCGAAGAGGCCAAACAAGGAAGGAGATGAAGACCGTCCCAATTATTGTCTCTTTCATCAAATGTTGGGACATCCCATCCAGGAGTGTTTTGTCTTTAAAGACCTCCTACAAAAGATGTTCGACTTGGGACAAGTCAAATTGAAGGGTTCTTCAGCTCATGTAGCGTGTATTACCGCTACAGACCCAGAGGAAGGAGGCGAGTGGCAGGAAGTCAAAAGCAAAACTGCGAAAAAATATGATGATTGGATGGTCAGAAAGACAATCAATCGGACCCATTCCATTTTGCGAACACAATTGAAGAAGCCAATTGTGTCTCCTACAAAAGCTGCAGTAAAGCCTCCATCAAAGGAAAAATCCTCAAAAGGGCAGCGCAATTCAAAGAAGAAAGAGGAATCAGGAGAAGATGAGTATGCATCAAAGCCTAAATTGTCTTTGACTCTGGCAGATTTCATGCCATCTACTTCCAAGCAACGGGCACCGTCCCACCAAACGGCACAGCCTAAACAGGCCAACCAGGCAGAGTCTTTATCAGACGAAGAATTGATCTTTGGTCCTGTTAATATGATTCAATTAACAGATTCATATTCCAGTCTTGATGAGCCTGATTTCCCTGTATCAAATAAGGGAACCCGAGGAAGTTCTAGAGGTTCAGGATATAGGGGAAGACGTGGATCTTTCCGAAGCCACTACTCTAATTCTACCCCTGCTAGCACTGTATATGCAGCAGAAACTCGTGGTAGAGCCCTTCAGCGAGCTCAAAATGAACAAGCAAGTTCTTCTGCCAATGGCCAACACAGCTTCGGCACAGTTATTTTGGAAGACCGATTAAAGGTTCCATCTTCTTTATCTCAGCAAGTAAATGTATCTAATCAGTCTAATTTTCCAAAACCAAAGATATTGCCAACTTCAATACAAGATGCATCAGCTTCCAAAGCATCTGCTTCCAAGGTACCTGCTAAACCGCATATTCCTAATGGGAAACACAGGCCTTTAGATCAAAAGTATTATATATTGAAACACTTGTCCCAAGTACCAGCCAAATTATCAATTTTGGATGCTTTGAATCTATCAAGAGATCTTCGTGAAGCACTCATCGAAGCTTTGTCAAGTCCTCAAGAGTTTGAAGCTGAGATTGCTGCAGCTGAAATTTATCACATAGAGAATAATCCTGCAGAATGCCATGCAGTGATATCTTTTACTGATAAAGATGAAGATGATGTTGTGCATGGGCACATAAAACCTTTGTATCTATCTGGCAAAGTCAATGGTATAGATGTTCGAAGAGCTTTTATTGACAATGGTTCAGGAGTCAACCTTATGCCCATTCGTACACTTCGTCGATTGGGCCTCACGGAATCTGATTTATCTCCTTCTACCATGATGTTGCAAGGATATGATAAAAATGAACAAGAACCACTGGGAGAAGTTACGCTCAGAACTCAGTTTGGAGATCTTGTTTCCAATTTGGATTTCATGATTGTTGATCAAGACTCAGCTTTCAATATCTTGCTTGGAAGACCCTGGCTACATCAGCATGCAGCTATTCCGTCATCATACCATCAATGTCTCAAATATTGTTTCGATGGTCAAGTTGGAACATTGTATGGTGATAAGGCCCCCTTCAAGACATGTGAGTCTCAATACATTGAGGCGGAATTTTATCACATGAAGGGAAGAGAAAAATCTACAATGAAGGAAATTACCAAAGTTAATGCTCCATATGGTTTGGAAAAAATTCCAATAAATCCATTTTCACATGTGAGTACAGATTATGTGTTACCTATCAGTCAAATTGACAAAATAGGCCCAAATCAAAATACTCTTATGGAAAGATCCATAATGTCAATTACGGCAATCGAGCCAGACAACATGGGAGAAATTGGTAACTTACCAAGCAGTGATGGAAGCATAAGTGGTGACGTTTTCATTTCGTCTGCTGAAATCCAATAAGTCTATACTTCGCTAATCAGGCCAGAAGAAGTTATAGCAACACCAGAGGTGAATATTGATGTCGATTCTCAATCCATCGTCTCCTCTTTGATTCCCAAAGAAGACCCTTTATCATCAATAGGATCGGAAATGGAAGCTTCTTCTTCAAAACGTGAAAATTTTGACATCTCTTATGATCATGAGAATTTCGTTGTTTCATCTACTCTGCAAGTAGAAGCGGAAGAAATAACACATAATGAAGAGGAAGAAGAAGATCTTAGAGATGCTCCTCCAGCATTTGAAGAGGGTATCTCTACCACTGTGGATGAACTCAGAGAAGTAAATCTGGGTACAGAGAAAGATCCACGCCCCACTTTAATTAGTGCGGCCATGAACCTTGAAGAACAAGAGATGTATATTTCTTTTCTAAAGCAAAATAAAGATATTTTTGCTTGGAATTATACAGAGATGCCTGGCCTTGATCCTGATGTTGCCACCCATCATTTGGGTTTGCCAAAAGAACATCGAGGATTCAAGCAAGCCGCGAGAAGAACACACCCAACCTATGCTTCCAAAATCGAGGCTGAAGTGGATAAGCTTATCAAAGCTAACTTCGTCAGAGAAGTTCAATATCCCAAGTGGTTGGCTAATATTGTCCCTGTAAAGAAGAAGAACGGACAAATTAGGGTTTGCATCGATTTCAGAGATCTTAATCGGTATTGTCCCAAAGATGATTTTCCAGTTCCGATTACAGAACTCTTAATTGATGCAACGGCTGGCTATGAAGTACTTTCTTTCATGGATGGGTATTCTGGATATAATCAGATCCGAATGGCCCCAGAAGATGAGGAATATACAGCCTTCAGAGCTCCTCAAGGTGTGTTTTGTTACCGGGTGATGCCCTTTGGTTTAAAGAATGCAGGTGCAACATATCAACGCGCCATGCATCGTATCTTCAAACCTTTTCTAGGGAAATTTGTTGAATGCTATGTAGACGATTTGGTGGTTAAATCCAAACAACGTTTTGATCACTTGGCTGATTTGGAAGTCATATTCCACAAGCTTCGACAACATAATTTGAAGATGAACCCCTTAAAATGTGCTTTTGGGGTAACCTCAGGAAAATTCCTCGGCTTTGTTGTACGCCATCGTGGTATTGAAGTTGATCCTGAGAAGATCAAATCAATCCTTGGTATGTCACCTCCTCAGAATTTGAAAGAATTAAGAGGACTTCAAGGACACTTAGCCTATATTCGGCGTTTCATCGCCAATTTGGAAGGCAAAAGTTTACCCTTTACCAAATTATTGAAGAAAGGAGTCACTTACCAGTGGACTAAAGAATGTCAAGAAGCATTTGATGTTCTCAAAAAATACCTCTTGAGTCCACCAGTACTCATGCCACCTGTTGAGGGTAGGCCTCTTATCCTCTATGTGACAGCTTTAGAGCGATCATTGGGTGCCTTTCTCGCTCAAAAGAATGATGCTGGGAATGAAAATAGTCTCTACTATCTCAGTAGAACTATGCTTGAAGTAGAAACCCGGTATTCAAGTATTGAAAAATGCTGCCTAGCATTAATCTTTGCAGTTCAGAAACTGAGACACTATCTGCAACATCACGAGGTCCAATTGGTATCTCGTAATAATCCACTCAAATTCATCCTTAGTCGTCCAATGCTTACAGGACGTCTGGCAAGGTGGGTGGTTATTTTACAGCAGTTCGACATCCAGTATGTGTCTCAAAAGGCAATTAAGGGCCAAGCTCTGGCTGATTTCCTGGCTGAACACCCTTCAGTGGAAGACACGTATTCAGTTATCGAACTCCCTGATGAGGAAGTTTTTTCTATTCAAGAGAGTCCTCAAACATGGGAAATGTATTTTGATGGTTCTTCTAGAAGTCCAACAGGGAAACAAATGGAAAATCCTAAATTCAACAAAGTTGGTTTAGGAATTGTGCTCATTTCTCCAGATAAGGCAGTGTTACCTTATTCCTTTTTGTTGTGGGAAGGTGGTACCAATAATGAAGCTGAATACCAAGCTCTCATTGCAGGCTTGGAGTTAGCACTTCAAGCACAAGTGAATCACTTAAAGGTGAAAGTTGATTCAGACCTGGTAATCAAACAAGTCAATGGGGATTATGCCATCAGAAAAGAAGAATTAATCCCTTTATATGATTACGTCAGAGAGTTAATGTCGGAATTCCCTTCAGAACCGACATTTTCTTATGTCCAAAGATCACAAAATGCTCAAGCTGATGCACTGGCTAATATAGCCACAGCTTTAGCATATCCAAATCAGGATGAGACAACCATCGGTATTGCCCACCGTCATGCAATTTCACCTTATGTTCAAGTCAGAACAGAGGAAATTAATGAAATTAGTCCCATTCCTGAACCGTATGGTCATACTACAGGATGGATGTCACCTATCAGGGAATACCTTCAAAATGGAACACTACCACCTGATAGAGCCGAGAAAGAACAAATTCGGCGACGTGTGGTCAATTTTACTCTTTATGATGGTCCAAACCACCTCGAGAAAATTCTCTACAAACGTGGTTTTGATGGAGTTCTCTTCAGATGTATTGATGGTGAAGAGACAATGGCTGTCATAAAAGAAGTGCATGCAGGAGTCTGTGGTGCCCACCAGTCTGGACATAGATTGTCTGATCAAGTTCGAAGGCTTGGATACTTCTGGCCTTCAATGATACAAGATTGTGTTAATTTCACAAAGAAGTGTCATTCATGCCAAGTATATTCCAACTTCATTCATCAACCTCCAGTGTTGCTTCATACAGCTAAATACTCATGGCCATTTTCCACATGGGGAATGGATGTGGTGGGACCTTACCCTTCAGCTACAGCAAAGCAGTTTAAGTACATTCTTACTGCTACTGATTTCTTTTCCAAATGGGCAGAGGCAGTACCTCTCAAAGAAGTCAGTTCTAAATGCATTGTTAGCTTCATCAAGTCTAACATCATTACTAGATTTGGTGTCCCTCATACCATATTGACGGACAACGGCACCAACTTCTGTTCTTCTGAGCTAAAGAAATTGTATCAAGAATACAACATTAAGTCCAACCATTCACCTCGATATCATGCAGCGGCTAATGGCCAGATAGAGGCCTTCAACAAGACTCTTTCAAATATACTGCAAAAGATGGTGGATAAAGATAAGAGGTCATGGCCTGATAAACTCTATCATGCTTTATGGGCTTATCGGACTACCACTCGCAATGCAACATGGTCTACTCCATATTCATTGGTATATGGAACAGAAGCAGTCTTGCCAATTGAAGTTCAATTGCACTCACTCAGAATAGCCATTTGTGATTAGTTATCGACAGATGAGAAATCCCAAAAGCGTTTGAATGAATTGGAACAGTTAGATGAGAAGAGATTGTGCACTTTGCACCACTTGGAAATCTATCAGAATCGGATAGCACGATCTTTTAACAAAAAAGTTCGTCTTCGTTCATTCATTCAGGGAGAATTGGTATTGGTTCTCAGAACACCAATGATACCAGGAAAGAAGCCTCCCAAGCTTGAACCAAAATGGGAAGGACCTTATTCAATACATAAGGTCTACTCCAATGGAGCGTATTCTCTGATCTCAATGGATGGAGAACACATCACGACTCCAACTAATGCCAGATTTCTGAAGAAGTATTTTGTATAAACACAAAATATTTTTTCCCAGAACCAAGACTCTTACATTTTGGTTCATACAGAAATGGTCTAGTATGACCTTAAACTACAACTTCGTCCAACATGACATTAAACTGTGTCACACTTTTTTCCGAGATGACACTAAACTATAATACGTCCAGCATGACGATAAACTGTACGGTCCATGCATATGACCTTAAACTATTCGCACTTATGTCCCTGCAACATGACACTAAACTGTGCAGCACCAATAGTCCTAACTGCAAGACTTTAAACTGCATAGTCCCTAATTTTGTCCTACATGACAATAAACTGTATAGAAGTTCCTATATTTTGTCCGAGATGACATTAAACTATATTGTGTCCTAGCAACATGACATTAAACTGTGTGGCACTTCCAACGTCCAGCATGACGATAAACTGTAAAAAGTCCCCAGAACTGATATCCTCATATTGGTTCACCTTAGTCCTAGCTACATGACTTTAAACTGTACAGCACCAGTTTGTCCTTTCTATATGACGTTAAAATATACAGCAATGGTCCAGTATGACTTTAAACTGCCACTTCGTCCCACATGACATTAAACTGTGAAAAAATTCCATGAACCGTCCAGCATGACCTTAAACTGCATCATCCCTGGTCCATGTATATGACCATAAACTATTTGCAAATATGTCCAGCAAGACGTTAAACTGTGACGTCCTAACTACATGACGCTAAACTGTATAAAAGTCCCTCACGTCCGGAAAGACGTTAAACTATATAATCATCAAAAGTCCAGCATGACATTAAAACTGCACAATCCCCCTTTCGTCCAATATGACGTTAAACTGTATTGTCCCCATCGTCCTAACTACATGACGCTAAACTGTACAGAAAGTCCTTGATATGTCCTACATGACATTAAAACTGTGCATCGTTAAGGTTGTTATTACCTCTTGTTTCTCACACCGAGTATGACTCACGTGAGCTTAGAGCGAACATCAACCATAACACTCCCTTTGGGCCACTAACCATGTGCAAGTCCCAACAACATTTTTTATTAGATCATTGTCCCCAAGAATAGCTTGATCATTGATTCATTCTTTAATTGAACTACACGGACTTTGATCCTTGCCCTCCAGGCTGGGTATGTAGGCAACCTCCCAAAGGTTCAAGCCCAAAAACAATCTCTTCACATTGGTTCACCACCATCTCATATGATGATGATTTGTGAAACCACCCCTGGAATCAATATCTTTACATTGATTCACTTTTGTCCTTGTTATATGACGTTAAACTATACAACACTTTTGTCCGGTACGACAATAAACTACAATATTCTTTGATTTCCTCATTTGAGAAGGAACCATTATTAACATTGATTCTTTTTCAATCATGGTTTTCATTTTCAAAAGACTACGTGCATACATGGTAATGCCTAAACTTTTTATCTTAGGTTAAAACCATCATTGCACTAAAGTCCCCTTTCACCCTTCACATGTACGAAACAAATTTGTACAAAGGGTAATTCTAGAACTACGTAGACTTGATTCCCATCCTTATGGGATACGTAGGAACATTCGAGTGTCCCTCGAATTCAGTCCCAAGTCTTTTGGGCCTAACCCCAAATTTCACTTTCAGTCCCTTGGCTGAAAAGTCCTCATGAAAACACACACTGTGTATTCATTATTATGGTCCGAATTCTATGACCTTAAACTAAGATCACTCATACGTTCGTCCTACACGACGTTAAACTGCATTTCAAGAACTACGTATGGCTTGATTCTCATTCTTATGAGATACGTAGTGAAGTCCAAGTTTCAATTCAGGACCCAGCCACAACATGATTATGGTTTTCATTGACCTATGTATCTCTATATACATTGGAAAATACCCATCTTTATGTATTATAATCCTAACCTTAAATATTTTCAGATCTTCATAACCCTTTTCATGACTTCTAGTCACAAAAATGTCAAACTTCTGAGAATTCTTTTGCCTAACTATGCAGCACGTGCCCATAGGTGGCCTTGCATAAACAGTCCACATAAAAGACTTGTCAGCCAAGAGATGCTATTTATTTGACCATGCAGCCAATGCCCATAGGTGGCCCTGCATGTTTTCAACCCCCTAATGGGTTTGTTAAATAATAGTAACTTCATTATTGGGAAGAATGCCTCTTTTGTCCTTATTTGTCTTAAACGACAGTATGTAGGGATCCGCAAAAATAGCCATCCTTAACATATTTGTCCCATATCCTTTTTCATGATCTGAAAGTATTCAAGTCTATGGTTTATTCTTCTTCCCTACGTTTGGGTCAGACCTTCGTAGGAGTGATATTCATCCAGTTCTTCGATATTCTTGTTTGGAAATATCTTCTCCATATTCAAGTACCTCTTTCCATACAACAAACTCTATGCTTTAGAAAATTTGAATCTCCATAAACTTTCACTGGCTTTTAGCACTAGGAAAGTAAATTTCTGGGAGTTCTTTTTCCTGACTATGCAGCACGTGCCCATAGGTGGCCTTGCATAAACAGTCCACATAACAGACTTGTCAGCCAAAAGATGCTATTTTATTTGACTATGCAGCCAATGCCCATAGGTGGCCCTGCATATTTCAACCCCCTAACGGGTTTTGTTAAATAATAGTAACTTCATTCTTGGAAACTACTTCTTCTAATGCCTTTTAGCTCTTTTTTCATATCATTCCTCAGATTCAAATATTCTTAAGCCATAGTTTACATTTTTTCCCTTATACTTGAGTATGGTAAATATGTTTTCAGATAAATTGTCAAGGAATTGAATCCATTTTAATCCATTTTCGGTCAAAGCTATTTCGACCTTAAACATTAGCCCCTTTATGTCCGGCATGCATGACTTTAAACTGCCCACACAAAAGACAAAGGAACTCTGAATAAAAGTCAAGTTCCAGCTCACTAAATATACATTTTTTTTTGATTTAGATAATATTGAGCAGTTAAAAGATTCAAAGTTTGTAGGGTTATTTGTAATAATCCTAGTAAAAATCAAACTATGATTACTAAGCCCATTGGCTTAAGTAAATTTGAAGCAGGTAATGGAAGAATGCAAACACAAATGATTGAAGACAAAAGTGTTTTTCATTGATACACAAGAGTTAGAAGGACATCCACAGACTGGAATCTCTTCTCTTTTTCAAGAATTACAGAAGATTGTCAACATAAGTCTTCATTTGATGTATAGCATCCTGAGCCTTATCAACAGTTACTTGAAGCTCGTGCACTTGACCAGCTTTACTCTTTTCAGCTTGCTGAAGTGCCTTCTTAGCATCTGCAATGGCTTTCATTCCATTCATATGAGTTTCATCCAATGATTTGTTAAGCTGATCAAGTTCCCCAGTAACAGCATCTAACTGTTGCTGGAGTTGCACTTGTTGGACGACCTTTTCTTTGATTTTTTGCTTCAGATCCTTCATCTTGACAGCATAATCAGCTTCAGCCTGGGATATCGCAGCCTCAAATTCGCCTATGTTGACTGACAATTTCACTCTGGTCAATTCTTCGCGACTTGTCTGCATTTGCTCCCTCCTGAAAATAATCTGTTTCACCGCAGCATGGATCTTTTCATACCCAAAACCACCAAGTCCCATTATAACAAATTTGGATGACAATCGGGAAATTTTTGATGGTAGCTCTTCTAAAGGCACCCCCGATATGATGTTCCATATGTTGTTCCATGCCTTACGTCGTGAAAAGCTGAATGCTTTGAGCATCTCTGGATCTGATTCAACATCTTCGTCAGAAGGGGGTATGTAATCTAGAATTAGCGCACTTAGGGAGGTGCCTTGTCCTGCTCTTTCCCCTCTGACTTGGGCTTCTTCACTTTCAATTCCCGTTGGGGCAGAGGCAGAAGCCTCATCTCCGGATCTAGCCATTACAGTTGATGGCCCTACATGATCAATTGAAAGATTTTAGTTGAATCTTAAAGGATAACAAAAGAATGGATTGTCTTGCAAATAAAGCACAATCACAAATATTGTTATCCCTTACCCAATGGTGGTTCAGCAACATGAGAAGACTTCTCCCCATCTTTCTCGGTTTCAACAGGATTTTCAAGATGGGTCTCAGGAGAGTTTATTGGATTTAGCTCTACTTGAGCTAATGTTTCTGCAATGATAGGGTTGACATCAGTGTCCACACCCTCTTTGGGCATTGGCAGTTCAGCAGCTTCTACGGAAGAAACTGCATATTATTTTACATCATGATTAGAAATATGTTTAGTTTTTAAAAGAAAAATTTGGGCGAAGGGTAACACTCACGCCCGAGGTCTTCTAAATCACATGACAATCTAGCATGATCATAAAATTATTCAAAAGTCATTCCTTGATTCATCATTTCATCTAATGATACTTCAGAATCTTGGTTAGTCTCACCAGTGGGAGCATTTGCTACGTCTTCTTGCTGACTTATGTCCTGCAACCCCTGACCCTGGACAACATCTTCTGTAGTGGGAGGGATACTGGGAATGGATGGTAGCTCTTCTCTAGGAGCAACCAAGTTAGCCTGAGTCTGTGGTTGTTCTACAGCACCCTCCACGACCTTTGAAGAAGGATCAGTCCCTTCCCTCAAGGGGGAAATTGAAGAAGCCCCTGCAATCCTCAGAAATATGAGTAACCATATGATTATGGGTATAAACTCATGTTTGTTCGAAGGACTTACCACTGCTAATGAAATGTTTAGCTAAGGATTTCCTCCTTCGTTTCCTTGGCTTCTTTTGTTTTTTTGGAGTTTTAGCTGTCTCCTTTATTGGTACTTGGATTGGCGAATGAAAGGCTATGTCCAGTGCCTCATTCATGGCCTGCTGGCCTGGAGATATCTCGCCTGGTTCGCGAGGAGAATCAGCAGCAGCCCCAACAGCGGTACCACCAGGGCTATATTGTGGCGAAGGAACCCCGGTCCCTTTCTTTGCAAGCTGCAAGATGAAGAAAATAACTTCCTTAAGTAACAAAGCTTCAACTGAAATCAAGTTGCAAAGAAAATAAGGAAGGAAAACTTACATCTTCAGGAGCCACGTACTCTTGCCACTCCTCATCTCCAGAACCACCAGCCCCCTCAGTGGTGCCACGATCAATCATTTCCTTCACCCGCCTGGTGATAGGAGCTGAATTATCGGTGGCATATATGAGCATTTCCAGCTCTCTGATGTAAGCCCGCACTTCATTGGGGTTATCTCCGTATTGAAGGTCTTTAGAAGCTAGAAGATATCCTATCCCAGGAAGTTGTAGGCCCTCACACAAATCCAGCCAGGCGGTCTCAGTATCACAGTATAAGCTCTGCCATAACTGAACAGCCTCTGGTCTTAGATATAAAGGTTGTGAGGAAGGTCCTACAATTTTTGATTTTAATTTCTTCCCGATTCCTGCAACTACAGATACAGAATAAGAAAGTGAGACTTATTACTTTATAAAGTAGCAGTTATTGAAGTTATTACAATCAAATAACTCACCAGGAGCTGATGGAGTGGGTCTTTTAACTCTGGCTGGAGGATTATATCGGGCACGAAACCGCTTTGCTGCCGGTTGTGCCTCATCATCCCCATCATGATGATCTGAGGAATCCGTTCTAGAGGAGGAATCTGTTGAACCAATTTCAGGAGGAGAAGCATCACCTTCATGAGGAAGAGTTTCTTTCTCTACAGTCCTCTTCCTTTTTCCCACTTGATATACAGGATGATTCAATATCCCTTTAGGGTATGATGCTATCCAGTGTTCGGCATTTAATGTAGTCAGATAATGTGCCGCTTTTTCGACTGGTAGATCAAATACTGCCCCAGTCTTCTCTCTTGATGTCAGCAACCATAGTTGTCGAGCAACCATCGGATGTTGCTCTAACCTGACATGTATTGGAGGGGATACAACAATCTGTTGCAAACATTTGAATTGGCGTGCAAATCTATATGGAGCATAGGCCTCGCATATGATTTCTCCATCAATCCTGGCTACTAACACGCCATCCCTGCAAGCTAGCATGTATGCCCTCAAATCCAAAGAGGCTTTACCATCATCAACAAACCGCCCAGATGGCGGACTTCCATAAGGAAAGAAGTTGAATTCCTTATACATGCTTAGTCTTACTTTTATGTCATAACCATTGACATCTAATGGAGCAATTCCAGAGAATGCTTGCACTGACGGTCTGAAAGAGCTTCCAGGAATTTGTAATCCATTCTGTACATTGTAAGTCCTGAAGTGAGTGGCGATCCATCCCCACAAAACCTGGGATGGTCCCACTATTCTTAAAGGAGATTTACCCTGGAAGACGTGAAGTAAACTCCTGTGAATCTTTGCTAAAATGGGGGTAGCTAACCCAACCATTTTTCCCTCAGCTAACTTGGCCGCAATGAAGAAGGTCCCTGGCCTAACGCCTCCCTTCGAATCCCTGACCGGCAAGAGATAAATACTGAGCCACATTGCCAAGAAACCCGCCAGACGAGTTTTCTTTGGAATTCTTTGATTCACTTCATAGCCCCATTTTTCAAACTCTCCTACTTCTAGAGTTGGCCAGAATGTGCCAGGAGCTCCTCTCTTCTCAGGTTTTGGACAAGTGGTAGGACGTCTGGGCCGGGTATCCTTGGATTTTTTTCTTGGATCCTTTTTCCTTTGGCTCCATCCCTTTCTTCTCAGTAAGAAACACATTCATCCATTCTTCCGGATGGATATCTTTTCTGAAATGAGTTAATGAGGTCTCTGAACTCTTGAGCTTGTGAAAGATTTTGAATAATTCTCGAGCCAAAGCAGGAGTCTTCTCTGGATCATTCCAAGTCACCTTGGGAGGAATGAATTCATCATACATATCGCCCAAGATTGGAGCTCCTGAAATCTTGTGGACATCCCACAAACTGATACCTACTTCTCCATGAGTCAAGTGGAAAGAATTAGTCGCTGGACTCCAGTGGCTGAGTATCTCTGGCACGAAGATATCATGTCTGTAAATATATGTCTGCCCAACCCAAACAGCTTCATATATTGCAGCTCTCTTCAGATCCTCAATAAACTCTGTGCAAGTCTGTCGCACCCAGTATGCCCACATCCAAGTTGGCTTTACACCTCCCCCAGGGCGGAAATCCCAACTTTTCTTCCAGCCTTTGGACTGATCCATCTGAGCATCTCGGAAGATTGAAGGATGACAATGTGGTTGAAGCTCAGGTGTATGTTTTTTCAGATCTGGTGTGCAAGGGCTATGATGCATCACATAATCCTTCTCCACTGTCCCAGCAGTTTGAAATACTCCTCCGCCTGAGATATTTGCTGAAGCAAAATTGGTATAATTCTGAAACCAAGAAAATGGAAGATAATTCTTTACTTCTGGAATAATGACTTCTTGCAGATGACCATGACCATACAAAGGTAGATAAGTGCAGTGAGGAAAGTCGCGATGATATTTCTTCAGATACTTAGCCAAATCTGGAAGAGTACTGTTTTTGACAGTATAGTAATCAGGGCCAATGATATTCATCATATCATCTATCCGCTTGCTAGCCAGTTCATCAATTAATCTAGGTCTAAGAGCCATTGAATCTGCACAGGAGTTGAATAAATTAAACTCTTAAGTGGGTTTATTTTTCATAAAATTTGTGAAAGAAATTGAAAAAATGGCCAAGGCATTAAGGCGCGCAAGTATGGAGATGTCGCGCAAGTGATACATGTGCCGCGCAAGTATTGGTCGCGCAAGTATGTGCCGCGCAAGCCTTATTACCTTGAGAGTAGCGCGGCAGCAAGGAAATAGTGAAAACAGGAGACTTGCGCGGCGACTAAGACTTGCGCGGCGAGAGCTCGAGAAATCCGGAAAGTCAGATGCCATCTACGGCCGGAAGCGGCATATTTATAGGCCAGGGGGCCTATCTGCGCGCCTCACCCAGAGCGCTCAATACCTGCGCGACGAAGACTTGCGCGCCGACCTCTGCGCACTGAAAACTTGCGCGCCTCCCTTTTCCTTTGGAGGGATTCGATTTCCTCAGAGTCAAATCCTCATTTCTTTCCGGATCCAACTCTGAGGGGGGACTTTTGTTGACGCTCCTTTCGTCACAGAATCTAAAGATCGGAAAAGGGAATATCTGAGCTCAAAGTGATTAATCCTTTGAAGAAACATCAAAAATCGACAAAGGGATGAAAAAGGGGAACATTTCCCATAGGTCGCGCAAGTTCCCTCTTGGTCGCGCAAGTACACTTGCGCACCGCCTCAACACTTGCGCGACTCCTCATAGTCGTGCAAGGGACTTGCGCGACATATGTGGTAACCGCCCAGTAACCGCCCGGGGTCTTCTTTTGCCTATAAATAGACCCTGTGGGCCCCCCATTTAAAGAGATCTTTTTCCAGAAACTCGGATCAAAGCTCCCGACGCCCAAGTCTCTTCTCAAAGCTTCCAGAACACTTCTAAGGTAATTTTTACCTAGAATGGAAGATCTAAAGAGAAGAAGGAAGGCCTAAGTGTTGAAACTTATCAAACACTTGCGCGCCGACTTAATTCCTTCAATATAACTTGCGTGTCCCTTCTCTGGAAGAACCTCGAGAGGATGGTAAAGGGTTTTTTAAAGAGTCGCTCAAGCATTTCAATATTGGTTGAAAATCGCGCAAGTACCCTCTATGTCGCGCAAGTATACTTGCGCGACCAATACTTGCGCGCCGCCGCAAGACTTGCGCGCCTTTCAAGACTTGCGCGCCCCTATCTTTTTGGGTGCCCATCTTGCCCATTTTTACCCCTCTTAAGCCATTTCACCCTTCCTATTTCAAGATTCAGTCTTCAAGATACTCTTCAAAGCCATTTATGGCATGATTTCTTGATTTGAAATCCTTATCTGAAAGGAATTCTGTGAAATATCTCTCAAAACCTAGTGATTTAAACATCTTTATATCACCAAAGATTGAGAGTTCATTCATTCAACCTCATCCTTTAAGATGAGAGAATCCTATCCTGAGTCTCCTTTTCAGGAATAATCCCCAGTTATAAAAACCTTTGATTTGGGCATCTTTCTTAAGAATAAGCCCCAATCAAGTCCTTTAATCTTGGGCATCCTCCTCAGGAGTAAGCCCCAAACCTTAATCCCTAACCTGGGTCTCCTTTTCAGGAATAAGACTCAGTCATAACCTTGGGCTTCCTTTTCAGGAGTAAGCCCCAAGTCCCCTAACCTGGGCTTCCTTCTCAGGAATAAGTCCTAGTCATAAATCTCGGGCATCCTCCTCAGGATTAAGCCCCAATCAAGTTCCCAATCTTGGGCATCCTTCTTAGGAGTAAGCCCCAAGTCTCTTAAAATTTCTCTTAACCAGTCATAATTTACCTTTGATTTGGGTTTTCCTTTTCAGGAGTAAAAACCCAATCATAAGTCCCCTCCTAACTTGGGCATCCTCCTTAGGAGTAAGCCCCAAGATCAGAGTATTCAAATCTCCATGAAGCACATATAACTTTATGGACCCTGTTCATGGATTTTCTCCCTAAAAGTAAATCCTAAACCTTCATCTATCTGGGAAGTCATCCATACATAAGCCCCAAGCAAATTCCTATGATTGCATCTTTCGTGGCACAATTGTCTAAATTTTACCAATACCTCTTGTTTCTCACACTGAGCATGACTCACGTGAGCTTAGAGTGTAAAGGTAATTATGACATTCTTCTTTGAGCCATCAATCATAAACATCATACTCCATAAACTCGAACTACGTGGGTTCTGATTCCTTTTTCCAAAACAAAGGATACGTAGGTAGCCCATTTATGGGTTCGATCCCAACTTTTAGATAATCTCTGTCCTTCTGAATGACAATAAACTTCAAGTTCCCCACTGAGTGGCTTTAAAACCAGCCTGGTCATCATAAAATGACCAAGAGACTTTTTATATAAATGTTTTGAAGGATACCATTGACCAAGAATCTCTAATCAAATATAGATGATTCTCTATCAATGAAGAACCTCGAATACATATAAAAGATTCTCTAAATTTCATGCATATTTAATCAATGATTGTTAAAACTAAAGGAAATCTCATTTTATACTTGGTAATGTAATAAGTATTCACGAATATAACTTAAATCTATAAAGAGAGTCCCAGAGTAGACAATAATTCCCCTCAAAAAGGTGTGATGAGTTCGACCTCCCATCCTCTCGACCAATGCAAATTCCTAAGCCTCATTAGCCCACAAGCTAATGAGCGCCTACCTTTGGAAAGTAGGTCCAAGCGGATGTGGAATCATTGGATGTTTCCGGTTCTATGAACAAACCCGTTAGAAACCGATCGGAACGTTTGAATCTCCCGTCCAGGAGGTCATCCCCGGATTCCGTGCGAAACACTCCTCATCCATTTTTCCTAGCCATATTGAAGGGAATCATGTGTCATCATCATCATAAACCTATAAACTAAAATCAATCTTCAAAGATCAATGTCCATATTATTGAATCTAAAAAAATAATGAACAAGATTAGTCTACAACCTAATATATTACGTAAACTAATTCATATGAATGAAAAAATTTCCTAGAAATAAAAAAGAGAAAATGTAAATATTATTATTTGTTTGATCCCTCTATGTGGGCACTTTATTTTTCTTTCCTTGACAAGCGTAGTACAAGATGTTATCAGACATATCATATTGGATGTAGTTCCATAAATCTGAAACACCAATAATTCTTCCTTCTGGTATATACCAATTAAATTTTGTTTTCACGTAATTAATTGAAAGACTACGCCAAATCCATACCCATGGAATTTTGGTAAAATTTTCATGGTGAGTTTATGATAAAGAATTGGTCTTATTTTCATTCTGTTTCTTTTTTCAAAACCTATACATTAATAGACAATGATTTCTTAATATAGGCCACATTAATGTAATACTTTAAGGTAATGTTACAATATAATTTTATTTTATCAAAATTAAATAATCAATAAATGAATTAAAAATAGTCCCCTTTAATTTAAACATCATTATTCTTTGTTTCCTATGACAAATAAATTTTTTGTATCATTATGGACTCCATATAATGAATGTTTAACACATTTAGGGAGTTCTATAGGATCCTATTTAGGTTTATCTTAATCTTAATAATCTTCCTCTAAGTTAAAAAAAGATCTAAACAAATCTAATGACTAAAAATATTTGGGGTGGGGGTGATACACAATTCATTTTTAGTAAAATTAGAAGAGATTAATTTTAAAAAAATTCAAATCTAAAAATTAGATTGTATTCAATTATTTATTCAGTGTAATGTGACTCTTGGAGTAATGGATCGTTCTGGGTATTCCAGATCCACCATCTTCTCATAATATTCAATAACTTTAGTATTTTATTCTTCTTCCAAATCTATGTATAGATACTGATGTGCATACTATTTTCATTCATTATAATGAGATAATTTTACATGTTTTCATCTAACAAATTACACCAATATTGATCTTAAAATTAATAATATATCATAAATACAATATCATACATCTCTTCATTGTAATAATATAGATCTACTAGGAAAGATTGTATTTGGATCCTGAGAAGGGTGGGCTCTAGATATTCTTATTTTAAGGCATTTTCATTTAGATCCTATTCAAAAAAATGGAGGGAGGACGAGGGGATATTTCTTTTCTTCAACATATTCAAGATAAAACTATAGAAATTGTTAAGATAACTCATTCAATTACTTTTATATGGATTCAAAAATTTATTCTGTGTTGTCCTCCCATAGGCCTACTATAAGTTCATGGAATGCATATCATCATTAATTTTAATTTTAAACTCTTCTAATCTCTCTATAATATAATGAAAAATTATACTCCATAGTCATAAGTTAGTTAAATGTTTTTTTAAAATATTTACAAAATATGAAAAGTGAATAATGATTGATAGAACACTATGACCTCAGAAAAAGTGAAATGTTTTGACATTACTATAATAATGTTGTTAAAAAGGTACTAAAAGTTTCATAGAACAACATATTAGTTTGAAATGGTCATCTAACTAGAGAGGCTTTACAGTCATTCACACACTATGGTTTATTTCACATATTTTCTTTTTAGTATTTTCCTTTCATAAGAAGAAACTAAAAATTTTTGGGAGAAAGAGAACTCAATGGTAAAAATAAACCTTAAAATAAAATTCAAAAAATATATATTGAAGACAAGTCATATAAGAAACAAAATTATCAAGATTTTTTCGACCATTGAGAACCATTAACATACTATTCTATATCTATATAATGAATTAACATCGTAGTATGTTCAAACACCTATGTAACACCACATGTTTTTTGAAGATGAAAACTAATTTGGATAACATATGAATTATGGTACCCAAAACCCAAACAAACAGTGATATTTCAAATATGAACATTTTAACAATATATTTTTTCATAAAGTAAAATGTTATATTCCTTAACAATTTAATTTTTCAGAAAACTGATTCCCATCATGATTGAGAGTTTTATATTAAATTAAATTATTACACATATGTGAATTGAATTTTATAATATGTATTTGATATTTATTTTCATCATAATTAATATTTTTTAATAATTTCTTCATAAATTTTGAGCAATATGTATAATAACTATAGTAAATATTAATTAACATGGTAAATGTAAAATAAGTTATTTAAAGTTAAATATAATTTAAAAAAGATTATAAGATAAGTAAAAATAAAATTATTAATATTAATATTTCATTTGCATCGAAATATTTGTTGTATTTACACCTTTATTAATTTTAATTCATTAATTATTTTTAAATATAATTTATCACTTAATATTTATGAATTAAATATAATTTTTTCAAGTGTTTGAAAAATGATATTTTCAAAACAAACCCAACAATTATCAATAAATATAGATTATTATTTAAAATGTTATAATTGAGATATTCCAAAAATTATTTTTATAAAATGAATATTATTTATTGAATTAGAATTTAGAAATTATGTAATGTTGAATTCTTCATATTTTTCAAAGACAATAAAATATTTGGGTGAAAAATTAAATATCGTACCAATATATTATGTGTATTACGAGATAACAATGTCCAAATAGTTATTTAATAAATACTATATAAAATGAACCAATATTTTATCTAAAGAATTTACTTCTTATAATAATTCCTTATAGAATATTCACATAAAATTGCTTATAGAACACAATAAAAACCTTATAAAGGATGCATTAGTGATATAAAATTTATCACTTGAAGTTAAGGAACACATACCAATGAAATAATAACATTTCCTTTGGAATTAAATGGGAAAATTATAGATCATAAACCAACCAATGTAATAGTTACCTCACTAATGAATCTATAGATAATATTTATCTATGTTATAATTGACATAATGATAAAATTACATCATAGTATAAATAAATAGATATTTTTTAAATTTATTAATAAAGTGTTGGGATTTTTGTAAGTCATGTATATTTAATTAAAATTTCAATATTAATTTAATAGATTTATAAAGTTATATACAAAAAATTAATTCATATATTTTTATTTTGAAAACTTATGATCATAAAATAATTTTATGATACATAATTAATTTTTCAATGTGTTAGAAAAGTTGTTTAAATTTTAAAATTAGTATTTTTTCAACTAAATTGTGATTTTAATTAATTAAATTTATCATAGTTAGAAAATTATTTTTGAAAAATTGATTTTCATTTTGAAATATACATGTGAAAAAATGGTATTGGTGAGTTTTTGGGATTTTTTTGAAATTCATGAATTTTTTATGAATAGTGAAAGTTGATAATTAACAAAATTAGCTAAATACATGAATTATTGAGTCAATGATGATTTTCTACTATGTTAAAAACCCTTGGTTCAAACTAACATGGTATAGTTACTATTTGTGGTCACAATAATCAAAAATATTCATCATCTTGAGAAACAATGATAAACTAATGATTAAAATGATGGAGAACCCCTCCTCTCCACCACTATAAATGCAACCCCTCCTTACCTCCTCTCATAACTCCTCTCAAGCCTTATGACTTTCCCAAATTCTAATAAATTATTTCACTAATTACCTCCCCTACAAGAAGGATATGTTTTTCTTATAATAAGAACAAAACAAATCCCATAAAAAGGATCTCAAGAAAGGTATATTCAGTAGGTAAATTCTTTATTTTATTTTTTTATTTTCTATAGTGTTCCTTCAATTATTTTTTTCCTCAAATCCTTTCATCAAAATTTTATGATAAATCTAGTACCATACATGTGTAGTAATTTTGTTATGATAATTGAATAATTAATCATTTTCTCTTGTTTCTATACATTTATACTCGAAATGAAAACATCGTCCAATATTTTTAAATTTATCACATTCGAGGATGACTCGTTTCGAATTTATTTTACCATATTCATTTATTATCATGAAACCATTTTTATGGTTTAAACAGAATTATATATATATATATATATATTATGTCTTATTTAAGGATCTGGAATCTTTTTTACACATGATAGTAATCTAAAAAACAAAATGTGTTCATTGTGATAAAAACTGACAATTATCGAAAACTATTATCATTAACATTTTATATAATGATTCATATTTTATCCAATAACCAAATGAATATTATAACCATTTAATCATATTTATATTCACTAATAACATAATATTTTAATTCTATACAGCCATTATCAACTTACATGTTCACCATTACATGTATATAAGTAATCAAATCTGGAAAACCAATGAAACAAATGCTCCCAAACGATGAAATTGATCCTCTTAACCCATAAAAAGGTAATGAGTGAACATAAAAAGGATATAATGAATCAATTACATGTAGAATATGTTATAGAAATATTAATTAATTAATGAAATTTGTTTATCCAGAATATTTTGACCATGTGAAAGACATTATCAGACTTAACGTAAGGGATTATTCTTGAACCTCCCTTACTCACTCGGGTTTCTCTATCACATTATTTACACATATGATGTCATATTTTATTTCTATTTACATCTTATAAATTCTTTTTATATGGTATTAAATTATGTATCATGATCTATTCATTATTCTCTTTTAGGGATATAGATTTTTATAATTGGATCCCTCTTTATTACTTCCCAAAAAGCAAACCCATTTTTAATGGAACTTACCAAATTTTTATCAATTTTTATGTACAGTATATAATCTATATTTAAGCTACAATTATTTTTATAAAAACAAAATTTTTACTATGAAACCTTCTTGGTTCACTTCTGGTTTTATATAGATGATTATTTATTTTATTTTTTAAATGACCTTAGATATTTTCCTTTCACCGCGCTAAATTTTTTTAATTATAATATTTCTCAAGTACTATTTTTATATATTATTACATAAATTTGACATTAAATTTCATTTAATATACATATTACTTCCCCTTATTGTCTATGGTATATCCAATTCGTTTCCTTGAGGTTCATTTTTACGATACACTCATTTGTTATGATTTATGACATGATTATGATATAAAATTCTTACCATGGGTAAGACTTGTGTTCATGTATCATTGGTTATTTATGATTATACATGTGGAAAGACAAATCATGAACATGTTATTATTGGTGTTCCTAGACAGTGATCCAATTAATTGGGTAATTTTAAGTGTCATGTGACATTGTATGAAACGGTCATGGTGGTTAGCCATGACTCATGCTACCCTGTGCAACGATCTTGGTGGTTAACCTTGTCGTGTTCTCTTCTATGTACAAAGATCCTTGAATCGTGCTAAATTCATGTTTTATATTTCATCCACATTATTCTAACTGAATGATTATATGATCACTTGTTTATATGTACATATTTTATATGTTCCATGCCTTTTTTCATCATTATGTCATTCCTTCTAGACCATAAGATAATGATTAACTATTATAGTTATTCCCTTACTCTAAATTTAGCTCATACCTTAGATCATGTTATCCCTAGGTTATTATATGAAGATTTATGACAACCGTGGAAGATAAAATCACTTTTTAATGATTAAATAAATAAATTTGTTATTTCTTCACATGTTTTTCAGTTTTATGTATCTAGTCTTCCAAAACACTAGAATTTATGGGACATGAATTGTATTTTTGATGTTTAACTATGATTAAAATCATGTAATGATACGTGTAAAAGGATGAATATTCTATAGTCGATATCATAGCTAGTTTCGGTTTATTTTTGGAGATTATAAGTAGATCACTCAAGTAAGAACCGTTGTGATAATACTAAGTATAAGAAAATGACCCTAAATTTTGGAAGGTATATAGTAACTGTTTTATGAGTAAAATATATCCATGTATGGATATGAACAATTGGAGGTGGATTTGGAACATATGTATCATGGTATAAAACCCGAAAAAACAACATTGATCTAGACTCGAATGAGAATTGGTTCAGGACAAAATGCCTTACTGTACTACTGGTTTCTCAGAATACGGGGATATGATTTAATATATTCATAAGCATAGTATAAACCATTATTATGGGAACAAAAAAAATAATCTCCTAAAAATAAATGTGTTGAAATAGATCATGGGTAACAAATATTGAAACATATGGAATCATGAGTTAGGATATACTTTTCATTTAAGCATTTATCCTTTAATGTTTAATGATTCAGTTTTTTTCATAGTAGATAAGTATTCAAGACATATTAGTGTATGTTATTTTTCTTAGTTAGTGAAGGGAAAGAAAATAACATGTGAAAAATAATTGTGACAGGGAGGGTGAAAATTTCATAATGATATTCCAAATATGATGGGTATGAGTGATCAGAATATTATGACATTACTTTATAAAATGTAACATGATATGAATAATAACATGAATCAGGTGGAACAACCTCCTCCTCCAAGGAAAGGGAAATTTTTCATTGAATCCTTTATGCAGCAAATGCCTCCCATGTTTAATGTATTTTTAGATCCCCTCCTCCTAAAACAGTGGATTAACTTCATTGAAAATATATTATTTATCCTCTATATCTCATAAGAAGAGAAAGACATGTTGGGGGTCTATTTTATGATGTATAAAGTGATCAGTGGTGGAAACTAATGAAGAATATGAAGACCAAAGATGAAATTGATTCGACAGATTGGGAGTAATTTGGGAAATAGTTTTACAATAAATATTTTCCCTAAACCCTCATTCTCTAGATGGAAAGAGAGTTACTCAAACACAAGAAGAATTAATATGAGTCCATCAAGGCATGTGAAAAAAAACATAGTGCTTTCCTCATACACCTCTAGTGTTTTCATGACCATAAAAAGAAAGGTGGATCACTTCTTTAGCAGACTAAAGACAACTCTATGAAATGCGGTGGAAATTCAAGGCATTGTAGTTATGAGTATATTCTATATTGTTCCCTAAATATTGAAATAGATATTGGAGACTTTCAATGGTTACATGGGCTGGGTGATAAAATAAGTGGTAAATAGAGTCTAATATGGGTGGTTCAGTAAATAAATCCCATGATGTAAAGAAGATCGAACATCCCACGTGTCGAAATTGTGGGGTGAAGAATATTGGGAACTGTCTAAAGGGAAAACGGAATTGCTTCAAATATGGAAGGATGGGATATCTAGCTATGAAATTTATAAGGGATATGAAGAGCCCCACTAATTTTCAATAATAAAGTAACCTTCATATCAATTCTTATCTAGTTGTTTAGTGTTTCAACTGTAAATAACATGGAACTTATTTGAAAAATTTCCCAAAGAAAATAGTTGACATATCTATTGAAAAACAACCTCCAAGTCAATAAATAAGGGCATATTATATCTCTACTACTGAGGTGGATTTGAAAAATGATGTGCTGAATGGTATGATATTTATTCATTCAAGAATTGTGAACATACTATTTGATTATGGTGCTATGAATTATTTTATATCCGGCATGTTTATCAAAAAATACTCAAACACCGCCTAAAAAATGTGGAGATTGAGTTATATGTGAGAATATAAAATAAGGAAATTATTGCATCCAAGGTATATAAATCTTCCTTGGTTAACGTTTTTTTATTTAATCTCCTATAATATCTAATCATACTTCCTTTAGTGGAGTTCAATGTTATCTTGGTCTTGATTTGGCTTTCTGTATACAATGCCAACATCATCTATCAGGAAAGGGATATCACTATTCACACATTGAAGCATCGTCCAATTATTTACTAGTGTAAGGAGGACGTTGAATCTCCTTTAGAATCATTATCTCAAATGTGGATACTACTGCCTTATGAGAAAGAATGTCTAGATCAAATGATTGAGACAAAAAAGTGAGTCATGCTTGAAGAAATTCCCATTATAAGGGACTACACTGATGTATTTTCCAAAGAATTGCATTGTCTTCCTCCTCATCGAGAGGTCATTTTCTCAATTCAAAATGTTCTTAAATCTCGACCAATATCAAATAAACCTTATATAATGGACATTGTAGAGTTGGATGAGTTGAATAAGAAATTATAAGAGAATGTCGACAGGGGTTTTATATGCCTGACTACTTCATCGTGGGAGCACTAGTCCTATTTATCATGAATATGGAAAGTTTAATACGCCTCTGCATTGATTATTGTGAGTTCAATAAAATCATGACAAATAAAAAGTATCACCTACCTCAGATAGAGGACTAGTTCAATCGGCTTCATGTTTCCATTTATTTCTACAAGGTTGACCTTTAGTTATGATATCACCAATTAAGGGTTAAGAAGAAAAATATTCCCAGGAATACCTTTCAAATGAGGTATGGACACTTTGAGTACATAGTGATTCTATTAGGACTCACTAATTATCCCAAAATTTTCGTGGATCTGATGGTTAGAGTCTGTAGTGATTACCATTAAAAGTTTGTGGTATTCCTTGTCAATGATATTTAGGTATTTTTCAATGGTAAGTAGGAACATGGGGAGAATTTTAATACTATAAAAAATACATTGAAAAGGTATAAAATATATGAAATTTATAGTAAATGAGAGTTTTAGATGGAGGATGTATCATTATTGGGGCATGTTGTCACCAGAAAATGGATATTGGTAGACCCTTCAAAGAAAAAGGGAATCGAAGAATGGCCAAGGACAACATCTGTAGTGGAGATATGTAGCTTCCTTTGCCTATCTGTGTATAACCAATTATTTTTGAATAAATATTCATGATTTTCAATCTGAATCTAAAATATGACATTGAAGGGGGTGAAGTTTTCTAGACTCAAGAATGTGAGGAATGCTTTATGGAGCTCAATAAGAGACTTATCATTATGCTAATGCCCTCACTCCAAAAAAGAGTAAAACTCGTTTTGGTGTATAGTGATGCTTCAAAAAAGATTTTGGTTGTGTAATAATGAAAAATAATAAACTGAGAGACTAATCCTAAATATAGTTGAAAAATCCATGACCAATGTTATCCCACATATGATATGGATTTGGAAACTATGATATTTTCTTTTCAAAATCTAGCAGCGTTACCTCTATGGAGAAATGTGTGAGATATATACATTCACAAGAGTATCAAATATATATATTCACATAAAAAAGATTAATATGTGCAAAAGAAGATGTTTTTATCTCGTCAAGGAGTATGACTACTCCATCCACTACTATCTCAGTAAGTCAAATAAGGTGATAAATTATTTAAGTAGAAAGTATTTTTCATATTTATCAATGATGACAATTTATAATGATCCAGTATTCTTATATTTTCAAATTAATGAAATGGGAATCATTAAGGGATTAATATCATAAATCTTATATCAAATGACTTCTCAACCATACTATATGGTGAAAATAAAGGATGCTTAACGAAAAGATGTTGACATTCTGAAATGGGTTGAAGCTATTACAAATAATAAGTCCTCTTATTTCAAGGTTGATGAGGAATTAGTTGTAAGATTTGGATCATTATTACTTGTACCATCTAATCCAGAGACAAAGAATGATATTTTGAATGAAACACATAACTCAACCTTCTTTATTCACTCAGGGAGCATGAAGATGTATCTAGATCTCTGAGATGACATTTGGTTAGAGAATATAGAAAAAGAAAATGCGGAGTATACATTAGAGATCTTGGTATTTCATCAAGTGAAAGTTGATCGGAAACATTCTATAGGGGTGATGCAACCACTTCCCATACCACGATGGAAGTGGGAGAAAATCCCCAGGGAGTTTTTCACTAGGTTTCTAGGGACATATAGAATAAACAATGAAATATTAGTCATTGTGGACCATCTTACAAAGAAAACTAACATTGTCGCAATTCAATAGGACTTCTCATTGGGTTAAAAGGGACATATATATACACAAGTGGTGGTAATTATTCATGTAGTACCATTAACTATTATATATTATCAAGATCCAATATTTGCCTCAATGTTTTGGAAAGTCTCCAACATGTTATAAGCACTCAGTTGAACTTCATCATGTCCTATTATCCACAAAAGGATGGCCAATCTGAGTAAACTATTCAGACATTAAATGATATATTAAGGGCGTGTTCTATTGATTCAAAGGAGTGTGGGACCAACATCTTCAACTAGTTTAATTCACTTATAAAAATAGTTTCCACTCCATCATCTGAATGAAACCTTGTGAATATCTTTGTGGGAAAAGGTTCATAACAACAACTTCTTGTGTGGATGTTAGTCAGCATAAGATTATAGGACCTGAAATGGTTGAAAGTGATGGAGATGGTAGAAACCATTTAGAAGAACATCATGGAAGCCCAATGTTGACAAAGTAGTTACTCAGACAATTTTTTATGAAACCATGAGTTAAAAGTCGGAGACATGGTATTCCTCCACTTATCACCATGGAAGAAGGTCATGAGGATTGGGAAGAAAGGAAATCTATGTCCGAAGTACATCAACCCCTTCAAGATTATTGATCATGTTGCAGTTTTGGCCTATCAGCTAGTACTTCCACCTATCATGTCTCATGTACATGATTTATTCCAAGTATCCCTCTTAACTAAGTAAAAACCAGATCCTTCACATGTACTCTCTTCAGAGGTGGTACAATTGGATAATGATCTATTTTATGGGGAGGATCAGGTAAAGATATTGTATCATACAGATAATGTTATATGCAACAAGACTACTCACCTGGTAAAATTAATCTGGTAGAACCATATGTATGAAGAGAAAACCTGGGAACCAGAAGACCAACGAAGGAAAACTACCCACACCTATTTATGTCTTAGAATGTAAAAAATATTTGTTGAAGAAATTTCATAAGAGGGGAAGAATATAACAACCCAAGATTATATCAATGGAATTACCTTGTAATAATTATTTCTTATAGTAATATCACATAATATTACTTACAGAGCACAAAACAAACCCCATAAATGAATAATTAATTAAATAAAACTTATCTGTTAATGTTAAGGAATATATACTGAAGATATAGTAACTTGACCTTTGGAATAGTAATGTGACCCTTATGAATAATAAACCATCCAATGTAATGATAACCTCACTATGAAAGTAAAATAATATATATCCATATTATAATTGACAATATTATATAATTATATCATTGTATAAATAAATAATTTTTTTAATTTGTTTAATAATGTGTTTATATTTTTGAAAGCCATGTATATTTAATTAATATTTTATGATTAATTTATTAAACTAAAAGAAAATTTATCTCTTTAAAATTAATTTATAATTTTTTATTTTGATGTGTAATGAATATAATAAAATTTTATTAGAACATAATTATTTTTTTCGAAGTGTTAGAAAAACAGTTATAATTATAAAATTCATATTTTTTCAAGTAAATTATGAATCTAATTAATAATTAAATTTAACATATTTTGAAAATCATTTCATAAAAATGGATATCATTTTTGGATTCTACATATCAAAAAATGGTTGTGGTAAATTTTTCGGTATTTTCTGAAATACTTGAATTTTTAATGAATAGTGAAATAAGATAATTTACAAAATAAGCTAAATACATGAACTACTGAGTCATGGAAGTTGTTATGATGTGGTAAGCACCTGCGGTTAAATCTCTTATGCTCCCTTTACTATTTTTTGTGACACGAATAATGACTATTCACATTCTTATGAAAAAATATTAAACTAATGATTAAAATAATGGGAAACTGTTCATCTCCTACACTATAAATACCACCCCTCTTTACCTCCACTACTCAAACCTCTCAAGACAAAATCCAAGTGAATATTCAACTCAAATGTCTCTATAATCTCCACTACAACGTAAATTAGCTCTTGGGAAAATAACAATACCAAAACCAAACCCCTAAAGACGCTCTCAAAGAAGATATATTCAGGATATAAATTCATCTTTTCATTTCAATTATTTTCAATCAAGTTCCATTCGTTATTTTTCATTACTAAAATATCTTAATAAAAATGTTATCATAAATCTAGTAATTAAAATGAATTATAATTTTGTTATGATAATTTAATTATTCATCATCATCTCTCCTTTACCTCTTTTTTTACTAGAAATGAAAACACCATCTAAGATGTGTTAATTCATCACTTTCGAGGACGATGTGTTATCAATTTATTTTACCGTTTTTAATTCTAGTTAGGACAACTTTTTTAAGGTTTAATTAGACTATAATATATGTATTATGTATTATTTAAGGTTCTGGAATCTTTTGTACACATGATATTAATATATAATAGAAAATTTGTTCTTTGTGATAAAAACCCACCAATTAACCAAAACTATTATCATTAATGTTTTTTATAATGATTCATCTTCACTCAAATTAACCAAATGAATTTTATAACCATGTAATGTATTAATTTTTTTATATTAAAACAAATTTTAAATTTGGTACAACCATTCTCATCTTACATGTCCATCTTTACATCTATATAAGTAAACCAATCATGAAATCAAAGGAAACAAACTCTCCCAAATGATGAAATTGTACATATTAACCCATCAAAAAGGTATTAATTGAACCTAGAAATGATATACCAAATAATTTAAATGTAGAGTATGTTATGTAAATATTAATTAATTAATTTATCTCTGTTAGTTAAGACATTATTATTAGGTGAAGGATACCTTTAGAGTTATGGTAAGGGATTTTCCCTAACCTCCCTTATCCATTCATTTTGCTCTATCATTCTTTCTATCCAAATAACATTATCATTTATTTTTATGTAAATATTAAAAATTATTTTAATATTATCCAAAATCATGTATCAATATACATTCATCATTCTCTTTCAGATATATACAAGTTTTTAAATGGTTCCCTCCTCAATACATCATGAAAATCAAACATGTTTTAAGGGAACATCCCGAATTCCGACCCATTTATAGGTACACTATATAATCTGTTTTAATAAACAATTATTTTTATAGATAAAAAGCATTTTATTATCAATAAATTATTGTTTTACTTCTTTTTTTATGCAATATATTATTCCCTTCTATGTTTTTAATTTCCATTGATTTTTTCCTTCAACCACACTAAACTGATTTAATTCTAACATTTCTTAAGTACTATTTTTACATGGTATTACTTAAAGTTAAAACAAATTTTCATGATATATTTCAATTACCTCCTATTATTTTCTATCTAATATCAAATTAATTTCCTTCATGAACATGTTTATGATACTTTGATTTGTTATTCTTCATGACATGATTATGATAACCAATTATTACCATGGGTAACCCTTATGTTTATATATGATTTTATATGCGTGATTATAGAGGTGTAAATAATATTCATCAACATGATATGATGGGTTAGCCACAATAGAGAACCAATTAATTTGGTAAATTTTAGAATCCTAATATGTTATGTGCCACAGTCTTGGTGGTCAGCCTAGAGTCGTGCTTCCATGTGCAACTGTCTTGGTGGTTAACCTTGACTAGTGCTCTTATATGTGCAACGAGTCTTGACTCATGATAAAGTAATGTTTTTTATTACTGATACATTATTTTTTTCTCCATGTTTATATTATATTTCAGGTATATGTTATGATTCCATATGTTCCATGCCATTTTATATCATTATGTCATGCCTTCTAACCCATGTGCTAATGATTTATTATTATGCTTATTTCCATAATGGTATTATAGATCATCCATTTGTTCATGTTATATTAATTTTATCCTATAAATTGTAATGAGAAAAATGGATGTTAGTATATATTTATGTGTTTTAAATAGATATATGTTTTATTTATTCCCATTTTTTTAGTTTTATGCTCCAAGTCTTCCAAGAAAGTAGACTTCACGATCCTTGACTTGTATTTTGATGTTTAATTATGATTAAAATAATGTAATGGTATTTGTAAAAGGATAAGTTAGCTATACTATAAATGGTGTCCATTTAATAATCTATTTGTACCTTAAAAATATGGTGATTTTTGTTTATTTATTTTAAATTTATAAATCCTTTAGGAATCCTCCAAAACCTGTGATATGTTTTATGGTATTAAAACCATTTCATTAAGATTATGACTCACTTAAATATCAAAGATGGTTTTTTTTTAATTTTGACCCATGGATTTATTAAATAATTAAAAACACTCCCCTTTGGAAAAAAAACATTGGTAAAACCCATGTTAATGTTTGTGGTATTTATTATTTTATTTTATAGTGTCCAAAACCTATGGCATAGAAATAACAATGAATTCACCACAAATTTCCATTATTGACCCACCCAAGCTCCCATTTTCACTCAAAAATCATTTGAAATTGCCTTTAATATACCCTAAAATCTATATAGCATTCTCGTGGTGTGCCCAAGATCTCATGAAGATCCTCCCAAGCATTTGGAGTCACACACTCAAGGTATGTGATCTTCCCCTCCTACTTTCATTTCATGAACCTTCATTTAAATTAGTATTTTGAATTTTAATTGGTTTTAAATTAATTCATTTAAAAAAATTCCCTTGCTATGAAATTTATTTCATTTGAATGATATAACATTGTACCTCTATAATTTATACCCTTACATATGAAGTTACTATACTAAAATATAGTAATGAATTTACATCTTCTCATTGAAATTCTTGTGCCAATTTTATGATATTCTAATTAACATCCTTTTTTCATGTTTGGATATGTAATTACATATACCATTACATACCATTTTATGTAATAATTTTTATATACCCCTTTTACTCTCTATAATCATTCCCTTAAACCATTATGTACACCCATTATCATGAATAAATTTTGTACGGTATCTTCTATCCCCCCTTTTATCGAGAACCTCTTTTATGTTATGTATATTAATTTTGATTTTATAATGTTGGTACATGATATTACATATCCACCATACAATTTAGTTTATTTCTAAATGATGATATACCAATTTCCCTCTCATTAGTCCCTCATATAAACTTTTATGTACATCTGTTACCGTGCCGGACATTATTATGGGGTCTTATCCTTCCCCTGTTTACTCAATTTTCATCATTATATTATGACATAAATTTCCAATTCCAATTTTCTGGATATGTGTTTACATTTTAAAATTACATCCCATTTTTCAAGTGTTGAGAGCCCCCATTTTCTCTCATTAGGAAATTTTATTAAAAAATTAGGTAACATTATTTGGCTGCTGAACTTTCACTAAGATTTTTTATTCCAAAAAACATGTAATGAATACCTATACCCATTTATTATCAAGGGTTTTAAAATTGATTCAAAAATATTTTGTTGACATTGAAGTTACATTTATACATTATATTCTCTTTGATCATGCCAAAAAATATTATGATGAAAGAATCCATGTTGTTTGATCTAGGTGGCACACATAAGCATGAGAATGAAATGAAAGTGACGGGTTCACCCACAATTATTTATCACTCCAATGCATTGGGTAATATTCAGTCTCATCAAGCATAACACTAGGATAGAGAGTGAACATGATTTCTTTGTGGCAATTTATCTATCATGATTCCTTGTCAGTTATCCTTAAACTATGGTTATGATACAATGTTCTAATTCATTGAAACATTTCCCATGTTTCCATTATGTTATCATGCTATGTCCTACCACATTGTTCATGTTCATCATTCTCATCCCTTTCTTGTCCCACTAATATTCCAATTTTCCAACATATATTACTTTCTTCATTATTGGACATGTTTATTCCATTATTATACTTCGTAGATTTTCCGTTTGTTATGTGTGTCCCCAAGCTATCCCATGCAGTTTTAGGTATGAAGGAATATTTTGAACATATTTTGGAGGTTTTAAATAAAGTTGACATATTACCTATTTTATATTGTAATTCAATCTACCTAATTCCCAAATACACTATACTCTTATATCTTCTTGGTTTTATAATGTGAAATATTATGTAAAATATCATTAATTGTTTTGTAATAAATAGATGGGGTTTTATAACATTCTTATAACCTATTTATGATATTAAGTGTACTCAAAAATATCAATTCACACAATACATAAACATCCTTAGTCAAGGGAAAATTGTTATATAATATTATTTTAACCTTAGATGAATTATATTTGGAATACGCCCACAAAAATTCATCCTCTAATTAACCTAAAAAATTAAATCATTATATTTGGTTAAACATGAGGTTACTCGCATGGAATATTCCTTAGGTAAATAACTCATAATAATGAGTATAATAGTTCAAAACAGGGATTGAGTGAGAGACAGAGATATGAATAGAATGAAAAAAATGGAGAGAGACACATTTATTAAAATAATATATAAGAGTTACATGAAAAATTGAAATAAAACAAAAATCAATAGAAAAAAACGTGTATCCCCCTCTCAACTGATATTCTTATTGTGGAATAAAATCCCTATATTTATAGGACTTATATCAAATCTTCTATATTTATTAGTCATTCATTTTATTTCAATATATTTTCCTGGAATTTATGGAATCCATATTTGATGTTAGTGGGTTTTTTGTCCAACTTGTGCATACGTGAGGCATCATGAATATATTTACTTATATGTCCTTGGGACTCATGGTGATGATAATGGGTATTTCAAAATATTTGGTGTTTGATATTTTAGTGTAAAAACCACTCTACTTCATGGATACAAATACCTTGGTACAATTAATCCATTATATGTTTTCCTCAACAAGGATATTCTTGGATATATCATAGTCATCTCCCCTAAAGGTGTGACTTCTTGTTCCTCAAAAAAAATATCACTACCATTTTGGGTACCTCTATGAAATAATTCAAACCCAATAGTGTGACATAATATCTCTACACTCATGATATGCCGTGAATCTATTATTTTGGTTGGTCAATTATTTATGTTCCTATAATGGTTTGACCTCTAGATTCACTAAAATGAAATGGTTAAGTCTATGAGATAGTTGGTCCAAATTATCAAGTGTATATGACTACTCTCTTTTATATACATCAAGTCCATGGATGTATAAGTAGATATAATTAAATATAAATGGCTTTTTGGAGACTGATATGAAACCTTAAAAAACTATGAGATACCCTTGCACCCAAGCCAGGTGACTGTTACATAGAGACTATTTTTCAGGTACATATCATTAATTAAAAAAGGATTCATTTAAAAAACTCTTAAAACATAAGGATACATTTATTCAATGGCATCCTTACATTTATTCAATGATTCCTTACATTTACACGGTGTTTATCATACCTTAATGAAACCTTATGTAATTTGGAGCTACCCTAATGTGGTGGCCGAGAATAATGGGTTACCCATAAAATGATCCATAAAAGTCAAGAATTCGTTTATATATAGGTTTCCTTACCTTTACACAATTCATGTATTAAATATACGATATAATTAGGAATTTAATTTACCCTTACACAAAACCTGAGGTATATCACTTAGCCCATATGCAACCTTTGAAAACAATGGATTACTCCTAGGAAGAGCATGAAAATACTCTTGTGTAAAGGAAGAAAATATTTTAAAATTATGTTAATCCCATTTCATGAATAAGGGAAAGAAAATACATTCCATTTTTATTGGTAAAATTAAACTTTAAAATTAAATATTTACATCATTTATAATCCAAATTACATTTTGACATGTAAATCAAAAAAAATTAAAAAAGCATTATTTGATGAAAAAAGTACAAGCACATGAATTAAAAAGTAAAATGTTAGAAAAAATTCATGACTTATAAGAAAATAAGACACCATTAAAATTATAGAAGTATAGTTGGAGTAATTATATAACTTTGATTGATATGAAATGACTATAGTATCATTAACCAACTTAAATAGAAAAAAAATATAATTTCATAATTTGAGTATATATTTGGGAAAAAAAGAAACTATATAAGTATTATTATAAAAATAATAACAATGGGCCAAATGATAAATAATTATTGAGATAATAAAATTCATTTCAAACACTATTACCCACTAGCAACAAATTGAATGTGTTATAATGAAATTAACCGAACAACAACAAGTAACCAATATAACTAGAATATATATTAAAATTTAAAAAAAGGTAGTAAATAAATCATATAAAATAATATATATATATATATATGCTTTGGTATATAATTTATATATTTAATATAATTTTCATGATGATATGATTATTTTTAGGGAAATTGGAACATGATGTAAGGGATATTCCATTCCACCCTCATTAGATATCAGTTATACACTCTCTTTCATTTCCTCATTTTGTGGAATATTATTCTAATAAACTACTTTGATTTTTCATTATATGATCCATACATATATAAATAGTTAAATAAACTTTACATGGATAAGGTTATACATGTATATACTTCCCTTCAATATTATCACTATAAGGAAAACCTGATTTAACAGAACATTACTATTTATTGTCTCATATTAATCATCAACCTGAAAATTGTTTTCCTAGCCATGAATATCATCTAAAAACCATAATTAAAATATTTATTACACTATAGGTTCAATTATTGATTTATCTAATAGAATAATCTATCTTCTTATTTAAAATTATCCTATGCTTATTTCAGAAAGCATCACCCTAGAGGATAATTTTCATTCATTATTATCCTAAATAATTTTCACGAATTATCATAATTGTAACTCCATCAGCCCTTTATTAATTATGAATTTTTGAATGATTTGATTAATTATTTATTTCAGAATCCTTATGAATTATACTTCAATTATTCATTGATTTAGAAATAGGGAACCCACTTCCATCTTGTGTGTTTGATCATAATTATAATTTATAATTGGTTTCATTTCCCCACGTGGAATGCATATGTGTGACATTAATTATGTTATGTGTTTTCCTGGAATTATAAATCTCTATAATTATTGTGGTAAAGATTTAAATCTCATGAGATTATATGTAAGGGATTATGGAGTGAACCTAATCCACCATGGTACTATTAATACTTTATGATGATTATCTTGGGAGTAACCATTGACATATGTATAAAATGGAATGTGTTTTGTTTTTATGCATATTATATGGTTTTTGGATAATATGATTTCATTTCCTTATGTTATTTTCTTTGTTTATGATCATTCCTTTTACGATATCATTTTTTTCTTCTTGAAAGTCATGAAATTATTTATTTCATGTTTATTAACTTACCAAAATTTCAAGTGAACAATTTTCCTAATATAATTTACCTAGGGTATCTTATGATGTTTTTTATATTCTATGGGAGTTAGGTACTGTAAAGACCCAAACATTTTAATTATATTTGTTTCCTAATTTTTGTGTGTTATTATATTTCGTACTCAACAAAACAATATCCTTTAATTAATGACGTGGGAATAATTAAAATGAGACTGTTGGGTTTCGACTATTATATGATCGTTGGTCAATATAAACTTTGGAAACTATAATCTTAATGTTTTGTTTTTATAAATATAGTTATCATGGTTAATTAATATAGAAAGAAGATTAAATGGCCTCATCTAGTAGAATCGAGCAATATGAATCCCATTTGTCAGAGCGTTAGAAGGAGGTAGCATCACTGGGCTCTGCTCTAGACCAAGCCAAAGTCGAACTTCAATGTATGAAGCTTGAATGGAATCGCCTAATGAAGAAGTTCAAGATGATAGAAATTACCACTCGTGCAAAGTTGTTTGAGTCACCTTAATATTCTATCAGCATGACAAACCTTACACTTAGGTCCAATGTTGGTGTTATAAGGGGCTATATAATGAGCCCTTAGCTGCTTTGGGTAATCATTTTATATAAATAAATTTTTTTTTTCTTCTTATGGACAATTATGTGAATTTCAAATAATTGGATAAATATAGGATGTGTATTATTGATTAATTTTTGCAAAAAAATGGGTATTTTAAAATATTATTGTATCCATTAAATAATTAATAACGTGAAATGATTTTCTATAGTTGAGATCAGTGAGAAATTTACTGTCTAATAAGATCAAATTGGTTTCTAGTGAATAATAAAGTATGAATAGTAACATACCCATTTGAATATTAATGAAGATTAATGAAGATTAATTAGAAAAATAAAATAAAAACTTCACCCATGAATGTATAAATACATTTTAGACATCTTAAAAGTGAAAAAAACGATCATAGTTTATGTTTTGGTATTTTTGCATGCCATAAATATTTTATTTACAATTTTATAATTAATATAATAATTTAAAATGTAAATTTATTTTCATAAAATTTAATCATAAATTGTTACTTTATTGTCTTATGGGTATACAATATTTTTATAGGACCTTGATTACTTTTTTATGGTGTTACAAAATCAGTTAGAGTTTTAAAGTAGAATTTTTGGAATAAATAAATATTTCATTTAAAAATTAAATTAAAAATATTTAGAAATTTATTTTCATAAAATGGAATTCATTTTTTAATTCAGAGTATCAATATTAGTTTAGGGAAATTTTTTGGGATTTTTCTAAAACAGTTGAATTTTTAGTGAATAGTAAACAAATGCAGTATTGACTTTCGGGTGTTTAATAACATCATTAATGATGTAATAATGATGAATGATTTCTGGTCAACTTATAAATAGTGAGATAATCTATGAGTAGTCTCAAGTGGCCAATACCATGGGTAAATACAATGGGCAAGCCCATGGTTTTGCAAATACCACCGATGAGGTGTCCCTTTGGAAATTAATAATTTATTCCCTCACTTTTCCTATAAATACCAAGCCTTTTCCCTCATTTGTTTAATTCTAAACTATACCTAAACAATGTTCTGGTCTCTATATCTCCCAATGAGTCCTCCCAATGTTCTCTCAATCCTCCCAAGGTACCAACCGTCTTGATTTCTAAGTTACTCTTCAAGGTAAAGGAACTTTTCTCCCTCTGCTATTAAGTCATGGATTATTTTATGTTATGTCTTATAGTTCGATTTTATCATGAGGGGACTTTTTCTTATATATCGTTAATACTATCCATTTAATTTCAAAATAATGAGATACCATTTCCACTATAATCAAATTATTTTCTGAATGTTTAAGTGACACCGTTTGGCTACAATAATTTTTGTAAAAGAAACAGCATCTTCTCTTTCCTCTCATGTTTCTTTTTCATGTGGTCTATCATTAAAATTTCCATGTAATTTTTTTATCTCCATGTTATTATATATTTATACATTATTATAAGTTATTAATGTGTGGGTGACCCTTTTACCCTCTCATTATATTATTTTATAAAACCATGTTATATAGCTATTATGATGCAGAAAGTTTGTCTCAAAATTTCTCTCTCTTTCTCACATGAAATTATCTTGTCTTATTTATGTGAATACCCAGACCTATTTTGTTTACATGGGTGATCACAAATATAAAAAATTGATATATTTGATTCGTTTAATTGACATATATATAACCCTCACTCCCTTTCCATGGGTTATAATTGACTTAATGATCTGGTTTTTTAGAACTTTTAAAACGTCGATATTTTGAAATGAAACCCATTTATTTTATTCTATATGCGTTATTTATGAAATGTTTGATTATGATATATGTGTATCAGATGGAAAAAATTACATATTAATGGTGCACCCTGATATCTCTCCAATGCATTGGGTAAAGAATTTTATCTCTAGAGATGACTAGTTTCATGATACCTTGGTGATAACTTTGGTAATTTTTATGACACCTAGAGGATAATCCTTGGTGATATATTCATGAATGTCAAAATGAAATATTGTAACCACATATTCATGTTATGATTCATGTTCTTCTTATTGTGATATTCCTATACTTACATTGTTCATGACTTTATGACTTTTATCTTGTTCTTGTTAATATTGCTCAAGATCACATGTCAATTGTTTCACTGAATTTCAATGCTGAGCCTTCTTCTCACCCTTTACATTGATGTATGTCTCTAGGATATGAGATTCCATAATTGTACATAAGATTAACCTATTATGAAACCTTAAGAGTGGTTTAGAAGAATATTTTATGTTGTTTTCATGTATTAAGTTCCTGATTTCCAAGACACTAGACATTAAAGATCCTCTGTTTGTAAAATGTAATGAAAAGTTATGTAATAATAAGGCGGGATTCCATAGTTGGTATCAAAGTATAGTTTAGTTATTTATAGAAATTAGGCTACAAAATATTTAATAATAATCCTATAGAGAAGTTTAAATATAGTAAAACTTCCTTGTATTTTGGTGAGTATTAAGTAAGTGGTGTATCAAAAAATGCATCCCTGTCTAGATACGATCTGGTAGAGGTGGATATGGCACAGAGGTACCTAGGAGTGAAAACTCCAATAAGGAGTTTCGGGCTTGAGCCGGGGTATCTTGGTACATGACAATGGGCCTTGTTGCACTCTTGGTTATGACACTCCCGGTGGATATGTTTGGTTAATCATAACCTTTTTATGAATCATTATTAAAAAATTATAAAGAAATTTAATTGTTTAAGCATTAAGTTTTAAGACATAATATCCTTTATAGTTAAAAGATTTGTAAATTAAATAAGTTTCTCACTATAGTTTTATTATTTTAGAAATGGAGGGAAGTAGGAGGAACCGTGCAAATGGTGACTGCAACGGACCATGCGCTAATGTCCATCCAATGGAAGCCTGAATGGAAACATTCATGCGAATGATGACCCAAATGACTCATGATATGGGAAATCACTTGAATCAAGCTGAGAGAACGATCTCACCAGGAAGGGAACAACGTTCTGTTGAGTCCTTTTTGCATCAACAACCACCAACCATCAGTGGATCGACTGGCCCATTGATTGTTGAGCAGTGGATCAGCTCTATTGAGAAGATCTTTTCTGTGCTCCACTGTTCAGAGCAAGAGAAGGTCGCTCTAGATGTCTATCACTTAGAAGGAGAAGCTAATTAGTAGTGGGAGCTGATTAAAAACATGAGGAAAATAGTGGATGTTGATGCTTTGGTGTGGGAATAGTTCATGGGGGTATTCTTCAGTATGTATTTCCCTCATTCCATGAGAACAAGAATGGAGAAGGAGTTTCTCAAGCTGAAGACACAAGGAGAATGAATCTGTGGGGAGCTAAGTGATAAACTTCACAAGGCTTTCACATTACACCTCTAGATTTTTCAGAGATCCAAAGGGAAAGGTTTATAGATTCTTCGGTGGACTGAGACCTCATTTGCGGAAGAATCCAGCCAACCGAGATTATGACAGCTATGAGGAGATTGTGCGAAGTGTAATGAAAGTAGAACTAGAGCTTGGTAAGATACAGTGGTCTCATAAATCCAATGACAAAAAGAGATCTATTGAGCCAAGATTTGGTAAGTGCTTTGATCAAGGAAGATGAGGCAAGCAAGTGCAATGTACCATGTGTAATAAATTTGGGAAGAATAATTTGGGGAACTGCTTTCTTAGGAGTAGGAAATGCTACAAGTGTGGAAGAGATTTTCATATTGCAAGGAATTTTCGTAGTGAGGTGAAACCTCAACTTCCAAACACTAATGATAATGGGTGGATGGTGAAGTCCCTACCTGATGTCCAGTTCATTGTGTGTATAAAACATTCGAACTTTTTCAATCACTATCCAAATCTGAGGGTAGTGGAGGAGAACCACCATCAGCCTCAACAAAGGACATTAGAGAAAGAACGTGCTTTTTTTATCACGACAACTAAAGTTTAAGCTCTAAATGATGTGGTAGAAGGTACTCATGTTGTTCTCTCAAAGCTAGAAAGTACATTGTTTGATTTTGGTTCTACGCAATCCTTTATTTCCTCCAATTTTGCAATAAATTTAGAATCAACCCCTGACTTACTAAAAGTGGAGTTATTAGTCAAGACACCTAGTGGTATTATCCATGCATCACCAGTGTTTAGAAAAAATAGTATTTACTTTGGTGAGCACAATCTTATCACAAATCTAGTATTCATTCCCATGATGAAATTCAACATTATACTTGGGATGGAATAGCTCTCAAAGTATAATGATAAGATCAAATGTAGAAGTAAGTAAATCTCAGTAGTCTTGAATGGAAAGCCTACAGTTATCTTCCAAGGAGAGATATCTCAACTAAATATTTGTCTAGAAGAATCTCATATAACCTTCTTTAGGTAATTTATCGGTGAAGAAGTAGAAGGAAATGAGTATTTGAGGAAAGAAAATGTCTCAATCATCCAAGAATATGTTGATGTATTTCATGAGATGTTACTCAGACCTCCCCCAAAAAGAGATGTAGAGTTATCAATTGAACTCTTTCCTAGATCTCATTCGATATCAAAGTCCCGGTATAGGATGGAAAATGTGGAGCTATAAGAATTAAATAAAAAACTCCAAGATCTTTTGGAGAAGGGGTTTATCCTATAGAGTGTGTCTCCTCGGGGATCACATGTTCCCTTTGTGAAGAAGAAAGATGGATTGATGTGGCTATGCATTGATTATAGAGAACTGAATGGGATCACAGTAAAGAACAAATTCCCTCTTCCAAGAATTGATGACTTATTTGACCAACTTTGTGGGGCTCAAATCTTCTCTAAGATTGATCTTAGATCTGTTTATCATCACATGAGGGTGAAGAAAGAAGATATTCGGAAAACTGCCTTCCGATAAAGATATGGGCATTATGAGTTTGTGGTTATTCCCTTCAGACTGACTAATGCACCTGCTATTTTTACGGATTTGATGAAAAGAGTCTTTAAAGACTACATTGATAACATTGTGGTAGTTTTTATGGATGAAATTCTCATATATTCCAAAAGTTGAGAGGAGAATTAGGATCATCTAAGGGTTATTCTGCAAACTCTACGGAAGGAGAGACTTTTTGGAAAGTTCAGTAAATGTGAATTCTGGTTACAACAAGTTCCATTCTTAGGGCACATTGTTACCAATGGAGGAATCACAATTGACCCTAAAAAGATAAAAGTTATAGGGGAGTGGGCTCATCCTACATCAATAACTAATATTCATATTTTCCTTGGATTAGTGGGAAATTATAGGTGGTTTGTGAAAAACATTTCATGAATTTCTAATCCATTAACCAAGATAACTTGAAAAGGGGTTAAGTTCATCTTGACAAAGGAGAGTGAGGAAAGTTTCCAAGAGATGATGAAAAGATTGGTTACTGGACCTGTGTTAACTTTTCCCTCAAGTGGAGAAGGATTCATTATTTTTAGTGATGCATCTCTGAAAGGGCATGGGTGAGTCCTCATGAAAAATGAAAAGGTTATTTCTTATGCATCTCTAAAGTTTAAGAATCATGAGAAGAACTATCCTACGCATGATCTGGAGCTGGATGCGGTCGTTTTTTGCTCTGAAGATATGGAGGCACTATATTTATGGGGAGAAATGTTATATATACACAGACCATCAAAGTTTGAAGTATATTTTCACAAAAAATGAATTGAACATGAGACAAAGGAGATGATTGGAACTCCTTAAAAACTATGATTGTTCAATTCATTATCATCCTGGAAGAGAAAACATGGTCACTGATGTATTAAGAAGGAAAGACCCAGTTCTTCTGTCTATTATGAGGATTCAAAGAGATCTTTGATCAATGACCTAATAAAAATGGACATGGGAATTATAAAGGAAGGGACATCATCTACCCTAACCCAAATTATTTCTCAATTTTCACCACTAGAGAAGATCAAGAAATCTCAGAAAGAAGATATTTTGTTATAGAAGAAGTCTGAGGATGTGAATGATGTGATGTTTCCTGAGTTCAATACTGATCTAGAAGGTGTATTGAAATTTCGTACAAGACTATCTATTCCGTCTATTTCAGAAATAAAGAAGGAGCTGATAGATGAAGCTCATATCTTTACTTTCTCTATACATCCTGGTAGCACATAAATGTACAGGGACCATCGTGATCATTATTGGTAGTATAGTATGAAAAGGGAGATTGCTGACTACACATCATGGTGCCTAGTATGTTAGCAAGTGAAGGCAGAGTGACAACTTCTCAAAGGGGATTTACAACCACTACACATACCTGCATGGAAGTGGGACAATATCACTATGGAGATTGTCACTCATCTCCCATGAACTTCCAAAGGAAACAATGCGATGTGGGTTACTGTGGACCGTCTCACCAAGACTGGCCATTTTATCTCCATTCTGTAAAATTTTACTCCTGATCAACTTGCCAGGATTTTCATGAAGGAATTGGTAAGGCTGTATGGAGTTCCACTTTTTATCGTATCTGATCGTGATCCAAGGTTCACATAAAAATTAGAGTGAATTATTCAACAATCTCTAAGAACTTAATTGAATTTCATTGTGGCCTATCACCCCCAAACTGATGGAAAATCTGAAAGGACTACTCAAACACTTGAGTACATGCTGAGAACATACTCAATGGAATTTAAAGGTGAATGGGATCAACATCTCCATTTAGTTGAGTTCTTGTACAAACAAAGCTTCCACTCGAGTGTTCAAATGGCACACTAGGATGCTCTATATGGGAAGCGATGTAAACTCCTACTTGTAGGGATGAATCTAGTTAGAGAAAGATTCTTGGGCCTAATCTTGTGAAAGAGATGACTGAATAGGTCTATGTCATCCAGCAACACATTAAGTCTGCTCAGAGTCTGCAAAAGAGCTATGCTGAAAACCATCAAAGGGACTTTGAGATCGATGTTGGTGACAAATTCTTTCTTCATATTTCACCTTGGAACAGAGTCATGAGGTTTAGGAAGAAATGGAAGCTCAGCACTAGGTATGTTGGCCCCTATAAAATCCTTGATCGTGTGGGAGTAGTGGCCTATCGTCTTTCACTTCCTCCAAATCTATCATAGGTTTATGATGTATTTCATGTATCCCTCTTGAGGAAGTCAATACCTGACCCTTCACATGCACTAAATCCATAGGTGGTACAACTAGAACATGCACTCTCTTATGAGGAGCAGTCGGTGGAGATCTGGGATCGTAGATACAAGGTTATACGCAACAAGACTACCCACATTATTAAGGTGTTGTGGAGGAACCAAAAATGTGAAGAAGCCACGTGGGAACCGGAGGAGTCTATGTGACTAAAGTACCCACACATATTCCCATCATAGGGTACAAGATAAATTTTTGGGGATGAAAATTCTTAAGGGAGGATGAATGTAACGACCTGAAAATTTTAATTATATTTGTTTCATAATTTTGTGCGTTATTTTATTTTATACTCAACAAAACTATATCCTTTAATAATGGAAGTGGGTATAATTAAAATGAGACCATTGGGTTTTGACTATTATATGATCGTTGGTCAATATGACCGATGGAAACTATAATCTTAATGTTGTGTTTTTATAAATATGGTTATTTTGGTTAATTAATGTAGAATGAAGATTGAATGGCCTCATCCAGTAGACTCGTTCCATATGAAGCCCATCTTTCAGAGCTTAGGAACGAGGTAGCATCACTGGGCTTTTCTCTGGACCAAGCCCATTCTGAACTTCAACGTATAAAGCTTGAACGATATCACCTAAGGGAGAAGTTCAAGCTGATAAAAATCACCACTTGGGAAATGTTGTTGGAGCCACCCCAAGATTCTATCACCATAGCACACCTTACACAAAGGTCCAATGCTGGTGGTATAAGAGGCTATTTAACGAGACCTTAGCTGCTTTGTGTAATCCTTTTATATAAATAAAATTTTTATTTCTTCTAATTGAAAAGTTTGTGAATTTAAAAAATCCAGATAAATATATTATGTGTATTATTTATGAATTTAGGAAAACCCAGGTATTATAAAATATTTTTTGTATTCATTAAATAATTAATAATGTAAAATGATTTTTTATAGTTGTGATCAGTGAGAAATTTAGAGTCTTATAAGATCAAATTGGTTTTTAGTAAATAGTAGTGTAGGAATAGAAACATACCCATATGAATAGTAATTAATATTAATGAATTTTAATTTGACCAAAAAAATAGAATCTTCACCCAGTAATGTATAAATACATTTTAGACATCTTAAAAGTGAAAAAATGATCATAGTTTATGTTTTGGTATTTTTTTATGCTACAAATATTTTATCTAAAATTTTATAATTAATATAATAATTGAAAATGGAAATGTATTTTTATAATATTTAATCAAAAATTATTAATTTATTGTCTTATGGTTATTCAATATTTTTATAGGACTTGATTACTTTTTTATGGTGCTAAAAAATGAGTTATAGTTTTACAGTTGTATTTTTGGAATAAATAATGATTTTATTTAAAAATTAAATTGAAAATATTTTGAAAATTATTATCATAAAATTGAGTTCATTTTTGAATTCATAGCATCAATATTAGGTTAGGGTGAAGTTTTGGTATTTTTCTGAAACAGATGAAGTTTTTGTGAATAGTAAAAAAATGCAGTTTTTGGCTTTCTGGTGTTTAATGACATCATTAATGATGTAATAATGATGTAAGATTTATGGTCAACTTATGTATAGTGAGATATTCTATGAAGTGTCTCAAGTGGTCAATATGATGGGCGTGCCCATGGTTTTGCAAATACCACCGATGAGGTGTCCCTTGAAAATTAATAATTTATTCCCTCACTTTTCCTATAAATACCATGCCATTTACCTCATTCATTTCATTCCAAAATCATCTTCAATGATGTTAGGGTATAATTACATTACAAGGAGTGCCAAAAATGTTCCCTCAATCCTCCCAAGGTCTCTACCTTTATGATTTCAACGTCACTCTTCAAGGTTAGGGAACCTTTCACCCTCATCTTTTAAGTCATGACTTCCTTTATGTTATGTATTATAGTTCCATTTTATTATGAGGGGAATTGTTATTATATATCTTTACTACTATCCATTTAATTCCCAAATAATTAGAGACCCTTTATTCTCTCATAAATTTATTTTCTGAATTTTTAAGTGACACTGTTAAGCAGGCAAAAGTTTTGTAAAAGAAATCGCATCTTCTCTTTCCTCTCAAGTTTCTTTTTCATGTGGCATGTCATTTAAATTTCTATATCATGTTCTTATCTCCATGTTATTAAATTTTTATACTGTATTATAAGTTATTTATGAGTTGGTGACCCTTTTACCCTCTCTTTATATTACTTTCTAAAACCATGTTATATTGCTATTATGCTGCAGAAATTCCGTCTCAAAATTTCTCTATCTTTCTCTCTTGAAATTCTCTTGTTTTATTTATGTGAAAACCCAGACCTATTTAGTTTACATGGGTGTTTATAAATATATAAAAATGATATATTTGATTTTAGAATTTATATACATATAACCGCTACCCCCTTTCCATGGGTTATAATTGACAGAATGAACCCGTTTTTTAGAACTTTTAATACGTCGCGATTTTGAAATGAAATCCATTTATTTTATTATCTGTGAGTTATTTATCGAATGTTTGATTATGAACTATGTGGAACAAATTGAAAAAATTACAAATTAAGGGTTCTCCCTGATAGCACCCCAATGCATTGGGTAATGAATTTAATCTCTAGAGATGAGAAGTTTCATGATACTTTAGTGCAACACCATGGTAATTTTTATGACACCTCAGGGATAAACCTTGGTGATATGTTCATGAATGTCTAAATTAAATGTTTTAGCCACAAATTCAAGTTATGATTCATGTTTTTCTTATTATTATATTCATATTCTTCAATTTTTCATGACTTTATGACTTTTATCATGTTCCGGTTAATATTGCTCAAGATCACATGTCAACCATTCTACTTTCTTTCCTTGCTGAGCCTTCTGCTCACCCTTTCATTTGATGCATGTCTCCAGGATATGGGATGTTGTAATTGTACATATTATGAACCTATTATGAAGCCTTACGAGTGGTTTAGAAGAATATTTTATGTTGTTTTCTTGTATTAAGTTCCTGATTTCCAAGACACTAGACTTTAAATATTCTCTATTTGTAAAATGTAATGAAAAGTTATGTAGTAAAATGTCGGGATTCCATAGCTGCACTATATCAAGTTTTAAATTTAAATAAGGTATTTAAAATATAATATGATTTTTTAATGTATCTAATCTTTTAAATATAGTATACTTATAGTCCCTTTGTTTTTAAATATTGGAATAGATGTGAAAATATATGAATTAAAGTGCATTTAAGGATTGGGTCACTATACTCACTCATATCAAATCTATGTTATGATGTACATGTTTCCCTCTCTTATTGTATTTTTTGGGTATTATAAACCAGCATATTGTTTTTCATTTATCTACTTTGTTTTCTTAATTGAGGGGGAATATTTATCAATGGAGTATCAATTTTTATTTCTTTATCTTATTGATAAATATATATTTATAGATAATAATTAAAATAATTAAGCTATAAAATAGCTTTGGAAAATGTTGGAATGATTTTAATAGTTTTTTATGTCAATGATGAAATGCTTCTATAATAGTTTTCTAGAAATTACGTTTTTAGTTGGCGGTAGATTTGATGTGATATTGACAATGAAATTATTTAAGAAATGTATATTCTCATTTTTTATGATCATTTATTGATTTAACATGTGTTTTGCTATTAATTTATTCTCAAGTGGTGTCATTTAATCAATAAGAATAAAAATAATGTGGTTTCCATAGGTTAAACATTTCTCACTATTTTTATGGAAAATATGATAATACTATCCAATATTCCTATTTATTACCCTAGTGTTTCTCAAGAAGTATTATAATTATTGACTGGTTATTCATGTAAGAGTTTTATTTTTCTAATTATTTATTTTCCTTAGTAGAAAATTAAATATAGTAGGATATATTGTTGAGACTATGTGTTGAATTTAATAAATTTTTAAGAAGTGGTGATTTTAGGGAGACTGTTGAAGGCATGTGATGTGGATATTATTGTGTTAATTTATAAAAGATCCAATAAAATGAGATATTAAACTATAAAAGAAATATTTTAAAAATAAATATTCAATTATCCATTGATGATGTATTTTATTTTATCCAACAATTAATTCATTTTAAAATATGCAAGAAAAAACATTTGTCATGTCAGGTAAAAGAATTTTTGTAATTTAATTGGTGTTTGGTATTATAATGGAGTATTTTGGAATTAGCATACAATAATTTTTTTAAAATATGAGCAAATTGATAAGTCCCCGCATAAATATATTTTTACATAAGAAATTATATATACATGGACCTACATAAGTGACCTTCTACATAAATATAAGACTATGTATGTCAATTAAATAAAAGCATATCTAGGATATGAGATTACTACTGGTGGGTGACATAATAGTGACCATATATAGAAATACATGTATGTTTTAAAATTTCCATGTAAGGGGATATATACATTCTTGTGAATCACTATGTTAGGATATCAATAATTGAATCCAGGTAAGTGATTTCCTTTATATCCAAGATGAGAAAGATAGAGGTTACTGAAAATAGTTTTTGATGAAATAATTCATTTCATTGCTTGAAAATATTTTATTTATGGAAATAAATATCATAATTAAATAGATTTAATTTTTAAATTATTATATAATTATGCTACAAGACGATAAAATTGATCTATATAAATTAAATTTCAATAATAAATTCATTAATGAGGTATTTTAGAAAGGAGTTGATCTGGTAAAAGTAGGAAATGTGACGTGAATTAGTATGGAGGGAAGTTTCTTGGACATATTAATGGTGTGATATGATTAACTATAATTGTATTATGTTAACTATATATTTACATGGAATTATGATCATTTTACATAGTGTCATCGTAGATAGAGAGATAAATCCACTATAATATGATTATCATGGAGGAGAATGTTCCAATACATTAACTAATCAAAATTATAAATATTTATGAATCTCATAGGGACAAAATTGTGATTAGGGATGGAATGGTTTAAATGTTTCTCATGATTATCTGTGAATATATATTCATCGATGAAAAATAAAAAAAGTTGTTAATATATGAACAATAAAAATTAGTTCTTGTGAGTTGATCATGGTTTTGACATAAGAGAGAGAGAGATAGATAGATAGAATTTAGGGTTCTGCTTTGAAGAATCATTGAAGAGCCATTACTGTGATGATGTTTCATGTAGTGGTTGTTTCATGGAGTGTTATGCATAAAAATTAAATTAAATTTATGAAACTGGGAAATAAAAAAACAATTTTAAGAACTCATCATACCCCTAAAATTATAACACCCTACAAGAGGAATTATCATAACTATTTACCAAATATGTTTATTATTTTAAACTATTGGATATAATTATTTTTGTGATGCACAGAAGAATATTGGGTAGATATGATCATTTGAGTTTCAATTTTATACCTCGCTCACTTATATTCAAAAAATTAATCTTGTGGGCAGTATAATCTTCAGGGAATCCATATCACACCTAGTAGTATCCTTACCACATTGAGAGGTGAATCTAATTTATTTTTACACTTTTTTTTGAAGGTTTGGCTATGAGGGAATTAAGAATCATTATATTTTAACTACTACTGTAGTTTTTTTCAATAGAAACATGAAAATAATATAGATCAATGATACACCCCCTCCTAGCGATCTTCCATACATCCTAGACAGGGTTAAAGACATTGATGTATAATGAAAACAGGAATTACTGATGATGATAGGGTAATACATGAATTATAATGAATTTTTAAATAGTTTAATAAAATAACAAATATTAAAATGTAGTGCCTATGAATTTTGGTGATTTCATTATAGGTTTTTTTAGGAATTATGGGATTATAGTTGTGTGAGGGATATAAATGTTTTGATTTATATTGATACTTGATGTTTATTATACCCATTAAATGTGTATAAGGATGTATCTTTGGAAACTTTGGGGTTCAAATATTAATAATATATGTCAATAGTAGAGATTAAATTATTTAATATCCCTAATAAGAAATTTTTACCCAATTGTGAAATACATTCATGAAAGGGATTATGAGTCCCCAATGAATTATTGAATTTATGATAAGATAATGAGGAAATATAATATGAACATCTATGTATCAATTGTTATAATACTTTTGATAAATATTTATATAGAATGGATTTTTCAAGGAAAACAAAGTGCTAGAATCGTGACATACTCTTGAGAATAAAAAACATGACTTTTAAAGAGGTAATTGATATTTTTCAGGTTGTGATGTGGAATGATGGACAATATAATAATTACAATTATCTATTGTTGAAACATTTTCCACATTTTCTGGGATTAAAAATTAATAATTCACTAAGGATAATGTAGTATATAGATTACTACATGAGAATTATTTTGTGATTGTTAAAGTGGGTCCTAATTTTGATTGATCTAATTGTTGTGTTTACTCATCCACCATGATATATATTGCAGACGATGATATAACTTATGAGAGACAGGTATCAATGATCATAGGATATGACCATGTTCTGTTTCAAACTCACCCTTTTACTATTGATAAAGAGGGATAAATGATTACTTACCTTTTGTGCCCATTTCTTTGGGTAGTGACTAGTGATGAATTATATATTTATCTCCCTCTACTCATAGACCACCCAAGGTTGTGGTATATCAATTACTTCTATATGTTAGGTTGATATTGTTAATTCTACTAGGATATAATTTATGAGATATATGAATGTGGGTAATTAATCATGTATCCCTGAGATTTTTATTCAATGGATGATAATTAATTATAGTGGCATTATTCCTTATCTCTCAAAACTGTGAGATCATGTTTGGTTACTAATGAACTAGGATTTCTTCTTGTATCCACATATATATGATTTTGGAGTACTAGATATATACTTTTATCCTGATAGTTATTAATTTTCTTTAGTTTCCCTGGTATAAATATTTATCCTGATGGATGTGTATTCTGTCTGTTATGTAGAACTGTATACAACTACTAGATTTAGAGGTGATTATTTACTCAAACACATATAAGATAAGTGGAGATGCGTATTTCCTACAACATCACATTATTGGTGTACTTTAATTAATTATTTAATGAGAAATTTTATCAAGGGTCATCAAATTATATTTCTTTTATTTTTTTTATAGAAACAAATTTATTTGGAGAGTTTAGAGAAAGGAAGCTATGAGATGAAAAATAGGAATGGATTAGGAATATGATTTCTTAGGAAGATAATGAGTTATTTTGTAGTTTCTATAAACTACTTTTTATTTAGGCACATTGACTGTATATTTCAATACACTATAAAAAAATTTAATTTTACATTGTTTTGTCAAAAAAATTATAATTTTATGCATTTTATAGAAAACATTGATAAGTTTGTGATGTTTCACGAAAACATTTCTAATTTATGGAAGTTTCTTATAAAACTTCACTAAATGTGGGATATTTCCTAAAAACATAGATAATTTAGCAATGATCCTTGAAAAACATTGATAAATAAATGACGTTTAACGAAACACGCCTCTAGATTAGTAATGTATTTCTGGAAATATCGCTAAAAATATATATGTATATTGCTCATATCACCGCAATGATGTAAATATATATATATATATATATAAACACAGACACTTCTATATAAACTTATATAGAAAATTTATATATTTATATAGATATAAACACACACACATATAAATATTTAAATATATATTTACCTATATTTATATACAACAATACATATCTGTTATTAATTTAGTCATGTTTTTAATAAAATTGTGGCTATTTTGGTGACATTGTTACCAGTGTTTTAAAACATGGGTAATTATACATAAATATATATTATTATAATTATAATTATATATGTGTATACATACAAATATACACAGACACACATACATAAGAATATGCATATATACAAACATATATACATATATAAACATGTATATATATATATATTATAAATATATATATTAATATACAAATATGAGATATATACAATATAAATATTTAAAATATAAGATATAATTGTATATGTAAAATATATACATACATATATAAAATTTAAGATAAAAAATATATAAATAAAATGAAAATATAAAATATAAAATATGAGACATAAAATATAAACATATGTACATACAAATTAATATATGTATATCAATATATAAAAGGAAATTTATATAATTTACTAATTTATTAAATATTTACATATATATATATAAACACAAACACATATATTATGATATATATATAAATATTAATAAATATTACCATATACCCACATATATAAATATAAATATATAAATTTATAAATATATATCCTTATAAATAAATAAATATTTATTTATTTATTTAATGATATATATAAATATATATAGACATGGAATATATATATATATATATTCATATATATAAATAAACACATATATATTTTAAATTTAGTAATGTTTTTATGAAAACGTGGCTATTTTAGAGAATTTTTTACTACATTTTTAAAATGTGGCAAAATATATATATACATATAATTATAATTATAATTATTTATTTTTATTGATACACATATATATTTACACACACAGACACAGACACACATATATATAATCACACACAAACACATAGAAATACACATATATATTTATATAAACATAAATTATAAACATATATATAATATAAAATATAAACATATATATCCAATATAATATGAACTTTAATATTTATAAACATAAATTATAATCATATATATATATATAGATATATATATATATATATATGCACCCATAAAACATAGGCATATATACACATATATATAAAATAATATAAATATTTTTGTTATAATTATATATATTTATACGTACGGATTTATATTTGTATAAACACACCCACACACCCACAAATATATTTATATATATAACATAAATATATATATATATATATAAACAAACAAGCCTATATATATTAACATGTTAAATATAATATATATATATAAATCTAAAATATAAAATGAAGCATATTTATATATTAATATATGAATATAAATATTTATATATAAAATATACTTAATTTTAAATACTAAAACATATATATATATATAATGATACCATTAAAAATAATAATTGGAATAATAGTGTTGGTCGGATAATTTTGGTTTAGGGATGAGGTACAGGGTAAAAAATCATATCTTGTCAGTTTACATGGTTTTTCTGTCACGTATAGTGGAGAAAGGGTAATGGTAGGGGAGGGGTCCCATTTTTAGCATTGAGGTAGGTGAATCGAATAAGTGGAAAGTCACATTACTTAAGGTGGGTGAAGTCGAGCATGGGGTAGGGAAGTGCTGAGGGGTGTAAGGTAGGGGTGATTGGGGGTGGGGTCCTTCCATTGGAATTTTTTTTAAAAAGAGATAGAATTTCAATTTTATGTGGTGGACCACCGATGGAATGTTTAAGAAAAGATAATTTAAAATAACAAAATTGAGCGTAAACAAAATATGATTCTAAAAAAATAATAAACAATGTTTTTTTTTAATTTTGGTAAATGTGGTTCTATATATCAACATTTTTAAATAAAATCAATAAATGTGGTTCCTCTAAATTGTGATGTATGTAAATGTCACAAATTTAGTGACATTTATTTACCAAGGATTCTGAAATACATCGATAAATGAGGTGTTTCTAAAAATAATTATTTAAAATTGTCATAAAATTCAGACATTTATAAAAATCACTAAATTCTTGATGTTCATAAATTTCTCTAAATTAGTGACACATTGTTTTCCTATGTTATTTGGAAACACCAGTAGATGAATCTGGGACATATTAAAATGTAACTATTTAAATAAATGTCACCAATTAGATTTTTTGAATTTTTATTGTTAAATTATTGTTTGGAATGAGCTTACTAAGTATTTGTATATTCATCCTTATATGATAACATGAGAATTTTATTTTTTATTTCCACGTAGATTATTAGATAAAGATGGTGATGATAAATGAGCCTAATTATAGATTACTAATATAGATAGATGGTGGAGAGGATATCTTATTATTTACTTCTTCTAAATGTCATTAGTGATCGAACGTACTAATTTTCATGATGTCTTCAGGTATTATGTGATTTGTTTCTATATTTTCCCTATGTATCTTGGTAATTTTATTGTATATATGCCTTTTTTATATTTGTTTTGTTTATATTTCATAAATATCTTGGCGACTATTGATTTAATATTGAGGGAGAAATGTTTTTAGCTAATACCTCACAGGATTAGGTGGATACTTCAATACTATTTTATAGATCCTATACTAGTAGAGGTAGGCTTGAAGAGTTGACATTCTTATTAGAGAGGACAAGATTGTGATCTTGAGAGAGAAGACAATTTTATAGTTATTATTCATAAAGTTTTTTGTCTCCATGATTTTCTAGACTACAAGAGACACTTTCAATATTTTATAGGAATATTCATATCATCTTTATAGAAAAAAATATTTTCATTTATTTTATACAACATCTACCATATTTTGTAAAAATAAATCATTTTGTTTATATTAATAGACATCTGTTGTATTTTCCAAACATATCACACCCCAATAACAATCATAGGACATTATATATATAAATTACCTATATTTTAATTATTAAATAATATCAGATATTGTTTTCCATTACACTTCCATTTTACTATTTTGTTTTTCTTTAGGATAATGTAGAAATTATTCATATCATTTAACCTCATATTTACCTTCAAATTAATTTCTAAAATAACTTTTACTTTTTACATATTTTTTCAATTTTATAGTGCATAATTACTGCACATTTCCTCTATTGGTTTTCTTTATCAAATATAAACCTATTCTCATCTCTTATATAATTAATACTGTTTATTGTTCGCCAATATAGATGTTTTCTATGTCTATATCATCAATAGAGTATACATAAATATCAATTTTATTCAATGTATTTATAATTAATGTTTTCAGGAAAATTTTATATTGAATATTTTCAACATTTTTACCAATATTACTCAAAATCATATTCACCATGATAAAGAACTCATCAATGGATTCATCTTCAATCATCTGTATATCTTCAAACTAAGTCCGAAAAAGATAGGAAATAAATTCCATTCTTTGCCTTAATATATGTGGTATAGTTTTCATCAATCGTTCACTATCAATGATTCATATCATGAACTAATTCAATTATTACTATGATAATAAGGATAAAATAAATTAATCGATAGACCATAATACTCAATTTTTTTATGACAACTCTTGATATAGTTATGGCTCCTTCTAGTTAAGTAAATCAACTTAAAATATATAAAACATCAATACCAACAGACAAAAATATATAGAATGGTATTACTCTATCCATCCAACTCTAGAATTACTTTTCTATTTAATCAATTATGATGATCCATTAAATATATTCATTCCAATTAACCACTGAGAGTGAATTGGTTATTTAATAGAATATGTGAAGGCCTTTATAGGAATTAAACAACAGATTGTGGGGGTAAATTAGTGTACCTTAATATCTAAATTATATTTTTTATTATCATCGGTTTGTGAAAAATGATATTTATCACATCACTCATGGGTGGAGAATGCAAGAAACACATGATCGATACTAAAAGTCTTTACATGGTTTGTTATTCGATGTGAGTAGTTATCATTTAGTTTGACATGGTTATTATCCAACTTCAAACAATTTTTTCTATTTTTATAAAATAAAACAAATATGATAAGGTTATATCCTTGGACCCTTGCAAATATTTATCCTAATAGTGTACACAAATCCCACATATTTCAATAAGATAATCGTATTAATATGGCACCAGTCTCTAAAAATTATAACTCAATCAATTTGGAAATTTATAGAAAATTGATCAGACATGTTCTTTAACTATTTGATTCAAATAAATTGGATCAACTATATTTCAACTGATTGTTTCCATTTTTCATCCTTTCAAAATCACCAAACCATACTTTCTTTAATATTGATGGTAGTTTATTAGGATATTTTTTGCACTCCATGTGTTATATGAATTAAATCTTTTTGGAACATTATACACAATCTAGTAACATTATATTATTATTCTAACTATTCATCATTTTTATCCTTTTTTCATAACCTTGATACAAATTGTATTCCTTGGGTGACATTTTTATCAATTATTGTAACATTTATTCTTCAATAATTGATGTAAAATATATTTTCTTTAAGAATAAATGATGTAAATTACTTTTATATTCCAAAAATGCATTAATGAATTGATAAATAACCTTGCGAATTGAATATCACAATAAATTAGTGAATATATTAGAAATATAGAGACCAAATTTTCAAGATAAAATCACTCTTATATATCATTTTGAAAACGTTTTATCAAATTAAAGTGAATTATTATCACCATTATAGTTCTTATAAAAAATAATTAAATATTATATTGTATATTAAAATTATATTTCACTCGTATACAAAATTCTGTTTTGTATATATCACAATCATAAAATATTATTGCTATAAGTTTATTGATTATAAAAATAAAATTTTTATTCTTGATAATTATTCAAAATTTATAATTTTCCTTTCACTCATATACTAATTTCTTCCTATTATTAAAAGGACATCAGGGTTTTAGTTTTATCCAAATGCGATCCACAATATCTATTATATGTCCTTTAATATTTCAATATCAATTAAATATAATTTAATCATGATGTCTTAATTTTTTTTTATTTTAATCATAAATTATAAAAATATAGCTTATATTTATTTTTAATTATGAAATATAGATTCATTATAATTAATTTATCATAAAGTACTTATTAAACCTAATTTTACAAATTCTCCATGATCTCAAAACCATAACATTATTCTACAATTTTATATCAATTTATTTAGAATTTATATTCAATAAATTGAATGAATATCAAGATTAATGTATTTTTTAATAAAATGAAACACATATAGAGACCAACTTCCCATTCAACTAATCAAAAAAATCCTTACACTCAATAGTTACTCAATATAAAACTCCATATTGTCTCAAAAATAGCATACTTGATTTAATATTTATAATGGAGATACTAATATTTTCTGATCTCCATAAAAGAAAATAATTATTATTTCCTAACAAAATTATTTATAAATACATCAAATATACAGAAGATACATATTTATTGAAAATATGTGTGACTACATTTAGTATTAGTGGGATAATGATTTTTTTATTCCCTAAATTCAATAGAGATTTATATACCTTTGTATATTTTGTATAATGTATCCATCCATGAATAATTATTTCCCTTGATGAATCAAATTTTATAAATTTATATTAATATAAATTTAAACACTTCAATAGTATAATATGTCTGAAATTTGATCCATTAGTGAAAAATTATTTTTTATTACTATATTAATTTATCTGTTCGGATAATATATATGATAAATAATAGTTAAAATTATTGAAAAAATAATAATTAAAAGAAAATCAATAAATATTCTTAATAAAAACATGATAATATTCATATGTAAAATATCATGAAATAATGATAAATTTAATAGTTTAATGAATTTTATGATGGTTTTAGAGTCAATCATAATCAAATTTATGATATTGTTGTTATTTTAGTAATTATAAAATAATTAATTTTGGTATGTATGGTGAATTTAATTAATTTAATAATGTTGGGGAAAAACCATGTTTTGTCATAAAGAACACAAATTTACTCAGTTATCATATATAAATGAAATCATATTCACGTATTAAAAGTTAATTATTCTGGAAGAAAATGTTGTTCAAGTATATTAGGTGGAGTATTGAATAAAAAATGAATTTAAAAGAGTCTTTCAATTATTTTTAAAAGTTAATAAATATACATACATCAATCACTCATCATTATAATTATATTAATAAAAGACTACAATTTTTGTTAGATATTTTATAAACGATGAAATTTGTGTAAAACTATATTTTCTATATAGAATAAGATAATGATAACAAAAATAATAAAAATAATTTCATTTCTCACATTAATAAATCTATAATACCATCTCAAACCTTTACATCTTATCCAAAGCATCATCCATTGACCATGGACTTAGTGAACCAATTGAGAGTTATCGAAACCCATGGTTTTAAGTGTTGGGGAATCCGATGAAGGGCTAGTTTTTATTGATTTGGTCTATGCATGAATCGGAATTTTTGTTAAGGGGTCAAGGAATGGGTGTTTTGAATATGTGTGTGTGATTTTTAAGTATCTTATTTCAAGTGGTAAGTTGCGGTTGTAAGTTACAATAGTGGTATACAATGTAATTTTTATATTTGGATGGAAATCATGTCACAACTCCTGGTTATAATAGTGTATAGAAGAGTGTTATGTTGTGATAGTACCAGATCATATTATAAAATCATGAGTAAGAAAAAGATTTTGGATCCTGATGGAGGTGTAGGGTAACACCATCAGTTTTTCTAGCATGATCCCCTTATGTAAGAATAAGTTTATGAGTCCTGGTATGGGTTACATCATAGTATGGGTTGTAACACCATGAATCCCATAAATCATTCCATAATGGGATGACTATGAAATTATTTGGGTTACTCTATAATATGTCATTGCATTGTGAGTAATATGTAATAGTACAAATTATATTGATTTTTTTAATTTCACCATGACTACAATGGACTAACCAAGACATTAGCTTGTGTAGTTTTAGAGGTTAATGAACATAATTATATCGAAAGAATCCCACATTATTATATGAGAATGGGGAATAGTTAAGGCTATTTTAGATGGAATCTCTCTTTCACTCCGCCCTCTCCCACTGTTGTACTAATTTGTGGATTCCTATAATGATGGTTGAAAAAAGGTCATTTCTCTTAGTGAATCGACTTATGAAAGTTTCCCCATATCTTATTTACCCTTATCAGTGTTCATTACTAAATTTGATGGCCTTAATTACGGATTTGGTATGTGATTTTACCATATAATAGTGAAATCATAATGATGACATGACGAAACTATGAATAAATCATAGATGAGGATAAGAAAGCATAGACTATACTTGGTGCATTCTTTGTATGTTTATCCATGATTTTATTCAATCATTTTTATTGTATTAGATAAAATTGATATTTATGTTTAGTTGAAAGACTTGTTCATTTGTGTCTCTTAATCATGGGTGTACTTTAGGAGTGGACCACTCCTCATTTCTTATAATTTCAGTGTCATGGAATTTCATGGAGATTTTTTAATGTGTTATTCATTACATTTTATTGTTAATTAACCGTTTTTTAAGGTTCCATATTTTTTGAAATGATGAAATTTTAAATAAATTATAACTTTTCAGTTTGGTGGATGGAATTGATCATAAAACGATCCATAGAATGTAAATAGGATAGTTGGAAAATTATAGATTTTTTATGTGCTTTGAGGTTAGAGTGTGGGTTTTAGAGTTCAAATGAGTTTAGGTAGAATCAAGATTTGAGCACTCTCTTTAAAAGAGAAACAGGTTGGGTCTGACGTTTTGGTTAACTAGTGTAATCCTCTAGAAGAAATTGTGTGGCCCATAAGGGGCTGTTGTATATATTTTTAAACATTTCATGGTGTGGATCACGATAATTTGTAATTTTTATATTAAATTATATAGGTTGGTCAACATTATGTGTAGGGTCTAATAAACCATATTGTTATCCCAAATGGTTAGTTCCATATAACAATTAACACCCCATGGTTGGTTAATTATTTGTCGAAACTATGCTTCCAAGCTATGATGTGTATGGATCTTGGGTACTGTGAGTGAAATGGTTGGCATACGATTATCCAAGATTTGTTTCTTAACTATTCCTTTCAATAATTAAGGAAAATATATCTTTTTCCAACATCTCATAATGTATATTTACCAGTAATTTATTTGTTCATTTCACCCGAATGGCCATCCAAACATGCCACTCCTTCATATCATCTACTATAGTGGTTTTCTTAGATTGATTAAAGAACTATTTATTGCATTTCAATCATATTGGTATATCTTGGTATCCTTATCCATTCATTCAATGTTTATTTGTTCTTACCCAACTCAATATTTGTGTGATCTAATTCGACCTATTTCATGGTATTTTATAGATTCTTCTAATTTATCTCATTAAATCACAAATTAAGGCCATATATTGGATGTGTGGGGCATCCTAATTATTATTTATGTGTTCTATATTCATTTCCATTAATTTTTCATTGATTTATAAAATGCACCATTTTTTTTCTTGATGGATTTTCTATGTATCACCTATTAACCATTTTATAAATTTTTAAAATTATAATTACATAAATTAAATAACCATTACATGTTTAATTTCACTATTTTAGCTTCTTCACCTCATCTTAGAGCTCACCTTTTTGTGTTTGTGACTTTAAATCCATGACCTATACTTCATCTATGAAATTATACAACACTTCTAGGCATTATTTCAAATGATTTAATTACAACTCCCTACTATTTTTTTGGATCACCTTTGAGAAATTTTGGATTAATAATAAAATATGAGAGGTTTAAATTTAATTTAATGAGTTAATTATAAGGAATTAATGGAATTCTTGTGAACACATGTCCTCTTTATTTATATTATAATGTCACATGGGGTTTCATGCCTTCATCCATGGGAAATGTTTTAAAGTTTAATTTATTTAAAAGAAATCACAACAAATTATTCAATGACTCTTATGCCAATGATTTTTGTTGGAAACACCCTATGTGTTGAGTTTATTTTATTATAACATGAATGAATTGAAAAAATACATGACCCTTAAATTTAATTAGTTTAATTTCCTTGTACTACAATTATTGTTAAGGATCCCTAGGAATCAAGTCCCTTATAATTTGGTTTTGGGTATAGAACCATGTTCAAGGAGTCCATCATAATGAATTTTTATCTTTGTGAAAACGTGATAATGGAATCACATGTAAACTTTGATTATGGTAATAACACCCTAGTCATGACATCCCTTATGTCATGATAGTTCTGTATGGAACCCAAGACATAACATCCCTTATTTGATATATTATCCCCTTATATGGATATGTTATGACTAAACCTTGAGTATTCATTAGTGAATGCTTATGTTTTCATATGATTTTATTATGTATGAATATATATATCTATGATGGATTTTGTGTAGAGATATTCTGGTATAGGTCAAAGCATGTATTCCTCGCTATGTGTCTTCTTGGAACATGAGCATGACTTGTTTTTGTTTATTATTTACTTATTATTTTTCATATTCATGCACACTTATTATTTTATATTCATACAATTTATTAGTGTAGAAACAATTGGTGGTGGTTTACATAATTAATACCACACCCTATTTGGGTCACAATTTAATACCATGGAAAACCTATTGGTTATAGGTTGAGACTCCGGACTGTACTGTTTATATTAATAGACTTGGACTAGACATTAGAGTATGGTTGTAAAGGTTGAGAACATACTCAAGCATCCTCCTCGAGATAGAGTCATATATTCATATTTTTTTATTATCAGTATGAAATTGATTGTTTTATTATCTACTTATATCATTTTGGAGAATAGATATTCATTCATTTATTATTAATTCTTAGTTGGTAATATATTTCTCTACTCAATTATTTTATTTTTACATCTATTGTCAATTTATTGTATATACCATTGTGATAATGTGTTAATGATGGTATAGTCTACCCACTGCACAATATATAGATCCTCACTTGTAGTCAATATCCTCTAGCATATAGGGAGGGATTATTGAGGCCACATAGCACACTGGATGAAGGAAACATTGTATTGGCCCATGGATTAGGATGTTACTAGTGGTATCATAGATTCTATTCATTTTTATTACTATTTTTTAGAGGAAGATAGGAGACTAGTAATGTGTCAAAACGTGGTAAATACGTTGTGTCTTGGTCCGACCAACCCACTCAAGTGGGAAAATCAAGTTACCGTGAATGGTAATACCATTTTACATAATTGTGTACTGTTATTTACCCTTGGTTGATTGTTGTAATTCTACTTGTTATTGATTTATTATTTGTGAAGTTTACCCATATCCCTTTATGAAATGGTTGTTTCATTACAGTTATAATTTTGGGTACATAGAATCAATATTCCATGCATATTCTAGGAAATGTAGGATGTACAATAGATTTCATGGTTCCAGATTATTTGTATACACTACTTAGGTAATTTTGTATAATGATTTTCTTTATACCATGATGTGTGATATATTCTAATGGTAAATTATATTTTATACTAATGTATTACCACAATTTATTTCAAATTACTAGTTTTATAATTTTAAATATATTGTATAGAGTGTTTAACAATCTTTTTTGTATCAAAATATATAGTTTTTTTCTAGATTGCTTAATGATATAACTCTATCTATCCATTAGATTTTAATATTTATAATATATTTCCAAAGGTTTCATTAGTGGAAATAGTAATGATTTCGATTAAATGTGTTATATATTTTCAATTTATAATGTTAATGGGTGCTTCATAAATTGGGGATTAATGACCCATATAATAGATCCATCTCTTACAGACTTATGATATTCAAAAAAAGTGTGATATCCTTGTTGTTGTACAAGAATTACAGTTATAATATATAAAGGAATGTAACTATATATTTGGTAATCATAATTATTTTAATTGAATCATCTTATATATATATATATGTTCGATTTTAATTACTATATAAAATGTTTGATAATAAAGAAATATATAAAATTTATATTTATAAATTCTTATACCTCCATAACATGGGCATGAAGACCTATATGACTAAATCAATAAATGTATGACTAGTCCAATATAAAAATTTTGGGGAATCTTTCTTATGAGAGGGTGTTTTTAATCATGAATGAAATAACTATTATGGGTTGCAAATAAATAGGACGACAATATTAATTTATAGATCATTAACACCATAAATAGAGAATGGATTCACATATAATTGAACCCAAATTAACATGATTGGACTCTCTTAGATCACATTATCCTTTATATTATTTGGTATATAACCACATGTGATTATGATTATATTAAAAGGATGGTTACTTAATGTGTATTCATCCACTTATATGGTGTTACACATTAATATATAGAGGAATATTAGTTGACCAGTTCCATTAATATAAAAATTACATGTTTTCTAATTTTGAGGTTTATTAATATGAGAAACATTTCAATTAAGATAAAAATTAAAAACTAAAGCGTAACACCCCAATGATTTACTAATAGATTTAATATAGAATCTAATGCATACAACACTATGTCTATATGAAACAAAACATTTCTTTTATTAAAAAGAGATAGTTATAACCTAATTGTTAAACATAATTTTTTTTGATTTTTTGAATTTAATTTCCAAAAGAAAACATATATACAAGGTTGTGATTATTTTTATATTTAGAGGCTAATACGATCAACAATATTTTATGGTAAATAGAAACACGACCCTTTAGAATAGTGATGTTAACATTATGAACAGTGTATCAGGAATTTGAATAGAAAGCTCACTAATGAGAGCATAAATGAAATGTATCTCTCTTATAAGTGACAATATAATATAATTATATCATACTATAAGTAAATAAATATTTTAAAAAATATAAATTGTGTGTCTATATTTTAATAAGTCATAGATATTTAATTATAATATTTTGGTTATTTTAATATTTTAAATGAATGTTTATTTTCATAAAATGTATTCAGAAATTAATATTTTGATGTCATATAATTGTAATATAATTTAATGTGACTTATGAAATTTTTCAAAGTGTTATAAAATCTATTATAATTTTAAAATCTATATTTTTTAGTAAATTATGGTTTTAATAAAACATTAAATTTAGCATACATAGAAAATTACATTTTCAAAATATAGTTAATTTTTGAATTATAAATCGTGAAAAATGGTTTAGGTGATGTTTTGGATTTTTCTGAAATTCATGAATTTTTAGTGAATATTAAAATACGATAATTTATGATAAATGCAAAATCTATGATTTATGGTGTAACACCCCGAGATTTTATGAAAAATATTCTTTTTAGTTTCATTAATGTCTTGTGTTGTACGCTACACCAAAAGAATCTTGCACAACACACATCCTTGACTTTCCTTGCATTACACGCAATCGCGACCTTCCTCGATAGCGTGTGTAGTACGTAATTCCGAGTTTCACTAAACAATGATATACTAATAAAATATTATTAAAACTAGCTGTTATGAATAGTAATAACCACTTTTTGAAATTTTGTTATTTTTATTTTTCAAAATGGACTTCATTTCTGGATTCGGAATATCGAATTTAACTTAGGGTGAAATTTTGGTACTTTTCGGATAACTTTCATTTTCTGATGAATAGTGAAAATTACTAAATTTTAACTAAGAAAACCTTTTTAATAGAAATAATTAATAGTGATAAATTATTAATTTGATTGGTTTTAATGTACATTTAGAATATATTTTTACAATTTAATACAATGTTGGTTATTGGATGTAATTTCACATTTAAACCAGACATAAACAACTGTCAATCTTGTGATAGTTATTATCTCTTAAGAACACGCTATTTGTTTTGGCGATGGGAATTAATTTTTAAATTAATTAATGCAACTGATATGTTTGGAATTTGGTAAAATAGACATCATTTTTGAATTCATAATATCAAATATAGCTTAGGCCTAATTTTTGGTATTTTTCTGGAAACTTTCATTTTTTAATATGGGGTTATACATAAGATAAATTAGGCTATAAATATTCATTAGAAATCTCAAAATCTTTCCTACATAATTATAGTTTATTCGTAATTTTTAGACTTTAAATAATCTAATTTATTTATGACACAAATATGATGCAGTAATTATCTTATTACTGAAATATTGACATAATTGATGTTATAAACAAAAAAATAAATGTAATTTGAGACTTTTTATGAATGAAAATAATTTTCTAGGTTAATATGACATGTTAGTATTGATTTAATTAACGTTTTTCGAACTAATCATTCTGTTATGATTTTCACAAAAATCAATTACTAAATAGTGTCAAAATTGACATAAAATAGTTTTTAAAACAAATATTATATTTTTAATTGTTATTTTATTCCTAAAAATCTACGGTTTGGACGAATGACTTTGATAAGGTTATATATATTAATAATAAACAACTTGGGGTTCGTTTGGCTACTTATAGTAAGTTTATTAACCTTATAGTATAAGAACACAAGAAGAAACGGTAAAAGTAAAATTATTTAATTTAATTTTAAATCTAAATGATAAGGTTAAAATAGGAACCTAAACTTGTCTAAATTCTATTGGATAAGAGTATTTCGACCCATCCCCACATTAGCTTCGAAATAAATCAATTTGGAGCAATTTAAAACCGAATTTGGATTTGTAATAAAATAATATTTTTAGTTATTCCAAAGGTGCCCCTCTCCTCCCTTATAAAAGGGCACCTCCTCCCTCTCTTCCTCACACCACTTTGAGCCTTCCAGCTCGGCCAACCCCTGCCAATTTCTTCACTCCACTTCCTTAGAGACATCTTAGATGTCCTGGTCTTCTTCAAAGACCAATTTTAGTGCCCTAAAAGGAGGTCTCAAAGAGGCGCTTCAAAGAAGAGGTAATGCCCGTAACCGATTCTTTCATCTTTATTTTTTCTTCCACTTATTCTTCTTTAGTTGTTTCATCATGAAGTAATAACATCAGTATCACTCATATAAGGATATTTTATTATAAGTATGCAACAACCCTATTTCACCATCTATCCATCCTACGGAAAATGAAATCACCACGCGTGCGTACGTACGAAATACCGTCTTCATGCCGTGGTGTAATCTATTTTCCCCCACCACCTTACTTGGAAGGGTATAATGATATAAATAATTACTATATATGATTATTGTAAAGTGATATGGATTATGAAATAGTATAAATACACGCAAATACAATTCCACGATCATGGGAACGATATCATCGCTCGTGCGTACGTACGGAATATTGTCTCCACGATGTGATGTGATTCGTTCTACATGATTTTCATTGCATAATGATAATATAAATGAATTGAATGAATAAATATGATATATATTACATTAATACCATTATGGAAATGATGTATCTATAACCTAAAGATAGGAATAAGAATTTATTCGACAAAACACGCATAAGAACAATAAGTTATAAACACCCGAATAACAAGTAGCAATGAAATATTACTACCAAGAAGCTAAGAATATGACCATATATGATATCATAACAATAATTATGATTCTGTAATAAATGAATAACATTATTTAAATCATTATACAGGATGTTCGGACACTTACAAGGAAAATTGGACCTAAGGTAAGGGAAATATCACAATTTCATTTTTATCCGAGATTGTTTATACATTGAAATTTACTGGGGTGTATTTTATCATCCACATACATGTTTCCTCAATATGTAATATTATTTCCATCCACCTACACTTGTTTAAATCCAATTTTACCCTTCGATGAGTTTTTAGTAAAGGATATGAAAGGAATCTTTTGTCATTTTTCGTATGAGGTACTTTTGACTTTTCCGATAAAAGTACGAGAAGAATGTTTTTTTAACTTATTTGGCATGAATGGATTCTTAAAAAATTATTTCCAAGAATATTCCTTTACAAGTTTTCATGTTTATTTTTAATCAACTTCTTTTAGTTTGAAATGGTATGACATGTAAAGAAAGGAAAAGTATTTTTGAAGTAGGAAGGATATTTTCCTCAAGAATGGAGTTCAAGTATTTTATCAAAATTACTTTCCATCTAAGATAATAAAGGGTTATGTTTCTATCCCTATTATTACATTGATTTTATTATGTTGTGATGGAATTATATTTATTAATTCCTTTATCTTGTATGAATTTATGATGTCACGATGTTTATGATTCCCATTTTTATTACAAGGGTTATGAAATGATGTATGATTTATGATTTTGTGGCACACATAATAATGGTATCATTATGAGATGGGTGGGACCTATATCACCTTCCAATGCATTGGGTAAAGATTTTATATCTCATGAGATAGACATGGCTGGAACGGTAGGTTATACCGGTTCAGTGAAACAGGACTGAAACGAGGAGTGATCTCGGTTCAGAAATGGACTTTGTCCACTAAGATAGTCTTGGCAATGAGTCTTGACTAATAAGAAATGATTCTCTATGATTATGTGTGTATTCCACAAAGTTTTATGTTTTATGTTATGATTATTGGGATTACATTTCACTACTATGATTTATCCCATGTTATGAAATTATGATCTCTTTTGCAGGTTAAGATTTCCAAAAGATATGTTCTTATGAATATGACGTGATTGATATTTCTTTTCTTTACCCTTACTGAGCATTTGAGCTCACCCTTTTATGTTTTCTTTTCCACCAGACATCAAGAAAGGATTTAGGTTTAAAATAAAGAAGATCTTTATGGGAGATGTTCAAGATTTTCACTACGATTAGAAGATTATATTCCGAGTTTCCAAAGACACTAAACTATTACGGTCCTTGTGTGTGTGTTTTTGTTATGTACTAAGTATTCCTAAAAATTAATGTAATGTCCATGTACGTCAAGCTTCGAGTCTCTACAGTTGGTATCAGAGGAATGGTTTAGTCATCCATTGGAAACTAGGATGCGAAAACGTTAGTGAGATCCCTAGAGATATTTCTATGGTATGTCTAGGGATGTCCCTAAGGATAAGTATATGTATAGGATACAGTCCTAGAACTACGGTAACAATCATAGAATTTAACCTAAGATATTAGATATTGATGTTACTCCCCCTTTATTATGATTTTTTCCTCTCACACTATTCTTTTTGGGTTTTAGACAATGGCTGGAACCCGAAAGAACCGTGTTGATCAATGCAATGGACAATGCAATGATTGTCCTCCTGAACAAACAAATGTTATGGGAGATGGAGTGAAAAATATTATTGCTATACTTACACAAGCTATGAATCATTCTAAACTTCCAAATGAGCAGAGAAGGGAACAATAATCTATTGATTCCTTCATGAGGCAACATCCACCTTCTTTCAGTGGGTCTTTTGATCCACTAGTTGCTGAACAATGGATTAGTACTACTGAAAAGATATTTTCAGTTCTTCAATGTTCTAAACATGATAAAGTCATCTTAGCAGTGTATAGTTTGGAAGGTGATGCTGATCAATGGTGGAATCTTATCAAGAATACGAGGCCAAGAGATGAAATTGAGTCCATGGAATGGGACGAGTTCAAGAACTTATTTTTCAATAAGTACTTCCCTCGTATTCTTCGAACAAAGATAGAGAAGGAGTTTCTTGAACTAAAGAAAAAGGATGATGAATCTGTTGGTATATACGAAGCGAATTTTACAAGGCTTTCAAGGTATGAATCTGGATTTATCACCCAACCTGAAAGTAAAGTTGATCGATCCTTCAGTGGCTTAAAACGAAATCTTCGAAGGTCATTATCTATAAGAGACTTTTGTAGCTATGAAGAAATTTTGCATTGTGATATCAAGGTAGAAATAGAAGTTGGTGTTACTTATCCATCTCATAGTTTTGACAAGAAATGAAAGGTGGAGTTCAAGGAGAAATCTCAGAATAATGGTGAAAAGAAGATGAATGTTTTCTTATGCTCAAAGTGTGGAAAGAAGCATGGTGGAGATTGTCTTAAAGGGACTAGAAAATGTTTTAAGTGTGGAAAAGAAGGTCGTCGATCAGCTGAGTGTTGATGTAATGGAAAAAGAGTTTCTAATGATGTGAATAAAGAAAAGACTGTCGAGAACGCACCAACAACACTTCAATTCTTCAAGTGCAAGGAAATGGGGAATTATTCTAATAAATGCACTATTCCAAGGGTTAGTGATGATCGACATGAGAAACCACTTAAGGAAAAGGAAAAGGGAAGTCACATGTGATCACTATTGGCGATGTTGAATATGACAACGATGTGGTGGAATGATTAAGTGTTTATGTAATTGTATTCCAGAATAATGTTGTATATAGTATCGTGGAATATTGGAATATTTATGTTTTGGTCTATTATGGTTTTCAATAATTTTATGGCATCAGTAACCATGAAAAGTGATTGAAATATTTCTGGAAAGCAGATGATATGCATATAATGAAGGGATAAAGAGAATCTAATATGTTTGATAGTATTCATGAGCTCATGATTGATATAAGGACTAAGTGATATCATGGTTTGAGGATATAGAATTTTGAGGATTTTGGTATGTGGAAAGTGTTAACTTTTAACTGTATTCATGTTTTCACTAAGGTTCAATTGATATTCATTCTTCAAGAGAATATATGATTAAGGTATTCACCTGTTTTTAATTTGACCAACAAGATATATCTGGGTGATAAATGATGGCATTCACGTGACCATTTTCTTTATACAATGAGCTTGGACCGAAGTATTTTAGATAATCCTAAAGATTGAAATGGATTATGTTGGAAATAAGTTAGTATTGTTTAAGGATAATACTTTTTTGATATTGTTGATGGGATGTTATAGTAATATAGCTTTAGAAAAAGGACAACCTGTAGGATGGGCGACAGCCCATCGCGTCGGACAAGGCTGTGGGAATCGAACCCACAACCGAAGTGCGACTGGCCTTTATCGCCTACCACTGGCCTACAGGAAGTCCCTGTTTAGTAGAAACTAGTTTTATTATATTAATCAGTGTGATATATGAAGTATAAGTCCATTTTAGGAACCATATATGATTAATCTCACTATAGATGGACTTATGTATTTTTTGATAACTTTTCTAACCTTTTGTTTGAGACAGATGGAATGACCCATCATTCTATCACATGATCTGCTAACACATCACGAATGACTAATTCAACTTCATTTCTTTAAGAGATAAAGTGGAAATTATCCAAAGAACGAAAAACGGTGAGACTATACCAAAATCAAGAAAGTATTTCTTCTAATTCCAATTTCATCAACTTTAGGGAAATGATCTTGAAAACCAAAAATGTTGTTCTAGTGCTCTTATATCTGATGAATCATACGGTACCTTAGATCATCACAAATTTATGGCTCTGTGATTACTGGATTTTCCATAGCCATGTTCTCTACCACTCTCCATCAGAACATGATGGTTAGATTTCTCTTCCATATCCATATTTTCACCTATGTGGAAACCAAGTGATTAGTTTATTTGGGTAACCGTTACATTTCATACTTTTGTTTTTAAAGATTGGTTTTGGTATTCCTTTTTACGATGTGGGTTTCTATTAAAAAAACTTTTTAATAGTAAACCATTTATAACCCCGACGAATTTCGAGGGTGAAATTCATTTTAATGGGGGTAGAATGTAACACCCCGAGATTTTATGGAAAATATTCTTTTTAATTTCATTAATGTCTTGTGTTGTACGCTACACCAAAAGGAGCTTGCACAACACACATCCTTGACTTGCCTTGCATTGCACGCAATCACGACCTTCCTCGATAGCGTGTGTAGTACGCAATACCGAGTTTCACTAAACAATGATATACTAATAAAATATTATTAAAACTAGCCGTTATGAATAGTAACAACCACTTTTAGAAATTTTGTAATTTTTATTTTCAAAATGGACTTCATTTCTGGATTCGGTATATCGAAATTAGCTTAGGGTGAAATGTTGGTACTTTTCAGATAACTTTCATTTTCTGATGAATAGTGAAAATTACTAAATTTTAATTAAAAACAACCTTTTTAATAGAAATAATTAACAGTGATAAATTATTAATTTTATTGGTTTTAAAGTATATTTAGAATATATTTTTACAATTTAATACAATGTCGGTTATTGAATGTAATTTCACATTTAAACCAGACATAAACAACTGTCAATCTTTTGATGGTTATTATCTCTTAAGAACACGCTATTTGTTTTGGCGACAGGAATTAATTGTTAAATTAATTAATGAAACAGATATGTTTTTAATTTGGTAAAATAGACATAATTTTTGAATTCATAATATCAAATATATCTTAGGCCTAATTTTTTGTATTTTTCTGGAAACCTTCATTTTTTGATGAATAGTGAAACCACTAAGTGGTAGTTAAAAAAACTGAATTTTTCATAAAACTTAATTTTACCACTTCTGTGAGTGGAATTTCGAAAATCCGAGAGACATGGTTAATATCAAGGACTAAAATGTTGTTCAATGAGATGAAAATAATTTTTTGGTGAATAGTAACTTTTTACTTTTTTTACCACGGTTAAAAGTAAATAGGGTAATTAAGGGTAAAAATAATATTATTATTACCCTAAAACATGTCCAAATTCTATTGGACAAGTTTAATTCAAACAAAAACAACCTTAGGAATAAAATATGACCATTTAGGACCACTTGGATTAGATTAGGACATTTATTATTAATTTATTTAAAGAAGCGTTAAAATAGTTAAACTCAAAGTTTAATAAGTAAATCATTTTTAATATGGGGTTATACATAAGATAAATTCGGATATATATATTCATTAGAAATAGAAGAAGATTTCCTACATAATGATATTTTATTTGTAATTTTTAGACTTTAAATAATTTAATTTATTTATGACACAAAGATGATGCAGTAATTATCTTATTAATGAAATATTGACATAATTGATGTTATAAACACCAAAATAAATGTAATTTGAGACTTTTAATGAATTACAATAATTTTATAGGTTAATATGACATGTTAGTATTGATTTAATTAACTTTTTTCGACCTTATCATTCTGTTATGATTTTCACACAAATCAATTACTAAATAGTGTCAAAATTGACATAAAATAGTTTTTAAAACAAATATTATATTAGTAATTGTTATTTTATTTCTAAAAATCTAAGGTTCAGACAAATGACTTAGATAAGGTTATATATATTAATAATAAACAACTTGGGGTTCGTTTGGCTACTTATAGTAAGTTTATTAACCCTATAGTATAAGAACACAAGAAGACACGGTAAAAGTAAAATTATTTAATTTAATGTTAAATCTAAATGATAAGGTTAAAATTGGAACCTAAACTTGTCTAAATTCTATTGTATGAGAGGTTTTCGACCCATCCTCACTTTATCTTTGAAATAAATCAATTTGGAGCTATTTAAAACCGAATTTTGATTTATAATAAAATAATATTTTTAGTTATTCCAAAGGTGCCCCTCTCCTCCCTTATAAAAGGGCACTTCCTCCCTCTCTTCCTCACACCACTTTGAGCCTTCAATCTCGGCCAACCCCTGCCAATTTCTTCTCTCCACTTCCCTAGAGACATACTAGAGGTCCTGGGCTTCTTCAAAGACCAATTTTAGTGCCCTAAAAGGAGGTCTCAAAGAGGCGCTTCAAAGAAGAGGTAATGCCCGTTACCGATTATTTCATCTTTATTTCTTCTTCCACTTCTTCTTCTTTATTTGTTTCATCATGAATTAATAACATCAGTATCACTCATATACTGATATTTTATTACAAGTATGAAACAAACCTATTTCACCATCTATCCATCCTACGGAAAATGAAATCACCGCGCGTGCGTACGTAAGGAATACCGTCTCCACGCCGTGGTGTAATCTATTTTCCTCCACCACCTTACTTGGATGGGTATAATGATGTAAATAATTACAATATATGATTATTTTAAAGTTATATTGATTCTGAAATAGTATACATACACTCAAATACAATTCCACGATCATGGGAACGATATCATCGCTCGTGCGTACGTATGGAATACCGTCTCCACGATGTGATGCGATTCGTTCTACATGATCTTCATTGCATAATGATTATATAAATGAATTGAATGAATAAATATGATATATAGTACATTAATACCATTCTGTAAATGATGTATCTATAACCTAAAGAGAGGAATAAGAATTTATTCGACAAAACACGCATAAGAACAAAAAGTTATAGACACCCGAATAACAAGTAGCAATGAAATATTACTACCAAGAAGCTAAGAATATGACCATATATGATATCATAACAATAATTATGAATCTGTAATAAGTCAATAACATTATTTAAATCATTATACAGGAGGTTCGGACACTTACGAGGCAAATTGGACCTAAGGTAAGGGAAATATCACAATCTCATTTTTATCCGAGATTGTTTATACTTTGAAATTTACTGGGGTGTATTTTATCATCCACATCCATGTTTCCTCAATATGTAATATTATTTCCATCCACCTACACTTTTTTAAATCCAATTTTACCCTTCGGTGAGTTTTTAGTAAAGGATATGAACAGAATCTTTTGTCGTTTTTCGTACAAGGTACTTTTGACTTTTCCGACAAAAGTACGAGAAGAATGTTTTTTAACTTATACGGCATTAATGGATTTTTAAAACATTATTTCCAAGAAGAATCCTTTACAGGTTTTCAAGTTTATTTTTAATAAACTTCTTTTAGTTTAAAACGGTATGACATGTTAAGAAAGGAAAAGTATTTTTGAAGTAGAAAGGATATTTTCCTCAAGAATGGAGTTCAAGTGTTTTAACAAAATTACTTTCCATCTAAGATAATAAAGGGTTCTGTTTCAATCCCTATTATTACATTGATTTGATTATGTTGTGATGGAATTATATTTATGAATTCCTTTATCTTATTTGAATTTATTGTAAATACCCATAAAATTCAAGAGAAATGTTTTTCCTTATTTTCTTTGGGATTTTACAAGAACGCTGTTTCTGACGGCGCCTGATTCCGAGGCCCGGTGTGTCCGGAATCAATTTCCGAAGTTTGGCTCGGGTACGTTCAGTAAACGAACGAGCGGGGTTTTCTATCTTTTGAACCGGTGCTCGGAATTGAAATATGAGGGCATCGATGAACTCGCAACGCCGGTATTTGTTTAAAAAAACTTTTGCCGCAGTTGCGTTTAATCGAGAGCGAACGTTAGTTTTTGGGTTTCTTTAAAAAAATAGTAATAATAAAATAATGTGTCATGCACTTTATTTTATTTCAGCTGCCATTGGGAGTGTGGTGGTTGAAACCTCCTCATTGAGGTTGGAGGTGGGGCCACCACACCTTAACCTCCCTTGAGAGGTTATGGTGGTGGGGCCCACCCGAACTAAACCTCCCGTGGGTGGTTTATTATGGTAGGGACCACACGGGGCTTAACCCCATATTAAAGGGAGGAGAGGAAACCTCTCAACTCTCCCTCATTTATGAGGGAGAGCCTCTTACTTCCTCAACTCCCCATTAAATGGGGAGAAACTCCTTGGCACCCTCCCCTCTTAAGTGGTGCCAATGGACCTCATAAATTGAATCAAAGCAATTTATTTCATCTGACCCCTTTTTTTTAAAAAAAGTTATGTAACCAAAATGGTTACATACCTCTCCCCCTCTCCTATATATAGGGATCTTGAGAGAGGGTATGGGGACGGCTTCACCAAGAGACGGAGCGCTGGTAAAATACCATGACGCCCAACACTTGGGAAGAAGCTTATCTTCGGAAACGAAGAACGCTCCACCAACGTAGAACGTCGATCCTCTTCGACTTCTTCCTCGGACACCTACCGACGCGGAACGTCATCCACCAGCCAACGCAACTCGGTTTGGAAGAGCTTGGTGGATGCAAAGAACGATGAACCTTTTCGTCTTCTTTCCGCAACTTCGTCATCGATCGAAGATCTTCGATTCAAAGGTAGGGATTTAAGTTGGGAATATTTCTTTTTTTCATAATGTTTCTTTCTAAATGAAGAACGCGGATCTACTCCTTATTAAGTTTATCCGCGTAGGTATTTAATTGCGGATTGGAAGTTTACCTTTGTTTATGGAAAGAACGTAGGGGTTTTATTTATTTAATTGTTCGTGGATACCAACTTGATGATGATCGTGGATTAAAACCTTTTGTTATCGAATAATGCGAGGCGGTCGGACCGCACAAACACGGCCGACCCTCCTCCTTATTTCGTGTTGGTTTCTTGTGGTTGGTACAAGAAAGTGTGGTCCTGTCTCACCACGCGGTTTCATGCGGATGATATGCGCAGCGCCGTCGCGCCGCGCCGTGAAAAGAAGAACAAGCACGTGACGCCGTCACACCGCGTCGAAGAAACCCGAAGACATCCGTGGATGGAGTCGGGCCACGACAAAGGGGCGCGACGCCAGCACACAGCGCCGGAGAACCACGAAGACGGCGCGTTTTGTTTTGACGTGTGGATTGATGGGTGACAACGAAGCATGCCGTTTTGGCATTTGACTTCCTTCTCAATGAAGGTGGGGTCCCGGTGGGGACCATAGGCGAAGATGGAAGGAGGAACGGACCACCGGAGCGCCGCCGGAGGGTTGGCGGCCGGCGGATCCGCCGCCGACGTCAATTAGCGGCGGGCGAGGGACACCCTGCTCCGCGATTCGGCTTGGCCACGCTGGCAGAGCTGCGGCCGGCCGGTCGGGCCAGACCGAGCCGGACTGAGCCGGACCGAGCCGGGCCGGGCCTGGCCGGGCCCAGCCGGGTCGGACCTGGGTCGGGTCGACCCGGTTCGGCAGACCCAGGGGGGTCGGGCCGGGTCGCCCTGGGCCCAGACCCCCTGTTTTCGGGCCACTTTCAGTCAAAAGCCCGTAACTTGAGCTACGGACCTCCAAACGACTCGCTGTCAGCGGAAACGCGATCCTTGGATCGAGACGGTCGTTTTGGTATATTGCACTGAAGGTTTCAGATTACTTTGGGTTCGTCTAGGTTGGTTCGGATACGAAACCAACCGGGCCCTCGGAGCGGAAACGCTTATATCTTGAGCTCCGGATGTCTGATTGACGTGTCGTCAACTTTGATAGATTCCTCTAAGTGAGACGGATCTTTTGGCTTACTCCACTCGAGGTTTGGATGCCGTCGGAGTGCGGTCGGGTTGGTTCGCTCACGAATCCAACCGGGCCCCTGGAACGAGAAAGCCAATAACTCACAGACCGGGCGTCCGATTGACGCGCCGTCTGTCTCGTTATTTTCCAATTGATGAGACGGAACTTTTGGCATACTTCGCCTGAGATTTGCATACAGTTGGATAGTGGCCAGGTTGGATCGCACCCGAAATCCAACTGGGCCCCTGGAACAGAAAAGCTGATACCTTTCTGACAGGACGTCTGTTTGATGAACCGTCAGCGGCATTGGTGATCTCGTTGAGAAACGGTCCCTATGAGCATACCCTATGAGAGTTCGGGGTACAGTTGAGATACGGCCGAGTTGGTTTGCACACGAAACCAACCGGGCCCCTAAGACGAAAAGGCTAGTAACTCACAGACCGGGCGTCCGATTGACGCGCCGTCTGTTGCGTTGAGACCCCTATGACGAGGCGGTCCTTTGATATACTTCTTCGTGAGACTTTCAGATACTTGGAGTATCAACCTATAGCTCGTGGAGCGGACCCTCCTGGAGACGAGCGTGCGGAGTACGGAGACCGTGTAGCCGACTGAGACCTGACGACTACTTGACCGACTCGACTTGGAGTGAGTCGACTAGACCAGTGGACGGAGCACTACTTTGTGAGGTGCATACCCATGGCGGATGGAGCACTACCTGTGTGACAGTCCAGACCCACGGTACTCGTCTGGAGAGTACCTCAGCAGGCTACTAGGGGGTGTGTACTGCTGTGTTTGGGTGACATACCTCGGCGGGAAGCAATACTGTGTTTGGGTGGCTGGCCCATGGTACTTGACAGGAGAAGTACCTCAGCAGTCTTAGGTTAGTGAGCAGTACCTCGGAGTCGTGACAGGACCACTGTACACTCCAGAGACGGAGCTCTTCAGCAGTTGCGGTTTCGATAATGAAAATCCTGGTTTGAGCTAAATCTTTTGACCTTTGTGTTTACCTCATGATTGAGATGGGTCACTTGATAACTTAGGTATATGTATGGGAATATACCTGGATAGTGGTTATCCGTTGATTTGATAATCATTGTGTTTCCTCATGATTGAGATGGGTTACTTGATAACTTAGGTATATGTATGGGCATATACCTAAGTAGAGGTTATCTATTGAGATCTTTTTTTAGTTATCCTTGTTGGTTTTAGAGAGACCTTGAGGGTCTCGGGGTCCCTACTGAGTATCGTTATACTCACCCCTGCACGGGCTATGCCCGCACCTCGTTGTGTTGGTTGCAGACGTCGGGAAGTGCTGACAGAGGTCGAGTGTTCGAGGACTGGACGATACCCGGAGGTGGACTACACGAAGAGTCAGTACCCAGAGGTGGACTACATGACGAGACAGTATCTGGAGGAGGAATTAACGGCCAGAAGACCCACGGAGGAGGTTGACGGGCGAGAGCGTGGAGGAGGCTATCTGTACCTACCCTTTAGGTAGGATCCTTGGTGGACGACCAGGAGCTGCGCCATCTGTACATACCCTTCAGATAGGATCCGAGGAGGACGACCCTGGAGCCGCTTCCATCCTTCCAGCTGTTATCTTTTCTGTTGTACTTGTTCAGTTGTAGTTGTACTTTCTTTTGGGTTTGTATTCTGGCTCATTTACTTTTCAGCACTTCTCTTGTACTTAGTGTTTACTTTTTCCGCTTGCTTACTCGGTGGTGCTTGTTTTCTTTTATAAAGGCAATTTCATCCCAGTTATCGGGATTTACGCCTTTGGTGCTAGTCACCAGCCCCTGGCATATGGAAGGCGGGCTTGGGGTAGTCACGGCACGGGCCCCGAGGACGGGTCGTGACAAATTGGTATCAGAGGAGTCGGTTCTACCGTAGAACTTATAACTCTGATATTTTATTCCTGTGAAGCAATAGTGTTAAGAGTACTGAGTGTGGTTTTCAGTTCAGGGAGTCCAGTGTTGGTGCGGGCAGCCGACGTATCCATACACCCGGACCCTGACAACTGATTTCTGACTTTGTGCACAAAAACACTGATTGCGTGTGTGTTTCCAGAAATTTTTTAAATATCATCTCAAACCAGGTCAGCTCACCAGGTGTAATTGTTTGACCATGTCATGTTGTTTCTTTCAGGATGCCTTTTCTCGGATGACCAGCTAGAGCCCCGAGAGTGGTTCGTACTGACAGCCCACCGAGCGACGTGTTCTCAGTACATGGCCCTTTTTCAGTTGAGGCACCAGCGGTACTACTACCCGTTGGGCCACTAATGTCACCAGCCCCAGTAGCAGAGGGTTCACATCGCTTGAGCGCACTGCACGAGTTCCGGCGCCAGAGGCCACCCAGGTTCCGGGGAGAGACAGACCAGCAGGCAGCTGAGGATTTGTTGGAGGCTGTGGTGAGAGTCTTCAGGCTAGTGGGGACACCGGCAGACATCATGGTGATCTTTGCTGCCAGCCTCCTTCATGCAGCAGCAGGCAGGTGGTGGAGCCACTTGTTTCAGTTTTGCGACGGGATGACCTTCGCATGGGAAGACTTCGAGACCTTCTTCGGGGTGGAGTTTGTGCCAGTAGCTCTACACCCCGAGCGTGTACAGGAGCTTCTACCTTTACCAAATGTTTTTCGATCAGTAGCCGAGTCATCTTTGGGTAGTAGACAGATGATACAGAGGTCCAGGAGGACCAGACTAGCAGTTGGACGATCTCGGGATTTAGGACCGGTGGTGCGGGGCACCCAGGTTGGGTTCAGACCCAGGCGTGCCAGAAACAGACAGTGTTACTCATGCGGCGGAAAGGGTCACCTGGCACGTGACTGTCCGAATCCTCGTATGGTTGATCAGCGGGTGTTGGAGGACCCACCGAGACAAAAGCAGCGGCTGGTGCTTGAGCAACAGCCGAGCAGTGGAAAAGGAAGTAGAGCTCCAGGAGTAGGTGGACATGAGTGGAACTAGTGGATATGTCTCTTGTACTTCTAGTTCCATGTTGCTGTTGTATTCGTGTCTTTGTACTATGAGCTGCAATAATAAAAGGACACTTATCTTTGTTTACTTTCCTGTCCTTTTGATGGGTTGATACTGAGTGGTCCCGGTTAAAACTGTTGACTTGACCCTCACTTTCGAGATTTCTACTGGAGGAGACCCAGTGACCTCACACTGATGCCGAAAGTGTGACTCGACCCTTGGAGGCGAGAGTGACAGTTGGATCTCTTTGTAGTTACATCGAGGCCTTACGACGTCATCCATGGCATGAATGCATCATTCATGTCAAGATTGACTGTATTAGGAAATGGGCATGGTTCATCCAGGGGGGATGAGACCGGGTTTCTCTTTTCGGCAAAGGAGAAATTTTAGCAGCTCTTTCAGATCATAGGCAAAGCAGGTGCAGATCATCCAGGAGCGGCTGAAGACTGCACAGTGTAGTAAGAAACTGGAAACCGGCTCCAGTCTTAGAGACTCGAGTGTGTTAAATGCTAAAGAAAAGGAAGCTTAAAGGAGAGATGAGTCTACGAAGCAGCAAATGTGGAGTCAAATCTAGGAAATAAGCATGAGGTGGTGTACATCTTAACATGCTACAACCACCCGCCTTAGTTATCCCCGCCAGGCTCAGGGGGCTGGAGGGCGGAAGAAGAGTGCGGCTGCATGCGGTCAAGGAGTGTGACCCAATGGCTCTAGAAATGATTCAAGGGACAGTCTGTGTCCACTTCTATCTATTGTAGTAACGGACGTCGATATGAATCATTCCTTGCTTTCACAAATCAAGTTCTAGACCTAGAGTTTCCGGTAATCCGTGGACTTGACCCTCACGTCTGGAGATACCATGGGAGGAAACTCGATAATCACACTTATGCCGACGGTGTGGTTAGACCCTCGAGGCGAGAGTTCCGGTTGGAATATCTTGGTGGCAGCGTCGAGGCCTTACGACGTTAGTTTAAGTATGGAATGGGCAATAACTGTTCATACTCAAATTGACGGTTTTAGGAAAACGTCTGGATGGGTTTTCCTTGGTCGGTGAAAAGGAAACCCCAGGAAGCACAGGATAAACTCTTTCACAGGAGGGTGAGACCGATCACTCTTGAGTCAGTCAACCATACCCTCGTAGCGGAAGTCGTTTCGAGTTCCAGTTCTAACAGGAATTGGAGACCTCTAGAGTTCGAGGATGACGATCACGTCCTAATACGGGTCTCACCTCGACGAGGTTTACAGAGATTTGGCCAAGGCGGAAAGTTATGTCTGAGGTTCAACGGACCTTTCTAGGTCCTCAGCTGGGTAGGCGGGGTGGTTTACCACTTGAACCATCCACCTCAGTTGCACTAGGTGCACAACGACTTCAACGTATCTCAACTAAGGAGATACGTGCTCGACCCTTCGCATATCATCGACCATGAGGAGTTGGACGATGTCGATGGAGTGTCTTTCACGGAAGTTCCAGTGGGGATCTAGGATCAACAGGAGAGGATCCTTCGAGGAAGGCTTATTCCTCAGGTGCACTTTCACGGGCAGTACAGGAACCTCCGGGTGAGCACACGGGGGCGGAAGGCTCAGATGCGTGCTCAGTACCGTTTTTGTATCCCTAGTTTATGTTAAAGCTTTATGAGGACGTAAAGCCCTGAGGTGGGAGTAATGTAAAGACCCATAAAATTCAAGGGAATTTTTTTTCTAATTTTCTTTGGGATTTTACAAGAACGCAGTTTCTGACGGCACCTGATTCCGAGGCCCGGTGTGCCCAGAATCAATTTCTGAAGTTTGGCTCGGGTACGTTCAGTAAACGAACGAGCGGGTTTTTCTATCTTTTAAACTGGTGCTCGGAATTGAAATCTGAGGGAATCGATGAACTCGCAATGCCGGTATTTTCTTAAAAATACTTTTTCCGCAGTTGCGTTTAATCGAGAGCGGAAGTTAGTTTTTGGGTTTCTTTAAAAAAAGAGTAATAATAAAATAACGTGTCATGCACATTATTTTATTTCAGCCGCCATTGGGAGCGTGGTGGTTGAAACCTCCACATGGATGTTGGAGGTGGGGCCACCACACCTTAACCTCCCTTGAGAGGTTATAGTGGTGGGGCCCACCTGAACTAAACCTCCCGTTGGTGGTTTATTATGGTAGGGACCACACGGGGCTTAACCCCCTATTAATGGGAGGAGAGGAAACCTCTCAACTCTCCCTCATTAATGAGGGAGAGCCTCTTAATTCCTCAACTCCACATTAATGGGTGCTTCATAAATTGGGGATTAATGACCAATATAATAGATCCATCTCTTACAGACTTGTGATATTCCAAAAAAAGTGTTATATCCTTGTTGTTGTACAAGAATTACAGTTATAATATATAAAGGAATGTAACTATATATTTGGTAATCATAATTATTTTAATTGAATCATCTTATATATATATGTTAGATTTTAATTACTATATAAAATGTTTGATAATAAAGAAATATATAAATTTTATATTTATAAATTCTTATACCTCAAGAACATGGGCATGAAGACCTATATGACTAAATCAATAAATGTATGACTAGTCCAATATAGGAATTTTGGGGAAACTTTCTTATGAGAGGGTGTTTTTAATCATGAATGAAATAACTATTATGGGTTGCAAATAAATAGGACGAAAATATTAATTTATAGATCATTAACACCATAAATAGAGAATGGGTTCACATATAATTGAACCCAAATTAACATGATTGGACTCTCTTAGGTCACATTATCCTTTATATTCTTTGGTATATAACCACATGTGATTATGATTATATTAAAACTATGGTTACTTAATGTGTATTCATCCACTTATATGGTGTTACACATTAATATATAGAGGAATATTAGTTGACCAGTTCCATTAATATAAAAATTACATGTTTTCTAATTTTGAGGTTTATTAATATGAGACACATTTCAATTAAGATAACTATTAAAAACTAAACCGTAACACCCCAAAGATTTACTAATAGATTTAATATAGAATCTAATGCATACAACACTAAGTCTATATGAAAGAAAACATTTCTTTTATTAAAAAGAGATAGTTATAACCTAATTGTTAAACATAATTTTTTTTGATTTTGTGAATTTAATTTCCAAAAGAAAACATATATACAAGGTTGTGATTATTTTTATATTTAGAGGCTAATAGGATCAACAATATTTTATGGTAAATAGAAACACGACCCTTTAGAATAGTGATGTTAACCTTATGAATAGTGTATCAAGAATTTGAATAGAAAGCTCACTAATGAGAGCATAAATGAAATGTATCTCTCTTATAAGTGACAATATAATATAATTATATCATACTATAAGTAAATAAATATTTTAAAAAATATAAATTATGTGTCTATATTTTAATAAGTCATAGATATTTAATTATAATATTTTGGTTAGTTTAATATTTTAAATGAATATTTATTTTCATAAAATGTATTCAGAAATTAATATTTTGATGTCATATAATTGTAATATAATTTAATGTGACTTATGAAATTTTTCAAAGTGTTATAAAATCTATTATAATTTTAAAATCTATATTTTTTAGTAAATTATGGTTTTAATAAAACATTAAATTTATCATACATAGAAAATTAAATTTTCAAAATATAGTTAATTTTTGAATTATAAATCGTGAAAAATGGTTTAGGTGATGTTTTTGATTTTTCTGAAATTCATGAATTTTTAGTGAATATTAAAATACGATAATTTATGATAAATGAAAAATCTATGATTTATGGTGTAACACCCTGAGATTTTATGAAAAATATTCTTTTTAATTTCATTAATGTCTTGTGTTGTACGCTACACCAAAAGAATCTTGCACAACACGCATCCTTGACTTCCCTTGCATTACACGCAATCGCGACCTTCCTCGATAGCGTGTGTAGTACGCAATACCGAGTTTCACTAAACAATGATATACTAATAAAATATTATTAAAACTAGACGTTATGAATAGTAATAACCACTTTCTGAAATTTTATAATTTTTATTTTTCAAAATGGACTTCATTTCTGGATACGGAATATCGAAATTAGCTTAGGGTGAAATTTTAGAACTTTTCAGATAACATTCATTTTCTGATGAATAGTGAAAATTACTAAATTTTAATTAAAAACAACCTTTTTAATAGAAATAATTAATAGTGATAAATTACTAATTTGATTGGTTTTAAAGTACATTTAGAATATATTTTTACAATTTAATACAATTTTGGTTATTGTATGTAATTTCACATTTAAACCAGACATAAACAACTGTCAATCTTTTGATAGTTATTATCTCTTAAAAACACGCTATTTGTTTTGGCGATGGGAATTAATTTTTAAATTAATTAATGCAACTAATATGTTTTTAATTTGGTAAAATAGGCATCATTTTTTAATTCATAATATCAAATATATCTTAGGCCTAATTTTTGGTATTTTTCGGGAAACTTTCATTTTTTGATGAATAGTGAAACCACTAAGTTGTAGTTAAAAAATACTGAATTTTTCATAAAACTTAATTTTACCGCTTCTGTGAGTGGAATTTCAAAAATCTGAGAGACAAGGTTAATATCAAGGACTAAAATGTGGTTTAGTGAGATGAAAATAATTTTTTGGTGAATACTAACTTTTAACTTTTTTTACCACGGTTAAAAGTAAATAGGGTAATTAAGGGTAAAAATGATATTATTATTACCCTAAAACATGTCCTAATTCTATTGGACAAGTGTAATTCGAAAAAAAAACAACCTTAGGAATAAAATATGACCATTTAGGCCCACTTGGATTAGATTAGGACATTTATTATTAATTTATTTAAAGAAGGATTAAAATAGTTAAAATCAAAGTTTAATAAGTAAATAATTTTTAATATGGGGTTATACATAAGATAAATTCGGCTATAAATATTCATTAGAAAGATAAAAATCTTTCCTACATAATTATAGTTTATTCGTAATTTTTAGACTTTATATAATTTAATTTATTTATGACACAAAGATGATGCAGTAATTATCTTATTACTGAAATATTGACATAATTGATGTTATAAACACAAAAATAAATGTAATTTGAGACTTTTTATGAATGACACTAATTTTATATGTTAATATGACATGTTAGTATTGATTTAATTAACTTTTTTCGTACTAATCATTCTGTTATGAGTTTCACAAAAATCAATTACTAAATAGTGTCAAAATTGACATAAAATAGTTTTTAGAACAAATATTATATTATTAATTGTTATTTTATACATAAAAATCTAAGGTTCGGCCAAATGACTTTGATACGGTTATATATATTAATAATAAATAACTTGGTGTTCGTTTGGCTGCTTATAGTAAGTTTATTAACCTTATAGTATAAGAACACAAGAAGAAACGGTAAAAGTAAAATTATTTAATTTAATGTTAAATCTAAATGATAAGGTTAAAATAGGAACCTAAACTTGTCCAAATTCTATTGGATGAGATTATTTCGACTCATCCCCACCTTATCTTCTAAATAAATCAATTTGGAGCTATTTAAAACCGAATTTGGATTTGTAATAAAATAATATTTTTAGTTATTCCAAAGGTGCCCCTCTCCTCCCTTATAAAAGGGCACCTCCTCCCTCTCTTACTCACACCACTTTGAGCCTTCCATCTCGACCAACCCCTGACAATTTCTTCTCTCCACTTCGCTAGAGATATCTTATAGGTCCTGGTCTTCTTCAAAGACCAATTTTAGTGCCCTAAAAGGAGGTCTCAAAGAGGCGCTTCAAAGACGATGTAATGCATGTTACCGATTCTTTCTTCTTTATTTCTTCTTCCACTTCTTCTTCTTTAGTTGTTTCATCATGAAGTAATAACATCAGTATCACTAATATATGGATATGTTATTATAAGTATGAAACAACCCTATTTCACCATCTATCTATCCTACGGAAAATGAAATCACCGCGCGTGCGTACGTACAGAATACCGTCTTCATGCCGTGGTGTAATATATTTTCCCCCACCACCATACTTGGATGGGTATAATGATTTAAATAATTACTATATATTATTATTGTAAAGTGATATGGATTCTGAAATAGTATACACACACTCAAATACAATTCCACGATCATGGGAACGATATCATCGCTCGTGCGTACGTACGGAATATCGTCTCCACGATGTGATGCGATTCGTTCTACATGATCTTCATTGCATAATGATTATATAAATTAATTGAATGAATAAATATGATATATAGTACATTAATACAATTCTGGAAATGATGTATCTATAACCTAAAGATAAAAAAGAATTTATTTGACAAAACACGCATAAGAACAAAAAGTTATAAACACCTGAATAACAAGTAGCAATGAAATATTACTACTAAGAAGCTAAGAATATGACCATATATGATATCATAACAATAATTATGATTCTTTAATAAATCAATAACATTATATAAATCATTATACATGAGGTTCGGACACTTACGAGGAAAATTGGACCTAAGGTAAGGGAAATATCACAATCTCATTTTTATCCGAGAATGTTTATACTTTGAAATTTACTGGGGTGTATTTTATCATCCACATCCATGTTTCCTCAATATGTAATATTATTTCCATCCACCTACACTTTTTAAAATACAATTTTACCCTTCGTTGAGTTTTTAGTAAAGGATATGAAAGGAATCTTTTGTCATTTTTCATACGAGGTACTTTTGACTTTTCCGACAAAAGTACGAGAAGAATGTTTTTTTAACTTATATGGAATGAATGGATTCATAAAACATTATTTCCAAGAAGCTTCCTTTAAAAAATTTCAAGTTTATTTTTAATCAACTTCTTTTAGTTTAAAATGGTATGACATGTTAAGAAAGGAAATGTATTTTTGAAGTAGGAAGGATATTTTCCTCAAGAATGTAGTTCAAGTGTTTTATCAAAATTACTTTCCATCTAACATAATAAAGGGTTATGTTTCTATCCCTATTATTACATTGATTTGATTATGTTGTGATGGAATTATATTTATGAATTCCTTTATCTTATATGAATTTATGATGTCACGATGTTTAAGATTCCCATTTTTATTACAAGGGTTATGAAATGATATATGATTTATGATTTTGTGGCACACATAAGAATGGTATCATTATGAGATGGGTGGGACCTATATCTACCTCCAATGCATTGGGTAAAGATTTTATATCTCATGAGATAGACATGGCTGGAACGGTAGGATATACCGGTTCAGTGAAATAGGACTGAAATGAGGAGTGAACTCGGTTCAGAAATGGATTTTGTCCACTATGATAGTCTTGGAAATGAGTCTTGACTAAAAAGAAATGATTCTCTATGATTATGTGTGTATTCCACAAAGTTTCATGTTTTAGGTTATGATTATTGGGATTACATTTCACTACTATGATTTATCCCATGTTATGAAATTATGATCTCTTTTGCAGGTTAAGATTTCCAAAAGATATGTTCTTATGAATATGACGTGATTGATATTTCTTTTGTTTACCCTTACTGAGCATTTGAGCTCACCCTTTTATGTTTTCTTTTCCCCAGGACATCAAGAAAGGATTTAGGTTTAAAAAAGAAGAAGATATTTATGGGATATGTTGAAGATCTTTCACCATGATTAGAAGATTATATTCCGAGTTTCCAAAGACACTAAACTATTATGGTCCTTGTGTGTGTGTTTTTGTTATGTACTAAGTATTCTGCAAAAGTAATGTAATGTCCATGTACGTCAAGCTTCGGGTCCCTGCATATGGAGTCATATACAATGTATGGATGATTTACTCACAAAATATAGACCATTACTTAATTATTATAGTATTATTTATGATAATTCTCACAATATTCATAGTCTTGAGGCAAAATAATAAACTAATGATCAACACAATAAAAAAACATCTCTCTCCACCCCTTTAAAAACCACTTTCACCACCCCTTATCCTCACAACTATAAAGCCTTGAGACATGACCAAATTATAATAAAATCTAATACCAATCCCCTACCCCACATCCATGATAATGTTTCTTTAGTAAGAGACCAAAACAATCCCCTTAGGAGGTTATCAAGATCAACAAATATAGAGGTTAACCCATCTTCATTTTATTTTAATTTCTTTACGTGTTCTTTCCATTTCTTAATTTCTCCCCAAATCTTGTCATCCAGATGTTTTTATAACTCTAGAGCCATAGATATAATATAATTTTATTATGATAATGTAATAATTCATCATCATCTCTCTTTCCCCCTCATGTTATACTAAAAATCAAAACATCATCTGTGAAGTTTTAATTTATCGCATTCAATGATGATAATGTTTTCAATTTCCATTATCATAATTAAGGCCAATCATGAAAAAATTATCATGGTTTTCCAAGGTTATAATATATTTATTATATCTTATTTAATGTTCTAGAATAATTTTTTACACAAGATATTAATTTATAAAACCAAATGGTTTTCTTGTGATCAGCAACCACCAAAATGAATCCAAAAAATTATAATTAACTATTTTTCTAATGCTTCAACCGAATTCCCTAAAAACATATGATATATAATAAAAATTAAACCCCTGATTATCATTAATAAAATTTAAGTGAAATTCTGGATATTTTCCCCCACATTACACAACCTATTATACAAGAATACAACTAAACCGGTCATAAATCCCAAAAAACCTAGTGATCCCAATCAATGAGATTGAATATATAAACCCATAAAAATGCCATATATGAAATTAATAAAATTAAAATAAAACAAATAAATATATAATGGGTTCTTTACTTATTAATTAATTATTCTAATTTGATTATCCAGGACATTAAGATCAAGGGAATAACACCTTTAGACTTAAGGTACGATATTATACTAGAACCTCCATTATTCCTTATGGTTTTTCATTCTATCTTTTTAGCCAAATTAAAGTCTATTTAATAATTTATTTATGTATTCTAAAAATTGGTAATACTTTTGGAACTCTTGTGTCATGATCTGTTCTTTCTTATTTTTTGGGATATATAAGTTTTTAAAATTTTCCCAACGAGATTGTTCCCGATAAACTTGCCAAATTTAAGGAAACTTCTTGAATTGTTACCCATTTTCAAGTGAACTTCATAATCTTTTGTTAATAAAAAAGTATTTTTCTAAAATCACTCATTTTATTATTAAACCATTTTTGGTTAATTTCATGTTTTATATAAAACATTATTACATTTTCTTCATTAACTGCTCCATAATATTTTTCTTATACCAATCTAAAATGTTTTATTTATAAAGTATCTTAAAACCCATTTTTAAAGGTATACAATTACGTTTGAAATAAAATATCAGGATATATTAATATTTTCCAATTATTAATGTCCATATATGATTTAAATCCTTTCAATCATGGACTTCACTATGTTATTTATTTATGTTACTCCTTTTGACAAGATTATGATAGCTAATTCTTATTATGGGTAACCATTATGTTTATGTTTGATTCTTTATGTTTGATTATTCATGTAGCACACTTATTAATTAAACTGTAATTATTGGTGTGCCTAAATAGTGCTCAAATGAATTGTGGAATTTTTAGTCTCATGATACATCATGTGCATCGGTCTTGGTGGTTAGCCTTGACTCATGCCCCATGTGAAACGGTTTTAGGGGTTATCCTTTACCCATGCTTCTTCATGCTCAATGAACTTTGAATCATGTGTATTATAAGTTTTATGTTGCTTTCACTTATCATATTAAACCATTATTACACATGTTATTCTTCCTTATGTATATCCATTCCATTTAAGTCATCTTATTATGCCATCTAACCCACATGCTATGTGTTATTCTTATGTTTATTACCTTATTGGTTTTTTAGCTAATCCCTTTGTTCATGTTATCCCATGTTTGTCCTATGAATATGTAAGGGATAAAACGATGTTCAGATCATATAATTAATGAAAAAACATGTTTTTTTAATTTTTATATGTTTTTTAGTTTTATGTACCTAGTCTTTCAACAAAAGTAGGCATTATAATCCTTGGATTATAATTTTATAGTTAATATTGTTTGAAATAATGTAAAAATATGTGAAAAATAATAGGTTTTATATAGTATTTATTAGATATAGGTTTTAGAAACTTTTGGATATTAGGAATTAAGCACTTTTGTAAGAACACTAGGGATAAGACTATGTATAATAAGACATCCCAAAATTTTGTAAAGTATATATTTAGTTGTTTACTAAGAAAATATGTATCATCATGGATAGTACAAGTAGATTTGGTTATGCCATAGATTTAAAAAATAGTTAAAACATCAACTAGGTGTTCTAGGCTTGACTCGAGGTAACCTGGTACATGACAACATGCCTTACTGTGCACCACGTTTGACACTCCTAAAGGATATTCTTTGGTAAATTCATATGCTCTTTATAAACTATTCTAAATGGAACAATTAAATGAGGATATAGAAAAACATTTATGAAATAGATCATGGGTAACCTATATTTTAACTTATGGGATAACAAGTTATGATATACTTTCCATTTACATGTTTATCCTTTTCTGTTTAATGATTCTTTTTTTTATAGGTATTCAACCCCCCTAAGATTTTTTTTGTAGTTAGTGGAGAAAAATTGGAGAAGTACCCTCACATGTTTTCAACATAGAATGTAAAAGGAAATTTTGAGGGTGAAATTTTATAAGGGGTGAAAAATGCAACAACCCAAAGATTTACAAATAAATTAAATGTAGAATGGAACACACGCAACACTAATCCTCTGTGAAATTATTTTTTGTTAATATTTAAAAAATATAGTTATAAAATATTAATTAAACATAATTTTTTCTCTTCTTTGAATTTAATCTAAAAAATAAGACATACATGGTTGCGATAAGTATGATATTTAGTGTCCGATAGGAAAAATATAATTTTTTATTGAATAGTTACCTGACCCTTTGGAATAGTATTGTTACATATATGAATATTAAAATGGAAAATTGAACAGTAATATCACCAATGAAGGTATGAATAAAATTTATCCATATTATAAGTGACCATATGATATAATTATATTATAGTATAAGTAAATAAATATATTAAAAATTATAAATTAATTATTGGTATTTTTAAAAGTCATAAATATTTAATTACAATTTTATGAAACATTAGAGAATTTAAAAGAAAATTTATTTTCCTAATATGTATTCATAAATAAATACTTTGACTTATTATTATTATAATATTATTTTATGTGGCCTAAGTTCATTTTTTAAACAGTCATAAAATTGGTTATAATTTAAACATCTATATTTTTCGAGAAAATTATGATTTTAATTATAATATAAAATTACCATATCCCAAAAATTATTTTTATAAAATGGATTTCATTTTTTAATTTTTCATGTTGAAAAATATTTAGGCTGATTTTTTGGTATTTTTCTAAAATTCATGAATTTTTGGTGAATAGTGAAATTCTGTAATTTACGATTAATGATAAATACATGAATTATGAGGTCATAGATGATGTATGGAAGATTGATGCCCTAAATATCTAACTATACATAATTATGTTAATATTCTTGATGATAATTATCAATCAATTCATATTATTTAATTAAAATCATAAACTAATGATTGAAATAATGAAAAACACTCATTTCCTCCATTATAAATACCCACCCTCGCTGCATATTCTCCTCACACCTCTAAAGCCTTAAACCTTACCCAAATTCTTCTCGATTACCCTAAATATCCACTCCCTTATGTCTAGTATATTTTTTATTAACAAAATAATAAATCAAATCCCCTATGGTGGTTTTTAAGAAGAATGAATCAAGAGGTAGACCACTCTTCTGTTTATTTTAATTTAATTTCAATGTCCCTTCTTCTTTTTTATCATATAAACTCCCCTCATAAAAATGGTTTTATAACTCAAAAACCTTACATATACTTTAATTTTATTATTATAATGGAATAACTCATCATCATCCCTCTTTCCCTATCCTTTTATACTAAAAATTAAAACATCATCTGTGATGTGTTATTTTATCTCATTCAAGGACGACGATGTTTTCTAATCCAATTACAATCACCCAGGACGGTCATGAAACAATTTTTATGGTCTATAAGGTTATAATTTATATAGTATATATTATATAATTTCATGTTATCATTTTTTACGCATGATATTAATTAATTAAAACAAAATGTGTGTGATGTGATCGAAACCCACAAAAATAAACCCAAATGATTTTCATTAACTATCTATCTAATGATTCATCCTAATTCCATAAAAAATTATATAAAAGGCCTTTTGAACCACAAATATAAAATTAATAATATATAAGTTCAATTCGAGATAATTATCCCCACATTACATGACTATTTATACATGTATACAAGTAAATCTGGTCATGAAAAACAAGGAAACCGATGATCCGAGAGGATGAAATTGAATCTCTTAAACAATAAAAAAGGTGATAAATGAAATTAATAATGTTATAATAAATTAAATAAAAGTATAATTAGATATATACTTGTTAATTAACTAATCAAAAATTTTTATCCATGACATTAAGATCATGTTAAAAGCTCCTTTGGACTGATGGTAAGGGATTCTACGTAAACCACCATTATTCCTTAGGGTAATTGTTTTTTTATTATTATTAAAATGAAATAATATTTTATTTTTATTTAAATATTATAATTTCTATTTATATGAAGAAAAATTATTTATCAAGATCCGATCATCTTCTTTTTCAGCAATATACATGTTTTTAAAAGGGTCTCTACTCGATTCATCCTCATAAGACAACCTGATTTAATAGATCTTATTAAAATATTTCCCATTTTCATGTGACCTAAATAATCTATTTTAAGCCACCATTATTATTAAAAAATCATTTATTTTATTTTGAAAAAAAACTGGTTCACTTTGGGTTTTATATGAAATATTATGCCCTTTTTTACTTTAAATACTCTTTAATATTTTCCATATAATGAACTAAAATGTTTTATTTATAATGTTTCCTAAACACAATTTTTACATGTATTCTCTTAATTTTTACATAATGTTTCATGATCTATGCATATATTCCCATATTAATGCCTAATTAATGATTTAAATTTCATCTTTTTTGGACACCATTATGATATTCTATTATGTTATTCCTTTTGACAAGAGTATGATACATAATTCCTACCAAGGGTAACCCTTATGTTTATGTTTTATTCCTTATTTATGATTATTAATGTGCACTTCATATTCATGAATATTTTATTCTCTATTTACCCTAATAATGATTCAATGCATTTGGTAATGTTTAGTCTCATGAGACGTCATGTCAAACGATCTTGGTGGTTAGCCTTGACCTATGCTCAATGTGCAATGGTCTTGGTGGATAACCTTGACTCATTATCCTTCATATTCAATGATCATTGAATCATTATTATGATTTGTTTTATATTTCATCCATATATCCCATAATACCATGATTACATATGTTATTATTTCTTATGTATATCTATGCCTTTTATGTTATCATATAATACATTCTAACCCATGTGCATTGTATCATTCTTATTTTAATTCCCTTACTGGGATTTTTAGATAATCCCATTATTCATGTTACCCCACAGTTATGATATAAAAATATAAGTGGTAGAAGTTAGTTAGGATCTTATAATGGATGATAAATAAGGTATTATTTTATTTTATCCCATGTTTTTAGTTTTATGCACCAAATCACCCAAGTACTGTAGACTTTACAATCCTTGGCGTGTATTTTGATTGTTAATTATGTTTGAAAGAATGCAATAATTTGCAAAAAAAGGCTAGGGTCACTATATTAATATCATCTTCAACAATATAATGGATGTTGAAATTTTATTTAACCTGGACTAGTTTTGATAAAACATATGTGTATAATAAATGATTGGTTTTGAAGGAAATTATGAGATATTTTTCTAATGATATAAGGAATTAGTTAAATAATGCACATATAATAGTTTTTATCATCAAATGTTACATTAATCGACTTTTATAAGTTATTATTAAAAATATTTAATGAATGATTGTCATTTAATTTCATTAAAATGAACATTTATGTGGTTTACAACCTCAACCCCCCCATGTACGGGTTATCTTTAGTTTACCCTCAGTGATTCCATGGATGGGAGCATGAACACATCCCCTCAATCTCAATTTAATTTCATTATATTATTATTAAAAGTCACTGGTCAAGGTGGTGGGACTAGTGACCTTCATGGTGGTATATAGTTATGATGTAGTCACTTTGTGATTTAGTAGACATGTATCATGGTTGAACTATCGTCCTCTAGGGTATAATAGCATCAGAAATTGTTTTATTTAGATTCCAAGAAAGTGGTGTTGTTGGGGTGAAGGTTGTTCTTAGTATGACCCTAATTATGAAACAAAACCCATTATGTTATGAGTGGGATTATAGTAAATGGATCTTGAACTGTTTATTATTTTAATTGGATACATAGTGAGTGCCATCTCTTGATCACATTAAGCTAGATAGACGAAACTTATAGGTTGATAAAAAATCTTACTATTTCAAAATAATCATTTTTAAATTTATTTTTAAGATCAATAGATTACACATGATGAAATAACTCATTTGGGAAATGTTTATCATGTTAGAGGCCTTAGGGTTTGACATGATACCTTTATTCCCTTAGTTTTGATACAGTTGGTAGTTGGTTAGATGAGTTACATTTGATTGATGAAAAACAATGAGAGTGATATTTCTAGGATTTATGTACACCTTTATGGATATGGGTTTTGTTTTTAGTAACATATAGAGTCTAATGGATAATATATTATCATGTATTATAACATCAGTATGAAAATTTATTTTCCTTTATAAAATTATATATAGTGTTTAATATCTAAACTAGATACATTTGGCACGACCATTCAGATTCCTAGTCGCGTTGACCAATTGTTGTTCATTGATGCTTTAATTTTCCAAAATGATGTTGTTAGTTAGGAAGTCATTTTCTAAATCATGGAAAAGAAATGTTATTAATTTTAAGAGTATTTCCATAGTATCCCCTAGCATGTTAGGAACTGACATTCCAAGTTAAACTACGAATTTATAATTTTTGAAAAATGAATCATGGTACCATGACTCATGTTTGAACTTGGTGGTATGATATGCTCACGCATTTCATTATATAAGTGATTTCTTTTTGGTTTCACATGGTAGCTATTTAAAAATTTAACAATGGTTAATGGATGGGTGATAAGCAGGGACTGATGTTTTCAAAGAAGTGATACTTATGGTTATGGTGACATAGATCTTTAGGGTAATTTAATGAAGAACCTTGTGAGAAGGAATAATTTCCAGAAAATGGCTGATGTGAGAAAGTTTACCCATGAATGGACATGGATACATATCATCAAGTGATGTGGTTTAAGTTGTTGGTTATTGAACATGTAGCCTATTTTATGTGATCATGGATTAGGAGAGATATATATACGTAGTGATAAAGTATAAGAATACTCTTAGTCCAGAGGAATTTATGTCCCCAATATTGACATCATCCTGAGAATGCATAGAGAGAATTGACTATACATCAATCTACAAAACACTCTTCTTTTGTCCCAGAAAGACTCTTTTAATGTGCATTTTAAAGAAAATCTACGTGGTGTATGGAAATGTTTTGGATGTTAAATGGTGTTATCTTCGATGTAGTTGAATTTTTAAAAACTATAGAGTAACTATTATTGGAGGGGGAATGATTCCATAGAGACATTATGTCAGTGCTTAGGGAATCTTTGATTTTTAACCTTTCATTTATTATGTCCATAAGTGGATAAAGAATGGGATGTTCTTTTGTATTATCGTTTGGTTAATATTATGACTATGTTTTCAGAAGGTGGGGAGTTGGATATAGATTGCTCGATGGATATTCTTATGAGATAAGTGTTATTGAATCATGATGTTGGTAACTAGATGTTCTCTCTTCAAATTGGATTTCATTTGTTACCTTGATCAATGTGTAGCTAAATTACATAGAAAATCAATGGAATTGAAATCCATATCTGGATGTTTATAATTGAATATCTTTAAATGATCCATGATTAATGGATTAGGATAATTTTGATTCTTGTGCTACTACATGACGTTGCATTTGAGAAGGATATTGTTCATTGAATTGATGTCAGCAGAAGTCGACTATATTATTTGGTGAGACATATTTGAAAAATATTGGCATTACATGATATTGGTTTTTAGAAATGGTTTTATTATAACGTGTTCTATTAATTTTGAGTGTTCCTTAAATTATTTTTTCCAATGTTAGATCGAATTTAATTTTCTTAGGATTTTGGATATGGTCGATGAAGAACCCAATTTAGCATTCCATTGGTATGAGGTATATGTCATTTAATGGTTGGCCTGGGGTTTTCAATGAAAATATAAATGGGCCAAAATGATATTGGTTTATTGGATTTCAAATGATTTGATCAATTGAGTATCCAGGGTAGATACATAATCTACAATATGATGGATTTCCTGTAAGTTTCCCTACTATTTCATGTGTTTTATTAAATTGACCATTCCTATATAGGGATCAATGTGACTCAGAGTTAGCCATGTCGAATTATAGGACCTATGATAGGGAATATCGTAGGCATATTGATGGCGTTTTATGATTAAATGATCATTTCTCAGGGATTAAGGGATTGTGTAATTTCTTTCTTAATGTTTTGATGGTAGCTTTGAGAATTGTCTTGCGTTTTAGTGGCTTGAGTACCAATTTTTTTATGCGATTCTTAGAGGTGCATTTGGAAAATTGAAATGTAATGAGATAGATTGAATGAAAATTTTCAACACATGTAAGTCATTTATGTTTTTTGATCCCATATGGATTTGAAAGGATGAGAACATGCACATTGGGGAGATTGTAAGGGCCTGGTTTTAAGATATGTTTAATTCTAAAATGAATCCCCCATTTTTAGGTTGGTGGATAAGATGAATTGAAAACTGATCCTCACAACATGATAAATCTGATAGATATAGCACATGAATGTTTTTTTTTGTATGAGGGTTAATACCAAATTTTTCTCTCTAAAATTTGGATTCTTTTTCTCCACAAAATTATCTAAAAACTCACTTTTGGGGAGAAATTAGTAGGGGAACGCATTTTGTTAAAATAGTGATACCCCTTAGAAGTAAATATGCATCCCTTAATGGGGTTTCACATGGGTTGTCAATGAATTCATGGTGGGGAACCTAGAAATGAAAGAAGATTGCAAACAATTGAATGGGTTAGTTTATAGGTTGTGCATGGTTTTCTGAACCCTGCTTCTTTCTTATATGGGTAGTGCTACTTATCTAGTATCACCACCTGATTGTAATATGGTTTACCCGAGCCATGTGGCCAATGAATGTGGGGTATGGATCTTGGAAACTGGGAGATATGTGGTTAGATAATGGTTATCCAAATCATATGCAAAAACAGTGTTCCCTAATTAAAGAAAAAAAATACTCTTTCTCCCTCTTCCCTTAAATTAGGTTTACACCATTTTATTCATCTATTAACCCAATACTTCCCCTATAAACTCATATCTTTCCTCTCTTCCCTCATATTGGGTTCTCCATTATTCATGGTCCTCTTGAAGAATCATCAACTATATTTCAATCATATTAATATGTCAATGACTCGGTATCCTTCTTTTACTCAATTATCTTTACTTCATTGACATTACCTTCATGTGAGTAAATTATTATAATTTTCATATTATTTTTCTATTCTTCCAAATTCTATTGTCATGAGTCAAATTAAAGAAAAATATAGGTAGTGTGGAGTGTCCTAAGTATGAGGATTGTGGTTTATATATTTTTTTTAATGATTCATTGATTTATAAAATAAATTATTATTCCACACACTATTTTTTCCATGTGTCACCTTTTAAACATGAAATAAATTGTGAAAATGGTAATTCCTTAAATAAAAAGACCATTTTTGTTTAATTTAACCATTATCAGTTATTCATGTCAACCCAAAAAGATATTTTTTAGTGTGTGGTAGTATTCCTATGACCTCTACTTCTTCTAGAAAATTATATTACCCGACATAAGATGTGTCTCAAATTATTTTATTATAATTCTATGCCATTGTAATAAATCACCATTATTTCCTATTTGATCAAAAATTAAATTATTTATGTTTAAATGGAATTAAATTATTGAACTATTTGGTATTAAATAAAGTGGATTGAATATATTTACCCCTTTTTAATATTAAAACAACTCATGGAGTGCGTTTCTTTCACCCAAAGTCAAGGTGTTGTATTTTGATTACAAGAAATGAAATCAAGTGACCTCCCAATAAGAATCATAATCCTAAGATGTGTGATGGAAATACCATCTCAGATGAGTTTCCTTACTTATAAATGGAATTATTTAGACAATAACATGACCCTTAAATTTCATTAGTTTAAGTTCCTTATACTTTGATTTTATGTATGACACACTATGAATCAAGTCTTTTATATTATGATTATGGGTACGTAACACTATGCATGAATTCCCTAGTAAATTGTGATTTAAGTCATCAAATCCTATGCCTGAAATCCATTGTTTACAATGATTATGGTTATATGAATCTATGCACGGTGTACCTTATATCGGGATCAATGGGTTTGGAAACCTGGGAATGATGTCTTTTATTTGATATATGACCCCTCCTCTTATATGTATTTCTTGGTAATGAACCTTGGGTCATCAATATTTAATGTATATATTTTCATATAATTATCTTATGTATGAATATATATACTTAATGCATTGTGATAAGATGCATTCTATCTTAGGATGAATCATGTATGGTCATCCATGTGCCATTGAGGAACATGGTCTTCACTACTTTTTATTTTTTATTTAATACATCATTTTGATAATCATTTGCGCTACTTATTTTATATTCCCAAACTTGATTAGTGTAAAAACGGTTTGCAGTAGTTGTAATTAGTGAAAAATTTTAAATGATGTTTTTTTCTTGTTAAAATTTGTGTTATATTATAAAATATTATAAAAATATTATCTCATTAATAAATATCATTAAAGTAGTCATCTATAAAACCTACTAATATTTAATAAAATTGAAAAAAATATAAAATCTACACTATGAAATGGGAAAATATAGATATCACTAATCTTCAAGAATCATCAGCTTCATGGCCTAAATATAAAAAAATGAAACAAAATATTAGTAAAATAATCAATATATTATAAAAATAATATATAATATTTGGATTAATTTAATGAATATTAACTAAATGAATGAGGCGTTATTTATAGGGAGAAGTTTGCCTTTTTGAATTTGTATATAACAATTGGTAAATATAAATACCGGTATGTTTTACTATTGGGAACTATACCCATTATTAATTATTTTAATATAATAATTATTGATTATAACTAGTACGTATAAAGAAGAATTTATGCATAATGTTGAAACTATGACATCAATCGGTAGATTCGTGTAGTTTTTAGCCCATTTTGCATAATATGGGTGGAGGGTTGTGCCAGCTGGGTTCCCCAATGGAAAAACCAAATCATAGCTTCAAAAGGCAAGTAATGAATGAAATCTCCAATGTTAGAAGTTCAAGTTAGTAGAGATTACCCCTCCATCAACATTAGCTGATACACCCAATGAAATTTCCACCAGCGCACACCTTGCCATTAGAGAATACATGACTGTAATAAGGAGTTACATGTGCAGTCCATAGTCACATAAAGTGTAATTTACATGGTATTAAAAAAAATTCTTCAATCCCCTTTTGAAAATAATTTTTAAAATTAAATATTTTTTTGGTAATACAAAATTGATAATTATTTATTGGACCCAAATAAAACATAATTTTATTTATTATAAAATATAAAAATATTTATATAAACTCAATTTCTCTCAGTATTATTCATTTTTGATGAATTAATCTTCTAAAAGAGTCTTTTATAAATATAAATTATAAAATAATTGTTGAATTTCATTGAAAATGTAAATAAGATTCAAAAGGTTGACGTTGTTTTAAACATTGATATTTTTCAACAAATATAGATTATTATATTTAATTGGTAAAATTATCATATTTATTGAATTAATTCAATAAAATAAATATTCTAATTGAACTTATTATGTCAATATTTGGATTTCGTGAATTTTTGAGATTTTTAAAAAGTAATGTATTTTTCAGTGAATATTGAAAATAAGATTTTGGTTTGTTTTTATGTTTTAGGAATTATTATTCATCTCATAATGATTAATTAATTAATTAACCACTATCCATGACCTAAAATATTTTATTTTATATATCTTATGTAATTTAATATCTTTTAATAAATTTCTAAAACTATAAGTGACATTCTAATGTCTAAAATAAAAATTTTGATTCTACAAAACAATATTTTTTCAGAAATAATATTTTTCATTTCAATGAAAATTTAAAAAGATCAGAATATTCCAGATTAAAATATCATAATTTGTGACTAAATTTTTCAAAATGATGATAAAACCATTGCAAATATAGTGACTTTTCATTTTCCATAACCACAATTTTAAAGAACTGGATTTGGAAATTATTCCTCCACCTTTTCTATAAATACCCACTAATTTAACCATTCACATTCAATCCCAATACATGCATAATTATGTTATAGATTTTCTTTCAAATATTCCCCCATGGTATCAATAAGACACTAGGGTTCCATCCTTGAGATTTAGTAGAAACTATTCAATGAAAGAGAAATCTCATCATCCTCTTTCCTATTCAAGTATTTATATTTGAATATGACTTCTAATGGGTATGTTATGTAATATCATTATAAATTTGATCATACAGTTACCACTAAAACAATTCTTATTAACGGGAGATTTTTCTCTCTCACATTTTACTATTTTTAAATACTTATTTTACAACAGTCGTGCAACCAAATTGACTTCCCAATTTGTTTATTTTTCAAGAGAAAGTCTTATATTAAGAAAATATAAATCCATTAAATTGTCCTTGGATATTCACCTAGATATTAATATAATTTATGGATTCTTAGATATAAATATACAAAACCTGTATTCCCATTCTGTGGGATAAAATGGATGTTATGGCCAATCCATTATGAACTAAGCTACTCAATATTTTTATAAGAAACTTGTACTTTATTCTCCAAGAGTTAATCAAAAAGGATTTTTTATGATAATTCTGGATCACATGAAGATAATAAATATTAATGGATCACCCAGATATCCATTAAATACATTGGTTAAATAGTTATTCTCATGAGATGACATGTTTTACGATAACTTTGTGAATAACTTTTATTCTTTTGATTTATGACACCATTCGGATAACCATTGGTGATATTTTTATGAATGTATCATTTAAATGTATTATCCACACTACCATGTTATGATTAATGTTCTATTTATTATGATATCTATCATGTTTTATTAATCTTGAAATACAGTTATACATCATGTTTTTATTGATATTCATCATTATCACATGCTAAAAATTTCCATTTTCTATTCAAATAACTGGACCTTGATCATCCCATTCATTTAATGTATGTACCTAGAATATGAGATGTAGAACTATTAACTTTTGTTGAATCCACGAATAATTCTTTAATGTAGAATAGAAGAATGTTTTATATTTTCTTGTTCTGTTTTCCAAATTTTGAAGAAACTAAACATTAAAAGATAATTTTTCTTCATGTAATGAAACTTTTTTACACTGAAAATTCTAGATTAAAATTTTGTATACTATGTTTATTTCACACCCTTTTAAGGCCAGTGTTTGGTAACCGCCCATACCTTTTGGTTCTAGGTTAGGAATTTGGACTATGTTTTTTTACATATATATAATATAGTTGGACATCAGAGTATTAGTGTAGCAGATGAGTGGGTACTAAAGCTACCTCATTGATATGTATAGTTTTATTTATTATTTTAAATATTTCCCTACTCATTGTATTATTTTATATTTTCATGTTCACACATTTTAATTCATTAATTTATTTTTAATTTTCAGTAATTATTAGATTAGGTAAATCTATTATCATTTTCATCTTTTGTATCTTTGTTGTATATTTAAAAATATTACTCTTATCATGAGGTTATTGTCCCCTAAACATAAAACCATTATACCATTACTTCTAGTCGACAAAATCTAGCGTATGGGGAGTTATTCATGAGGTGACATAGAGAACCATATGAGGGCTCTATTGTAGTGGTTACCTGGTTGGGAATCTTCAGGTTAATTTAAGGATATTTGGTGGCATAATATTAGATTGGTTTATGTTATATTTCTTATAAAATTCTATGATATTAGGTTCAATTTATGGACCAACGCTTATGGTGGGGGCCTTCACATAACATAGTCTCTTACTCATTGGGTGATATTATGTTCACGTTCTCCAATTATTAATATTGATTACATATCATAAGATATTGTGTAACTTTTATCCATAAATTGGGATATACAAAGATAAAGATAATATTCCAAATGTATAATGTAGATTAATTAATAGCTTGTTCATGACCCTTCATAGAATGAGTGTCAGTGGTACATTTTACGGTTTTTTGGTGGAGTGCTATAGAATTTGATTAGTAAATAATTGTTCTATTTTAAAATTTTTATTAATAATGTATTTTTTATTAGTATTGTATTTAAATGGTAATTTTTTATTTTATAAAAAATAGATGTGTACATCAAGATAGATTTTAATGGTTTTTAGAATATGACATAACCTTAGTAAATATATTACATAATTCATTTTTCCAAATGAATATTTGAATAGTATTTTTACATTAAAATTATAGGGAAACCATAAATTATTTCATTAAGATGTGTCATGGCCAATTTGATCTTTTCAGTATAAATTTCCTATTTTATAAAGATTTTATTCTTTTATAACATTAAAATATATGGTTTCCATATATTTTGACCCCTCATGAATTATAGTGAATGATAAATTTATATCCTTTGTAAAACACTTATCATTGGTGTTGGGAAAGATAAATTATTATATTGAATTATTTTGGTTTTTTTTGTTGGTCCATATGATCCTTGTGAAACTTTTTATATTTGTGTTTTTCATTAACATTGACTTAGTGATGGTTGTTTAATTAACTATAATCATAAATGGGATGTTTGTTTGTCATGTTTAGTTCTTTATAAGAGAGGCTCATGATTTTCTTTTGCGTATTAAGTGGGAGTTAGTCTCTATGTATGTTTTATTCATAGACTATAAAAAATTCTTGAGTTGGGGTCCAAATAGTCAGATATGAGAGGTGATATGTATCATTTGATTTTATGAAAGGATTTTTATGAGTTTACCTCTATGTTGATATTGAAATATTATATTTATGATAAAACATGAATGATAATGTATCCAAAGAGGTTGTATTATTTTTTTTGATTGAAATTTTTGATTGTGTATCAACACATATGGGAGATGACATTAGGCATAACATTTGGGAATATTTTTGAACTTGAGGAGAATTCATTTAATTATTTTGAGCTCATTTACAATATTTATTTTCCCATTTGGGATATGATTCCCTCTAGATGTGGTGATCCGTATATGTATTTATAGATAGATAAATTTCAATTAATCAATAGGGGAGATGATGTCAACCCCTTATGAGGCGATAGTGGGATATAGAAAATAGATCTAAATCTGATCATTCTAAATAATGATGTGGCAAATCCATCACTATGGCACACCCATGGAATAATAATGATCCTTCAAGTGAAATATGAGTGATAAGTGTAATTCGAGATATTTTTACCATTATGCACCTAGAGACAACCCCTCTGATGATAGACAATATGGGATAGAGCTAATGGTTCTTTATAGGTAGTTTATAAAATTTCTTTGAAGGGGATCATTGAAGGAATATAGGGTTTAGATTGAATGGTAGTATTGTCATTTCATGTGGTCTCACCAAATTCTTCAGTATTCCAATTAATTTATCTTGTGTATATTATTCGGTTTTTAATTGATACTTTGATACCTCTTAACTATCTATAATAGGTAATTATTATCATATATCACATGAATTTTTTTAAAGAACCTATTCTATTTCCTATTATTTAAATTCATTGTTCATTTCTTATTTCTAATGAAATATGCATGTTTTAGTTATTGATAGGTAGTCTGAATAATGATAGGTTAGGTGGGACTATATTGAGTGAGTTTTTTTGTTTCTTAATTATACCATTTGATGATTAAGTCTAATGAGATGTAAAAGATAGTGTGTTATACCTTGTTAGGTTATTATAGAGTGGAGATAATGTATTTCATGAATTTGGATTCTGGTTTGATTATTGGGTAATTCTAGAATAATACCTTAGGATTTCACTACCTTTTATCCTTGTGATAAATGTTATTTCCTGTAAGTGTAACACTTTCTATATTTTTAATGTTTGTGAGTTATAGTGAGCGCTAACTTTAACTCTCTTATAATATTTTTATACACATTAACGTTATTAATAGAACTACATTTTTCAAGGTGATCAGAGTAATTCTACTAGGATATACAGAAAATAGATTCTGTTACTCATTTAACTTCATTATTTTTAATAAAATATACAATAAACTATAACACACATATATTGATGTCTACTATCTCTAGTATATTTTGACCATATTAAAAAAACATAAAAATAAAACACAACATATTTATTTCAATACCCATAGTGTTTTATTTAAATCCAGGTGAATTTTTTTAGAATGAAATGAAGTCGGTGAGATATGTAGCCATGTTTGGGAATAAACAAGACAATTAAATATAATGTATAGGAAAAGAGGTACAACATGATATCAAAAACATGTATGATCCTATATAATCATAATGAATAATTCCATAAATAAAGTGATATCATAAGATCATGGAATTATATTAATGCGATAAAAACATAAAATATGACATCATAATCACATGTCAAGGCTCTCTTCTAAGACAACATACCACTGTTTGAAAGCCTAACGACTTGTTCTCCATATGGGGAATCTCATTATATGAAAACATTAAACAATGTTTTGGATGGATGTATAATTCTAGTACCACCCATCACAATCATAATAAAAACATATATGTGTTTTCTATATAAGGAATAAATTTATAAGACATAAACATAAGAAAAACCCATGAACATGAAATGTTTTAAAGAATCTTATCCTAGAGAACTGAAAAATGATTGTATTTAATATTTATATGAAATGTCAGATAAATTAAATATTCAACATTAATAAATTAATAAATTAATAATAGTTCAGGAATATTATTTTCAAGACAATTTATTATAATAAATAGATAATTTGGTTTTGAAATAAATCTCTTAATATGGGTTTTGAGGAAATGGGTAAAGAGAAATTAAATTAATTAAGAGAATATTAGTTTCCATAATACCAAAATTGAACATAAACAGATTTCCATACAATAATTACTATATTTAGAAACCATATAAGGATAATATCACTATATAGAGTGGAAGATGAGAAGAGACATGAGTTAGACTATTTCCAATTTAAAATTAGGTTGGATCAAAGAATCAACTGTGAAGGGAACATGAAGAACATGTATTATTCTGAATAAAAGGCAATGTGACCACTTTATATATTTAAATAAAACTTATGAATTATTTGGGGAGAAATATTATAGGAATGTAAAGGGAAATGTGGAAAATTAATCATAACATGTAACACAAAAGTAAGGAGTGTGGTTCAAAATATCCCTTAACTCTTGTCCTTGACTCGTATGGTACATTCCACTATCTACAAGAATGGCCAATTTTAATTTATTTAATACATTATTATAATTTTTTGGAAATAATTTTTTTTCATAATTTATGAGTTTATTATCATTTTATAATAATATTATGATTATTATCACCTTCCCACAAAATTTTGTTACACTTTTTGAAGGTTATATTATTTTATGAGTAATTATGAATGTTATTTTCAATTAAGACCATAAAAATATAAATTTAATGGAATTTTTTTAATGACATTATAGAGGTTTATATAATCAAATGTATGCATCTGTTTTTGTAAATATTTATTATTCATTTAGTATAAATATTATCATTATACACTTAGTTAATTTAGGATGTTTTTCTGATCTTGAAACAATTATTTGGTTTTATTTAACATTATGACTATTTAACAATTAAAATATTTTAAAATATATAGGATATAATTATTTTTCTATTTTAACAAAAATATGTGTATTAAAAATATCCATGAATTCAGTGGTGATAAATGAAATATTTTGTTCATGGAGGCATTGAACTAATCATAATTTAAACCAGATTTTCATTTTAGATTTGAATTAGAATATTTATATAATGTAAAACCCATTACAATATTAACATTAAGTCAATTTAATATTATTAATATAATTTTACTATCATTGGTAGAATATATTTTAGGAGGTAAAGAGAAGACAAAATTTAGGAGTGTTGGGTTGGTAGCATTACCACTTCCTTTGGATGTTCACTCTTAGGCTACTACATAAGAAACATTGGTTTGGTCTCTTGATGAGACGTAAGATTTTAGAACATAGGTATAGATATGGGTAGATATTTGGATAGTATTTGGGTGAGGTATGGAGTTTTAAAAGAGGACATAAGTGAGTCTAGGAGGGATTTATTTATAAGGAGAAGAACTTGGTGTTTTTTCATAAAATATTGACTGGATTTTTATTTTTTCAAAATACAAGTAATAATTATAATTTTTGTGAAAATTATTGTAATTATTTAATGGGACTCCAAAACTATTTTTCACGAATCATCACATAAATAATTTATCAGTTATTATAATTATAAATTTAAATACTCTAGTTTGTCATATTTCACTATCAACCAAAAATTCAACTTCAATTAGGAAAATCAATAAAATTCACCCTAGGATAATTTTAGTTTAAGGATTCCAAAAAATAAATTCTATTATATCTAAATAAGAAATATGAATAAATAAATTCACTTTTTAAATAAAATATTCATTAATTGAAATGTTCAAGTTTTTTTGAAAAACAATTGACACTTGGATATTTATTTAGGGAATCATAAAATTATATTATCATATAAAAACAAATGTATAATATTCATTAAGTAAATTTACATGGAAATGTATTTATTTTCTATTTTATAAATATAATATCAAATTTTTTTCAATTAAAATGAAATAGATATATTGTACAATGAAATTGAAATTATTCTTATTTATATCAATTTTTTTTAATCCTGAAATAATTTATTTGATTATGTCATGATATAAGATCCTTATAATTTTATTTCTTAGGTTCCATAATTGGAGAATTTATTATTCCATTGTTTTGGTTTCTTTCCTATTAGTTAGGTTACATTTCATAATATATTTATTTCTATTACTAATTTGTATGGTACTATTCAAACATCATCTTAATTTATATAAATACCACAAAATTCATTTATTCATCATTCAACCAAATTCATCATATGTTTCTATATTTTAAATTTAGAATTTTATTATTCCATTACATAATATTTATATTGTTTTGATAGTGTTTATTATGGGTGTTCCGATACTAGGTGATGTAGATTATCTAATTTATACTATTCTTGATATTTTAGTTATTAGTGTTTATTACCCCATTATAATTATCTCAATTCGATCAGGTTAATTTATTTAAAAGATATAACAATATTTTTTTAATTTAATTAATAATTATAATTTCTATTATCGGTTTAATGTGTTAGATACTATACTATATTCCTAAATTTTTCACACACATTTAAATAGTTAGAAAATTTTGTATATCGATATCTATATCATTACATTCTCCCCAACCCCATTATAAATTTCTCCCTGGAAATTTTATTTTTTGTACTAATGAGAAAATAAATGATTCAAAATTTAATTTATCACCTCTACAGGTCCCACTGTGGACTCTTGAAATTTATGGTTACTCAAAAGTAAATTAACTATGTGTATTTTCAAATTTCAAAAAACACTGTGTATATTTTCCATGATATTTAGTGTCTACTCCTCATACAAGGTGTCATGATCCAATTATCTCACCTCTAGATTTATTATATTTGAAGGATATAGATTTAAATTTCTAAATAGTGATAAGAGGAAAACATAATGTACTTGATATAATTTCAATGGTAGTGCTAGTCAATAGATTACAAATCAAATGTGTTCCACATGCTCATATGGAATAATGTATGTAAGTATTAAAATTCACTTTTCCCCAACCCTCATGACACCATTTAATAGAGATTTTTGATGGAATATATTTTCTCTAACAATATAATCTAGGTCACATCGATGATTATCAATATAAAATTGTGTAGACTCTGTGATACATTAATGTGATTATGAATCAAATCAAAATTTTCTGCCATTTTTTGTATAGTTTAGGTCACAAAATTTTCTGTTCAAAAACTTTGACTATATAAATGGATGTTTTATATCTCTAGACTGATATATCATTTAGCAAAAACATCTAATTTATCGATTGAAAGATTTTATTGAGTAACAACATGACTATGGCATCCCGCCTTTTTATTACATAACTTTTCATTACATTTTTCAAACATAAGATCTTTAAAGTCTAGTGTCTTGGAAAGAAAGAACATAATACATGAAAACAACAAAAAAACATTCTTCTAAACAACTCGTAAGGCTTCATCATAGGATCATTCTATGTAAAACTAATTCATCTCATATCCTGTAGACATACATCAAAGGAAAGGGTGAGCATAAGGCTCAGTAAAGAAAAACAAGTGAAACAGCTGACATGTGATCTTGAGCAATATTAACAGGAACATGATAAAAGTCATAAAGGCATGATCAATGAAAAAATAGGAATATCATAATAATAAGAACATGAATAATAACTTGAATACTAGGATACAAAATTTCATTAATAGATTCATGAACATTTCACCAAGGTTTATCCCTGAGGTGTCACAAAAATTACCAAGGTTATTCACCTAGGTATCGTGAAACTTGTCATCTCTAGAGATTAAATTCTTCACCCAATGCATTGTAGGGCTCTCAGGGTGCACCCTTAATATTTAATTTTACCATGTGAGCCACATAGATCATAATGAAACATTTCAAAAATAGCCGATAGATATTTAATGGAATGGGTTTCATTTCAAAATCACCACGTTTTAAAAAACTAAAAAAACAAGATCATTATGTCAATTATTACCCCTAGAAAGGGAGTGAGGGTTATATCTATGTCAATTACAGAATCAAATATATCATTTTTTTTATATTTATTAACCCCCATTTAAACTAAATAGGAATGGGTATTCACATAAATAAAACAATATAATTTCATGAGAGAAAGAGAAAGAAATTTTGAGACGAAATTTTTACAGCATAACGGCTATATAACATGGTTTTAGAAAATAATATAAATAGAGGGAACAAGAATCACCCACTCATAAATAACATATAATAAAGTATAATGATATAATAATATGGAGATAATAACATGGTATGGAAATATTAATGACATACCACATGAAAAAGAAACGTGAGAGGAAAGAGAAGATACGATTTCTTTTACAAAACTTTTGGTAGCCAAACAGAGTCCCATAAAAATTCAGAAAAATAATTAATGAGAGAGGAAAGGGTCTATAGTTGTTTGAGAATTAAATTCACAGTAGTAAATAAATATAATAACAAGTCATATTATAATAAATTGGAACTATAAAACCTAAGATAATGAAAGTCCTGACTTAGAAGAAAAGAGTGAAAGGTTCCCTTACCTTGAAGAGTAACTTTGAAATCATGAAGGTCGGTGCATTGGTAGGATTGAGGGAATTTTGGGAGGACTCCTTGGGAGGTAAGGAGAACTGAACATCATTGATAATGATTTTTGAATGAAATGAATGAAGGAATGGCTTGGTATTTATAGGAAAAGTGAGGGAATAAATTATTAATTTCCTAGGGACACCTCATCAGTGGTATTTGCAAAAACATGGTCATGAACATGGTATTTTCCCATGGTATTGGCCACTTGAGACACCTCATAGCATATATAGCACTATTAATAAGTTGACCAGATAGTATACATAATTATTACATCATTAATGATGTCATTAAACACCTGAAAGTCAAAATGGCATTTTTTACTTTTCAAAGAAAATTAATCTATTTCAGAAAAATAACAAAAATTCACCCTAACCTAATATTGATGATCTGAATTCAAAAATTAAATTTATTTTATTAAAATAAATTTCTAAATATTTTTAATCTATGTTTTAAATAAAATCTTTATTTATTTCAAAAATACAACGTTAAAACTATAACTCATTTTGTAACACAAAAAAACTAATTAAGGTCCTATAAAAATATTGTATACCCAAAAGATAGTAAAGTAACAATTTATGATTAACTTTTAAAAAAATAAATTTCCATTTTAAATTCTTAAATTAATTATAAAATTGTAAATAAATTATTTATGGCGTACAAATATTCCAAAAGATAAACTATGAACATTTTTTCACTTTTAAGATGTCTAATAAGTATTTATACATTCATGGGTGAAGTTTCTTTTTTTAGTCAAATTACTATTCATTACTATTCAAATGGGTATGTTATTATTCCAACATTACTATTCACGAAAAACCAAGTTGATCTTATTAGACTCTAAATTTCCCACTTATCACAACAGTAGAAAATAAATTCACATTATTAATTATTTAATGAATACACAAATATTTTAAAACACCCTGTTTTTCCAAAATTCATCAATAATACACATCCTATATTTATCAAGATATTTGAAATTCACAAATATTTCCATAAGAAGAAATAAAAATTTAATTTATATAAAAGGGTTACATAATGCAACTAAGGTCTTGAAACATAGCCCATTATAACACTAGCATATGACCTAAGTGTAAGGTGTTTTATGGTGATAGAATCTTGGGGTGGCTTAGAAAACATTTCTCGAGTGGTTATTTCTATCATCTTAAGCTTCACCTTAAGGCAATTCTGTTCAAGCTTCGTACATTGATGTTCAACTTGGGCATGGTCCAAAGTAAAGCCCAGTGATGATACCTCCTTCCCAAGCTCTGACAGATGGGATTGATTTGGATCGAGTCTACTAGATGAGGACATTCAATCTTCTTTCTGTATTAATTAACCAAGATAACTGAATTTATAAAAACAGAACGTTAATATTATAGTTTCCAACGGTCATATTGAACAACGAACATATTGACCAACGGTCATATAATAGTTGAAATGCAGTGGTCTCATTTTAATTATACCCACTTAATTAATTAAAGGTTATTGTTTTGATGAGTATAAAATAAAGTAACACACAAAAATTAGGGAGAATATATAATTAAAAAGTTTGGGTCATTACATTCTTCCCCCCTTAAAAAATTTCATCCCCAAAATTTTATCTCATACCCTCTGATGGGAAAAGGTGTGGGTACTTTTGTCTCATAGACTCCTCTGATTCCAACATGGCTTCTTCACATTATTGGTTCCTCAACAACACCTTAACAAGGTTGGTAGTCTTGTGGTGTAGAAACTTGTCTCTATGATCCAAGATCTCCACCGGCTGCTCCTCATAAAAGAAGTCATGTTCCAGTTGTACCACCTCTGGATTTAGTACATTTTTAGGGTCAAGTATGTAATTCATCAAAAGGATACATGAAAGACATCATGAATTTGTGCTAGATTTGGATGAAGTGCAAGCAGATAGGCCACTACTACCACATGATCAAGGATTTCATAGGGGGAATGTACCTAGGGGTGAGCTTCCCTTTCATCCCAAACCTCATGACTCTCTTCCAAGGTGAATTATAAAGAAATACTTTGTCACCAACTTCAAACTCCAAGTCCATTTTATGGTTGTCGACATAGCTCTTCTACTGACTCTCAGCATCCTTAATGTGTTTCTGGAAGGCATGGTCCTTTTCTCTTATCTCTTACATAAGATCAGGCCCAAAAAGCATTCGTTCACCAGCTTCATCCCAACATGTGGGAGTTCAACATTGCTTCCCATATAGAGCTTCATAGGGTTACATTTGAATGCTCGTGTGGATGCTCTTGTTGTAAGAGAAATCAACTAAACAGAGATGTTGATCCCAACCACCATTAAATTCCCTTGAACATTTTCTCAGCATGTCCTCAAGTGTTTGAATTGTCCTTTCAGATTGGCCATCAGTTTGGGGGTGATGGGTTGTACTGAAATTAAATTCAGTGCTCAAATCTTGTTGGATACTTCTCTAGAATTTTTATGTGAACCTTGGACCATGATAAGATACGATAGAAATTGGAACTCCATGCTGCCTTTCCACTTCCTTCAAGAAAATCCTGGCAAGTTGATCCAGAGAGAAATCTTCCCGAATGGAGATAAAATGGGAAGTCTTGATGAGACTATCCACAATTACCCATATCTCAATGTTTCCTTTGGATGTTCTCAAGAGACCAGTGACAAAGTCCATAGTGATATCATCCCACTTCTTTGCTGGTATGGGTAGCACAAACCCTTTAGAAAGTTCTCTCTCTCCCTTTACTTGCTGACATACTAGGAACCTTGATGTGTAGTCAGAAATCTCTCTTTTCATATTATCCCACAAATAATGATCACAAAGATCCCTATACATTTTAGTGCTACCAGGATGTATAGAAAAATTAGATCTATGAGCTTCATCCATCAAGTCCTTCATTATTTATGGAATAGATGAAACACATTGTCTTGTACAAAATTTCCGTACACCTTCTGGATTAGTATTGAACTCAAAAAACTTCCCATCCTTCACAGCCTCAAACATCTTCTATAACAAAGGATCTTCTTTCTGAGATTTCATGATCTTCTCTAGTAGTGACGGTTGAGAAATCAGTTGGGGTAGGGTTGATGATGTCCCTTCCTTTATAATTCCCATGTGCAGTTTTACTAGGTCATTGATCAAAGGATCTCTTTGAATCCCCATAATGGACAGAACAACTAGGTCATTCCTGCTAAAAGCATTAACGACTTTTTTTCTCCTCTGGTATGATAATGAATTGAACAATCATAGTCTTTAAGGAGTTCCAACCATCTTAATTGTCTCATGTTAAATTTATTTTGGGTGAAAAATATACTTCAAACTTTGATGGTCTGTGTATATATCACATGTCTCCCTGTAAAGATAGTGCATCCATATATTCAATGCAAAAATGACCACAGCTAGCTCCAGATCAGGCATCGGATATTTCTAATCATGAGTCTTCAATTGTTGAGATGCATAATCCATGACCTTTTAATTTTTCATGAGGACTCACTGAATCCGTTTCAGAGATGCATCACTAAAAATAACAAATCCTTCACCACTTGAAGGAAGAGTTAACATGGGTGCAGTAACTAATATCTTTTTCAGATCTTGGAAACTTTCTTCACAATCCTTTATCTAGATGAACATAACCGCTTTTCGAGTTAACTTGGTTAATGGATTAGAAAGTCGTGAAATGTTTTTCAAAAACCTCCTATAATATCCCGCTAATCCATGGAAACTATGAATCTCAGTTATTATTGTAGGCTGAGGCCACTCTTCTACAACTTTTGTCTTTACAGGGTCAACTGTGATTGCTTCATTGGTAACAATGTGCCCCAAGAAATCAAATTGATGTAACCAGAATTTAAATTTACTGAAATTTACAAAATGTCTCTCCTTCCGTAGAGTGTGTAAAATAACCCTTAGATAATCCTCATTATCCTCCCTACATTTATAATATATCATAATATCATCAATAAAAACTAACACAAAGTTATCGAGGTAGTATTTAAAGACTATATTCATCAAATCCATAAAAATATCAGGTCCATTATTAATTCCGGAGTGCATAACAACAAACTCTTAATGCCCATATCTTGATCGGAAGGCAGTTTTCAGAATAACTTCTTTCTTCACCATTAATTGATGATAAACAGATTGAAGATTAATCATAGAGAAGAATTGAGGCCCATGAAGATGGTCAAATAAGTCATCAATTCAGGGAAGAGGGGATTTTTTCTTTACTATGATCTCTTTCAGTTCTCTATAATCAATTCATAGATGCATCGATCCATCATTCTTCCTCACAAAGAGAAGAGATGCTCTCCCAGGAGACACACATGGTCAGATAAACCCCTTCTCCAAAAGATCTTTTAGTTATTTCTTTAATTCCTCCAGCTCCACATTTTCCATCATTTATGGGTTCTTTGATATTGGATGAGATCCAGGTATGAGTTCTATTGAGTACTCTTCTTCTCTTTCTAGGGGAGGTCCGGGTAACTCCTCAGAAAATACATCAACGTATTCCTATACGATGGGGACTTTTCTATCCTCAAACTCTCATTTTCTTCTTCTTATTCACCGATCAATTAAATAAAGAAGGATATAGGAGGTTCTTCTAGAGAGATATCAGGTTGTGATATCTCTCCTTGGATGATAACTATATGTTTTCCATTCAAGACATCTGAGATTTCCTAACTTCTGCATTTCATCATAGCATTATACTTTGAGAGCCAGTCCATCACTAGTATAATGTAAAATTACGGCATGGGAATGACTACTAGATTTGCGATAAGGTTTTTCTCACTAAAGTAAATACTAGTGTTTCTAAACACTGATGATGATAGGATAATCCCACCTATAGTCTTGACTGATAACTCATCTTTTAGGAAGTCAGGGCTTGATTCTAAATTCTTTGCAAACATGGAGGAAATAAAGGAATGCGTAGAAACAGAATCAAACAAAGTACTTGCTAGCTTAGAGAGAATAATAAGGGTACCTGCTACCATAACATTTGGAGCTTCAACGTCATATGTTTTGATAGAAAAAGCATGACCTTTCTCCTTAGTCCTTTGATGAGGCTGATGGTGGTTCCCCTCCACTTCCCTCGGATTTGGACAGTGATTGGAAAAGTGCCCAAGTTGTCCACACTTAAAGCACTGGACATCAGGTAGGTAATTCACCATATTCCCTATGTCGTTAGTGTTTCAAAGTTGAGGTTTCACCTCACTAACACAATTCCTTACAATATGGCCATCTCGACCACACTTGTAGCATTTCCCGATCCCAATTAAGAAGATCCCTGAATGCTTCCTCCCACATTTATTACACGTGGGACGTTTCACTTTCTTGCCTCCTCTTCCTTGATCAAAGAACCTCCCGAAGCATGGCTCAATCGATCTCTTTTTGTTGTTGGATTTATGATAACACTTCATCTCACCAAAATCCAGTTCGAATTTCATTTCCCTTCGCACGATCTCCTCATAGCTTTCATAATCCCAGTTGGCAAGATTCTTCTACAGATAAGGTCTCAGTCCACCAAAGAATCTATCAACATTTCCAATTGGATCCATGACAAAGCTTGAGGTGTAACGTGAAAGCCCTGTGAAGTTCATCTCGTAGCTTCCCAAAGATTCATTCTCCTTCTGCTTCAGCTTGAGAAACTCCTTCTCCATTCTTGTTCTCATGGAACAAGATAAATACTTACTGAAGAAGATCTCTATGAACTCTTCCCACTCCAAAGCTTCAACCTCTAATATTTTCATCATTTTTTTAATCAGCTCCCACTATTGATCAGCATTTCCTTATAAGCGATAGACAGATAGGGTGATGTTTTCTTGCTCTAAATAGCGGAGCACAAAAAAGATATTATCGATAGAGTAGATCCACTGCTCATAAATCAATGGGTCAGTCAATCCAATGAAGGTTGGTGGTCATTAAGGCATAAAGGACTCCAAATAATGTTGTTCCCTTCATGGTGAGATTGGTATCTTAGCTTGATTCAAGTTATTTCCAATAACATGAGTCATTTGGTTCATCATTCGTGTGAATGTTTCCATTCCGGCTTCCATCGGAGGTCCGTCAGCACACGGTCCATTGCAGTGACCATTTGCACGATTCCTCCTATTTCCCTCCATTTCTAAAAAAATAAAACCTTGGTGAGAAACTTATTTCATTTATGAATCTTTTAACAATAAAGGATTTTATGTCTTAAAATTTCATGCTTAAACAATTACATTTATCTATAATACCTTCATAATGATTCATAAAAAGCTTATGATTAACCAAACATATCCCTCGGGAGTGTCATAACCAAGAGTGCAGCAATGCACATTGTCGTGTACCAGGATACCCAGGTCATGCTCGAAACTCCTTGTAGGAGTTTTCACTCCTATGTACCTCTATACCAGAGCCGCCTCTATCTGCTCGTATCCAGACAGGGATGTATTTTATTGATACATCTCTTACTTGATACTCACCAAAATACTAGGAATTTTTCCTATATTTAAACTTTTATATAGGATTATTCTTAAAGATTTCATAGTGTAATTTCCATAAATAACTAAACCATCCTTTGAGAGAAAATATGACATCCCACCTTTTTATTACATAACTTTTCATTACAATTTACAAACAGAGGATCTTTAAAGTCCAGTGTCTTGGAAATCATGAACTTAATACATGAAATCACCATAAAAAATTCTTCTAAACCATAGGTAAGGCTTCATAATAGGTTTATCCTATGTACAATTACTGCATCTCATATCCTAGAGACATACATCCAAGGAAAGGGTGAGAATAAGTCTCAGTAAGGAAAACAAGTGAAACACTTGACAAGTGATCTTGAGAAATATTAACAGGAACATGATAAAAGTCATAATGGAATGAAAAATGGATGAATAGGAATATCATAATAAGAAGAATATGAATCATAACATGAATATGTGGAAACAACATTTCATTTATACATACATGAACATATAACCAAGGTTTATCTGTGATGTTTCATAAAAATTACCATGGTTATTCACCAAGGTATCGTGAAACTTGTCATCTCTAGAGATTAAATTCTTTACCCAATGCATTGGAGCGCTATCAGAGCACACACTTAATATGTCATTTTTTCTATGTGAGCCACATAGATCATAATCAAACATTTCATTACTGACCCATAGACAATAAAATAAATTTGTTTCATTTCAAAATCATGACGTATTAAAAGTTCTAAAAAAGAAGATCATTATGTCAATTATAACCCATTGAAAGGGAGTGAGGGTTATATGTATGTCAATTACAGAATCAGATATATCATTTTTTATATTTTATAAACACCCATGTAAACATAATAGGTCTGGGTATTCACATAAATAATACAAGAGAATTGCATGAGAGAAAGAGAGAGAAATTTTGAGACGCTTTTTCTCCAGCATAACGGCTATATAACATGGTTTTAGAAAATAATATAAAGAGAAGGGAAAAGGTTCACCCACTCATAAATAAAATATTATTTAGTATAAATATATAATAAAAAAGATATTAGAAAATGGTATGGAAATTTTAATGACATACCACCTGAAAAAGAAACTTGAGAGGAAAGAGAAGATGTGATTTCTTTTACAAAAATTGTGGCAGCCAAACGACGTCACTTAAAAATTCAGAAAATAAATTAATGATAGTAGAAAGGTTAACTCATTATTTGGAAATGAAATGGACAGTAGTAACAATATAGAACCCTCATAAGGAAATTGAACTATAAGAAATAACATAAAGGATGTCATGACGTAAAAGAGGAGAGTGAAAGGTTCCCTTACCTTGAAGAGTAACTATGAAATATTGATGGTCAGGACCTTGGGAGGCCTCTTTAAAAGGTAAGGAGATGATAACTTTGTTGAGGATGATTTTGGAATGAAATGTAGGAGGTAAATGGCTTGGTATTTATTGGGAAAGTGAGGGAATACATTATTAATTTCCTAGGGACATCTCACCGGTGGTATTTGCAAATCCATGGGCTTTCCCTTTGTATTTTCCCATGGTATTGGCCACTTGAGAAACCTCATATAATATTTAATTATTCATAAGTCTACCAGAAAGATTACATCATTATTACATCACTAATGATGTCATTAAACACCCGAAAGTCAAAACTGCTTTTTTATAATTCACCGAAAATTCAAATATTTCAGAAAAATACCAAAAAGTTACCCTAACCTAATATTGATGCTATGATTTCAAAAATTAACTCCATTTTATGAAAATAATTTTCTAAATAATTTTAATTTAATTTCTAAATAATGTCATTATTTATACTAAAAATACAACTTTAAAACTATAAATTATTTTGTAACACCATAAAAAAGTAATCAAGGTCCTATAAAAATATCGTATACCCATATGACAATAAAGTAACAATTTATGATTAAATGTTATGAAAATAAATTTCCATTTTAAATTATAAAATTAATTGTAAAATTGTAAATAAAATATTTATGGCATACAAAAATACCAAAACATAAACTATGATCGTTTTTTAACTTTTATGATGTATAAAATGTATTTATACATTCATGGGTGAAATTTCTATTTTTTGGTAAAATTACTTTTTATTACTATTCATATGGGTATGTTACTATTCCTTCTTTACTATTCACTAAAAACCAATTTGATCTTATTAGACTCTAAATTTCTCACTGTTCACAGCTGTAGAAAATCATTTCACATTACAAATTATAAAATGAATACGAATTTGTTTTAAAATACATCGTTTTCCCTAAATTCATCAATAATACACATCCTATATTTATTTGAATATTTGACATTTTCAAACGTTTCCATCTGAAGAAATATCAATTTTATTTATATAAAAGGATTACACAAAGCTGCTAAGGTCTTGTTACATAGCCCCTTATAACACCAGCATAGGACCTAAGTGTAAGGTGTTCTATGGTGATAGAATGATAGGGTGTCTCAGACAACATTTCTTGAGTGGTAATTTCTATCAGCTTGAACTTCTCCCTTAGGTGATTCTATTAAAGCTTCATACATTGAAGTTCGCCTTAGGCTTGGTCCAGATCAAAGCACAGTGATCTAAACTACTTCCCATGCTCCGACAGATGGGATTCATATGGCTCGAGTCTTCTGGATGAGGCCATTCAATCTTCTTTCTATATTAATTAACCAAGATAACCGTATTTATAAAAACACAATGTTATGATTATAGTTTTGAACGGTCATATTGACCAACGGTCATATAACAGTCGAAACCCAACAGTCTCATTTTAATTATATCTACTTCATTAATTAAAGGATATAGTTTTGTTGAGTATAAAATAATATAACACACAAAAATTAGGAAACAAATATAATTAAAATGTGGGGGTCATTACAATGACCAAAAGTTGTTTTTTATCCGAACCTTTATTGAACTCCATGGAGTGATATGTCAATATATCCTCATTTTTACTTATAGTTCATTAAGATTGACTATAATTCATGTGGTGGTTGGAAACTATAATGTTCAACTCTATATTCATATAATGTTTGAATAATGTTATAGAACATTTATTTGAATCAGGGATCTGGATCATATATAAGTAATAGTGGTGTTCTATGTTTCCTCACTATAGAATTAATATACATTTTTACAAGATAGTTGAGTGAGAAGGCCTCTCTAATAATGATACATTGAGAAGTGTTTGTGATATTGTCCAACAAAACACATATATAATTATATCCTTTGGATAACTTTAGATGACTCGTGAAAAAACCATTTTGATTTTCTCCCATTTTCATACTGTAATGGGTAGTTATTCAATCATTCCCATTTATTTTTTTCTTTATCCATTCACTTGATTAAATACTAACAAATTTTATGTATATTAAACAATATCTTTCTTAAAATTGTCCTATTAATAATACTCTCAAGGATATTTATATAACGTTGTTATCTTAGTCTGGATGGATAATGTTGAGCTATGTGAATCATTTTGTAGATACATTTTTTCTCTTTTTCAAATGTTTCACATAGTTCAGTCCCAAATATCAATACTTCTACGTAATCAATTGTTGAAATATAACTATTTCTCATTCATAGATTTCTCACCTCCTATAAAATCACCACATCATACCATTTAGATTCCTTATTCCTCTATATAATATAAGGTTTAGAAATCATTTGAGAAAGGAATGATGAAATTTATTTCCTTACAACTCTCATTTGCATCCTCTAAATGGATAATGTGATTATATAATTATCAATATTCATCATGGATGGGGTTGAAAGGCCTTTTCAATATAGGAAATCCACCACATTTCATTCTTTGTCAGTATGGTAGTGGATTAATCCATCGTATACCTTGATCACACATAAACCTATTTAGTTGTTCATATTGGTCTCCATCAATGTCAAAATATAATTCATGATCATATGTTCTTTATATATGTCAAACATTTTAACATTGTGATAATTTTTCTAAATTATCAATTTAATGATTACATTATCCAACTCAAGATCATGAATTGGATAATTATTCTCAATGATAATCAATGTTAGGGAGGTATAGGCAATTACATTGTTATTTATCATGAGTATGCATCCCAATATATTCATTAATACAATAATGAAGACCATAAATCTCTATCCATGTTAGGGTAATGTGGGTAAATTTTTAATAAAAAAACCTATTATTTAGTTCCATAAATATTTATTCATATTATTAAAAATATAGGATCATAAATCCCATTTGAGTTAACTTGGTTTTATTATTTTAATGTATTGATAAATTTATCACAATTCATCAATACTATCAATATTACCCAAGATTACTATAGGGATTCATTAAAAATGTTGGTATTTTCCATTCCTTAGTCACCTTTAACTTCAAGTGATCCATAGTTAACCAATTAAATTTTATAACATTACAAAATAAGGTTACTTTCTATATCCAAATCTCAAATTAACATTAATTTTCATATAAACAATCCTTTCACAAAATATAAATCATAGTGCACAAATTCTCAAAATGTTCATCCTTCAAATCAGAGTATATAAGAATATCATATATAAAAATGTATATAATTTTTTCATGGTATTATCTAATGTAATTATTCATTATTATAATGATGATTATTATAACATTATTTTCTCTGAATGGTGTCACTAGGAACACATAATGTCTTTACCTTTATCATAATACATTCTGGGAAATATTATCCTTCCTCACCATCAACTAATGATGTCGATATGGAAGATCCATTTTTTAGAATTACTTCTCCAAGCATAGTTTATCAATAATTTAATAAATCCATATTAGGGGAAACATATTATTTATTATGATTTTATTTGGATCATGATAATCAATTAAAATGTGCATTGACCTATTTTTCTTATTGTTTACAAGGTATGTAACACCCCATGGTGAAGGGAATGGGAGTATAAAACCAATTTACATACTCTCTTATAATATTTTATCATGCTTATTTAATTTAATGGGGGGGAATTATATAGTGAGTTGGGGAAATTAGTAAAGAACCACGTAAAAGTTCATGAGAGAACACAACCTCTATGTCAGGGGAAGTATCTATAAACTATTCAAGGAATACATCCAAATTGATCTTAAACATGCACATTTCCTTAAGGATGATCGTCTCATTTATCTCAATCATATGAGATACATATTAATTCACACAAGATAATAATATGATTTTTTGATAAGTACATTCCAAATTAGCTTCATTATCATCGTTGCACTTGTATAGAATTGGAGGATGATTTGGAACATAGAAAGTGATTTTCTTATTAAGGATGTTAATTTGGGATGTATATAAATACATCCAATCAATTTCCATTATAACATAAAATTTTACTAAATTGAGAATGACTTGGTTTCTATGAAATTTAGACCAAAATTTGACTAGAGTGGAGTTATATTCATGGATGGAAAAAATTAAACTCAGAAATGATTTTACAAATAATAGAACATCCCTTTTTTGAGGTGGTTTATGAATAGTTTTACTAAACATTCAAGAAATGAAAGAAGTATTATAAATAAAACTATATAATATATTTGATATTTATAAATGGTTATTGAGAATAAATCTCTCTGTTTTATTTTGGTTCTTATCTCTTACTAAAACTAGAATAAGGATAGGGATGAGGATACTCAAATTAATATTCATATAAAAGGGAAACTATGAACATATAAGTAATAAATCATAAATTGTTAGGATGTCATAACTAATGATTTCATAGGATTAAATATATGTTATCTATCAACCTTGTCATATAAGGTTATCTAATATAAGTATATATATATTTAAATCATTCACAATGGGCTATGAAGATCATGTGAATCATCCAAATAATATTCCTTGGGGTTGTCAAATAAGATTTGCAGTTGGGCCCACATGTTTGTAACTATGTGAATATAATGTTAATTAATATCCAACCCTTTCATGGGTTTTAACTCTAGGTGCATCTATATCAGAGCCGACATTAACTTTTTTATATCTACATCGGGATTTCCATACATGGAAACAACCCCGAAATTAATTTATTATAATTTTTTTCGAATACATAGACTTATCCCTAGTGTCTTCTATAATGTTATCTCATACTAATCATGTAAAATAAATAAACCGTTGACTAATACAAATTATAGAAAACTGAGTCTCATATATAGTTTATTTCTATATTTTTACCATTATGTTCCATTTAATACAACCCAAAAATATAGAGTTCAAGATTATTTGGGAGTTTACAAACATAATACTACAACATAATCAAAAAAGGAAATATCTTTATTTAAATATAAATAATGTTATCTTTAAATAACATTGATCTTAGTTTATTTCATATGGTATCTCATGAAAATACATAATAAAAATCGTGATATATAAAACCCTGTATGTGAATAATCGAGAGAGAGAAATATACCATATCATAAAAGAGGAATAACATGATATTATAGAATAAATATATTATGTAAAATGGCATGGAATCAAGAAATAAATAAGTTGATATCATAACTTCATGGAATAATATGATTGTGAAAAAAATAATACATGCCATCATAATGAAAATTAAAGGCTCACTACTAAGACAAAACAACATAGTGTGAATGGAAGACTACTCGTACAATATACATTGTATCTTATGGGATGGAAACATTAATAAATGCATTGGAGGTATTTATTAATCCTTTCCCACCTATCAAAAACATAATATTTATATTCTTATTATTTCCACTCCTAATTTAAATATACAAGATAAATAAAAATGAAGGAGAAGACCCTGTAAGAAACCTAATTACACAGCCTAATGATTTTTCATCCACAAACTGACCATGCGATTCTCAGATAGAGATATCTTGAGAAGACAACTTATTTATGTGGTTTTTCATTGACTATGTGTTTGTATACTATCTATATGTTTTCAATATAGAGATATATTTTTGTTTCTCATCACTCAGGTTATCGATCATCGATAGCATGCCTACCATCCACATGATCCTGATAACGTCACTCCCACGATCGGCCACTCAATGAGTGGAATACTTCCATATTCATACATGGTGAAGACAACCTACAGTCACACACTATCATTATTGTGGATCCTTTTCCCGAATATATCTCACCTACCCATTACTTATATATACCATGTGTTGTTATTTATATATGTGGGGAATAGGGGAAACAATACAGGAAAATGACCTCATGGAACAATTTCCTAGGTAACTCTCAAAATCATTGAGTCATTAGGACTTTAGCAGTATAAAATTTCTCTTCAAAAAGGTATTATTTTATAGCGTATGGTGTATGTCCTTTTACTCCAAGATATAGTAAAAAAATATCCTCCTTAACACATATCCTTGGTGGGAAAACCCTCTATTGTGCATGTCCCATGTAGAGAAGCCAACCCCGTGAGGTCATTATTTTCATTTCCATTATGAAGTCCTACTAACCATGAAAGATGAGGCATGTATGCATCCCTTAGGAGGAATGAACGCCATTACAAGGACCATATGTGGGATAAACCTCCACAATCACATATAAAAAATGTAACATCTAACATATCACACCTAACATGTAGACAATCCTCCCTTCATGTATATATCATACTGACCAGAACCTCCTTGGGGTACCTGATAGCCGCCTCTAATTTTTGTTTATTAACAAGGTATCTAATCAAATTATGTCAAAATATCTATTAGGTAACCCCTATAAGTACTTATCCTTAACACCTTCGAAGATACACGATCCACCAAATTTGGGTGTGGGAAATGAAGTGATCCCCTTCAGCAATGAATTCCCTATATAAAATGAGGTTTATAAATTATACTCTTTTATAGGTAGAACACTTAGGGGGAGAAAAATCTTGGATTTCATTGATAATGGGGGTACGTATTAAGAATCTACTAGAGTGATATTTCCTAGATTAATGATGGATTTCATCACCAATCAACAAGCCATGTCATAATCTATGAAAATGTACAATTAATGGCTCCCAATATAAGATGTTGAAAGGGTATTGTAATTTTTAGTGAATCCCTACTATCATATGCCACAATTATTTATTATAGGATACAATTCCCCTCCCACCTCTATATTCTATCCTTACTCCCAACAAGTTAGAAGATGAGAGGTGTGTTCTCCTAATTGGTGAATACCCCAACATATCTTCAATTGAAATCCTAAGCATGTATTTCTCCCTATAATATTATTCTATAATCTCATACATAGTGCTTAATTATTAATTATTTATTGTTTATCACACTGGCCAGTACTTATCTTGGATTACAGATAAGGTTTGATCATGCTATTATATGGATTCAAATTAACCTATTATGACACTTACAAGGTGAAATCAAAACCCTTCACCAAAGTGTTTTCCATATGAGTAATCCCCACTTGATAATATTTTATCAGACATTCCATGATAAATATTCTCCTATAGCATGACATTAAACTAATCATACAATGTCCTAGTCACATGGAATAAAAATACAAGAAATTTTTCTTTCTGCTAATGTTAAATTTAATGCTAATGTCCATCCAAATGACCTTAATCATTTAATCTCAAATAATGTGGGATTTTATTCATGTCAAAAATGATATATAGGATACCTCCTATTGTTTCAAACCAAACATTAATACCATCCATCTCACTTTTCACTAGGACATATTCTTGAGATACTAGTCATCATTACTCATTGGGCCATATTACCTATGATAAACCATTCATTTATACAAGGTCTATATTACCATTGTATCTCCAATATATCATGACATCTTTATGTTAAAATCATTCTCATACCTGGTAGGCCATATTACCTTAGGATCATATCACAATACCATCACTAAGTTGTATTCCCTATATCCCCAACATCATGCAGAAAAATTCATTGTGTAACCAGTATAATATCACAATGACATATTACTTTTAAGCACATCTATAAAAGTTTAATCATGAATAATTCCTATTACTACCCCCACAAATAATCCTTTTCCAAATCATACCTTTTACATGATGTTAAACTTTAAGGAAATTTCTTTGTCCAATGAACTTACAATATCTGATGTGACCTGTTAAGTGGAATCAAACTGAATTGGTTATAGGTACATTATAAAAAATACATTGGAAGCCCCAATTTTTGGATTGATCTATACATTGTATGAATCTACAATATCCATGAATAATGATGTTCATTAGAGTGCCAGGGTGTTTTATTTTAATCAATACTCACTTAAAATCAATCATTATCAATTATTAATGAAAAAACATATAGAACCAATAAAATATAGAGATTCTAAATAAATTAATTTCAATGAATTACCACTATCAGTGGGTTAATGAGTTTGACACTAGGTTTTGGGATGGATTCATGAGAATGTCATAAATCAAAAAGAGAGTTCCCAAGTTAGTAATAATTCTCCCAATTGGTTTAAATGAGTCAATCCTATCATACATTCAAAAAAATATTATGGTGTTTCAATGGAAAAATACCCTACTGACCACCTTTTTTTGGAATATAATCCCTTAGTTACATCTACATGAGACTTTTATGGATGTGGGGGTGTGCTAATGTTTCCCCTCAAGAAGATATTTTTTACCCTACCGTGAATCCTTCAATTATTATAAACCAACTAAAACCAAGAATCATGTAATTTTATTTCATTCATTACACATAAAAAATATATAACTTAAAATTAATCTATTAACATTGAATGAAAATGGTCAAACATTTTCTTACTTGTGATGTACCCTAGGAATATTTTCCTATTGTCACTAATCACTCATTGAGATAGATCTCAATTGACCATCCACACAATGATAGGGTATAATAGAGAAGGTGGGACTCATTGCAATATTGAACCATTTAAGGAGTCTCTCCCTAGAACAAAACAAGAAAAAACCTCCCATATATGATTGAGGTATATTATGAGGATAAATGTGACCACGTATAAATATAGGACTCTCCATTGATGACTCATATCAATATTCACAATTTACAGAACCTAACATAATCAATCAATCAACAATCTACTGAGGTCTCTACCCAGTGGGTCACTTATCTGATCACTTAGACTTGACTATCAAGGAGATCCCCATAGGGGTAGTCGGATGCCAACAATATTGATGAAGCATTTATCATTTTCTCTAAATAATTCTACTGACATATTATGGTGAAAATATGGGAGAAAGTACTTATACATATTCGTTTATAATAAAATTCCCACTATAAATATGTCACACCATAGGAAACATGTATAGATATCCTTATATCCAACAAAGGGTGGACACATATTCCCCCTCACACTCATCATGATTTCCAATGTACATTACATTAAATTTAGGAATCATGTTAACATATCTTGACTGTAACAAGGGGTGAATTAATAGATTCCCACTCTCACACATGAAGCCTCCCTGAATATATTGATGTGAACAATATGATATTTGGGTATTATATCAACACTTTCATTAAGGAATAAGTTAATATTCCCATCCCATATGCAGATTATCATTAAATCATATTGGTTTTAATGGATGGTAATTATTATATCCATACTCTGATGTCAAAAAATTGTTAGAATATCTTGGAATTATAAGTAGTAGGTAGTCATTGATATATCCTAAAGAATAGTAGTAGAATGTAATAATGCCTTCCCCATCAACCACAACGTATTATCTATATATTTCAGTAGAAAATCCTGGGAAGTCACACATTCTTATTCTCATTCAATATGGTCATTCTCACACCATAGTGAAGAATGAAAATCAATATTAGGACCATATCTCCTTTAAAATGGATTTTATCATCCTATTATAATTAACACTTCATGGAAGACACATATTCCTGCAAATTATATAAGATATCATTAACATATTCCAATTATCTTTGAAGACTAGATACATATTTATATTTCCACTCAATATAAGGAAACATGTTAGAATATTCTGATTATAATACTAGAGTTTCCTTTGAATTACTATACATATGAATCACCTTGTGCAGCACACGAAACCCTAGCTTTTAAATAGACAACATCCAGCAAATTTTCTCACAGGGGAAGTCCAATGTATATGAGCCAGTTTATATCCCTTACATGTTCAATACTGAAATTCTTGAGGCCCTAAATAACCTTTCAAAAGTTTCGTAAGAATAAATTGAATCATCATTATATGAAGTAAGAAACAAAAATTATGATGGTTATCCCAACAATATTGATACCAACAGCTCTAAATTTACTCCCATGAGTATTGACTTGTAATGATACCGACCTGTGTTCTTATATCTGTTAAAAAAAATTATATATGTTTATATAAAAAAATATTGATAATCAGTTTAAAAATGTATAGTACTTACATTTCAAAGGATCATTTAAGTCTAGCGTTTTTGAGGATTTGTAAAAAATAAAATAAAACCAATGTCCCAAAAAATCTAAACTTTTGAAAAAAATACTACCAATAAAATACCTTATCAATCCCAACTAGTGAAAATAATCCCTCATCAACTCTAAAATAGGTATTACTCATTATAATCCCTACAAAATAACATTTTATTACTTTGTCTGAGAACAATGTGCTACTAAGGTGATTAAATATAATTTTTTTCAAAAACACATCAATTTTATTTGAAAACTATTCTGTAAAAATGTGGAATCATAATTTTAAATAAAAAAATATTTAATCATAAAATTAAATTTTTCATTAAAAATCAATAAAATGTTTTCAAAATAAAAATAAATTTTAAGAACCTTCTTTGTTTGAATGAATATTAAAATACTAAAAAGAGTTTTCCTAAAAACCGAGTCATAAATAAAAAAATATTATTAAATAAAAATATTAGTTATTTGAATTCATAAATATAATTTATTAATAATATTAATCTAATTATTTATTAAAAATAAATCTTGAGGGTGGAAAATAAAATTTTAAGGCAATGTTGAACATTGAATGTTGTATACGGGAAAACAATAATGGTGGACAACACCCCTTGATGATTGGGTTTACTCCCTAATCCAAATAATGTTTACAAAAACCAGTCATCAAAAAGTAACAAAATTTAATGTTTTTCATTTTCTAATGGAGTTATAAATCATATATTTAAAAGTAGTGATAATGGATACATTTATCTATAGTGAATATATTGTTTTTTCTTATGGAAATTTCACTAATGGATTTGATGAAACAAAAAATTGGGATAAAAATCTCATGAATGAGATAATATAAAACATTGATGGATTTGAAAATAATATTAAAGAATTCATGGACATAAAACAATTTAGACATGTGTAATATCTATGTTGATATGAGAAAATTTTCATAGAATAAATTTATATTTTTTTTTAAAAACCCCATAAATATTGTAAAACAAAAATTATTTTTCTAATACACTTAGCAATGATATATTTGTTAAAATAAAAAGTGAAATTTATTAAACACAAACATATAATGTTTTTAACCATTTATCCATTTGAAAAGGGTTTTGTTTATTAATATAAATTTTAAAAGAAAATATTTTAGAAATATGGTGAAAAATTAAAAATTCATATACATATCCATGAGATTAATTTGTTTAAAACATATCCCTTTACATAAAATCATATTTTAAAACTAATAATTTATTTTGAAAGGATTTATTCCAAAAAAACATTTATTCAATAGGTGGTGTCACATTTCATAGAGTGTTGGAAAATTAACAATTGAACATTATTTTAAAACACAATGGGATTTGGAAAAAAATTAGTTTTTGAATTAATTTCCCAATTACCATAATATTATAACTGAATATCAGTGTACATATATATATAAAATAATTCTCTCGAAGTTATTTTATATAAATTGACCTCCCCCATCATTGTCTCCATCTCCTTTCTCTCCGACTTAAAATTTAAATTTTTATATTTTAATTAAAGGGGAATTATAGAGTTTTATTTTTTTCACACAATAATTAGGATATAGTTATATAATAATTTTACAATATGATTTCAATATTTATTAATAATATTATTATTTATTATATCTATGTCCACTACATGATATTTGTTATTATTTATGTGACACAACCAAAAAAATTAATTTTGGTTGTTGGTACTATGAACCCTTTCAATTTTTTCTCCACATAGTGCTTATGGAGATGAAACTGTAATTTATTTATATCACACAACTCACCTATTAATTCCTCACCATAGAGCCATGTAGGAAGAAACAATGATCATTATTCCCTCCAACATAGTTGGAATTGGATCCCAATGAGATATCACTACCGACAGCACTACTTCATTAATTGTTTCCCCCACGTACATTTATCCTTTGTCCATAACTCCACCTTATGGATTGAATTAGAAAATCGTGGTATAAACCCACCTATTTTAAGGACCAGGCCATAAAATTTAACTAATCTTGAATAATGTTAATAATTAATATTGAGGATCTTTTTAGGTTTATAGTTTTTGAGAATTAGGCCATAACTTATTACATTACATCTCAAATATTACAATGTAGAAACTTCTACATGGTATCCATTTTTTTCATAATATAAATATTCATGAAAAATAGATTCATTCCTAGTTCTATATTTTAAACAATATTACTTTTCCTTGATCCCATCATTGACTTAAATCAACTTTATGTCCTGTGAAAATCATTTCAAAAAATCTAGGGATAAGCATAAAAAGGTTAGTAAGGGGTACACAAAGAAGGAAAATTGTTAGTTATTAAAAACAACATGTAAACCATGAATACATTATCATCAGTAATACTATTAATCTTTATGAAGTAGTAAATACTCTTAATGTCATAAAATGTCATTGCTTACCCTTTTGTAAATATAATATTACTATAAAATCCATAGAAATCACACATAACATATAAAGGTAACTTGGGACACAAACATAATTAAATTGAATAACTATATGATCGACTTCCACACATTTCAGTAAATGGAATATCCATACCACCGACTTCCATACCCAATGCATTGGAGGTTATAATGTAACCACCTATCCTATTTTATCATGACAACACCCGTCATTTGGTTTATCACGTAACCACATGTCAAATTCCCAAGTACCATTATAGAATCATAACATATAAAATATTGAAAAAATAAACATTTCACTAATAAAATTTCATTTAAAATCACAAGAAATCATTTCAAGATATTGAAATAATCAATCCATTTCGAAAACTATTTTCAATACTAAACCACCCAAAAATATAATACAAGATTTGTTTTCCTTTTAAAAACATTAAGGCTTTTAGAGGAAGCCTACTAACGATTACAACGGTGGGGATATCATTGTCACTAAAAATGTTAAAAACATTAATTGTGTCGTTTAGTAAAAAAACATATAAAAAATATTCCATTTCAATGAAATGAAAATTCAAATGGTTTTATAAAACGTATAAAAGAAGGCGGTGTATATTGTCAAAACATGCCTCAATGAAAAGAGATTGAGAAGATGTCCCTTAAATAGATTATTTTAAAAATAAACTAGATTGATAATGTGTAATCACTATAATAACATGTAAATAATGTATAAATATATAATAGGATATCAAAATTCATTTCACACATTGTCATATCCTGACATAATCAATAAGTAGAAAATTAACCCAAATAATGGAAATTATGTTAAGAAGTTCCATTACCTCATGTCTAATGTGACCTGTTTGTTCTTTAATTTCATGAATAGTAAAATTAATTTAATATCCACTTTATTATGAAATTTTTGAAGTTTATTAATCCTTTTATATCACTTATTACCTTGCTATAACAATTAGTTAATTATTTGAGTTCACATTAGATATTTTGTCGACGTTCGGAAGTTGGGAAAAAAATGAACTTGTTATAATTATAAATTCTCCATGTGGTAGAAATTAAAATTTCTCTAGAATTTTATTCAATATTTAGATATCATATATATCTAGTATATATATGTATTTATAATAGTACATAACATTTGGACGTAAGAAATGAAATGCACCGTTCATGGAGACGGTAAGCCGTACGTACGCATGAATGCTACGTTCATTTATATTTCATATCTAATAGATTTAAAACTTATTTAAACTTAGGAATATTATAATTCAAGTATAATATCATATATAATTTCAGTAACTCCATACTTTATACGTTCCATGTATGGCTGGAACGAGTCGTGTCATTTTGAGGCGGCGGTAGTCTTTACTTCCTCAAATAAAATTATCGTATCTACCCATTATGGAAACCATAAAGGTATGATATAAATGATAAATACATAAGTATATAGAACATATACATATAATATATATAAAATATAAATAAATTTCCATATTAATGGCCACCATCAAAGGTGGTAGGAGATAATTGAACAATCATCATTTCAGGAGACAGTAGTTCTCCATCCAGAGAAACTGTATATTTTCTACCCATTAGATGGAGGTGTGTGTCGGTTCAGTAATAATTATCATAAAAATAACCTATTTCATTGAGTATACTGGTGTTGTTATAAAATAATGGAATAAAATAGTTTATGTGGTTGGAGAAGTAAAATAAAAGAAAATAACTCAAGAGAAGACGTTACCTTTAAATCGGGTATCTCCCTTTGGTTAGAACAAAAAGGTTTACATGAATTGCATTATTCCTAGGGTAATGATTATAAGAGGAATATAGGGATTTATGGGGCTTAATTGGGTAGATTTTGGATGACCCAAGGGGCTTTAGAGGTGTGGGAAATGGGTTATAGGTGATGGCATTTTATAAGGGGGGGAGGGGATCTTTAAAAAGTTTGAAAAAATTATTTTATTATAAATATATTTTCTGTTTAAAAAGGTCTAAAACTCATTAAATACTACGGTAAGATAAATCTTGTTCAAAATAAAATCATCCAATAATAATTGTAAAGGTTTTGGATTGTTTTGTTAAATTTTATAATCTCATATATTTAAATAATTCATTAATAAGGTAATCACTGCATCATCATTGTTTCATAAATAATTATATATATATGATGTATAAAAATTATAAATAAAATACCATGATGTAGGAAATCGTTTTGGATTTCTATTGAATATTGATAGTCAAATATATAACTTATATAACCCCCTGTAAAAATTGATTTACTAAAAGATATATGTTTATGTCATTTTTGTCTTTATTTTAAATTAATTAATATAAAGTGTCATTATCACTCCAAAGTTGTTCCATGGGGTCCCCAAATCTACCCAGGGAAGACTATGATCGGATATGTGTCAACAAATACAAATAGGACACATGTTAGTGTAATTTAATATTATTATTATAATAATTTTTTATCCTAATTTCCAAGATGGACCCTTTAACCACGGTAAATAAAATACTTACCGATGTAAATATTCATAATGTCTTAAAGTAAAAGATAACTATTTACACAATTTGGACCTCATGATTCCAAATATGGAATAAAGTTTTCCAAATTCAAAACACATATGTGGAAGAAATTAATTTAAAATTAATTCTCATTTTCAAAACAGAAGGCATGTTTTTAATAAACATTAACTATCAAAATATTGACACTTGTTTATGTCCAATTTCAATGTGAAATTATTTTCAATGACCAATTTTGGATTAAATGGTAAAAATATAATCTAATTACACTTTAAAACAAATTAAAAAGATAATCTAACCAGATAAATATATTATATTAAAAGGTGGGTTTGAATTAAAATGTTGTATTTTTCAATATTCAAAAAAAATGAACATTATCAGAATGATACAAAAAATTTATCCAAAGTAAACTTTGATGTCCCAATTAATAATAATAATTTTATTTTTTCAAATATAACATTATAAAGTGGAAAAAACTAGATTTAAATATGGTTTTCTATCAAAAGGCGGTGAATCGACTTTATAAAGAATATTAGAGTATTTATGCATAAAAATTGGATTCATTCACATTTTGAGCCTCTAAAGTTTATTGGATAAATGTAAAAATATTTAAAAAAACCTGTATTATCATATTGTAGTTATTTTAATTCATTCCTGCCAATAAAATGGCTAGGTGTTAACCTCCATTTTAAATAATATAATATTATTATTTTTCAGTATGACTCTGCATTGTGTGCAACATAAGACTTCTAAGAAACCCATTGTTCTAAATCAGGTATGCCATCGAACATAGAATCCACTTTAAAGTAATTTTAATATTTAATTATCAAATATAAATAACTATGAAAATGTCTAATTCCTAATATATATGGGATGTTACATCCTTCCCCCTTTTGTAAATGGTGTCCTCACAATTTTATTTACATATCAAATAATTGGGGGTATTTAACCCTCATATCATTTTCAGATTCCCACATTTCCTCTTAAACTATATGGTTTTTTCAAAAAATTATTTCCATATTAATTACCTTATTCCACAACACTTTCCCTCCTTGGTCAGTAATTTGGACTAGTTGTTCCTCATAAGAATGTTTTTCTTTTAACTGAACTATTTCTAGATTCAAAACCTGAGATGGATATGGCTTATACTTTCTCAAAATTGAAACATGAAAAACATTGTGTACCTTATATAAAATTGGAGGTAAAGCCACTCTGTAGGAAACTGATACATCTTTCTCTATAATTTCATATTGCCTAATGAACCTCGGACTCAACATTCCCTTATTTCCAAAACACATCACACTTTTCCATGGAGTGACTTTGAGAAAGACAAGATCACCTACCATGAAAGAAATATACTTCCTCCGATTTCCCACACAACTTTTCTACCGACTCTATGCTATTCTAATGTGCTTCTGAATCAGCTAATCTTTTTCTACCATCTTTTCTACTAGTTCTGGTCCCATGAGTTTCCTTTCACCTACATCATCCAAAAAATCTAGAGTTCGACACCACTTCCCATATAAATCCTCAAATGGAGACATCTGTTTAGTAGAATGAAAACTGTTATTATAAGAAAATTCAACCAAATGAAGATTTTGGTAACAACTTCCCTGGTAATCCATTGAAGAAACATGTATTATATCTTCCAATGTCTAAGTTATTCATTCTGAATTCCCATCTAGTTATTGATGGAAATCTATAATAAAATTTAATTTAGTACCCAATGACTTTTGAAGGCCTTTTAGAATGTTAGATGTGAAATTGGGATCACGATCAGATATAATGGAGAGGGGAACACCATGAAACCTAACTATCTATTTAACATACAACTGATAATGTTGATCTAGAGACAAAGTATCTCGAATAGGAAGTAAATAAGCAGATTTATTCAATCAATCAAAAATAACCCAGATTGCATTATTACCTCGAGATGTCTTCGGTAACCCCCCAACGAAGTCCATAGACACATTCTCCCATTTCCAATTTGGCATCTGTAAAGACTGAAGCATCCCTTTGGATAAATTCCACTCTTCTTTAACTTGTCAACAAGTCAAAACCCTCACTATAAATTCAGAAATATCTCTTTATATTCCATCCCACTAGTAATACTCTTGAAGATCTCTGTACATCTTAGTGTTTCCAGGATGAACTGAAAATAGAGAACTATGAGCTTCACATAAAAACTCTTTCTTCAATTTTTTATCACAAGGCTCACATAATCTCTTTACAAACTTCAAAACATAGTCTCTATCAATATTAAACTCATGTAACATACCCTTCTAAAACAATTTTACATTTTTCTGCAAGTCACTGTCATCTTTCTACACCTGCTAAATTCTATCTTCTAGGGATGATTGTACTGAAACCTGAATCAAAACAGAGGAATTTCCTACACCATCAACTTCTAATCCAAAATTCATCAAATCAAAATCCAAAGGATTTTGTTTCAATCTTATCATGGTTATGGTATCACGACTCTTTCGACTCAAATAATCAGAAACATTATTTTCCTTTCCTAGATGGTAATGAATTGTGCAATAATAATCCTTGATTAATTATAGTAGTCTCCTATGTCTCATGATCAATTCACTTTAAGTGAATATATAGTTTAAACTTTTGGGTTCAGTATATATTTCACAATTTACTACAAAAAGATGGTGCCTCCATATTTTTAAGCAAAAAACAACAGCAAATAATTCCAAATCATGTGTAGGGTAATCTATCACAAGAGGTTTCAACTAACTTCAATCATAAGAAATTAATTGATCATTATGAAAAAGGAAATAACCAAGTCCTTTCAACAATGAATCACTTTAGATAAAAAAACTCATCATTTCTGCATGGTAATGCCCAAATACGAGCATTAACAAAACTTATTTTCAATTTCTGAAAACAATCATCACATTCTTTTTCCAAATGAACATAACACCCTATCGAGTTAACATGATCATTAGGCTATATTACCATGAAAACGTTTCAACAAACCTCCGGTAATAAACAACCAAACAAAGAAAACTACGGATCTTGATTATATTTTTGGGTATTAGCCTTTCTTCAACAACTTTTGTTTTAGTAGGATCAAAAATTATGAACTTTGTTTAAACAATGTGACAAAGGAATGAAATTAATTGTCACCAAAACACAAAAATACTAAATTTCACATACATTATCTTTTCTTTTAAGGATTTCATTACAACCCTTAAATGACTATCATGTTCTTCCTCACTTTTGAAACAAACCAAAATATCATCAATGAACACAATCAAAAACATATCCAAGAACTCATTGGAAGTTCTCTTCATAAGATCCATTAATACAGTAGGTGGATTGGTTAACCCAAAATGCATAACTAGAAATTCATAATGGCCATATCTAGTTCGAAATGAGGTCCTTTGAATTTCTACATTATTTTCAACTAATGGTACCCTGACCTCAAGTCAGTCTTAAAAAAATACTGAGCTCCTAGGATCTGATCAAAAAAGTCATCGATATGAGGAAAAGGTTACTTGTCCTTAATAGTGATGATATTTAATGCTCTATAATCAATGAAAAGTCTCATGGAACCATATTTCGTTTTTAACAAACTAGAAAAGAGCACCCCATGTTAATGTGCTAGGTCGAATGAAACCTTTATCTAATAACTCATGCAATTGATTCATTAAATCTAAAATTTCAATTCGAGACATTCGATAAGGAGGTTTTGAAATTGGATTAGCATCAGGAACTAATTCAACAGTAAATTCAACTTCCTGATTATGTATTTTACTGGGAAACATATCATGAATAACATCAAGATACTCATTCACCACTGGACATCATTAATCTAAATAGTTCTTTCATTTTCAATAATATGTGCAAGGTAAAATACAATTCCATTTTTTACTAGTTTCTCAACTTACTGATATGTTATTAACAGTAAGCATTCATTCTTGTACACAAACTGAAATTATTTCCGAAAAGAAACCTCTTTAGTTGTGTATTCAATCATAGCATGATAAATGGAAAGCCAATTTATGCCCAAAATAACATAAAACTCTACTAGAGGCAAAACAATAAGGTTTTCTGGTAGATTCATTGAGCACAAAATGACATAAAGGTTCTTATAATTTCTTTTTATCTCAAAAATTCCCCCTAGTGTTTTTACCATAAGTTCAGGATTCAAATCATGAGATGGAATTCCTAATTTAGTAGAAAAATTCTCAAGAATTAATTAATGTGTAGATGCTGAATCAAACAACACATTGGAACAATCTAAACAAGAAAACATTGTACCTGATACTACTTCACTTGATGGCCTTATATCAACTGAAGTAGTAGTAAAGGATTTCACCACCCCATTCTTCTTGTTGTTTGGTTTCTTTACATCAATTTTTTAACTTCATAGAATATGAATTTCAAGAAGGTAAATTACAAAAAAAACCCGAATAACAAGCCCAGAACTCCCCAAATGACAACCATAGGGAGGCCGAAAGGAGTAGAGGCTGAGGGCATCCCCTCGAACTAATATGACCCCATCTGGCTTCATAGTGATAGTAGTATGGAAATAGAAATGGGCTGGACCGGGGACGTCGAGAGAAGCAAGGTGGTCCGCTACCTTATTCCCCTCATTCCTTGTGTGGGTTACACTGATATTGTGGCTGATCATGTCTCTGCATGCCCTCGTAATGTAGTGGATAGACCATGGAATGGCACCAGAGCCATGCAAAGCATTGTGGAGGATTTGGGAATCAGTTTCAACCTCCGATAAAATGATCCCTTTTTGGCAACAAATTGTGAGGCCCAACAACATTGACATTGCCTCGGCCTAGAGAGAAGAGCCATTCCCCAAAAAACCAGAGAAATACCTAATAACCGACCCTAAATGATTTTGCACTACCCCTCCACCATGAATCACCCCCATGTTGCATGACCCGTCAGAATTTAGTTAGACACCTCTACTAGGCGGTGACCAACCAACCCAATTTCCTCTATTGTTGCTACTACCCGGACAGACACTATCAATACAACTCTGAAGTCTTCAGAGAGTGGGAACCTGCTTCCATTTTCTAAAGGATATAATCTGGTACAGGAGGAGGATCTTTTTACAGAGTAAAATTTTCTAGTCAGAAGCGATAGTCCCTTCATGTGGAGCCTTGTTCCTCACTTTCCATATCGACCAGCATCCAGCATTGAGGACCATGGTGTGGGACATCTCCTCAGGGCCCCTCTCCACCGCATCGTGAATCCATTGATCTCAAAAAGGTGTGTTATACATGCGGTTATCAGAGATTGTTGTGATCTCACTAAAATGTTTCCATACCGCCCTCACTCATTATCCTTCAATGAACAGGTGATCAGTTCTCTCCTCCCAGTGCTCCAAACAGTAGTGACTCCACGAATCCAATAGAACGCCGCAATGCCTAATGTTTTCATCTGTGAGAATGTCCTAGAGGTTCAGCCTCCATGTAAGAAAAAAAATTTTGATCAGGGAGACTTTGTACCAGAGTATCACATTCCATGAAGAAATTTGATCAGCAGTGGCTAGAGAGTGTTGGAAATTCATTGAAGAGAAAGAACTCGATGCAGAGGGAGAGAAGACGCATCTATCTGCTTCGGAGTTGATCTCGATAAGGTTGAATGTATCACACTAGTCATCATCCAAGACTTATTTGATGAATGTCAGGTGAGCACTGGCCTCCTTGAAGGTGAGTAGAGTGCCCCGGAACCCCGGAAATCCAAGGATGGCCCCGACCCATTTATGATGCCAGAAAAGGATGCCTCCCTCCCACAATCTATCTGAACTAAGGTTCCAATGAAATGATAAGATGAGAAATAATGAAGCATAATGGGGAAGCCTTGACAGCATCTCTGAGCTCGGATCCTGCATGGAAGTTGTGCACGGTAATTTTCCATCGCGTGTATTTTTTCATAACCTCCAGGGCTATCATTTCATGCATTAACTTAATTGTATCTTTGAGTTGGTGGACATTGATGTTTCCTTCCCTAGCTGGCCTTTCCACCCTATCCCCTGAGGCCCATCATCGCCTACCCTCCTAGCATGGATCCCAGATAAAACCAGCAAGGATCTTATCAGTCATGTGAATGATACTCTTAGAGATTTTTATATTTGATAGAGAGTTGATGGTGGTAGAAAGAAGAACACTATTAATCCGCATTATCCATCCCCCAAATGAGAGGATTATGTTCTTATAATTGAGAATTCTGTCAGTAATACTGTTGATAATGGGATCGATGTCATGTACACGATGTCTCCACGAAGATATTGGGGTACCCAGGTATTCCATGGTGAAGGACTCTCTGTGCATATCCAGGCTTTACTAAATAAATTGGATCTGGGAAGCGGCACAACTGTCAAGAATGAAGAAATTTCTTTTGGCCTTGTCGATGACCTGCCCACTCGAGAAACAATACTCTTGCATAATCCTGTTGATGCCATTAATGGACCACCGATTGGATTTTGTGAAGATGAACATATAGTCCACGAAAATGAAATGAGAAATAGGGGAATCTCTCCTTCATTGATGATAAGCCATGAACTCCATGTTGTTGGTTCCCCTGTGCAGGTGTCGAATGAGGAAATCCTAGGAAATAATGAAAAGTCTTGAGGATAGGGGTCACCCTACCTCATCCCTCGAGTAGCCTGGAAAACCCATAACCTTTCCTAAGAAATGTGACGGCCAACCAGGAAGAGCGAAAGCACCTGAAGATGATGTCGATGTTCCATGAGAACCCCCTTCTATCCAGCACATTTTTTATAAAACGCGCTCAACTCAATTGTAATCATTAATCATGTCAAGATTTACAGCTATATTGGAACTGAAAGTCTTGAAGTTTATGTCTCTGATCATCTCTTATGCAAGAGCAATGACCCCCTGGATATACCGCCCCTTCACAAAACCGTTCTATTCCAAGGACACACACTGGAGAATATGGGTTTCCACAGCTGCATTAATCAGGCTAGCCAAGATCTTATAAGGAAAGTTTCATAGGATTACTAGCTGGTAGTGAGATAAATAGGATGGGTTTTTGATCTTAGGCAGGAAAATGATGGTCGTGGCATAGGCGGCCCTGGGAAGGTGACCCCAACCCCCAGAAAAAATCCCAAACTGCAAAGACAACATCCACTTTCATGATTTCCCACGATGTACAGTAAAACGATCCTGGGAACCCATCAGGCCCTGGAGTGCATTTGGGATTGAGCCTCGTCATATCTCCCTGAATTTCTTTGTCATCCGGAATGGCTCTCATGTGGTCATTGTCCTGGGCCAAAATTTGGTTGGTGATCACATCAAAATAACCCACTTCCATCCTGGGTAACCATTGGGTACGGGGGATTAGGACCAGCAAGAAGATCCTTCAAGGAGTCCAAAGCCATAACACCTATAGTGTCACTATAGTCGGAGTATCTACCATCATCCAGTATGATGTTGGGAGTCACCATGTGCCTCCATTACTTGATTCAAGCATGGAAGAATCCTATCTTCTTATCACCCTCACTATGCCACATGATCCTCGACTCCTCCCTCGCGAGGCTTCCTGCTTGAGGAGAATGCCAGCCAAAACACTCTTCTTATTGGACATATCATCAAATGCCTTATCGTTCCCCTCGACCTACAGGTTCCCCTCAAGGCGGTCCACATCCTTCATTGTGGCGGCAATCTCATTATCCATAGGGGATTAAGCTATCGACCACTCTTAAAGCCTTTCCCTGAGCTTTCAGAGATTTTTATAAAGGTTCATCCATTAATTTCCCTGAGTGGGATCTCCCCAAGTGTCATTAACCAGGTCAGAGAAATCTGGGAGTCTATCCCAATGATGATAATATCAGAATTTTGAAAACTGATCCTGGCCTGAGGAAAGAGAAATGATAAGGGGGGATTGATCATAAAATTCCCAGAATATGTGACTTACCTTGTTGTAGTAGAATGCAGATATGGCATGAACGTTGGATAGGAAAAGGTCCAGACGAATCCATGAGTAGTTCCTCCACTTTTGGTTGTTGCACTAGGTGAAACGGTCTCCCAAGAATCCGAGATCAGAGAGCCCTTTTCCAGCCATGAACTGAACGAAATCGAAGCTTGCATTCCTCTAAAACAAACCTCATCCTTTCCTCTCCTCCGCGTCAGTGACCTCATTGAAATCTCGTCCTACAATCCAAGGAGTGTTTCCCATATCAAAGGAGTTGAGATCGCTCCATAGTGACCTCCTTTGGATTTCATTGCAGCTCTCATAGATGAAGGATATGAAGATAATCATGCTTCTATACCCCACTCTCGTGGTGATGAACTGCTCCCTAGCCTGCACCAGATCCACAGAGACGTTTCTATGCCACAGAACCCATATATAGCCCTTAAGAGGTTCGGAATGCAGGAATCAATACGTTATTATTTTCCTAGAGAGGTCATTGATTTTGGAAGGAGAGTGTTTGTGCTCGAGAATTGCTACAACATAGGTGTTTTGACATCTAATTTCTCTGGCAAGGAAGTCTGCATTAACCCAGGCTCCAATGCCGTGGGAATTCCAGATAATTACTCGAATCATTTATCAAACAATATCATGGAATTTGACCTAGAATTCATGGCCTTATCAATGTGATGGGAATAATACTCTTTTTGGATCCTTGATCGAGAGAGGGTGCACACTCCTGCCGACCTGGGCGGCAGCAAAGGAGCCAGAGATTGAGCAGGCATGGGGCCATCGGGGGGGGGGGGTGGCCTCTTGCATTGGATGGGGACCAAAATACCCACCCATGACTCTTGGGACATTGACATGTGGAGACTGCCTCTGAAATCTGAAAGGTGTTTGGAATAGTCGAGGTCGACCGCCTCCTAGAGTGGATATCTTAGGAGAAGACGTCATATGTGTCCGTCCACCCCCTGGTAGTTGCTTCCTGAGAGAGGTAGACCTAAACCATTGAGTCATGGGCCTCTGAAGAGCGAAAAATTTCCAGGGAACATGTCGGAGCCAGATCCAAGGGGCCAGGATTGCTGGCCATCCTGTATGAGAGCTGACCCCCTAAAAGTGGACCCTAGGGAAGCCCGGACAAGATCATCATAGTGGAATGGATGCCATCTAGAGTTGCGGTCCTGGTTCCTGGAAAGAGAGTAGCCAGCTCCAGTCAAGATAAAAAAAGTCTAGTTGATGATGGGATCAAAGCCACCTCAGAGCCTAGTGTGGCATCGTAGGAAGCCACCATGGGCCTGGTAGGAGAAACTACAACGGAACGAGCTTCAGGTTTGGTATCGGGGGCCGGAGTTGGTTGCAGGGGCTGGCCCTCCGACTGGCGTCTAGACATCAAGTGTCGGCGCCATCTGCAAACTTGTAAGGAGTTCCCCAGGAGCAAGATGAATGGGAAGTACCAAGGGAAGACCAGGTAGAAGATGACCTGGTCCCATACCATCACATCTTGCACCTGAAGAGGGAGTCGTTCTGGGATTGGATGGGAGAGATCCATCTTAATAGATACGCAAGCCGATGATGCATCTACACAGCATGTCATCCTGTCATCCGCGCAGAGGAAACCCCCAAAGGTATTACCGATCGCTTTGAGAAAACCCCCATTCTGGAAAGGCTGCGGCATCCTGGGAAGGTTAATCCATACAGCTGCGCTCGGGCTCTCTTTGCCCCTGTGAACATACATGGACCATTGTGAAAGGCTGAACTGCCAGCTGCCGAAATACTTAGGAGCGTTGCACCAAGCGGACACAAAATCCTCTACCGATTATTGAAAAATGACGAACAATTTCCGGTGCACAGGCGAGATCTGCGCTAATGATTGGAGACCCCAACCGGAGACAAACCACTAGAAAATGGAAAGAGGAGGTTTCTCGGCTCTAATGCGCCCCACAAGGGTCCATTTGAGCCTACCTACGCCGCTAAGAAAGCTGATACAGGGAACACCAGGGATATACTGGAACCAATTCTTGAAACGGCCCTGTCTGCCAGGCATACCTCCTGGAAGCAGGGATTCATTGAGGCCCCTCTCAACCCATAGAGAACATCTCTAAAAGATCTTGGATGGTGGGCCTCAAGGGGAGCCGGTGTCGGAAGCGTAGGAGCACTTGGCGATGTGGGGCCTGTCGCGGGGGGCCGAGCAGATAGTGAGCATGGTGTCCAGGGAAAATAACCGAAGGAAAACACTGGAGGAGAAGGGTAGGAAGGATGTGGAGGTGCGGTGGGGCCACTGTCACAGCCGGGCACTAGGGGCGGAGGATCAGAAGGCCAGGCCAGCGAGGTCAAAACGGGCAGAAAATTTGAAACTGCAAGACACGTGTGGGGCACGTTCTCCTGGGAAGTGCGATCCATACTATATTTTTTTTCTTTCCCTCAGTTGAGTTCTTCGTTGGACACTCATTTGAATAATGACCCATTTCATTTCACTGGAAACATGTTACCGCTGGCTTTTCATTTCCTGCTTGATCATCTTCCTTACAGTTACGAGCAAGATGACCAAACATAAAATAGTATAAGTACATCCAATACCTTGATAAATGATATCCAGGATGCTTTTTACCACACTTATCACAATATGGATATATAATTTTCTTACCTCCATTCTTTTTTGATGAATTGTTTCCCTTTTTCTGCCAACTGACCCACTCCTTTTGTTTTCTCTCTTGGAACACCTAATCATCATAAAACTCTATTTCTACCTTTTCAGCACATATGAAAAGTATCCTAAAGCTTTTGAATTCATGAGAGGCTAATTCTCTTCGATATCATCACAACAGTCTTGAGTAAAATCTATTTATCTTACTATCATGATCTCTGATGAAATTTAGAGTATACCATTCTAGTGGAGTGAACTCTTCTTCATTGAAAGCCAATGAGTCATCCTCCTGTCTCAATTACAAGAATTTTTTTCCATCCTATTTATAACCACCATATGAAAAAATGTCTCAAAAAACATACCTTTGAATTCATCCCAATCATGAGAATCAATCTTCTCACTATCTCTGATATTTTTCACCAATGACCACAATTGAACGGCTTCAACTTAAAAATAGTAAACAACAAGACCAACCTTATGATGTTATGAACACCCCATGACATAAAAAATCATCTTCAGTGATTTAATCCAGCCTTTAGATAGGACAAGTTCATATGATCCTATGAATGGTGGGGGAGTTTGCCTCCTAAAATGCTCCACTACTGGAATGTTCCTCTTTGTTTGTTCTGGATGATCTCGTGAATGGATACCACCAGCATTTATATCCTGAGACATTTGTTCCATCACTGCAAGAAACGGTTATGTTCAGATTCCGACCATCTCCTATTTCTGATTTGGAAGGTTATTCTCACATGTATGCCTTCCTAACATAGCTGCCATGTTCCCTCTGTGGAAAACCATTCTGAACACAGAAATATCTTAGGTGAAGAAACATGGTATTATGTAAATGTTATATCTTTTAAATATTTCCATTAATTAATTTATTTACATTAATTTAACAATACCCTAACTCCTAATATTATCTAAACTGGCCTCTGATACCAACTATAAGGACTTATCCTTAAGAATTACATAATCTTGAATTAAGTTAATCATTCACATTGAGGATATTTTTAGGTTTATAGTTCTAGAGAATTATACCATAACCTATTACATTACATCTCGAATATTACAATTTAGAAACTCTTACTCAATATCCATTTTTTCAAAAAATATAATATCTTTAAAAAAACTGTCATCTATAGTTCCATTTTTTAGACTGCATTACTTTTCCATGATCCCATCCTTGACCCTAATCATATTTATGTCCTATGAAAAACATTTCAAAAAAACATGTGATGAGTATCAAAATCTCGTTAAGGGATACAAAAATAAATAACACTTTAGTTTTTAAAAACAATAAGTAAACCATGAATAATTTTTCATAATTATTAATTTTCACCATTATGAAGTAGTAAATACTCTTCATTGAATAAAAGGTCACTGATTATCCTTTTTTAGCCAAAATATTACTATAAAACCCTTAGAAAGCACACATAACATATAAAGGTAACTGGGGACATAAACAAACCTAAATGTAATAACCATACAGTCGACTTCCACACATATAACTAAATAGAATATCCTTACATTCGACTTCCATAACCAATTCATTGGAGGTTATACCGTAACCACCCATCCTGGTTTATCAAGACACCACCCATCATATTTTTATCACATATCTTCCCGTCAAATGTCCATGTACCATTATAAAATCATAACACATAAAATATTGAAAATATAAACATTTCACTAATAAAATTTCATTTGAAATCACAAAAAATAATTTTAAGATCTTGAAATAGAAATCCATTTAGAAAACCATTTTCTATATGGAAACACCCAGAAACAGAATTAGGGATTTCAATTCCTTTTAAAAACATTAAGGCTTAATGAGAAATTCAACTAACGATTATGGTGGAAGAGAGTTCATTATCCCCAAAAACGTTAAAAACATTTCAATTGTCATTTAGTAAAATGCTTCATAGAAAAAATATTTCATTTGAATGAAATGAAAAGTCAACGGGGTTTATACACCATATAAAAGAAGGAGGTGTATATTATCCAAACATTCCTTAATGAAAGGATATTGAGAGCAAGTCCCTAAAAAAGATCATTTTATAATGAAATTAGATAGATAATATTTATCAAATATAAGTGCACACAAATAAAGTATAAATACAAGATAGGATATCAAAATTCATTTCACACATATTCATATCATTACATAATCAGTAAGTAGAAAATTAACACCAAAAAATGGAAGTTGGGTGAAGAAGTTCTCTTACCTCATGTCCCACTTGACCCGTTCATTCTTTAGTTTCTTGAATAATAATATTCAGTTAATTTATACTTTCATATGTAGATTTTTTAAGTTTATTATTCATTTTAGATAACTTATTATCTTTCTATAAAAATTAGTTAATTATTTGAGTTTATGTCGAACATTTTTTGGATGTTGGGAACATGAGATAAAAATGAACTTGTTATAATAATTAATTTTCCATGTGGTCGAAATTCCATTATCACCAAAATGATATTAATGATTTATATATTATATATATAATATATATATAGTATAAATATTTATTTATAATATTACATAACATTTTGAGATAAGAAATGAAATCCATCATTTGTGGAGACGGTAAGCCGTACGTAGGCATAAACACTACATTTATTTGTATTTCATATTTAATGGAATGAAAAATTAAGCATACATAGGTATAATATAATTCCAGTATAATATCATATATAATTTCTGTAACCCCATACTTTATAAGTTCCATGTATGGCATGAACGAGTAATATCACTTTGAGAGGGCGGTAGTCCACACTTCCTCAAATGTAATTATCATATTTACCCATCATAGAATCCATAAAGGTATGAAATAAATGTAACATACCGAAGTATAGAGAAAATATAAATATAATATATATCACATAAAAAATATATTTCCATCTTAATGGCCACCATGAGAGGCCATAAGAGATAATTGAATAATCATCATTTTTTGAGGCAGTAGTTTGCCATCCACAGAAACAATATGTTCTTTTCCTATTAGTTGTTGGAGTGTGTAAGTGTAGTTCAAACACATATCATAACAACAACCTAGTATATTGAGTATAATGGTAATTTTATAAGATAATGGAATAAAAAGAGTTTATGGGATTGGAGATGTAAAATAAATGAAAAGAACTCAAGAGATGGCATTACCTTTAAATCGAGTATCTCCCTTTAGATTGAACCAAAAGGTTTTCTAGAATTGATTTTTGCCTAAGGGAAGGATTATAAGAGGAATAAAGGGATGTGGAGAGATTAATTATCTAGAGGATGGATGATCCAATGTTCCTGATATGTGTGAGAAATGGGTTAGAGGTTACGAATTTTTATAAGGGGGTGGAGGCGCTCATAAGGAATGTTTGAAAACATTATGTTATTATCAACCAATTTTTGGTTTGAAAAGAACCAAAACTCATTAAATTAGAATATAAGATAACTCCTGTTAAAAATAATTTCATCCAATAAGAATTGGACAGGTTTTGTATAGTTTTTAAAATTTTATAATCTCATTTATTTAAATCATTCATTAATAAGGTAATCACTGCATAATCATTGTGTCATAAATTATTTTATATAATTGATGTCTAAAAATTATAAATAAAATACCATGATGTAGAAAATATTTTTAATGTTCTAATTAATATTCATAGTATAATAAATAACTTATATAACCCCATGTAAAAATTTATTTATTAAAATATATATGTTTATGTCATTTGTGTCTTTACTTCAAATTAATTAATATAAAGTGTCATTATCACTCCAATGTGGTTCTATGGGGTCCCAAAATCCACAAAAGGATGCCCAGGATCATATATTTATCAACCAATAGAATTAAAATACATTTTAAGGTAATTTAATATAATTATAATAATATTTTGTTATGCTTATTTATCAGATTTACCCTTTATCCATGATAAATAAAATATTTACTGAAGTCAATATTCATAATTTTTAAAATAAAAGTTACCTATTTACACAATTTGAAACTCCTAATTCCAAATATGGAATCAATTTTTACAAATTCATAACATATAATTGGATGAAATTAATTTAAAATTAATTCCCATTCTCAAAACTAAAAAACATTTTTTAAACATTAACAATCAAAATATTTACACTTGTTTATGTCCAATTTCTAAGTGAAATTACTTTGAATGACCAACATTGGATTAAATGGTAAAAATATAATCTAATTAAACTTTAAACCCAATTAAAAATATAATCTACCCATATAAATAAATTAGATTAAATAGATGTTTTGTATTAAAATGCTTTATATTTCACTATTCATAAAATCGAACATTATCAGAAAAATTCCAAAATTTCATCCAATGAAAATTTTGATGTCCTAATTCTAAAGAATAATTTTTTTTGTCAAATAAAACATAAAAATGTAAAAAATAACTATATTAAAAAAGGGATATCAATCAAAAGGTGGTAAATCAACCTTTTAAATAATATTAGAGTGTTTGGGATAAAAAATTGTATTCATTCATATTTTAAGCATCTCTATTTTATTAGATAAAAGTAAAAACATTTAAAAAACTTGTATAATCATATTGTAGTTAGGTCTATTCATTCCCTCCAATACAACAACAAGGCATTAAATACCATTTAAAATAATATTATAATATAATATTTTAGTATGACTTAGCATTGTGTGCAACATAAGACTTTGAAAAAACTCATTTGTGTGTGTCGGGTATACCATTGAACATATAACCCCCTTTAAAGTAAAATTAATATTTAATTCACAAATATTAAAAAATATGAAAATGTATTATTCTTTATTTACCTGGTATGTTACACCTATATCTATCCTTACATATTCTATGACAACTACATCGATAATTTGATCCACATTGTAGTGCCCATTGTAATCATTTCTTCTCGGTTGAGGTTAGAGAAGGGAGATGATCATTTATAGTCATCATGGAATGTGTGGTGCATTGAGGGAGGATGATTATGGAAGGATGTGGTGTTGAGAAAAATTATATTGTGAGTGGTCTTCTGTGATATCGTGAGTTCATGAAGAAAGATTATTTCCCTATTTTATTATGTATTGTATATATAATTTTTTTCAAATATTCAAATATATGTGTGTGTGTGTGTGATTTTATGTCTGTCTGTGTGTGTGTGTAAAAATAGATCATTAAACATTGACTATAACATATTGTAATAAATTCAATTTGAATAGTTAAAATACTATAACTAATTAAATATATATATTGGTACACACACACAAATATATATATTTAAATAATCTACTAACTCAAATATTTTTTTTATTAAAAATGTGCTTCCCTAATTTTCAACTATTTGTTTATATATATATATCATTTGTTAATATTTTTTGTATGTAAAATATATCATTTTATTTTTATTTTTTGTTCAACGAGATTATCCTTAGATCTAATTTAGTAATTTGTACACAATAATTGATATATAAATATAATTTATATTTAATTATTTATAGTTATTAAAATATATTTCTAACAAATGATATTCATAAATTCATAATATAAATATATATTAATATATATATATATATATATCATAACATTCATATTTCCAAATAAATAAATATTGTGTGGTTTCATAATTATATTTAAAACAGTCATCATTTAATTGTGAAATTTCCATGTATGTATGTGCATAATGTGATGAAATTCAATTATCACATGGGTTTTTTATTTAGTAGATAATAATGTAATATATTGTTTTCAAGTTCAATATATATTTTTTGATTATCTTATATTAAAAAACAATATAAATTTTCAATATAAAATACATATTCATAAGTATAATCCCAATATTGTGGTTCATATATATTATATATATATATATATATTTGAATAAATAAACTTATCTCATTATTAATATGAATACTGTTATATTATTATTTTTGAAATTTTTATCACAAAATAATATTGAATTACTACATCATATTAATTATTTTGATTAAAATTTATAAGTAAATATATTCACATATAGTTCATATGATTTTATTATAAAAATTATTTCCTTATATAATATAATTTGAGTAATATATATATTTATTTATTTAAATATTTATAAATTTCATAATTTATATTAATGTTTTATTAGATATAATTTCAAATTAATATAATTTATATGTATCCTTTTAATTTAAGAAAATTATTTTTATTAATATTCATCAAATATTCATTAAGGATTACTCTTATTAATATAATTCCAATTGCTTCCAAATTAATTATATAGTGTCTCAATAAATTATAATATTATTTAAAAACAAATTTTTAATTAAAGAATATATTTTTTTATATTATATTTACTTTATTTATTCTATTAAATGTATTCCAATATATATATATATATATTAGAAACCTGTGGAATTACATCATCACTATGGGACTACCTCTTTAATATCAATATTGATCATGGTAATTCTTCTCATGATGAGAGCTTCATAAATCCTCCTCCCAACTAGAAGATCAATTAGTAAAATTGTCCACCCCTATACACTATCCACCAAGAAGGTCCTCCGCCATGAATATACTGCAGTAATCTTCTTTATGGTAGGACATTAAAAAATATTGGTTCTCCCCCCTATCATGGAATTCTCTTTGACTGCCCTACCCATAGTTACTTCTCATTTCAACAAGAAGGACCTCACCTTGCATAATGATCTATGATAAATAACACATACATGGAATCACTCATGTTATTGTGGATTGTTACTATATGTACCTTATCTTGGATGCATGATATTCTTTCTATAAAATATGATATATTGAGGCAGATGACATTATATATACCACCCTAAAATCACTTATTATTCAATATAGAATAAATATTCCAAATTATCCTAATTTAAAAATTAATTGAGATGAGAAAGTACTGCTTTGGTAAGATTAGGTAGAGGAATCACTCAACAAATTTGAAGATAATTTGATGATAAAGTGAAAATAACAAGTTAAAAAACAAAATGTTCATCTTCTGGCTTGAGTCCATGTCTTAATATGGTATTCCTAAAAACTTTGGGTGATGAATTAATACCCCATATTAGTATGAACCTATATATGTTTCATTATCATAATAATTTCAAAAAATTATATAAAATATGGAATTCGGGTTGAGGAAATATAAGAACATCACCATGAGATTGACCTAGCCACACATCTCCAACATTCATACCTTATTATTTGTATACTTTTAATCAAATTATTAATGCTTCCCAATAATATGTACACATCAAAGGGTGGGGAGAACATTGAGAACCAGATTTCACTCCAATCTGTATCCACCAGAGTTCGATGAGATTGAAAGAACACGATATTATTTCATCAACAAAAATAATCTCGGGTCCCTGAACACGTTATCAATATTATCTAACACATACGTATTGTCTATAAATAATTGCAAAGATGAGACCACTAGGAATGAGCTATCAAAATATTATTTTTATTATCCTTACAAAAGGAAAACATGATTTTTATATGGGAAAGGTAAACTATTTTGATGAAGAGATACCCTCAAAAGGGAGAATCTTGTATTTAGAACATTCACGGAATCTATCTCGAGCTTGAACAGAAGGATATGAAATCTAAAGTGTGAAATTAGTGACCACAATTTCATTAATATGATTGAAACTCTATCTGGTGGGTTTGGGTGTATTTTTTCTAGAACTATCACCCAAAAGGCCATTAAATTATATAGGGGTTCAATATTTTATGGTTGTGGAACCATGTAAACCACTCCCTGCTATTATTGAGTTATTTTTACCACAAAATCCCCTACTCACCAAAAAATTTTATTCTTTATTTCAGAATAAAAAATAATGGAAATAACCCATAGTTTCTTTCATCACATGACCATATTTTATTTTGGTTATGTAGCAGTATGGGTATCTAGATACTCCATTAGAATCTCGCAACATATGTCATCTTCTTGGGAGCATTGGAAGGAGAAGGAAAATCCACATATGGTATTTAATCATAATTTTTATTCCCTGATTGAAAGTACCAAATGAAATTATTAATTTTCTATTGATGGATATTTTAATGGAAATAAATATTATAATTCTTATAATGATGGAATAGTTTCAATTGGATACTATTCCATCAAGAATGTGATCAAAATGTTCCACACTAATGATGTCAATTATTATTTTGACATAAAAGTGAATGATGAAGAAACAATTTCCAAAAAATGTCTAAAATACAATACTATAATGATTCATATAAACTCATCAATATAGAAGATCTCGAAATATGGGGGTTCTTAGGAATGATTAATTTCCACCTCTCTAATTGGATTTAACCATAGAAAAGGGGAAGGGATTTTCCATATCCAACACATTTTCCATTGAAGATAATACTCCTTGTATTTAATGGATATTTTCTTAAAATTATGCAAAGATAAATTTGATAAAGTAGGAATTTCATGAATTACTTAAAGGAAATATTCTCCCAGATTTCAACCTCAATAAACAGACTTGTTATTCCCCATCACCAGATTTCTCTAAGTATAAAGAAAATTATCAAGAAATTAGAATTGAATTCAGCAATCTAAAAAATAATGGATTCAAGTAACAAGTATATTACAACACATTTTAGGAACATTATATGTTCCCTATACTAGGATGGATGACAGAACCATGTTAGCTAAGCTGCCCTAGGGTCATCCATAAAGGTTATTAATATAAAATGTATGTAAGATTATAATATTAGGATACAAATATATCATCCAAAAATGTTTTTAGTGAATAATGTTTTTAAAAATATCTCATTGACTCTATAATATATATATAATCACAAATGTAGGCCATGGAAGTGTAGCATTCACTGGTGATGTTAGAAAGAAATTCATCCAATATATGGGTGGGTGTGACACTTCAACTGCAGAATTTCATAAATCTATATTTCCTAAACATGAAATATGTTTGGGATTTATATACCATCAGGTTCACAATACATTTTTATGTGTTTCCATGATGGGATGCCATCAATAGCAAGATGTAGGTAAGATCAAATGTTATTTATAGACTATTTTTAGATCATAATTCTTTAAGTATAGTAATTTTCTAGCCAAATCAGTCCGGAGATATAAATACCTCCAATTTAAATTCCACTATCAGTTAATCTCAACATACAATTGATATCATTCCTATAATGACCCAAAGTTTCATTAATGGAAAATTCCTCTTGATCTAGTTAAATGTCTCTTTATGAAAAATATTTTTTTCATAAGATGTCAACTTCTTTGGTTTTCTGTTAAGAATTTTGACCATTGAAAATATAGCCGTTGAACAGTGATCAAATGATTAGTATAAATATAAGACTTTAACAAATCCAATTTACTCTGACAAAGGAAGGGATGGCCTCATCCAGTAGAATTGCACCATACGAAGCCCATTTTTCAGAGCTCGGAAAAGAGGTGGCATCTTTGGGCTTCACCCTTGACCAAGCCCAAGATGAGCTTTATCATGTCAAGCTCAAACGTGACCGTCTATGGGAAAAGTGGAAGTTGATAGAGATTACCACTCGAGCGATGTTATCCGAGCCACCCTAAGAGTCTATCACTATTGCACACCTTATCCTTAGGTCTTATGCAGCTGTTTTAATGGGTTATGTAAAAATAAGTAGTACTATGTTCATGTACATTATTTTTGTATATAACAATGAAAATAAATTCTAGTCATTTTTTATACATTGTAAATAGTTTTTAAAGTACAAATGGTGTTTTTAGTTATTATTTAATTAAGAAATATATTTTATTAAATTATGGGATTTTTGAATTAAATAATATTTTAATAAAATAATAATATTATTATTAAATTAAATTTTATTAAATATAAATGATCTTATAATTTTATGAATGCAATTAAAATTTTTATTAAGGTTTGAAAGCCATTTTTGTCAAAACCCGTGAATTTTCTATAAATATATGTATTTATTTTAAAAGTGAAAATTAACATATTTATAAAATTATATAGATAAAATAAATGTTATTTATGGAATCAGGTATAAGGCCCCAGCCTTAAACCTTACTTAAACATGAGTTATTACAAGATTACACATTGAGGATCTTTTCAGGTTTAGAGTTTTAGAGAATTATATCATGAAACATGCATTACATTCCACATTTAAACAAAGTGGTTACATAAAAGACAGTATTCATTCTTCCCATCAACGGAAACATATTTAAAATATAACACGGATTCTTTCTTGACACATCCTTGACACTATCATCACAACATTTACCTTTCCCTTGACCTGTGAAAAACATTTCAAAAACTTGGGATGAGCATAAAAAGCTCAGTAAGAGTTATAAAAATATGGAAAGGAAACCAGAGTTCATATATACATTAGAATGAAATCACACTTTACTCATAAAACATAGGCATATCAAATCATGAATAAATCATAGAAAACATAAGACATAAAGGTAACTTGAGGCATTCATAACATTCTTACGTAGGGAGTAACCCTCTTTGTTACGTTTGGAATGCCCATCACAGTATATTCCCTAAATCTCTTCGTAGAAACCTTAACGTTTCACTCCTTCGCGTTACCCAATGCATTGGAGAGCTATATCGGGCTCACCTGCCCTTAGTTTATCACGGAACCACCCGTTCTTCATAACAATGCCCAAGAACCATAACATAATCGTATCACATAAACATGAATAAAGGAAACATAACATTTCCACATTTCAATCACAATATAACATTTTAGGATATTGAAATAATGAATCCATTCAAAAAGAAACCATTTCCAAAACCATTTAAAACATTTAATAAAGAGATTTTTGAATCAAAGCATCCCATACCACCTTTAAGCTTTTAACATTTTAAACCATTAATATCCATATAAATAAATCCTTAAAACCATTTTGAAAACATGGATATTAATAAGAACAAATAATTAAAACATTTAAAACGATATTTTGGTTAAAGGGGTTTTACCAAAATTAGAGACACTTGAATACAATAATCAAGGAATAACATTTAGTCAGAACTTTATAATATCATGAGAATAAAAGGATTCATGATATAATACTCCAAAGGACAGTATATACACCATATAAGAGTGAATTGGTGCATAACAACAATGAACCCTCAATAGAAATGTCAAATGTGATGAAATCCCTTATAAAGAAGGTATCCTTAAATTAAGGACAAATAAATCTCAAAAATATGTGTGACAAATATATATACACCCAATATAAGTGGATATTAAGTGTAAAACAATAAAAGGTCATTCACACATATTCAATGGATGATATATTCAATGACTACAAGTTGAACCCAAAGAAATCGAAATTGGGTTAAAAAGTTCCCTTGACAGCCTAACGGCATCACATCAAAATGCGTTGATGAGAGATAAAAAGTGTATCTCATCACTTGGACATATAATTTACATCAATAAGGATGTATGAGAACATATCCCAACATAAAAATATGTAAATTAAAAGACCCAATAAAAGAAGTCTTTTAAAAAAGAGGAGGGTGAAAGGTTCCCTTACCGACTTGGGTATCTTTCAAAACATGCACCCCATGAAAGAAAGACAATAGGTCATTGATGTAAATACTTATAAAAGAAATTATATTACACAAAGAGTAGAATAATTGGCAGTACATACACCACTCAATGGAATTTGTGGCAAATGTAGCATAAATCTCACGGGAATAAAAGTAAGATGAAAAATCCCTTACGAAAACTCGGCAGCCTAACGGCGCCACCTAAAACATCCGAATATGGATTGATGAGATCAAATAGAGTATCCCATCATATTAAAATATAATTTACAGCAAGTGGAATATAAAAGAAAATCCCCCATCATTTCAAGGAGGAGTTTAAAAGAAGTGACATAAAGGAGAGTACTTAAAAAGAAAGAGAGAGGTTAGATCTCTTACGAAAGTTCGGCAGCCTAACGGCGCCACTCAAAACTTCCAAAATGGATTGATAAGAGAGAATAGGGTCTCTCATCACATGAAAATAAAAATTACAGTAAATGTAATATAAATGAACATCCCAATCATAAGAAAGATGATCTTAAAATAAATGACATAAAAGAGTGTACTTAAAAAGAAAGAGAGTTGTAGGATCCCTTACCTCTGGTCCGACTTGACTCGATCATTCTTTAATCTCCTGAATAATAAACTTGAGTTAATTTCTAATTCCTTAAGAACCTTTTTCAAGTTCATTATTACTTTTATAAAACTTATTACCATGTCATAAACATTATGTAATCATTTATGTTAATAATATTTGTTTTTCTGATATTTGGTTCTTAAGTCGAAAGTGGACTTCTTACAATTACATGTTGTTTGTGTGGCCAAATGTTTATTATATCCAGAATTGTATTCATTATTTAGATATCATATATGTCATATATATCCAGTACATGCATGCATTTATAACATTACATAATCATTTAGAGGTAAGAAATGAAATGCACCGTTCATGGAGACGGTAAGTCGTACGTACGCATGAACGCTACTTTCATTTCTATTTCGTATTTTATAGAGTGGAATAATAATGATATAAAGGTATATTATAATTCCAGTATAATATCATATATAATATCATACTTCCATCCTTTATACATCCCACATATGGTATTTAACGAATCAAATCACTTTGAGGGGGCGGTAGTCCGCACTTCCTTAAATGAAGATATCACGTATACCCATAATGGAAGCCATAAAGGTAAGACAAAAATGAAAAATACAGAAGCATAAATAAAACATAAACATATTATATATCATATATAAAAATAGTGACATCATAATGGCCACCTTTGAAGGTGTTAAATGAGTATTGAACAATCATCGTTTCGGGAGGCAGAATTTCACCATCCACAGAAACCGTATGTTCTTTAACCATTTGATGTAGTTTTGTGAGAGTGTAGCTCGAATAAATCTTCTAACAACATCCTAGTATATTTAAGATACTGTTGTTGTTACAAAAGAAGTAAATAAAAAGAGTTTAGGGGGTTGGAGAAGCAAAATAAAACAAATGAACATGAGAGAGTGAATTACCTTTAAAAGTGTAACTCCTTTTGATTTGAGCCTAAAGGCTTCCTTTGAAAGGATTATGCCCAAAGGGAATCCTCTAGGATGAGGAGAGGTGTGTGGAGAGAGTAAATGGGCAGGTTTTGGCCGAGCCAAAGGCTTGAGGAGAGTGTTAAATGAGGTAGAGGTGGGGGCCTTTTATAAGAGGAGAGGAGGGGCACTTTTGGAAAGTAAAGAAATATTACTTTATTTGAAAATGTGTTTCGGTTTCAAAAGGTCCCACATTGATATAATTCGTGGATAAGGTGATAAGACTTCGAAATCCACTCATCCAATAAGTTTTGGACATGTGTAGTTCATAGATTATACATTATCTTTCCATTTTATTTAAATCGTCAAATAATGATGTCATCGCTCCATCATTATTATGTCATAAATAATTTAATTTATTTAATGTCTAAAAATTATAAAAAAAACTACTATGATGTAGGAAATCTTTTTATCTTTCCAATGCATATTTATAATAAAAAAATATGACTTGTATAACCCCACTTAAAAATTGTTTTAGTAAAACATATCATGTTTGTGTCAATTTTACTTTTACATTAAATAAAATGTTATTTATGTCATTTCCCAACCAAAGTGGATCCATGGGGTCCCCAAGTTGACCCATGGCTTTTCTTGGTCGGACATGATGCAACCAATGAGGGTAAGACATGTGTCAAGCTCATCTCATTTTATTAAAGCATTATTTTTACCTTAAACTACACTAATTACCACTAATCGCGATTAAAAACTTAATAAGTTACTATTCACCAAAAAATTATTTTATTCTCATTGAACCACATTTTACTTCTTAATGACAACCATGTATGTCGGATTTTTGAAAATCAAAACACAATGATGGCAAAATTTCATTTAAACGGAAAATCAGTCTTTATAAGTATCACTTAGTGGTTTCACTATTCATCAAAAATTGAAGTTTTTCAGAAAAATCCCAAAAATTCACCCTAAGCTATATTTGATATTCTGAATTCAAAAATTAATTCCGTTTTACAAAATTCAAAACATATAAGTCACATTAATTAATTTAATAATTAATTCCCGCTGTCATGACAAATAGCGTGTTTTATGAAACAATAAGTATCAAAAGATTGACACTAGTTTAAGTCTGATTTCAAAGTGAAATTGATTCCAACGACCACTATTGGATTTATTGGTAAAAATATTTTCTAATTTCACTTTAAAACCAATTAAAAATATAATCTAATCATATAAATAAATTAGATTAAAAAGTGGTTTTGAATTAAAATACAACATTTTACACTATTCATTAAAAAAACTTTATCGGAAAGATACCAAAAATTTACACAAAGTAAATTTTGATGTCCCGATTCTTAATAAGAGTTTTATTTGGTCCAAAAGAATGTTTAAGAGTGAAAAAAACTATATTTAATGACGGTTCTCCATCAAAAGGTGATAAGTGAGCCTTTAGTGAAAACTAAGGCATATACGCCTAAAATTGAATTCTTTCCGTATTTTAAGACTTTATCTTTTATTGTACAAATGTAAAAATATTTAAGAACATATATAATCATATTTTAGTTATTTCTATCCATTCCCGCCATTACAACGGCTACATGTTAACTACCATTTAAAATAATATTATTTTATTATTAGAGTGCAACGTAAGATTCCCAAGAAACTCGTTGTTGCGTGTTGGGTACGCCATCGAGCATAGCGTCCCCCTTAAAGTCATATTAATATTTTATTCACAAATACGGATAAATATGAAAATGTCATATTCCTTATTTACCTGGGGTGTTACATCCTTCCCCCCTTTTGGGAATTGCGTCCTCGCAATTTTAAAATTGCGCTTGGAAACATCCTTGAACGTCCCACATCGGAAAAAGAGTCGGTAAAACAATCACATTAAAATAAAGAAAGATAAGCACATATGTCACCCGAGTTAACCCATAATAGGATTCTAAGTATGAAAATATGGACATGGAGGAGAAAACATAGGGTCATGTTCCGATGGAGAGTGATAGAAAACATGTTTAGGAGAAAGTTAACAATGAGAAAATCAAAAACTTGTAATGGGTTAAACGGTGTTGGGTTCCCCAGTACGAAAAGTTAATAGACAACATTTTTGTTTTATGTTACTTTTTATTGAGGAATTTATTCATAAGGAATCATAATCACTTATCATGTTGACTTTCAACATTTACTAGATTCCTTAGTCAAACTCATATTTTTTCCGAAAGACGAGTATTTAGGGAGACTTGTTCGCGTTAAGAGTACTATAATCAACTTCTAGAGAATAACCTAATCCCCAAAAGAGAACTATATACATCCCATGTATTTAGGCTTTAACCAAACCAAAACCAAAAAGGTTAGTACAAGATCAGATAATCCAGAAAAGGATAACCCCTTATAAAAAGAAAATCTATTCTTAATCTCCAAAATTTGTCCAACAAAACCCAAAGTTCAACGAGGACCATCCGATAAACAATTTGTCTATAAAATTCTTCAAAGTAAACCAATATAAGATTGAAACCCAAATATTTGAAGGATTTAGTCACATAGTCTTCCAAGTTAAAACTAATATTTATCTCCAAACAACATCAGTTTCCCCTAAAGTCTTGTATTGAAAAGTAATTAACCTAATCACATATCCTCCAAGATAGGTTAATCATTTTCATAAATAACCCAAAATCAACTTACTCTTAATTCATAAAATCATATAACTAGAAAGAATCAGTCAAACTAACCAGGGACTTCACGTAGTCCAGTGGTAGGTGATAAATACCAGTCGCACTTTGGTTGTGGGTTCGATTCCCGCAGCTTTGTCCGACGCGACGGGTAGTCACACGGTCTACGTGTTGTCCTTTTTCCAAAACTATATAATCCTTAAAACATTCCCCAAAATGAGATAAAATCTTCAAGAATAATCATAACATATTTTAACCTCAAGTTTATCTCATTCCCTTCATTTTCCATCATATCATATAATAACCCATAATTACCTCAAAAGTAAGGATCATATAAACCCTAATGGTTACCTTAATAATTATTACCTGAAATTCCACATCGAGTTGGCCATCCCGTACATGATCCATTAGAGAACTCACCAAGGTTGAAGTGATTGATCATGACTCCTTGATAGTTGGTTTAGAACAACTATGAGATTCCTCATTGAATCCCCCATCTCATCCAGTGTCTTAATCAGAGAACCACCACAGTTTCCTTCAAACCCATTGTCACTTTGGTGCCTGCTAGATCTATCCATTTACTAAAACCAAAAAGGTCAGTGTGAGTATATCAACAAAAACGTCATGTACTAATGAGTAAGATAGACAATAATATATACTTACTCATTAACTTTATCTAAAACTAAGACTCTTTCTGAAATCCTAACCATTATGGTAATGTCACTTATGCTTAAAGAATACCCTAACCTCTAAAGTTATCTAAACCGTCCTTTGATACCAACTATAAGGCCCCAGCCTTAAACCTTACTTAAACTTGAGTTATTACAAGATTACACATTGAGGATCTTTTCAGGTTTAGAGTTTTAGAGAATTAGATCATGAAACTTGCATTACATTCCACATTTAAACAAAGTGGTTACATAAAAGACAGTATTCATTCTTCCCATCAACGGAAACCTATTTAAAATATAACATGGATTCTTTCTTGACACATCCTTGACACTATCATCACATCATGTACCTTTCCCTTGACCTGTGAAAAACATTTCAAAAACTTGGGATGAGCATAAAAAGCTCAGTAAGAGTTATAAAAATATGGAAAGGAAACATGAGTTCATATATACATTATAATGAAATCACACTTTACCCATAAAACATAGGCATATCAAATCATGAATAAATCATAGAAAACATAAGACATAAAGGTAACTTGAGGCATTCATAACATTCTTACGTAGCGAGTAACCTTCTTTGTTACGTTTGGAATACCCATCATAGTATATTCCCTAAATCTCTTCGGAGAAACCTTAACGTTTCACTCCTTCGCGTTACCCAATGCATTGGAGAGCTATATCGGGATCACCCGCCCTTAGTTTATCACGGAACCACCTGTTCTTCATAACAATGCCCAAGAACCATAACATAATCGTATCACATAAACATGAATAAAGGAAACATAACATTTCCACACTTCAATCACAATATAACATTTTAGGATATTGAAATAATGAATCCATTCAAAAAGAAACCATTTACAAAACCATTTAAAACATTTAATAAAGAGATTTTTGAATCAAAGTGTCCCATACCACCTTGAAGCTTTTAACATTTTAAACCATTAATATCCATATAAATAAATCCTTAAAACCATTTTTGAAAACATGGATATTAATAAGAACAAATAATTAAAACATTTAAAACGATATTTTGGTTAAAGGGGTTTTACCAAAATTAGAGACACTTGAATACAATAATCAAGGAATAACATTTAGTCAGAACTTTATAATATCATGATAATAAAAGGATTCATGATATAATACTCCAAAGGACAGTATATACACCATATAAGAGTGAATTGGTGCATAATAACAATGAACCCTCAATAGAAATGTCAAATGTGATGAAATCCCTTATAAAGAAGGTATCCTTAAATTAAGGACAAATAAATCTCAAAAATATGTGTGACAAATATATATACACCCAATATAAGTGGATATTAAGTGTAAAACAATAAAAGGTCATTCACACATATTCAATGGATGACATATTCAATGACTACAAGTTGAACCCAAAGAAATCGAAATTGGGTTAAAAAGTTCCCTTGACAGCCTAACGGCATCACATCAAAATGAGTTGATGAGAGATAAAAAGTGTATCTCATCACTTGGACATAAAATTTACATCAATAAGGATGTATGAGAACATATCCCAACATAAAAATATGTAAATTAAAAGACCTAATAAAAGAAGTCTTTTAAAAAAGAGGAGGGTGAAAGGTTCCCTTACCGACTTGGGTATCTTTCAAAACATACACCCCATGAAAGAAAGACAATAGGTCATTGATGTAAATACTTATAAACGAAATTATATTACACAAGGAGTAGAATAATGGGCAGTACATACACCACTCAATGGAATTTGTGGCAAATGTAGCATAAATCTCACGGGAATAAAAGTGAGATGAAAAATCCCTTACGAAAACTCGGCAGCCTAACGACGCCACATAAAACTTTCGAATATGGATTGATGAGATCAAATAAAGTATCCCATAATATTAAAATAGAATTTACAGCAAGTGGAATATAAAAGAAAACCCCCCATTGTTGCAAGGAGGAGTTTAAAAGAAGTGACATAAAGGAGAGTACTTAAAAAGAAAGAGAGAGGTTAGATCTCTTACGAAAGTTCGGCAGCCTAACGGCGCCACTCAAAACTTCCAAAATGGATTGATGAGAGAGAATAGGGTCTCTCATCACATGAAAATAAAAATTACAGTAAATGTAATATAAATGAACATCCCAATCATAAGAAATATGAGCTTAAAATAAATGACATAAAAGAGTGTACTTAAAAAGAAAGAGAGTTGTAGGATCCCTTACCTCGGGTCCGACATGACTCGATCATTCTTTAATCTCATGAATAATAAACTTGAGTTAATTTCTAATTCCTTAATAACCTTTTTCAAGTTCATTATTACTTTTATACCACTTATTACCATGTCATAAACATTATGTAATCATTTATGTTAATAATATTTGTTTTGCCGATATTTGGTTCTTAAGTCGAAAGTGGACTTCTTACAATTACATGTTGTTTGTGTGGCCAAATGTTTATTATATCCAGAATTGTATTCATTATGTAGATATCATATATGTCATATATATCCAGTACATGCATTCATTTATAAAATTACATAATCATTTAGAGATAAGAAATGAAATGCACCGTTCATGGAAACGGTAAGCCGTACGTACGCATGAACGCTACTTTCATTTCTATTTTGTATTTTATAGAATGGAATAATAATGATATAAAGGTATATTATAATTCCAGTATAATATCATATATAATATCATATTTCCATCCTTTATACATCCCACATATGGTATTTAACGAATCAAATCACTTTGAGGGGGCGGTAGTCCGCACTTCCTTAAATGAAGATATCGTGTATACCCATAATGGAAGCCATAAAGGTAAGACAAAAATGAAAACTACAGAAGCATAAATAAAACATAAACATTTTATATATCATATATAAAAATAGTGACATCATAATGGCCACCTTTGAAGGTGTCAAATGAGTATTGAACAATCATCGTTTCGGGAGGCAGAATTTCACCATCCACGGAAACCGTATGTTCTTTAACCATTTGATTTAGTTGTGTGAGAGTGTAGCTCGAATAAATCTTATAACAACATCCTAGTATATTTAATATACTGGTGTTGTTACAAAATAAGTAAATAAAAAGAGTTTAGGGGGTTGGAGAAGCAAAATAAAACAAATGAACATGAGAGAGTGAATTACCTTTAAAAGTGTAACTCCTTTTGATTTGAGCCTAAAGGCTTCCTTTGAAAGGATTCTGCCCAAAGGGAATCCTCTAGGATGAGGAGAGGGGTGTGGAGAGAGTAAATGGGCAGGGTTTGGCCGAACCAAGGGCTTGAGGAGAGTGTTAAATGAGGTATAGGTGGGGGCCTTTTATAAGAGGAGAGGAGGGGCACTTTTGGAAAGTAAAGAAATATTACTTTATTTGAAAATGTGTTTCGGTTTCAAAAGGTCCCACACTGATATAATTCGTGGATAAGGTGATAAGGCTTCGAAATCCACTCATCCAATAAGTTTTTGACATGTGTAGTTCATAGATTTTACATTATCTTTCCATTTTATTTAAATCGTCAAATAATGATGTCATCGCTGCATCATTATTATGTCATAAATAATTTAATTTATTTAATGTCTAAAAATTATAAAAACAAATACTATGATGTAGGAAATATTTTTATCTTTCCAATTAATATTTATAATAAAAAAAGATGACTTGTATAACCCCACGTAAAAATTGTTTTAGTAAAACATATCATGTTTGTGTCAATTTTATTTTTACATTAAATAAAATGTTATTTATGTCATTTCCCAACCAAAGTGGATCCATGGGGTCCCCAAGTTGATCCATGGCTTGTCTTGGTCGGCCATGATGCAACCAATGAGGGTAAGACATTTGTCAAGCTCATCTCATTTTATTAAAGGATTATTTTTACCTTAAACTACACTAATTACCACTAATCGCGATTAAAAACTTAATAAGTTACTATTCACCAAAAAATTATTTTAATCTCATTGAACCACATTTTACTTCTTAATGACAACCATGTATGTTGGATTTTTGAAAATCAAAACACAATGATGGCAAAATTTCATTTAAACGGAAAATTAGTTTTTATAAGTACCACTTAGTGGTTTCACTATTCATCAAAAATTGAAGTTTTTCAGAAAAATCCCAAAAAATCACCCTAAGCTATATTTGATATTCTGAATTCAAAAATGAAGTCCATTTTACAAAATTCAAAACATATAAGTCACATTAATTAATTTAATAATTAATTCCCGCTGTCATGACAAATAGCGTGTTTTATGAAACAATAAGTATCAAAAGATTGACACTAGTTTAAGTCTGATTTCAAAGTGAAATTGATTCCAAGGACCACTATTGGATTTATTGGTAAAAATATTTTCTAATTTAACTTTAAAACCAATTCAAAATATAATCTAATCATATAAATAAATTAGATTAAAAAGTGGTTTTGAATTAAAATACAACATTTTACACTATTCATTAAAAAAAAGAACTTTATCGGAAAGATACCAAAAATTTACAAAAAGTAAATTTTGATGTCCCGATTCTTAATAAGAGTTTTATTTGGTCCAAAAGAATTTTTAAGAGTGAACAAAACTATATTTGATGATGGTTCTCCATCAAAAGATGATAAGTGAGCCTTTAGTGAAAACTAGGGCATATACGCCTAAAATTGAATTCTTTCCGTATTTTAAGCATTTATCTTTTATTGTACAAATGTAAAAATATTTAAGAACATATATAATCATATTTTAGTTATTTCTATCCATTCCCTCCATTACAACGGTTACATGTTAACTACCATTTAAAATAATATTATTTTATTATTGGAGTGCAACGTAAGATTCCCAAGAAACTCGTTGTTGCGTGTTGGGTACGCCATCGAGCATAGCGTCCCCCTTAAAGTCATATTAATATTTTATTCACAAATACGGATAAATATGAAAATGTCATATTCCTTATTTACCTGGGGTGTTACATCAGGACGTCAAAATTATCCAATGGTGATTTTTTTATAATTTTCTGAGACAGTCAAATATTTGGGTAAATATTAAATATCTTTTAAATATATAATATGTTTTATGACATCATAATGACCCAATAGTGTTGTAATAAAATACTATAATCCTTATGTTCGGCCAATATAGGTTTTAACATTAAAATAATGTGATTTTGGGTTTGTTTGACTTACTTTTCAAAGCATTAATGGACCCCTCAAGACTTATTCAACACCTGACCTTTTTAAATTAATTTCCATGGGAGTGTGACTCACCTTCACATAAGCAACCCTAATATTTTAAGAAGTTCAGACTTTTGCCTTAAGAAATATTAATTTCCTCTTCCCTTTTCGAAAAACCATTGGCAAAAACCATGGGATGGTTTGTGGTTTGGATTAATTTAATGTAAGGGGACCCAAACCAAAATAATAAAGAATTCTCTCACCTTTCCTATATAAACCCACCCAAGCTCCCACTTCCTCCCCACTAAAATACTTTGGAGTTCTTCCAAACTCTGCCCAAATCTCTCTAGAATCCTCCCAAGGTTCCCTAAGCTCCCAAGAAGCCTCTCACAAGCCTCTCTCTAGCCATTGGAAGCACACTTCCAAGTAAGGGTTTTTTCATCCTTTCTCATTTTTTCCAATTTCCTTTAAGTTGTATTGCCCTTTTAATTTCAATTATGAATGTTGGGGTATGGTTTTGCACCTCCCCTATACTGCCCTCTTATTGTTTTAATGATTTTATAACCCTTTATCTCTCATTAAATTCCTCCCATGTACACCCGTTACTATGCCGAAATTCCGAAAGGAACTTTTCTCTCTTCTTTTACATTCAAGAAATAATTTTGTATCATGAATCTAAATTCCATTACAATTTTTGGGACATGTATCTATATGACCTCTTTACTATCCATTACATATAAATATGATGAGGAAACCCTTTCTCTCTCATCAACCATTTTTATGAATTCTTATGTCACACCGTTACGCTGCCAAAATCGCACTGATTTTCTAAGCCAATATCATTGTGTAGTGGATACCATGCCCATTTCTCCATCGAGGGTATCCACCTTTATGCACCTTTAATTATTGATTACAAAGTTTCATGTATGAATTACACATTCCTTTATCATGTAATAAATGATTATATTTTATGAATCCATGTTTTATGATCCATGTGGAACACTTATGCATGAAATGAAATGTTTAAGAAGGGTGCGCCCTTATAGCACTCCAATGCATTGGGTAAAGTATAGTATCATGATATGTCATGTGAAATGAGTGTTGAATCATGTTAATTCAAATGAAATTAGGGTTTACTCGTGATTTATGTGTAATGAGGATTTACTCATGATCCATGTGCAATGATCCTTGGCTCATGCTAATTCCATGTTAAGTGTTATTGCCACATTTCAATGTTATGATTATCATGATTTATCATGCCTTTATGTTCATGTTTTTTTATGATCTATTGATATGCCCATTTTCTAATAGGTATTTTACTCCTCATGTTATTCCATGTGTACTCCCTTATTGGGCTTTATAGCTCACCCTTTTTTTATGCATGTCCTTAGGTTATCCCATGCAATGCTAAGTACGAGGGAATGTAGTGGTAATATAAAGAATGTTTTCAATAAAGATGTTGTATTTCATGTCTTAAGTTTTTATGTAATGATCCTAAGCCCAAAAGACACTAAACCTCTTGATCTTCTTGTTGTGTCAAGTGAAGTTTTATGTAATAAATCATGGTTAAGTTTGTAATAAATGCAGGGTTGTCATAGTTGGTATCAGAGGATAGGTTTAGTTATTTTTGGGATTAGGAAACCCTAGTAAAGCCTTAAATACAAGACTAAGTATAATAAAAAAATCCCTATGTTTTGGTAAGTACTAAGTAAGTGGTTTATCAAACAAATACATCCTTGTCTGGATACAAGAAGGTAGGGGCGGCTCTGGCACAGATGTATCCTAGGGGTAAAACCCGAAATCACCGCTTTGAGCAAGACTCGAATGGGAACTAGTGCACGACAATGGGCCTTGCTGCACTCTTGGTTATGACACTCCTGGGGGATATGTTTTGATAAATTCATAAGCTTAGTATGATCACTTATTAAGAGAATTAATAAAAATTCCCCTATGAATATATGTTAGAAAGTATATCATGAAAATCCTAGATTGAAGCTCATATACTAATGAGTTAAGGATATATATGTTTATTTATAAGTCATAAACTTTTGTATTTGGATTACCCTTTATGTGTTACCCCTAACTTTCCTTTTATTCCAGCCAATGGTCGGTAATAGGAGGACTCAGGCTAACAACCGTTGTGAAGATCAGTGTGATGATTGTACTAATGAGATGCCCAATTCAATGGGAGCGGGAATCGCAAACTTTTTCATGATTCCCTCTCAGCTAACTCATGTTTTGAATAGAAACATGGGTGAAGAGGAACATTCAACCCTACCCCCCACCCCCCCTAAGAAAGAACAAGTCGCTATCGAGAGCTTCATGAGACAAAGGCCTCCTACTTTTAGTGGATCATCTGATCCCATGATCGCTGAACAATGGATCAACTCCATTGAAAAGATATTCTCCATCATCCAATGTTCTGAACAAGAGAAGGTTCTCCTGGCGGCTTATCATATGGAGGGTGAAGCTGATCAATGGTGTACGTTGATCAAAAATACGAAGCATGAGGAGGAGATCGAGGCATTGGAATGGAAGGATTTCTGGAAGATATTTTTTGATAAATATTTTCCGTGCACCCTCCGGCATAAGATGGAAAGGGACTTACTTTCCCTCAAGAAAAAAGTTGAAGAATCTATTGGAACGTACGAGGAAAACTTCACGAGGCTTGTACGATATGCTTCCGGCTTTGTCATTACCCTCGAATTCAAGGTTTACCGCTTCTTTGATGGGCTGAAGCCTAGCTTGCGGAAAGAATTAGCGATCTGTGACTTCGACAGCTATGAGGAAATTTTCTGATGTTCCCTCAAGGTCGAAATGGTGATCGAGGAATCACAGGGGTATCATGGGGACAAGAAGTGTAAGGTGTACATCAATGCTGGTGGTCCGATGGATAAATCCAATGGTTTTAAGAATATCCAGCACCCCGGTTTCCAAAAGTGTGGAAAGAAGCGCCATGAAAATTGCCTTAATGGTACGAGAAAAAGATTCAAGTGTGGAAGACAAGGGAACCTAGCCGTTAACTGTCGGAAAGAAAGACCCACGACTGTAACATAGGAGAGGAACGCTCCGTTCGAACCTCAACGCGTTGTTCAATGCTACAAATGCAAAGAACCGGGTCATTTTGAAAATCAGTGCCCTAATCCAAGGGTTTTTGGAGACAACCAACAACCTCCAAGGCTGCAAGGAAGAGCTTTTGCCATCACTTCTGCCGAAGTGGACCCCAACAATGAAGTGGTGATAGGTACACTAGTTATTCATTCAAGAATAGAGAACGTAATTTTTTATCCAGGTTCTACACATTCTTTTATATCTCTAAATTTTAGTAGAACAATCACAGCACCACCAAAAATCACAGAATTAAAGATGTCAGTGAGTACGGAAAATGAGGCAATCATTGAATCCCATGAATATAAATCCTCTTCTGTTATAATCTGTGGATTTAATTTCCTGGAGAACCTTGTCATACTCCCTCTGGTGGAATTTTATGCAATTATTTTCATGGATTGTCTTTCCTTATACAGATCCAAAATAAATTGTCGGTAGAGGGAAATCACACTCCATGCGGAGAATCAACCCCTGATTCTTTACAAGTGTTAGGAAGAAGATGAATATCCTTTAGCTCCATCATCTCAAGCATTGATATTACTGCCTTATGAGCATGCATATCTGGCTCAGATGATTGAGTTCAAGGAAGAAACCATGCTTGAAGAAATGCCTATTGTGAGGGAATTCGCTGAAGTGTTTCCCAAGGAACTGCCTGGTCTTCCTCATAGAAGAGATGTTGAGTTCTCAATTGAACTTATACCTGGGGCGCTACCAATATCCAAGACTTCATATAGAATGGCTATTGTTGAGCTTGAAGAGCTGAAGAAACAACTACAGGAGAATTTGGATAAAGGGTTTATACGCCCAAGTGCTTCACCATGGGGTGCACCTGTCCTCTTCGTCAAGAAGAAGGATAGGTCAATGTCTCTTTGCATTGATTATCGTGAACTTAACAAAATCTCGTTAAAGAAAAAGTATCATCTCCCAAGAATTGATGACTTTTTCGATCAGTTTCATGGAGCACAATACTTCTCCAAGGTGGATTTGCGGTCGGGATATTATCAAGTAAGGGTGAAGAAGGAAGATATCCCCAAGACTGCTTTTTGTACAAGATACAGGCACTATGAATTCATAGTAATGCCTTTCGGACTCACCAGTGCTCCAGAAATATTGATGGACATGGTGAATAGAGTCTTTAGAGATTACCTTGACAAATTTTTGGTAGTCTTTATAGATGATATTCTAATATACTCCAAAACCAAGGAGGATCATGAGGAGCATTTAAAAATTGTACTAGAGACTTTGTGAAAGGATAAGCTCTATGAAAAGTACAGCAAGTGTGAGTTCTGGTTGAAGGAGGTCTCATTCTTGGGCCATATCACCACAAGCAATTGGATATCTGTGGACCCCTCCAAAACAGATGCAATTGAGGGATGGCTGAGGCCAACATCAGTAATGGATATCTGTAGCTTCTTGGGGTTAGCTGGATATTATCGACGATTTGTGAGAAATTTCTCACAATTTTCTAACCCTCTTACCAAGATAACTCGAAAGGGAGTAAAGTTTGCTTGGAGTGATGAATGCGAAAAAGCTTCAAGTAGTTGAAAAGGAGGCTTATCACTACGCCCGTGCTCACTTTACCCAAAAGTGGGGAACTTTTTGTGGTATTCAGTGATGCTTCAAAGAAGGGATTAGGCTGTGTGATGATGCATAATGATAAAGTGATATCCTATTCTTCAAGGTAGTTGAAAATCCATGAGCAAAACTATCCAACGCATGATCTGGAGTTGGCGGCGGTGATCTTTTCCTTGAAAATATTGCGGTATTATCTCTATGGAGAGAAATGTGAGATATATACTGACCACAAGAGTCTTAAATATATATTCACACAGAAAGAGCTAAATATGCACCAGAGAAGATGGATAGAGCTCATCAAGGATTATGACTGTTCAATACATTACCACCCTGGGAAATCGAACAAGGTGGCAGATGCCCTAAGTAGAAAGGACCCATCAATTCTATCAATGATGAGAATTGAGAAGGATCCAATCTTCTTAGACTTGGTGAAGATGGACGTGGGAATCATAAAGAAGGGAACATCATCAATCCATTCACAAATTATTCCTCAACCATCTCTTTTGGAAAGGTTAAAGGATGCTCAAAAGGATGATGTGGGAATTCAGGAAAAAGTGGAAGCTATCAAAAAAGGGAAATCCTTAGAGTTTAATGTTAATGAAGAAGGAATTGTGCAGTTTGGGAAAATACTATGTATTCCATCAAGTCCGGAGCTGAAGAAGGATCTTTTGGATGATGCACATAGTTCAGATTTCTTTATTCACGTAGGGAGAACAAAGATATATCGAGATCTCCGAGAAAACTTTTAGTGGGATAATATGAAGTAGGAGATCACTGAATATACATCAAAGTTCCTGGTGTGTCAGCAAGTGAAGGCAGAGAGACAGAAGTCTAAGGGGATGGGGAAACCATTGCCCACACCAGAATGGAAATGGGAGAACATCACCAAGGACTTTCTCACAAAACTTCCAAGGACATCCAAATGCAACAATGCAATCTGGGTTGTTGTGGATCATCTTACAAAGAATGCACACTTCATTTCTATTCGGGAGGATTTCTCTTTGGATCAACTCGCACTGATGTATATCAGGGAAGTGGTAAGGCTGTATGGAGTACCACTATCTATTGTGTCTTGCCGAGATCCAAGATTCACCTCTATGTTTTGGAAGAGTCTTCAACATGCTCTGAATACTGAATTGAACTTCAGTACATCCTATCATCCTCAAACTGATGGCCAATCCGAGCGGACAATCCAACCACTTGAGGATATGTTGAGAGCATGCTCAATGGACTTTAAAGGAGGATGGAATCAACATCTTCCTTTGGTTGAGTTCTCTAATAATAACATTTTCCACTCGAGCATTCAAATGGAACCATATGAATCCCTGTATGGGAAAAGGTGCAGAACACCAGCATGTTGGGATGAGGTCAGTGAACGTAAGCTGCTTGGACCACAAATGGTCGAAGAAATGGTGGAGAAGGTGAAAACCATTCAGCAGCATATCAAGGTAGCCCAGAGTCGATATAATAGTAATACAGATAATCGTCGATGATACCTTGAGTTTAAAGTTGGAGAAATGGTGTTTCTTGCAATATCTCTGTGGAAGAAGGTCATGAAGTTTGGAAGGAAAGGGAAGTTAATTCCAAGGTACATCAGCCCCTTCGAGATTCATGATCGTGTCGAGGTTGTGGCCTATCGACTAGCACTTCCACCTTCCATGGCCAAAGTACATGATGTCTTTCATGTATCCCTTGTAAGGAAGTACATACCGGACCCTTCACATGTACACTCTTCCGAGGTGGTATAATTGGAAGATGATCTTTCTTATGAGGAGCAACCAGTGAAGATATTAGATCATAGATAAAATGTTCTACGAAATAAGACAATGCCCCTCATCAAGGTGTTGGGGAGAAATGACAAGTTTGAAGAAGCAACTTGGGAATCATAGGATATGATGAATCTGAGTTACCCGCATTTGTTTTAGTGTGGGAAAGGGAAAATTTTGAGGGAGAAATTTCTTAAGGGGGAATATTGTAATGACCCAGAGTTTCATTAATGGAAAATCCCTCTTGATCGAGTTAAATGTCTCTTTATGCAAAATATTTTTTATAAGATGTCAACTTCTTTGGTTTTATGTTAATAATTTTGACCGTTGCTAATATATTCGTTGAACAGTGATCACATGATTAGTATAAATATAGGACTTTAACAAATACAATTTACTCAAACAAAGGAAGTGATGGCCTCATCCAGTAGAATTCCCCATACGAAGACCATTTGTCAGAGCTCGGAAAAGAGGTGGAATCTTTCGGCTTCTCCCTTGACCAAGCCCAATATGAGCTTCATCATGTCAAGCTCGAACATGACCGTCTACGGGAAAAGTTGAAGTTGATAGATATTAACACTCAAGCGATGTTAACCGAGCCACCCCAAGAGTCTATCACCATCGCACACCTTACCCATAGGTATTATGCGGCTCTTTTAAGGGGTTATTTAACAAATAAGTAGTACTATGTTCATGTACATTATTTTTTTTATATAATAATGAATATAATTTTTAGTTATTTTTGATACATTGTAAATAGTTTTTAAAGTACAAATGGAGTTTTTAGTTATTATTTAATTTAGAAATATATTTTATTAAATTAAGGGATTTTGAATTAAATAATATTTTAATAAAATAATAATATTATTATTAATTTAATTTTTATTAAATATAAATGATCTTATAATTTTATGAATGCAATTAAAATGTTTATTAAGGTTTGAAATCCATTTTTGCCAAAACCCGTGATTTTTCAATAAATGTCGGTTTTTACATGAAAAGTGAAAATTAACATATTTAGAAAATTATTTAGATAAAATAAATGTTATTTTTGGAATCAGGATGTCGAAATTATCCAATGGTGAATTTTTCATAATTTTCTGAAATAGTCAAATTTTTGGGTAAAAATTAAATATCGTTTAAATATATAATGTGTTTTATGAAATCATAATGACCCAATAGTAATGTAATAAAATACTATAATCCTTATGTTCGGACAATATATGTTTTAGAAATAAAATAATGTAATTTGGGTTTATTTGACTTACTTTTCAAAGCATTAATGGACCCCTCAAGACTTATTCAACACCTTGCCTTTTTAAATTAATTTCCATGGGAGTGTGACTCACCTCCACATAAGAAACCCCAATATTTTAAGAAGTTACGACTTTTACCTTATAAATTATTGATTTCTTCTTCACTTTGCCAAAAACCATGGGCAAAAACCATGGGATGGTTTGTGGTTTGGATTAATTTAATGTAAGGGGACCCAAACCTAAATAATAAAGAATTCTATCACTTTTCCTATATAAACACACCCAAGATCCCACTTCCTCCCCACTCAAAGCATTTGGAGTTCATCCAACCTCTTCCCTACTCTCTCTATAATCCTCCCAAGGTGCCCCAAGCTCCCAAGAAGCCTCTCACAAGCCTCTCTCTAGCCTTTGGAAGCACACTTCCAAGTAAGGGTTTTTTCTTCGTTTCTCATTTTTGTCAATTTTCATTAAGTTGTATTTTCCTTTTAATTTCAATTATAAATGTTGGGTTATAATTTCGCACCTCCCCCATACTTACATATTATTGTTTGAATGATGGGAGACCCCTTTATCTCTCATTAAATGCCTCCCATGTACACCTGTTACTATGCCGAAATTCCGAAAGGAACTTTTCTCAATTTTTTTACATTCAAGTAATAATTTTGTATCATGAATCTAAATTCCATTATAATTTTTGGGACTTTTATCTATATGAACTCTTTACTGTCCATTACATGTTAATATTATGAGGAACCCCTTTCTCTCTAATCAACCATTTTTATGAATTCTTATGTCATGTCGTTACGCTGTCGAAATCGCACCGATTTTCTAAGTCAATGCCATTGTGTAGTGGATACCATGCCCATTTCTCCATCGAGGGTATCCACCTTTATGCACCTTTAATTATTTATTAAAAATTTCATTTATTAATTCCACATTCCTTTATCATGGAATAAATTATTATGTTTTATGAATCCATGTTTTATGATCCATGTGGCACACTTATGCATGAAATGAAATGTTTAAGAAGGGTGCACCCTTATAGCGCTCCAATGCATTGGGAAAAGTATAGTATCATGATATGTCATGTGCATTGAGTGTTGAGTCATGCTAATTCAAGTGAAATTAGGGTTTACTCGTGCTTTATGTGCAATGAGGATTTACTCATGCTCCATGTGCAATAAGCCTTGGCTCATGCTAATTTCATGTTAAGTGTTGTTGCCACATTTCAATGTTATGATTATCATGCTTTATCATGAATTTATGTTCATGTTACTTTTATGCTCTATTGATATGCCAATTTTCTAACATGTATTGTACTCCTCATGTTATTCCATGTGTACTCCCTTACTAGGCTTTATAGCTCACCCTTTTCTTATGCATGTCCTCGGGTTATCCCATGCAATGCTAAGTACGAGGGAATGTAGTGGTCATGTAAAGGATGTTTTCAATAAAGATGTTGTATTTCATGTTTTTAGATTTTATGTAATGATCATAAGCCCCAAAGACACTAAACCTATCTATCATCTTGCTGTATCAAGTGATGTTTTGTGTAATAAATCATGTTTAAGTTTGTAATAAAAGCAGGGTTATCATAATTCCTTTGTCTCTCAAATTTAAAACATCAAAAAATGAGAAGATTAATGACTATATTTCTTGGAGGAATGGTTTTCATTACCCATTGAACTAGCATCATCCCTAGGAAGAGTATTTGGAAATCTATAGGGAATTTATCTTTTAGAAGTTAAAAATGAACCTCATTCATTTAAAATATATCGGATGACTCTAGCAGTTCACTCGGGTGTCAAATATGATGAACTATTTCAACCAAAAGACAAATAACATTCCTTGGATAATTTTTATAGTTCATGGATTGATGATTTTTAATTCCTAATTTACCTATATGTCAGTTAATATAACCCAAAACATCTAAAACTCAAAATAACACCCAATATAAATTAGTACATACCACTAAAAAACTATAGTAGAAAAAATTTTCATTGTCATTAATTGAAAATGATATAGGAATATACCATATAATGATCAAAAGAATAATGTTTATTCAATAAAAATGAGAAGGTTCCATGATACGTCATCACAACTATGGAAAATAACATTGTAATGTTTATATAGACTAGTTATCCAAATCATGAGGACCTCAAATACAATATATGTTGTTTCCCCTTCAATTGAATATTTGTATATTCCATCTAATGTAGCTTCATTAGTAATTATTTAGTAAATAACTGACCCCATTTTCCCAGTGTCGGTGACTTATTTTATTACATTTCTATACAAACAAGGAAGTCATATTTCAATGGAATTAATAATTTAGTAGTTTTGTAAAACAAGATACATACATAGGATCAACATTACAACTTGAATGGAAATAACTCTATATAAAAACTTCTTTTGAATCACACATAATCTCTTATATTATCCTTGCATGCCATTCAAAAAATAGTTATCCACAACCTGGGGAAAATAAAACATGTGAAAGTGCTGACCTCATATCCTCAATAAGAGTTAATAATACATGGTAAGAATATTTAAACATAAACACTAGACATAAAGAATAACTAAAACTAATTCCATTAAAGGTATAAATGAGCATCAAATATAAGAAATAAAAACTACTTAAATAATGCCATTAAATATAACCATGGAAATTATACTAGTCAAATAATCACATGGACTATAAATCAATAGTTTCATAATAATATAATGCATAATTATTAACATTCTAAAATAGATCATCAATGCCTCATCCAGGACGTCTGAAAATTATTAAGGCCCTTGAAAAAACTATATCTGAAAATGGGCAAGGTCTCTACCAAGTCCTTATCTATTTTGTCTCATGATAGCTACTGATGACTCAAGGGGATATATCAATCCACACCCAAAAATTACTAAGTCTAATTAATTCTTAATTTGAATGGGGATAAACATAAACAATATATACCTTCATATTGAAACTAGCATATGAAATTTAAAATACATACCCAAACAAAAACACTAACCATTTAGAGTAACATGGTAAATGATTTCAAGATAGAACTTCCATATTCAAAATAATCCTAAACCATTCAATAAAATATGGTAGATTATATCAGAGATGATTTTTCCAAATTACACATAATATTCCACAAGAGTGTTGAAATAGAGAGAATTATTCTTATAATTCATTGAGTAATTCATGAGATAAATACTCTTTTACTTTGAAAAAATAGAACTTTTGGAAAAATATTATAATAAAACCAGAAATGAAATAATATAGTTTTCTAATAATAAAATGATTAATTTTAGAAAAATAATGATTTCTAAAAATAGATTATTGTCTTCCCTTGAATGTTGGTAAGAATTCGAGAAATTCAATTAGATCGAGCTTGTATTTCGGGAATACTTTTTGTAAGCTCCTTTTAAAACATGTATATATTCATAAAATAAATAATTATTTTGGTTAGTACACAAATATATAACATTAAACAGTAATTTATGATGAGTAAATATGAATAAATAAAAATTTAATTGAGATTAAGTGAGACAAATAGTAACCTGATAAAAATAGAGGTTTGGGTAGAAACCCCTGACATTATGTCTGAATATGCTCTACTTATGAACTTAAAGTCCTCGAATCTGAAATTAGACAAATTAATTAAGGAACTATTATACATTTATTTGATTTAATATAATATTATATAGTTAATTTATGGGTTTTTTGGGTTAAGAGATTTAATATGATATTTGTGAATGCTCGTTTAATTAGTTTTCATGTTTAGTTCCATTTTATGGAAGTTAATCTAAAATAAAAATTGAATTATATAATTGATTTTATATGTTAATAATTTTCATAGATAAGTTTAAAATATCATATAAGTCATTTGGTTACTTTGGGTAAGGATGAATCAAGATATAAAATTTTAATGAAAAATGCTTGGAATAATTTGGTGGGTTTTTAATCACCACGAACTCAATTTTTATTAAAAATCAATAAAATTTGTCAAAAATGATTCCATAACATTGAATAGGATATATGATTTATATTATGATTCTCTTCAACCATAAAAACGGTCTGATTAACATAATTGAAGATGATAATAGATGTTGAAAACTCGTTATCCTTGAGTGTGATAAATTAACACATCCCAACTTTTGTGTTAATTTCTTGTATAAAAGGTGCAGAAAAGAGAGATGATGATGAATTATAACATTATCGTAACAAAGTTCTTGTATATTTAAGGTAAAAGAGTTATCATAATATTTTTCGTAAAGTAGGTGATGAAATAAAAATAATTAAATGAACACGAAACAAAATAAAAGAAATGAAAAGAGGAATTTACATATTGAATCTATCTTCCATGATAGCCTCTTTAGGGGGGATGATTTTGTCTTCTGAAGAAAACAAAGGATGAGGGAAGAGTGGAGGTTATTGGGAGGTGATTTTAGAATAATTTACAAATTGAACAAGGCTTAAAAGGAGTGAAGATAAGAGGGAGTAGGGTGTTGTTTATAGTGGAGAAGAGGAGGTTTTCCTTTATTTTAATCATTATTTTATTATTTTGCTTTAAGAAAATTATAATTCATGATTATTTTGACTAAAATATATATATAAGTTTATGTGAGTTTAAACCAATGGTTATATACATCATCCACGACAAAATCATGATGCATAAATTCAATTATTTAGCATATTTTTTTAATTTTTTAATTTCACTATTCACCAATAATTCCTGTATATCGGAAAAATACCAAAAATTCACCCAAACCATTTTTTGATGCGTAGAATTAAAAATGAACTCTATTTTATTGAAATATTTTTCAGAATTATAGAAGTTAAATTTTGAAATAAAATAATTACTTAATTGAGAGATACATATTTCAAATTTAAAAATGATTTATAATCATTCATATATTAACAAAGGTCTCATAAAATAATCCTAATTTCAAAGGAAAACCAATTATTTATTTTATATTACATTTTATGAAAATGTTATTTATTTTAAATAAATTTATTCATTTTAAATTTTAATTAAATATTTATCACTCATAGAAATATCAACACCTAATTATTAATTTTTAAAATATTCACCTCCATTTATAGGGTGGATAGATTTTTTTATACTCACATGGGTGAGGTTACTATTCAAAAGGGTAAATTAATATTCATAAGGGTATGTTTCTATTCAAAAGGGTACATTACGATTCACCAAAAATGTATGTTGATCATACCAGAATTTACATTTCTTACTAAATGTAACTACATATGTCATGTTTTTGAAATTCAAAATACAGAGGTGGAAAGATTTTGTTTACTGGCATGGTTTTAAAAATATGGTGTTTTTTAGAGACTCCGTTTTTCATGAATTCAATATTAAATTTATTTGTAAATCTTAGGGTCTTACATTCTCTCCTTTAATGAAATTTCAACCTTGAAATTCCAGAATGTTACCTTATAAACTTATTTGGCTATGTTATCATCATATGATACATTTCCTCCAACTTCACTTATTAAATTATATGATTTTCCAAAGTATTGTTACCAGCCGAGTCGTCTGATTCCTCAACACCTGTTCTTTACTATCCATAATCTTGATAGGATATTCATAGTAAGATAAGTTGGGTTCCAATTCTATAACATCAAAAGTGAGGACATGTGTTGGGTATGGCTTGTAATTTCACTACAATGAGACATGGAACACATTTGTTTACTTTTGATAGGCTAGGAGACATTTAAAAACAATAAAAACACAATTCAAATTTTTTCAAGAATTTCAAAAGGGCCAATATATATGTGGATCAATTTCCCTTTCCTCCCAAATCTTATAAAAACCTTCAATGGAGATTCTTATAAGAAAACATGATATCTCGCTTGAAATTCCAATTCCTTCCTTTGATTATCATAAAAGAACTTTTTCATAATTTTAGAATCTTTGGTATGGCTTTGAATAGTGTTTACCTTTGTTGTTGTTTCCTTCACAAGATCTGGACCCACTAGCTTCCTTTCACTGACTTCATATCAACATGTTGGTGTATGACATCTCTTTCCATAAAATACTTCATATGGTACAATTTTAATCCTATTATGGAAACTATTATTGTAGTAAAGCTCCACCAAAGTTAAATACTAATCCCACATACCTTGAAAATTAAGAGATCAGGATCTCAACATGTCTTCTAATGTTTAGTTAATTCCTTCTGACAGTCCATCATTTTGTGGGTGATAAAGAGTACTAAAATAATGCTCAGTATCCAAAGAATTATGAAGATTTTTCTTGAAATTATATGTAAATCATGGATCACATCAAAGACAATTTAAAATGGTGCTCCGTGAAGTCTGACAACATCATTAATATTGACTCATTCAAGGCACTCTAGTGGAAAAGAATCCATTGTATCGAAGAAATGTGCAGATTCCGAAATTCAATCAACAATTACCCATATTCTATCATTAATTCTTCGTTTTTTGGGTAATTTAGTGACAAAATACATTGTGATGTCTTCTCATTTTCATATATGAAAAGATAGAGGTTTCATTACTCCATTATAATGTTTTTCGTCAACATTTACTTTTTGATAGACTATACATATTGATACACAATCTGTAATTTCCCCCTTTATGTTATCCCACCAGAAATATTACTTAAAATCACTGTACAATTTATTTTGACTAGGATGTATAGGTAAATTCAAAATATGTGCCTCATACAATAACTCCATTTTTGTTTGGTTATAGAGATAACACAAATACACTTACCAATCTTTAAAAATTCCATCTTCATATATAAATTATTCAAACTTCCCATCATTCATGGAACTAATTTTCTTTTGAATATTCTCTTCATCTAGCTAAGAACATTTAATTTATTCTAACAATGGTTTTTAGGAAACCAATTGAAAAAGTAATGAAGTTTTACTTTTTTTATGATTCCCGCATACATCCTCCTAAGATCCATGTTCACATGATCTTTGCCAATTCTAATTTCTTATATAACTCCATGATCCTTACTACTCAATGCATTTACTACCATATTTTCATTTCCTAGGTGGTAGTTTATGGAATCATTATAATCCTTGACCCTCTCGAGACATCACAATTTCCTCATGTTGAGTTATTTTTGTGAGAAGAAGTATTCAAGATATTGTTATCAGCATGTATCTCCCATTATTCACCATAGAGATGATGTATCCATATCTTTTGAGAATTTATTACAAATAAAAACTCCATATCATGAGTTGGATAGTTTTGTTCATGAAGTTTAAACTGCCTCATTGTATAGGCAATAACTCTATAATTATTCAGGAGGACACATCCATGTCCTTTCTTTGATGCATCACTGTATATCACAAACCCATCATATCGCGATGGTAGAGTTATGATCGAAGAATTAAATAATCAATATTTTAATTATTAGAAACATTCCTCACATTATTTTTCTCATAATAACATAACCCATTTATGAGTAAGATTGGTTAATGGGTTGGCTAATCGCGTGATGTTATGAATTAAACACTGGTAATAACTTTCTAATCCAATTACTCTATGTTCCTCATATATGTTCATTAGTGTAGGCCATTCCTGAATAGCCATTGTCTTCGCAGGATCACTGAATATTCCATCCTTGTAGATAATATGGCCATGGAAATAAATAGATTGAATCCAAAATTCAATCTTTCTAAAGAAAACCTATAATTCATTTCTTCTAAGAGTCATTAGAATAATTTGAAATTTATTTTCATGATATTCATAACTTTTGAAGTATACCAAGATATCATCAATCAATACCACATAAAATTTATCAGGATATTCCAAGAAATCCCAATTAATTAGATCCATGAATATAGAGGGTTCATTAGTTAGGCCAAAAGTAATTACTATAAACTCATAATGCCCATACATGGTTAGAGTTGTTTTCTTTGGAATATATTATAACATCATATTCAAATGATGATATCTAGATAAAAGGTCAATCATTGTCAAATATTGGGATCTATGATGTTTATCGAATAAATCATAAATGGGAGGTTGGGGATACATGTTCTTTATTGTTATATAATTGATCTCCCGACAGTCAATTCACATCCTCATAAGTACATATTTCTTATTAAGGAAAATAACATGGGCTCCCCACAGAGAAACACTATGGAGAATAAATTATTTCTCACAAAATTCCTCTAATTTATTCTTCAATTCAAAAAATTATAATTTTTCCATTCAATAAGTATTTTTTGATATAGGTCTTAAACCAAGAATTAAATCAATAGAGAACTCAACTTCCCCCTCAAGTGGATGTCTAGTTAAATCCTCTAGAAACACATCAACATATTCTTGCACAATATATATGTCTTCTATTTGAGAATATATTTCCTCACCCATAGATATTGTGTTCTTTTCCTCCCCAATAATTAGATTCAATAGAGCTACTGGGGGTGGATCTAGATGAGAATCATATGGTGATGTTTCTAACATAAATAAATGGGATTCAACATCTTCATCAAAAATAGTAACATCCTTCTTCTCAAAATAAATTTTCATATCATAATTTGAAATCAAATCCATAATGAGGACTATATCAAATTAAATCATGGGTATAATGATAAATTCAAATATAAATTACATTAAAATTCCATAATGTGGACTTAATAACATATCTTGGCTGCAATAATACGACCCTTAGGTGTTTTGACTGAAAACTCATGTACTAAATCCAATTTGAAATATCTAATTTTTAGGGAAAACTCGGAAGATATAAAAGAATGTAATTATGTAGAAACAAATAGCACATTGGCTAGGTTTGAGGAAACGATTACTATACCATCGACCACTTCATTTGGATCATCATCCCTGGCAGTTGTGATAGCATAATCTTTACCTTTCTTCCTTAGACTTTTATGAGGCCCATTTCATTGACGGGTTTCAAAATCATTAGCATAGTGCACCATATCCATAAAATTATAGCATTGACCATTGATATATTCATTTTTTTCTGGAAATAACCATAATGATGGCATCTCTATCAACAATAATAGTGCACACCTTATCTTTTTAAGTAGGAACCATAGTGTTTCCTTCCCCAAGTATCACATGTTAAAAAATTCAAATTTTTATTCTTCCCTTTATCCATTCTATATTCCACCACACTCTTCTTCTCTTGTTTCCCCTAAACATCATAATACTTAGAGAATTCTTTCACCATCTTTATATCACTTGAGAAATTTTCTTCATATGATGTGAAATTTAGGAAGGCTAGTTCCCTTCGGAGGAATGGTTTTAAACCTTCATTGAATCAATCTATCATGAATCTTGGATTATTTATATATTCCAATACATGGCTTGATAACCTTGTATTGTTTGATTCATACATGGATACATTTTTACCCTCTTTCTATCTGAGACTCAAGAATTTACTCCAAATGTTCTCTTTGTTCGTGAGGGAAAAAAATTTCTGGGAAACTTTCCTTCAAATCCATCCATTCCATTTCTTTTATTTATTCATCCTCCTTTGTGTTTTGAATTAATGACCACCACTTATTTATATCTCTCTATAGACGATAAAAATCCAAGACAATCTTTTGTATTTCGTTATATCCCAATGTGATAAATATTTTCTGTAAAGAATGTATCCACTAGTCCTCTATGAATGGGTTTGCAGTCCCACCAAATTATGGAGGTTGTTGTCGCATTAAGAGATCTAACATTGCTCCCCCACATTGTAGATCAGGATTCTCCATACAGGTAAGGCTATTTTTTATGACTAGAGTTTTTTGTACCAATAAAGTTATACGTTTCTCATCACCAGTCGTAAATCCAAATCCAACATCATTATCTTGAATATGAGGGAAATCCTTACATGGGATACTGGTTCTCATGTTTTTTCCATTCATTCCAGTAAGGGCCATTTCTAAAAAATGGAATACACAAGATTATGTTATGAATGATAATGGATAATCTCAACATAGAAAAATACTTTACATAAATTGAAATCAATCCCCTATCAAATCTCATAATCAAGGTTTCATTGAGGAAATATTTATTTTTACTTTCTTCATAATGGTTTGAAAAGAATATTTGAATTATCCTAAGAATATACCATAGGAGTGTCAAAATAGGTGTGTAGTAAGGCTCGTGGTCATGTACCAGGATAACTTGGGTCAATCATGAAACTCCTTGTCGTAGTTTTTACTCCTAGGTGCATATATTCCAGAACCACATCCAGTTGTATTATCTATAAAGGGGTGTATATTGTTGAAATATAGACATAATATATTCCTTACCAAAATTCAAGGATGTTCTTGTATGTTTATCATCAATGACTATCTTAGGGTTTTGTTCCATAATCTACATTATTTAAATCTAGTTTCCATGTATTCTACTAATCATTCATTAATACAACTGTAAGGACTCGACCCCAGTTTCTAATATATAGTGCCTTATTTTATTAAATTTTTATATAAATAAAGAATTTGTATGCCTAAAGAATAGATAGTTTAGTATCTTTGAAAAACAATGTACATTCATATGTTTAAAATTACAACTTGAATGTAAATACATCAATGTAACAACTTCTTTTTATTTACACATTATCTCCTTGATTGTCCTTTCAATTAATTCATAATATGCTTCCTAACAACACAGGGAAAACAAAAAATGTGAAAGGGGTGATCTCAGATGCTCAGTAAGGGAAAATAATACAGCAGAATAAATTATAAACATAAACTCTAGTCATGAATAATAACTAAAATTCATGGATTTAAAAATATACTTGATAATAATATCGAAGGAAAAAACTAAGTAAACAATGCCATAAAAATAACAATGGGTATTCTACTAGTTGAATAATCACATGTACTTTCAATCACTATGTTCATAATGATGGAATTCATAAATCTAGACATTCTGAAATATAACGTCAAGGCCTCATCCAAGATATTTCAAAATGATTAACACCTCAACCAAAACCAAATTTGAAAATGGGAAAGGCCTTTGCCAAGTCCATATTTGTTTTGTCAAATGATACGTACTGATCCATCGAGGGGATATATCAGGACCCACACATCATGTACTATGTCTAATGCATTCCTTATATTAATGGTGACAAACCAAAATAATATATACCTTAATATTGAAAATATCATATGAAATGTAAATAATTTAACACAATCAAAAAGAGTAATAAGGTGAATGGTTTCAAGATACTTCTTACATAGTCAAAATAATCCTAAACCATTCAATAAAATAAATTAAATGATATCATAAAATATTAGTCCCAATTACACATAATATTAAACAAGTGTGTTGGAATAGATACAATTACTCTTAAAAAATCATTGAGTAATTCGTGAGAGAAATTGACTTCTATTTTGAAAAGAAGTGTTATTTCAGAAAAAGTATTTTTATAATACCATAAGTAAAAGAATATTGTTTATAATAATAAAATGAGAATTTTTTAAAAAATAATGGTATTTAAAAACATATTATAGAGTTCCCATGAAAATATGTAAAAACCTGAGAAATTACCTTCAATCTAGCTTGTATTTCAAGAATACGTCTTGAAATATCCTCTTAAAACATGTATCTTTCTATAAAAGAAAGAATGATTCTAGTTGGTACACATATATATAACATTAATAAATAATTTATGATTGTTATAAAAGAATAATTAAAAATTTAGTTGTTATTAAGAGAGAACAAGAGTAACCCAAAGAAAATGGAGGTTCGGGAAGAAAACCCTAACCTTAAGTCGGAATATGTTCCTCTCATAAATTTAAGGACCTAGAATATGAAATTATAATTATTAATAACTTAATTAAAAACATATTAGAAATGTATTTTATTAAATATATTTTTAGTAAGTTCATTTATGGTCTTTTTACGGGTAAAGAGATACAATATCATCATTTGTGAGTTCTTGTTTCATTAGTTTTCATGATCATTTCCTTTGAAGGGAAGTTAATGTAAAATAAGAATTGAATTACAGAATTGATGTAATATTTTATTAATTTTAGTAAAGATGGATAAATGTTCATATAATTCATTTGGTTAATTTGGGTGAGGATAGATCATTAGGTAAAATTGTAATGATAAATGGTTGGATTAAGTTTGTTGTTTTTCAATCATTACAAATACATCTTTTTTATAAATTAATACCATGTGTACCAAAATGATTCTAGAACATTAAATAAGATATATTTCATATAATAGAATCTGGTTTGATCTTAAAAATTGTTTCATGAATATAATTTCAGAAGAAAATAGAATTTGAAAACTTGTTGTCTTTGAATGTGACAAATTAACACATCTTGGGTGGTGTTTTAATTTCTAGTATAAAAGGACATGAAATGTGTGATGATGATGAATTATTAAATTATTATGAATAAATTATAGTAATTTCAAGGTACTGTAGTTATCATAAAATTTTTGTGAAAGGAGTTGATAAAATAAAAACAATGAAAGGAACTTGAAAGAAAATAAATTAAATGAAACGAAGAATTTACACATTGAACCGATCTTCCTTGAGAGCCTCTTTAGGATAGAGGATTTGGTCTTTTGAAGAGACCAAGGGATTCAAGAAATGGGAAGATTATTGGTAGGATATTTTAGTATAATATATGAAATGTATTAGGCATTGGGGGAGTTAATAGAAGATGGGGGGAGGGTTGTTTTTATAGTGGAGGAGAGGAGGGTTTTCCTATTATTTTGATCATTATTTTATTAATTTGCCACAAGACTATGAATAATGTTGATTCTGGTGACTCCAAACAGTAATAAGTGAATGTGAGTTAAAACCAATAGTCATTTGAATCACCCATGACTAAATCATGATGCAATATTCATATATTTAGAATACTTCGTAAATTATTGAATTTCAGTATTCGCCAAAAAATAAAGTCTTTTCGAAAATAAAATAAATTCACCCTAACAATTTTTTGACATTTAGAATTAAAAAATGAACTCCATTTTATCAAAATAATTTTATAAATAAGTTAAATTTATTTTATTAAATAAATAAATATTTAGTTGAAAAATACATATTTTAAATTTTAAACTGATTTTATAATATGTTCAAAAAATAACTGAGGTCACATAAAATTATCCAACAATCATTATAAAACAAAATATTTATGGAAGAATAAATTTTATGAAAATTATATTTATTTTAACAAAATTTATTAACATAAAATTTTGATTAAATATTTATTACTCGTAAAAATATCAGCACTTAGTTATTAATTTATAAAATATTCACTCCCATTTATATGGTTCCTAGATTTTAGTTTTACTCACATGTGTGAGGTTACTATTCCAAAGGGTACATTACTATTGATAAGGTTATGTTACTATTCATAAGGGTGTGTTACTATTCACCAAAAATTTATGATGATCCTATCAAACACTATATATCTTATTGAATCCAACCTTGTATGTTAGTTTTTTGAAATTCCAAATAGGGGTGGAAAAATTATGTTCACTCTCTGGGTTGTAAAAAGTGTTTTTCGGTAGAGACTCAGGGTTTCATGCATTCAATATTAAATTTATTTTAATATTATTATGGTGTAACATATATCTTATAAGATGTGGTAGATTCTAAATTTTCTTGTTAGGACATCCACTAGTACATGTGGCTTGGGGTTCTTTTACATTACAATAACAAAAAAGATAATGATTGGATGATCTGAATAATATTTCATATAAATTTGATGATTGGATAAGAATAATGATGATCATGCCTTTCATGTATATCTATATGGAACAAATGAATCATCTTGTTATCACCCCAAATACCTTTACGATCATTGTATTGAAATTATAAAAAAAATTCATCAATGAGACAATATCGTTAGTATGAACCAAACCATTATAATAATTGAAATGATCAACATGATGAATTCATGATAATCCCAATTCCTGTTCAAATTATCCCAAACATTATTCCCTAAAAACTATATAGATAGTAAATACCCTTCCAAATGGTCCATCAGGGATCATCCCATCCCATTGAATCATTTTATGATAATATGTCTATATATAGATCATTCAACATAATTCACCTGGTGAGTCCCTTATTCAATAATGAAGATACATATTATCTAGAATTACCATATCACAATTGGGGAGATGGAGGAAGAGTTCATTGATGTCGATGGGTCTATATGAGAAGAGGTTTATATGAGCCTCAACATTCAGGTTATATAACTACTGATACCATATATACTATTTAGACCATGAGATAAGAACTCCTGAAATCTCAATAGGTGAACTGGAATACTCTATAACTATACAAGGGTTATTGAAGACCATTAATATATGAACAATGATTGGAAAATAAAAATATTTAAACTTAGAATCAAAATCTGTGGAGGTCTGATTAACTATACTCTTAGATAAAATAAATATGCCAGATCTTTGAATAGGAAATGCAGCCACCTAAATAAATAACCTCAACTACCAATCTTCATACCATGGAATAACATCATATATGTTGGCATTGGCCTTAATTTTAGAAGTGTCAGATATTGAAGTAGTTTTTTTAGATCTGAGAAAATATTCTAATTCATGAATCCATTCATGTTTCAAAGGTGGTTCAAGATGAAATTGTTGATTCTCTACCGATACATCTAGTATTTTAAGTTGAGGTTATATTCACTAATGTATATCATGAAGAGTCCATCTATATTGACCTTTGTGCTTTCATTTGATTCATATATCAATGCAAGTGGACCACATAATTTCTAAATACTTGATCCATGAATATATATATATATATATATTATCATTTTTTTTCATTGAAACCTCATATAGTTATCCGAACAAAACATACATTGATATTACATTATTTTAGATGAAAATTCAAAATATTAAAAAAATTACATGCCCAAGGACCATAATAGTTTAGGGTCTTTGGGAACCGCAAACAATATTGTCTTACCTGGTAAAATATCACTAATTTTCCAACCCAGATCATCCACCTTAGTAATTATAAATAAAATCATCCTATATAACCTAGTATATCAAATATCATATACATGATTCATGGAATAAACATTTGAATCCCGTAATACATGAATCGCAAGGGAATAACGATCATAATCCATGAGACAATAACATTTGAAAAAGATATAGAATATATGGTCTACATATTAGAAAATAATATCCAAGTAAAGGCTACCTACTAAGACCTTAATAACATGTTTGGAATGGGGTACTCATTCATGTACCTACTTTGATCTTGGAATTATCTCTTGTGTACCCTCTTGTTTTAGGATTGGGATACCCCCTCATGTACCCTGGTGTTTTGGGATTAGGATGCTCTCCTGTATACCCTCTTGTTTCTAGCTTCGGATGGCCTCCCCTGTACCCGTTTTTTCATGTTTGGGATGAAATCCTATATATCCTATTATTGAAGCCCTGGGATTCCCTCATGTGTACCATCTTGTTTCAAGAATTGGATTCCCTCACTTATACCCTCTTGATTAAGGCTTGGGATTCCCACCCATATACACTGTTCTTTCGTGTGTGGGAAGTCCTTTTGTGTAACCATTGAGTTAATATAAATATTATCATTACCTAATTCATATTATGAAGATATATATCTCACCAGTCAAATAATGGAATCACACATGGGTGTGCCACAATATAACATAACATTAATCACACCATTACCCAAAAGGGATGGGTTTCATAAAAATCACATCATTACACATTAGAAGAAATGAGTATTATAAAAAATTAATCATATTCAAACATATAAAATAATAAAAGGATTCATAATCATTTGATCATATGATATCCTATAAAAGGATGCATTATTCATAATCGTTTAATCCTGGTATCACTCGTGGAAGGAAAACGGTTTTCATAAACAACTTTTCATATTAATATAATCCATTCAAAGAATAAAAAAAATTCAGTCCTTAGAACATTTCTATGTAATGAATAAACAGTATAAAAGGATCTTAATGTTGAATGGTAATGAAAATTAAATACTAACTGAAGCATTTATTAAGGAAACTAACCGTTATTTGAAAAGTACTAATAAAAAAATAATTAATTTCCGAAATCATACTAACAAAATTCTACTAAACATATAATGTAATATATTAAAATTAATTTAAATAATATATTGAGAAATATATACTTTCCACAATTAAAAACACTTTTTTAATTTCAGAACATTTTGAAAATTATTTTCTATGAAAATAAAATTGAAAGATTGTAAACGAATCTTTAAAGTCCATTTGATAACAAACTTTTAACATAAAAACTAGGAAAAACAATTTTCCAATGTAAAATAGTTTTATAAAAAATGAATATATAGAATACTTGGAAAAATATTTTCTCAAAATATAACCTTTTACATATTCCAAGTAAGCTTCAATGAAATGATGGTCATTACTATAGGTAAGTCCATACATGTTGATCATTCCTTTTGAATCGTAAAAATTGTACAAACGATTCGTGGTATGAAAATTAAAAGGAGATTAATTTTAAATAATTTTTTATAAAAAATGTATAAATTGTGTAAAAATTTCTTTTTCAAATAATTGTAAAAAGATGAAAATATTTTTAGAAAACATGGTTTGGTGAATAAAACAAATTTCATACCCAAGAGGGAATAATGTCCGATTTTACTAAAAACACTTTCCTAATTATCTAAAGTAACAAATAATGGGAAAATGGTACCAATACATTAATATTTCATGGTAACCATAGTATAAAAATATAATAAGGGTTCATGATAAATTAATTGTATGATTCCATCAATGGAACCATAATAAATATCATCCTTAATAAACAATGAGATTATAGTAATTCCATGTTACCACATTGGTAATTTGAATCGTAATATTTTTGAATGAATATAGTTACATGAAGTTGAAAATTTCATTAAAATAAATATTATCATGAAACAACTTGTAAATGGGTAGTGTATTCACCTTTTAGAATAATGTAGGTCCATAACATGGAATGTGTTTCAAAAAGGTCATATTGAGACACAAGTACATTACCAATTGGTAACATTTTAACCATAAACCCAATGAAAGAGAGATCATAAAATATATAAGTAAATAATAATAACTTTAATGATTTTAATAATATAATATATTCAATGGATGCATAAAAAATACAGAAATGAAATCCGTGGTGAATAAGGAAAAAGTCTCGCATAAATAAAATTTATATGAGAAAATCCATACCTTAAAAATTTACATTATTCGTACACAATAAAACATCTTGTATAATTAATATAATGATATTATAGATATACCATAGGAAAATAATATTATATATCATACCATATATTATTTTATAATTTCTTTATATTATCCACTTACTATCATTTCCTTATTAATATTACGTTTCAGGTAATATCCGCTTTGTTTTTTTATATGTTTTGACTTGTTATTTTTAATAATATTACATAAATAATTGTTTATTTATTTCCTAATTGTGTAAAATGAGAGAAATATAATATATACTTTATATACAAATATTTATAATAATTGGTAAAAAATATAAATATGAATTTGAAACCATCAATCATGGAGATGGTAGGTTGTATGTATGCATTAATGTTGTTTCATTTTTATTGTTGAATTGAATGAAATAAAGTAAATGAAATATATGAATATATATTATCAATATATTATAATTATTATATTATATATTATATATTTTTATTAAAAACATCATTAATATAATCTAGTTAATGGGTGAATGATTTACATCTCAATGAAAAGGTTGTAGTCCACACGTCCTCAAATGAAGTTATCATATTTTCACAAAATAGAAAAGCATGAAAGATTGTTTTATATAATAATTATAGTAGAATAAAGAGATAATATATATAATATATATCATATAAAAATACTATTTATTCCATATTTACCTACCATAATAGGTTATAAAGTAAAAATTAAAGACGTTGTTTTGTGAGGCGGTAGTCCGTCGTAAATTGGAAGGGTAAGTCGATTACCAATTTAATGGAAGCGTGTGTTGTTTTAGGTTAAACCATTTAAATTAAAACATATCAGTATATCTAAGAATCATATTTTATTATATAATCATGGAATAAGAATAAATGAACTGGTGTAGAATGAAATAAAACTGAAATTCATGTTGGAGAATCTTACCTCTTTTTTGGGTAACTTTAGTTTCTTTTCACGAATGGGATTCCTTCTTGGAAATTATAATAGTCGTGATATGATTAATTTATGGATTTGGTTAGGATATTTGGAATGTTTTTTTTATATCCAATGGGGCTTGTGTTGTGTGAGGAAGTGAGGGGGTGAGTTCTCCTTTATAGTGCATGAGGAGTGGCATTCTTGTAAATATAAAAATGGACACACTGTTTGAAGGTATCCTTCGAATCATGTGCCTCCAATAATTCTAAATGTTGATAAAATATATTATATCATCGATATATGAAATGAAAATTGATTTTTTGAAATTTTCTATGTTATTTGGAATTTATAATTAATGTTTAACCACTAAGTATCTCGTTTTTTTACTTTAATTACTATATTTAATTTTAATTACATTCACTGATCACCTTGGATAAAAATTAATTTCATTTTATTATAAATTGTAAATTATTCATATTCTAAATATGGAATACATTTTTCAAAATTATATCCATATAAGTTTTAGAAATTAATTTTATATAAATCATGTAGATGGGATGAGACGACAGAATTTTAAAGTGAAAACAACCAAAAGAGTGAATTTTTTAAAATATATTTTCGATGTGATATTTGTTAAAATTATCTTACTTGGATTAATATATGTAAAAATTATCTAATTTTACATTAAAACTAAATTAAAATATAATATATCTATTATAATAAATTATCTGAAATGTAATTTTTGAATTAAAATTCATCATTTTCACTATTGAGCAAAAAATGAAACTTCTGATAAAAATAACTAACATTTAAACAATTTTAATTTCGATATTGGTATTTAAAAAATTATTTTTAAAAAATATATAATTATTAATTTTTAAAAATATATATTTAAAATATTATCACCCATAAAATTTCATAAATTACATTTTAGAAAAATACTTATTTTTATTCATAAAATTGGATTTATTCTAATCATATACATACCAAATGAATTGGATGAGTATAAAAAAATATTGATTGAATATAATATATATAAATATATTATTTAAAATATTAATGAAAATGGTGTTTTTAATTTAATGAGATAAAATTTAGTTTGTACATAGAAAAATATTTTTCATAGAAATGTAATTTTTTTATTTTCATATAGTAATTACACTAACTTTTTCGATTTGATAACTGAAGGATTCCTTTTATATAAATGTGTAAATAATAGTTTCATAAATTAGATAATATTATTTTTTACTTCCACTCCAATTTCTTAGTGGAGTCCATAATAATATTTTCATAAAATTATAAATAGATTTTTGTAGTTTGATAAAACATGGACTTTCATGTACTGCATGATTTCAATGGAACTCGGTATTGTGAGTAACACAAGCCAAACATAGTGTCTATTGTAACCCAAAATAATCTATGTGTTGTGTGTATTATAGTATTATCGTGGTGGTCTGTTAAAAGAAATCCAATCTGAGTGCTTTCGTATAACACAAGAAATTTTTAGGGTTGCATGGAATTTCAAATATTGAAAAGATTATATCATTTAAAAAACAAAAAAAATCAAAAAATATCAGGTTGTTGCACCTGGGACATATTGTGGTTGATTTTATCCCACTACACTGATAATCCATGTGTATGAGAAAATGGATAAAATCCACTTGTTTTAATCAAGATCCATGACATATTTAGGTAACCTATTTTATTTTTGAGTTAATAGTTGTTCATTAAGAAATAGATTTAAATGAACCATTATTAAAACAAGGGATCCATTCTAGTGTTAAGGTACCCTCATCATACACCTAGTTTCTCAAGTATTTTATTGATGTATATTATGGATTTATACATGGTGATGGGGCACATAAAATTAAAAAAAAACTCTATATAAGAGGTCATATTGTATCGATGGGAGGGAAACCCACCAGTGATCTATGATTTCTTTAAAACCATTACTTGTAATAGTTTACTAATTTTATATTTTACATTGTTGTTGGATGTATATAGTGAATAGGTATTTCTCATCAAGTAAATAAATGGAATCACACTATATATATGGATTAATCACGCTATATAAACCCAATCATATATTACAAATGACTTTATAATATTTTCATCATATGATGGGTAGTAAAAATTCAATTGAGAACAACCACCTCTTGTAGATAGAATGAATTCTGTGATATCATGGGATATCTATCAGGTTCCTCAGTATCTCTACAAGAACATTGTCATAACTGATCTCCAATTATAATCAATGCAACTAGGATTGTTGGACCAAGATGATATGAATCTGAGGATAAAAATGAAAACTCGAGGTTTGGGATAATTTTAAGACATCATCATGATATTGGTCACATCTATCGTTTCTTGTTGTTTGGATGATAGATCTAATCCTGGTAACAATGATGGTGACCCATATGAAAATTGTATTACTTTTTATCCTAAATATAAGGTGTCCACATTATCACTATATGGTTTTGAGAATTCCCCCATCATTGGAATAAATAAAAAATTCCCAGTTTCATCTTCTGAATCTCATGACGTTGGTACTTATTATATAGAAAATGATAGTAGAGAAGAGGAATAGTATATCTAGGATTCCCCTAAAAATGATGGCCATAAAAATGTACTCTTAGGACTCAAAGAGTCCTACTCATCAATCACAGATGATATAAATTTCCACTTGTTTCCCTGCAAACCAAAAATCATCCCTTTATCAGCCACATCCACTAAAATTGATGTAGAGGACAAATAAGAATAAAACAAATGAGATCACATATATACCACTCCATCATTTGAAAAAATCATTTCCAACACCATTGATGAACTCAGATTGTTGAATTTTTGTATAAAGAAGACCCACAATCATCTTTGACATATGCTTCCATGTATTACAACAAATATGAGACATATAGATCTTTCCTAAAAGAAAGTTAGGATGTCCCCACATAGATTTTTACAGAATTTACTTAAATTTGTTTTAATTTTTCCACCCCACATCTACGTATGACTGATGATCATCATGACTATAAATATATTTCAAGGATAACTAATTCCTCTTATGTTTCCACAGTTATTGTTGAATTCAAAAAACTCATCAATGAGGAATTCATTTAGGAAGTCTTATACCCAAATTGGCTAGTTCAATGTTTTCATGTGATGAAGAAAAAAAGGAGAATACAAGTTTCCATGAACCTTAAAGATGTCCACAATAATTTTCAAAATAATTATTTCCTTGTACCGATCAAATGAATTCTCATAAATTCATCTACTTGTATCTAAGTTGTGTCATTAATAAAAGTATATTTTTGTTAAAACAGTATTATTATAGCCCTAGAAGATTAGAATTACAAAACACTCAGGTCTCCCCATGGATTGTATTATTAGCATGTAATGGAATTAAACTTAATGATTTTTTGAAACCCCATATCAATATATAATTTATTATATCATCAATACCTTTTTATGGAACCCATGTAATGTTATGTCGATGAACTGATATCAAGTATCAGTAATTATATGATAATATTTCCAATAAATAGAATGATTTTGAAAAATTGCAGAATCAAAATTGCAACATCCATGACACAAGAAACCTAGATAGAGTAAGTGTTTGTATTTTGAAATAATTTTATCGATATTTTTACATAATTTTATAATTTTAATTTTAATTTTAAAAATAATGTCATCAATGAAAATTTCTAAAGGTGTTAAAAGTTAATTTTAATATAAAAAAAAATCATGAAAAATAGTTTTTTAGAAAATTATTATTTTTAATTTTTATTAATTTTTATGATATGTTTATCATTGATATTGTGTTTGAGGAAATAAATTGTTTTATTATAGTTTAAATTTAATGTATGAGCCTCTCATGGAAATCCAAAACTAAATCTCTTTTGAAAACACTTTATTTAATTATCATACAGAAAATTCATTTTTAATGAAAGTATCATATTAAATAATTCTACAATTGTTGGACATATGATTTTTAAATTCAAATAATAATATGAAATTATTATATTTGTTCCATAAATTCATATTTTATTAATAATTTTTTTATAACTATCATCGATATTCTTATAAAATGGTAAATTCATAAATAATAAATGTTTCTTTGCAAAGCATATTTTTTTACTACAACCTGAATTTTTAGAAATCTCTAATATATTAATACTAAAATAATTTTGATACGATGAATTAAAAAATTATTTTTTTTGTCCAATTAAAAATTATTAAATTATGAAAATAAAGAATGTCATGAATAATGTCTCTTTAAGTGGCAAATCGTGTGACAGTTAAGAACATGGTGTGTAGATAATACAGCATAGTCTCAGGTGTCACAACCACCTAATAATGAACAACTTGAAATATGATTTCAAGGTGGAATCTGGAATGTTTCTTGGATTCATGATATGAAATCATGACATTGAATTATATCCCCAATATTACTAAGGTAATCCTTAACATGCCACCTCTTAGAATTCTAATACAGTTCAAAGGTCAACACAGATACCATTTTCATATTTGATTCTTTATATAAAAAAATTTATACAAGATCCCACCCCTTAAAAAGATCATTAAGATGGGTTTCCACAAACAATGGGATGTTTATTGTTAGGAAATATTGAATAATATCAACTGATATATCTCAATCAGACAAATATTGATGTCACATGTTAAAGGAAGTACACTTATTCTATCCACTGAATATTTAGAGATATGACATTGTTCCATTATCATGTAGTGGAATGATGATATGAAATATCTATTTCATCAATAGACTCACGATGAAATTTGAGACATGATATTTTAACAAAGAGAATTATTTCCCTATAATGATATTTAGGGTTTAAACATTTAGACACTAGTAGAAACATTATTTGGTATAATATGTTTCTCATTTGAACATAATAAAATAAATCCTCAATCACATGATATCGACGGAATGGTAATCATGGTGGATGTTAATTCTACTAAATTGTTTCATTAAATCAATTCTACATAATTTAGTCAATGATAAAAAATTAGAAGATTTTATTATAGAAAAAACTACCTTTGAAAGACACATATGGATATTAAATCTTCTGATCAAGAGTTACTCCCTATTAATTATAGTCCCTAGATCTGTGAGATTTATTTTGATGGTTCTTCCATAATTCGTATTATAAAACAAATGGAAACCATAAACACAATAAATTTTTATTATGGATTATCCTTATTAATACAGAAAATATCACTTTTTTCAAGTTCATTTGTTTTATTAGAAGGATTAACTATCAATGGAGTGGAATACCATGCTTTAATTTAAGTATTAGAAATTTATTTTTAGGTAATAATTTCTATAATATATATAAAGGTTGATTTTTTAGTTGGTAATAAAAAAACCTAATAATGAATAATCTGTTATGAAAGTGAAATGTATTCCCTTTCTCAATTGGGTAAGAGGGTTGATATTAGAGTTACCATTGAATCAAGACTATCGCATGTCCCACATTTGAAAAATGATTATGAAAATGCATTGGATAATGCATATATAGTGATGGAATATATATACCACGAAGAGACTACCATCAAAATTTTACACCACATGGAAGTATCCCCATCGATCGATTTCTTAATGAAAGGGATATATGAGATAAAAATAATTGATAAAAAGGAAAATCCATTATAATCACTAAATTATTACACAATTGGATTGATTTACCCCATATTGGAATACCTATAAAGAAAATATATTATATACCAGTTGAGTCTAAGAAGGAATAGATTTAATGATGGGTGGTAAAATTTATCCACTATTTCATGTCTAGTTCTAATAATATCATTTATAAAATAGGCAGTGATGGAGATATCCGTGGATCTGTTGAAGGTGTAAAAACCCCCACTGTTATGTAATAAGTCCATGATAGTTCATATAGTTCTCATCATTCAACTAATATGCTCTATCATAAAATAAGGATACTTGGTTATATATTTCCCTTGATAGAGAAATAATTCAAGGAATTCCCTAAAAAATGATAATCTTTCGAGAAAAATCCATATTTATATAATCAAAATCCTACATTTTTTGTACCCTAGTAAATATTATTGGTCATTTTTTGAGATGGATAAAAGATATCAGGGGACATACCCCATGAAATGTCCTGGAAAAGTAATGATATCCTATGTACCACCAACTTCATATCCATGTGGTTTAAGGTTATATCCATGAAGAAAATCAGAAAAAAGTATATCATCGATTTCTAGAAGAATAATATTATTTCCAAAATTGTTTCCACTCACATAATATTGATAGATGAGAACATAAAACTATATCCCTACATGTTGAAATGGTTATATCAGTAATACGATATTTAGTTTATCTACTCATCTCGTTACCATGAATTGAAGAATAGAAAAATAGAGGATTTAAGCATGACTTCATCTGACATATCCATCAAGATAGTGGATAAATGATATCTCCTTGTCCAAATAATCTCTTCTATGTGTTGTGGTCTTACAGTAACAAAAACCACATGGCTATGAAATTTACCACATATTCATATGGTACTATTTTTTTGAGTGGGTTACCATCACCAGACACAATTATATAATTTTATATTTATTATGTGTATACATTTAGATATTTGAATGTGTTTCTCTTACTATCCTAGTATGTATAATTATACATATACTATTTGTATGATAGTGTGTTTAGATTATATGTTATTTTAAAATGTAATATAATATCTCATATATAATGATAACCTCAAGATGCTATAAAAATAAGAAAATATATATATATATATATATCCAATTATGAAGAAACATCATACTGAAAAAATTAACATTTGACAACCATCTTCTAGGGATCAAATTTGATGCCACTACTTCTCATGATGTTCATACATGGTGATATTTTTTTTAACCAGAGCAATAATCTTCCAATTGTAACACATTATGTTACATGTGTCATTGGTTTCTCTTATATACCACCCCCATGTCGTAGCGTAGACTCATTCACAAGACACACTCCATGGATTAGCCTCAATTCTATGCCATGATTCAAACTTATTGCATAGGGATGGGAACATAAAGGCAATCTTATTTGACATGTACACAAGGGGTTTCATCAAGGCCTAAGCTATTACTCTCTCACAACACAAGAAAATGTGTGAAGGTAACATCAATCACACTTACACATCATAAACAAAAATTTCCCATGATGAATTCTAAGGAATGAAGTATGGCCTTTTCCCCAATCCATTACAATGAACCATGTTTAATCTTACACATCACCAATACCAAAATATCCTACCCTATACTATGGGATATGCACTCTCTCTTCTTAGAAATCCAAAAATTAATGGTAAAGAAATTTGTTGTGGTATGATAAAGAAATAATGTGTCAATCCATATACCTCTCTTATAACTCATAGAAAAATCCTAAATCACTCAAAAACTATCAAAAAAACATGGTAATGTCAAGATAACTCAACATTAAATAAAATTAAACCAAAGTGGCATTGGGTTGAAATAGTTATCCATGGTATGAAACTCTCTCCCACCATAATTTCACCAGTCAGAATGAAAGGGAATTAAATCTAAAACTACCACAAAATAATTCTTGTAGTAGGTGGAATGGGATGACTAAAATCATTTTGGAGGGAAATAATTTCCATAAAAACCACATTTTTCTATAAACTAAAAGGCCAAAAACCGCCTGAAAAATAATTTCTCCAAGAACAACAAAAGTATTTCCAATGATCACAGAGAAATATGAGTGTAGAGAAACACTGATATCACCCCTTTATTTATAATTCATTTATAATGGTGAAACATGTGGAAATTTATTACTATGATAGAACTATTATCATAAGTAATATGATCTATTACCTCACAAAAGGAACAGGATTCTCAGGCCTAAAATATTTATTAATCATGAGGTACTGACTTCAGTTCCCAATATGATATGTATCATAAATTAATCTCTAGTATCCACAAATGAATCTCATCACAAAACTACCAAAATCATTCAATTAAAAAAAGGAAAAAGTTGTACTAATAACAAAAAACCTACTTATACAAATTGTTTCCATAACTAGGTATCTAAAATCCACATGGAAAAATTAGGGCTTCAACAATAGAACATCATCTAATTGAAAAACCAAAATATTAAAACTAAAACCCTCTAGTGTTTTCAGAAAATAAATAATGTTCCTAGTTACATAAGAATGGATCCAAGGCCTTAAATGACATTATATCATCAATCAATCCAAAAAAACGAAACCACCTCCCACAAAGATTGCACGAAGAAAAAGTCCACTAACTGAGAAAAAAACGCACATCCATAACATTGAAAAAAGAAACACACAAAATACAAAAAGAATAATGTTGATAACTATTAATCTGATCCAAAACCACAAAAAAATATCTTTCAAAAATTATAATACCATCATAAGAAAGTACACCTATGGCCTCTTCTGATATCCCATCATACACAAATCTTTAAGGTGGTCTTGGAACATAGGATAAGGAGGAATATCTTAATACACAACAAACCCTATAATATAGAATCATTCTCTAATGAATAATATTTGACCAATATATGTGAAATTTTTAATACCACTAAGTAATAATGAAGGAGTTCTAGATAGGGTATTAGAGTAGAGAGCATTTGGTGCCCCATATCCTAATCAATGTCCTCGTGGAGTCATTAAGTAAATTATCTCCCCCAAGAAATGCAAGGATTAACCGTGAATATTATACACAAAGACATGATTTTATAATTCCTTCCTGATCATTATTGAAGAAAAAAATTTAAATTAAACTATTTGATAATATTTTAGGTTCATACGATAATAATTAATCAAAACTGTCTGACTACTAATAAAGAGAAAGTACCAATATAATTGTTTTTAAATATTCTCTAACATATAATATAAAAATACATTTACCAAATAAAATATTTGAAAATTGATTATCCATTATTTTATAAAAATCATTCACTAAAACATTCCCACTGTAATTTTAAAATAAACTAAAAATAGTCATTGTATAGTTATTTAAAACCCAATTTAAACTTTTTCAATATTAAAACACATTTTTAATTTAAACCTAATCATTTAAATTGATTTACATAAATGAGCAACTGAATTTTAAAATGCATCCTAAATTATATGAAAAATATACACTGAACGTGTTTTAAAGCAAACAACTCTATTGAATTTCCCATTTTAAAAACCAATAAAATATAATTTTCGAATAAAAAATTTTATCAATGTTTTCCCATTTTCATTAAAAAATATTTATTACCTTAATAAAAAAATGATCAAAAATAGTGATATAATAACTAGGAAATTCGTTTCCCACTAGGATTATATCCTCAATAAATCCCTCTATAATCCATCTGAACCAAGTGATAATCCCAATAGAATAAATATAGAATCAAAAGGTTTTAGAATAAAAAAACAAGGAAGGGATGTAGAGATGTGTGTGGGTTAGCCCCAAGGTTTTTTGGTCACACACCAACAATATGGAATCCTCGGGAAATATAATATTAGCATCTTGTTGATCTTAAAACCGATTTTCAGACCATGTGGACAAACTATATCCCATGTTCCACATTATTGTTTATCCCAAAATGAAATAATCCCCTAATTAACCTAGAAACACATCAATGATCAAAATTGTATCCTTACACATAAAAATATATTTTCCAATCATGAACAAAACTATTAAAAGATAAAACCCCAACATACCTTGAAAACACAAATATTTAGCTGCACTTTACCCACACATATGTCTCAATATTAAAAATTCATATCTCTATAAATATAATAAACATCAAAAATAAAAATATGATACAATTTAAAACATTGGTCATACTATTAACATATACTCTAATTCCATTTTTTTCTCAGACCAACAACATCACCCCTAAAATGGGAACTTCTACTTTTCCATGAAACGACTCGAATGAAAATCTCAATCCCCATGATATAAAAACTAGTTCTTAGGAAACTAGGAAGAAATATGTTGGAATAATTTCACCCACATTTGTATTTTAAAATTAAAAATTAATTTATAGAAATTCTATCATGGCCATTCCATACATGGGATATCCAGGAAATATGGAAAATAATAACCTTAATAAATAATGGATCTCAATGAGTTATAATAAAAATAATTGGTCAAGCCCAATCATACCCATATATAAACATTAACCTATAATAGTAGAGAATACAGTATAATTAATGATTATGAAGAAAAATAATGATATTTCATCATGGATGATACATCTATGTAAAAAATTAAGCAAAACTCCAATAAAATAGCTTGAGCACTACTATTAAATCTATTATCTCTCTCCACATGATATCACTCATGATTATGCTATAGAGAAATGAGAAACAACAAAAAATAATACATTTTTCTTATATATGAAAATGGAGCTAGATATACACATTCATTAGTAAATATATTGGGTGCAAGAAACATGTCCTATATGATATCAGCAAAGAGACATTATGATTACTTAAATTATATAGTTCATAATCACTATTTTGAAATACAATAAAAAATATGGATTTCCATTTTTAAAGAAAAAATAATTTCATAGTACATAATAGTTTCCATAAAAAAGATCCTCTTTCAAATAAAAACACCTTTAAAAACATTCAAAGTAATAACAAATTTTAATTTTTTAAAACAAATTTTAACATTTGTTCAAAAAAACGTCCAAAACCACTTGTAAAAATCATTTCATAAAACGAACCCACGCTAAAGTAACAGAATCTAAAATTAAAATGTAAATACGAGATCAAATAGAAAAAACAAATAATAAAGAGGTTCCCCCATCTATATAATAAAAATGGAATACAATCAATGAATTATAAGAATCCCATAAATAAACCAGAAATCAAGAGAATGTATCATTTACTACATCCAATGTACTAAGGATAGATCACCTAGAGATTATACTTCACTAATTATTATAGTACCATTAATTTTCAGAATGAATATTGAACAACTTCACAAGCTAGTTGAGGAACCACATAGAAAACATCAATAAAATGGCTAGTGGATGGAGAACCTCATCCCATCTAGGTTCACAGAACCAAATACCTGGTATCTATTGTAATTGAGGGTTCCCTAGACCCAACTAAAATGTAATTTTGATTAACATATCATGTATACAATTATGTATTTGTGATTTTTACATACCATTATAGTGTATAAGTTTTTGCATACACTATTAAATTGTAATTTCAATATATTAATTTCCATTTCATAATGTTATAGCAGATCACATGCTATAATGATAACCTCAAGATACTATGAAGTCAATCCTAAAAATTTTCAAATGGTCTAGACACATCATACAAACTAGGAACAGTTGACGTTTGAATTTTATGTGGTGGGGTTCATAATGTGTATTGGTCTTCTGATATGTTATCTTTATCAATGTATCCATTTCATGATGTAATTTGATTTTAGAAAAAAACTATGATAATGAAATCGTGGTGAGATAGATATTGTTATCCGCATCATTTATGGTATGGCGTTGGTTGAATGATCAAGATATGATTTTCCCCCCACAAAGTTAAGGAATTATAATATCTCTGGCCTGGATGATCAGGATGGTTGTAACTTCAAAAGTCCATGTCAAAACTATTTCATGGAAAATCTATCTAGTTCTATCACCAAACAAAAAATCTAGGAATAATGATTACACAATCATGAATCTTTCTTTATATAATATTTAAGTATAGTGAGATTATATTACACAGTGCATGTTTGTAGGTTGGTTGTCATTGATATTACTATATTTATCTATTAATGGGATTGGATGGGTTATTAGACTCAACTATTGTTATGTGAATATTATTCACTTCTATCAAGATAAAGGCCTGGAGGTTCACACATAATATTGTATTCAAGGGTCTACCATATTCTGGTGAATATGTATATTGTATATGGTGGGCCCATCACAACATCCATGTGTTGTCCAAGACATCGATCATCGATGAATAACTAAATTCATTATTACTCATGTAATGATTAATTGGGTTCAATTTATTTACTAAAGTTATATAAATTCTTTTTAAATAAAATGAATAATATTAATTGAATGAATATAATTTGAATATTATAGGTTTGTTTAATATTAGTGAGAACATTGAGTTGAGTTAATGACTTCGTTTTATCTCGTAGTATATTTAATATACATTAAATTTGTGTGATGAAATATAAATAATATAGTTAATGCAATTTATTTTATCATAATTATTAATTTATTGATAATTTAGTGGAAATTAAACATATCGGTGTCTTGGAACCCATTCTGGGTATTTAGTGAATACACTATAAAAAGTTAGCAAGAGGCTCATTCCATGTACTTTTCATGTATTTGGAATTAGAGCTGCTCTATATTCCAATGGTCTAGAGAGACTATGTGTCTCTCTCTTCATGCTATCAATCTAAGGTTCCTTAGACAGATCAAATGTAAGGGATCAAGGTGTTCATCGAGTCACAAAAGCATTCTTCATATCTCTGTGCTAGCACCTAGATTTCTATGAACGATAAGTGTATAGATTCTTGGATCCTGTGTAGATGGTATAGAGTGATTCAGCTTCAAATATTTTGAGCAATTATAGTTGAAAATGATCTTCAGCCATTCGATCATTAGTTTCGAACAATTCATGTGTTCATTTTATTTTTTATCTATGCATCATTTACACGAGAACCTCATACCGTATCAGGGATTAGATCTTCAATGACAACAAGTCTCGTTATCTTGATTATAAAATAATTCAAAATCATAGTCACACCATCTTCCATTGTTTACCTATAAAATTTAATTTGTATCATTGGGGTCATAAAAATTATGTAACCCAATAATAAATTAAGTTTAATTATAATTCAATAGAGGATATTAAATTGGTCCCAACGGATTTTACCGTGAGTAAATCCGAGGTTGTATGACCATGTTATTTCTATTTGAAAAATATATTATGGATAGCTTGTGGTTTAATCTCGGGTATTAAAATATTAGTAATATTTTATATAGGTTCTATAATTTTATTTATCGAGTAAAAATCATGGTGTTAGTCAAAAAGTAAACACCCGACATAAATAATTTCCACGCATTTGTGGAAATTATAATATAAAATAATTATAATTTTATAATGTTAAAAAATTATAATTAATATAATTTGATTAGTTTTAATGAATAAAAAACATATTTTTGAAAAATTTGGCTTCTTTTGGATAGTGTGGAGAAATACAAATAAGAAATAAATTTCGAAATTGGGGAGATTTCTGTAGAATAAAAATGTGAGGCCAATGTGGGATTGACCTAGTCTTCTAAAATAAGGGAGTTTTCTAAAGATGTTCACCACCCTATCAGTCACAAACTCAGTCCTAAGGGCTTCCATACAGATCTGACCACTGGATATCATTGACCCCCTCCTACTCAACTCTGGTCGGTGCTCTGCCTAGTATCCTCCCTCGGTAGTTAGGGTCTTCTCATTCTCCTTCATTTGGGACTGGTATCATACCATCTGCCTTACTTCACATTGTTCATATCAAAAGACCACCACTCCCTTCCAGAAGTCGCACCACCTCATGGCCCACCTCACCTCCTTTCCAGTGATGACTATCCAAGAACTAGCATCCCGCTTAGATCCTACAAGATAGACCACCCCAGATGTGGTCCATACCAAATCTAGTGTCTCCCACCCACTGCGGACCACCATCCTCACTATGGATCTAAGTGTGGCCACAATGGGGTCCAGTTTGAGTGCTGTTTTCATGGGCCATCCAACCAGTCATTGCATCCACGACCATCCTGGTGAACCTTCCCATCGACTTTACCTTGGCCACCATATGACTCCACCCGACCTATTTCCAAAAAATTAATATTTTGGATACAAGCCCCTCCACCGATGCGCCACATCTTGATGACCTAGATTCAATTGAATAGAGTCTGATCTCCACTATGTCCTGTGGAGACCACTAACACGAGTGCTAGGAAAACCACTTATTCTTCTGTTACAATTTTATCCACCTCGAAACGGGTCCAAGAGGGACTGACCATCCTTGTATGGGTCTAGGTGGACCCATCTAGTCTGGAACCACCCCAAATATGCTTTTCATAGTGCAAAACAGGTCTGTATGGGTTTGGAGCCACCGACATTGGGCCGACATGGTGTTTCAGGGTCGGGGTTAATTGAAATTAATATAAATAATTAAATATAATTTTATAATTAAATTATTTTAATTAAACTCATATTTTTTGATTTAAAATAATAATTTTAATTCCTTCGATAATGTTAATTTAATTTTGATATTAACTTTAATTAATTAATATATTAATTTCTTCGAATTAAAATTAAATTAAAAGGAGACAGAATATAATGAAATTATTCAAATTTAATTGATACATTTAATTTAACTAAAATACTAATGTATTTAATTTATTACAAATTAATTTCTTAGTGGAAATTCTTTTTAGACACTGATGATTTGTCAGAAAAATACATGCCTGTGTATGCAAGATTTACGTTAGTTGATTAATTATTATGAAACTACACCTGATATTTTTAAATAATTAATTAATTTAGATATCAATTGTATTTTCATTTTAATGAATCTGTATAAGGGCATGAACATCCATTTTTTCTGATATATGATTCACCCCTTTTCTCCATATCCTATGTGTGAGTACACTTGATTAACGAAGATGACGAATAGCATGAACCCTGCCAAGAAGAGTTGGTATGCCATGATGAGGATAGTGTAAAACACCGGAAATGAAAATTTAGGGTCAATTACAAACAATCAATAGACATACTGGATGGGTCACAGGCTATATGAAGAGTCAATCTACGACACTGTTATGTTAAACAAGATTGTTGTTTGACTATGATGTTTAAATGGATCAACCCGTTTTAGATTATCAACACCATTAACGTAGATTCTTTTCTTAATTCATTTTTTTTATTATTCTTATTTTAAAAATGATTAAAAGTAAATAAATTAATAAATAAGAAAATTGACTGTGAATAGATTCATGTAATTTATATTAATGTTTATTTATAAAAATGATAACAAAGAATTGACCAGACTGATAGTAATGGCTTACATCAATCAAGAAAAATTAAAAAAATCTATCACAAATATATTATGTCCTTAACCACCTTCCATAATTTCAATTTTAACAAAATTGTGTCTGGGGGGAGATCCTCAAACAAATTATAGGGTTTCTATTAATATCATATAGTTCTTATTAGAGTGATGGGTCAAATTATCAAAAATATTTGTAAAAAAGTATGCATATATATATTGTTTTAATAACAAAGGAAAGTGTTAAAAAAGTCCTGTTTATTATTTTATGAGATGGCATTTCACTGAATTGATTAAGAAATCGCGATTTAATGAAGTTGGTCATTCAATTGTTTACCTTAAACTATATGATTACTAGAATAGAAAAAGACTGTAAACTATAACAAGAAGTTCAAGTATCTTTTCCACAAGAATAATAAAGTGATAGAGTAATTCGATTCCAATATAGAGGCTTCTTACAATTCCATAAAATAGTGGGATACGTTTAATGAATTAATTTACTGAGAAATAATTTCTAAAACCCTAATCAAGTTAAATAGTATATACTTTTATATTTTATTTTTTGTACAAAATGGAATGTAATACAATAACAACAAAAAACATTGCAATAAAAATTGGACAAAGTCAATTACTTTTCTGGAATGATGTATCTTTTCTAGTACCTGTTTTTCTCACAATTCTGCTATATCTGAAATTCAATGTGTCAGTGTCTCAATACCTGTTAATCCACCTAAATATGTGAGGGTGTAAAAAATGAATACAAGAGACTCATGTATAACGAATATAATGATCATGGAATAAGGTTTTCTTTACCATCTGATTTCCATTCTGTTTACTAAATCTAGTCATGGATGATTTCACATGTTGGGTCATCTTTGGGAAATATTATAAGGAGAATGTGAAGACAGATATGAATATGGTAATGATTACATTTAACATGTGTAAATTGAATGATTGATCTAGATCATTTAGTGGTCCCTTTTTTAATCTTTTTCACCCATTTATTCTAGTTATCTTTAAGATAACAAAATGAAAAAGATGGAGGAAATGATTCATTACCATTTTTATAACGTTCTATAAGTACATATTGAACTAATAAAAACTATTATTTATAGTAATTATAGATATGATGTTGAAAGTAAAGGAGAATAGTCCAATTTAAAGTGTAACACTAAATGCACTTTCACAAAATCATTCAATGAAATATTTAATTAACCTGAAGTTTTATTTCATTTCATATTATGAAATTTTTTATAGAAGTTTAAACATAATTACCTGAGTACAATAAAGAAGTTCCTTACTAATCTTCAGTCAATATTCCTTAATTTAATTACTTTTTCTGACATACTACATGAGTTAAATACCACATGTTTATCACATATACATATCAAAATATAGTAACAATTTTTTTAATAGAAACAATAGATGATCTAAGTATTGAGAAAGGGTTATTCCTATGTCAATTTTGATAAACACATAACTTTTAATTTTCAAGTGAATTATTTAATTCAAACTATTATTGAGTATAACCAAAACAGTTATCTCATGTTTCCAATGTACATAATGAGATATTATTTCATGTTCAGGAATAAAGGTTGTTTGAGGAGATTCATATGCAACAAATAGTTTTGCGATACATGAGTCATTGGAAATGCCTAATGAATATAAATGTAATATTTGTATACCATGTTGTTGAAAGATAATTCATTTTCAAGAAAAAATAAAATTAGCAGTAAACAATATACCTATTTTGGAATTTATATTTAGTAGAGCTAAGCACCTTTGGTATTATTGAAATATATTGTTTCGAGAAACATAACTATAGAAATAATGGTATGCCAGACCACATTCAGAATTAGTTCAGAAAGAGTGTGAACTATTTCAAGAGTGATCTAGTGTTAAATATACTTCATAGTATAACTTTAAGTGTCTATGTATTGATAATGTAATGTATTCACGATCATAAGATATGAGTCACCTTGGGCTGGAAATCCAAAGAATATTTTGACAAAGGTTTTATCAATCACTATAATGTACCATGGAGTAACATGTAAATTTATATTACCTTATCTAGATCATGAAAATGATGAAAATAAGGAGGATTACTGATGAGTCATATATGTTAACATTGATCTATAATATTTTGTGTGGAATAATTCAAAAACACACATGAATTAAATTATAGGCTTATTTTATGTAGTATGAATGTTGCCACTTGCATAAAATTCCATTATATTTCATGATTAAGGTTGATTATAATAATGATATCCCATAACCATATTCAAACTATAATGAAAAATTGATATCATATGATTCATAGTGTCATGGGAATCCATTATTTCATAAGTACATTTGTTTAATAAAAGAGTATGGTAGGACATAAGAAAACCTTAATTAAGAAAAACACATTATGAATCCAAAGTAATTATCATAAAGGATTCCTAGGATATTATATAATTCAATAATATGGAATTGTTTTTGTTAAGTGAAATATTTCTCGAAATGGGAACACATATATGTTAGATGTATATGGGTCTAGATTGACTTCGGTTTAGTCATTGCCGAAGATGCACATGTAGATGGGATAAGAAAAAGTTCCACAGGTTTATGTGGAACAAGAATGTTCGAGAGAAACATAATATATAGGAAGGTTAAAAACATAGTAATTGTTTTATATTCACAATGGTTAGTGATTAATTAATCATTGTGAAAAATAATTCTAAAATGTATACAATATATGCAAATCAACTAAGTCTGAAAAGAAAAATTAATCTTTAATAATTGATTCCAAGTATCACAATTCATATGGGCACATTGTTTTTATTACTATAGTGGGTATTCAAGTGGTATGATACATGGGTGGTATAAGCGTGGTAACAATAATGTAGAGTTGGTTATTCCAAATAGTTATTCATAAATCCATTAGAATTTTATTTTTCATAGCTAAAATCTATGATTATATTATTGAGGATTTGATGTCATGGAAACCAATATTTGACAGTGTATATTCGATGTAACCATAAGGGATAGTGATAACATAGCATGCCAATAACGATAAAATTTTTGTATATTATGGTTTAGGATTAATTTAATACCCAAGATCATAGAGTATACATTTGGAATGAATTTATTCCATGTGTCTATCATATGTTAGTGGGTGGGCCATTGTTTTCCAAGTAAAATATTTTCGACAACATATATAAAACATATATTGGTCTCATAGTTATTTAAGAGTAGGAAGAATGTAATTATATATTGATTGACAATAATTATCAACCTATGTTATAGATAATAAGATCTATGATGGTAGATATAATGGTTTATGGTAACTAGTCAATTGTACATATGTAGACATGGTATTGATAAATAAATGTCAGAACAATTCAAAAGAGAATTGTAACCATTTTCACATGTAATAAATATATCTATGAACACATGAAAGGGAATATAAGAAGATTAATGTGGTGAGATGATTTCCATATGCTTTTTTGATGGATAAATCGCATATTCAATGATATGTACAAGATTTTATCTTTCTAATATGTACATTAAATTAGTAAAATATCAGTTATATCCATGAGAACTTCAAGGGGAGCAGTCAGAGCTATCTAATTAAACTTGGTAAATTACACAAGATATGTAAATAGGAATTAGAGAGTAAAAAAATACTAGTTTTGAGTGGATGAAAACAGTCTTCCTTAGATCAACATGATCTAATATTGTTGTTACACTAAGGTGGTGAGCAAGAAAAACTCATAAAAACTAGTGGTGTTCATATCTACAAATTTCAAGTATGTTGTAGCTTCTAAGGTTTCAAAGAAGAAGTTATTAATTCAAATTATTTGTTTTAGTTAATAGAATGACATATAACAAGTAATGTTTTATCATAATGATAATCTTAATAATTGTATTAACCAAGATGTAATGATAATATGGTTACTCAAGGGTAAAATCTCTTGAAAATATTCACTCAAGGAGATGAGGTCTCATATAGCAGAATACCCATATGGTAGAAATGTGGTAGACCCAATAGATTAAGCCATTACATAGCATAAAAATGACCTTTATAATTTAATAATCTAATAATTATGGTTAGAAAGTTAGCTCTAGTTCAAGTGGGAGTGTTTTAATAGTTTTCCCATAGAACAAACTAAAAAGTAGATTTTATTGCCATATAATGTGTAAATTTCGATATACATGATGAATAATTACCATTAGAGTGTAGGTATTTCTATATCCTCTATTAAATTGTAATTTCCATAGATTTAATTTCAAATCCAATGATTATAGTGGATCACATGAAATAATGTGAGATACAAGATACTATGATATTAATCATAAACAAATCTCATTTGGTATAGATAAATCATACTGAATGGATATATTTCATGATTGACTGTTACGTAATAAGGGCTCATAAGCATTAGGACACCTTCTGATTAAGATCACACTTTTTGATCCCTAGTAGTGATATCATGAGGTAAGACTAACCCATAGGAACACCAATTTTTTTGGAATTCCATTGGTTGTTCCTATATATAGACATGTGTATTAGTCTCTAAACATGATATATTTATCAATGTATGCCACTTGCTCACAAAAAATGATTATAGGAAAAACTTTTATAGTGAAATCATTATGAGGTAGCCTACATTGGGTGTGTCACTAGTGGTATGGAGTTGGTTGAATAACCAATATAATATTTTTCACTCAATAATAATGAAAATATTATATCTCAGGACATGTGGATCATGATGGAAGTACCTTCATATGTCTTTGGCTAAGGAAGCTGATGGTAAATCCGTCCAGTTAGATCCCCAAATAATATAGAAAGTAAGGATGATGACACATTTTTGAGTCCTGCATTATGAGATATTAAAAGACAAAGATATTATATTACATAGTGTGTTTTAATAAGTTGGATGTAATCAATTTTTCTATTCTTATCTCTTTACATGACATGATGGTTTTAGATAATCTTATCATTGACTATAAATATTTTTCACTACTCTCTAGATAGGGGTCCATAGGGTTACACACAATATTGTATTCAATGATTCACCTTATTTTGGAAAATAAGTATATTTGAAAATGTGTTCCCCACTAAGATTTCCATCTATTTTCCAACTGAGCAATCACTGATGAATAAATAAATTAATTTTAATTCATGTAAATATTACTTGAGTTGAATTTATTTATTAAAATAATTTACAAGTAAATTAAATGATAGGAATATTATTTAGCGTAAAGATGTTATTTTAATATTCCATGTTAATTTAATATTAACAGGAATTTTGATTCACGTTATTGAATTTTTTTTATAATTTAATATATTTAATATATATATTATATGTTTCAGATAAAAAATAACTAACATTTATGATGCCATTTAGTTCATCATAATTTTTTATTTTTTCCTAATGTAGTGGATGTCAAATATATGGGGGCTACTGAACCCATTCTGAGTATTTAGTGGTTCAACTATAAAAAGAATCTGAAAGTATTATTCCATGTATTGTTTTAGAAGTTTGAATGGTAGAGCTCTCTCCTCTCACTGTCTAGACTGAGTGGGCCTCTCCTTAGGAATCCAATACCAGGTGCCTTCATTGTGTAGAAGGTACGGGGTTGAGGAGATTGTCGCATCGCCGAAGGATTCTTCAGATCTCTATCCTAGAACGTGGATTTTCATGTATGATGAGTGCATGGATTCTTAGAGAATGTGTGGAAGATCTAGAGCTCTTAAGATTCATGTCCTTTGAGCAATGATCACTAACGATGGGGAGTAGTCTTTCACGCTTTAGTTTCAAACAATTTATGCGTTTTTTTATTTTTATTATCTGTTTAATTTATGTTATATCATTGGACAATTCTAGGGTTTGAATCATTGGAGATGATAGGTCTCATCATCCCAACACTGGAAAATTTCAAAATCCATAGCCCATTGTGTTTTACTTTTTCCATGATACCATCAGGTTCCCATGATAACAAAACATGTTTGTGATAAAAACAGCATACGTGAACCATCATATGAACAAAAAATAACTCTAACCTCACCTCCACAAACCTCGCATGAAATGAACCCTTCTCATCTATCACTCAATAACCACATACATGAAGCACCACCCATAATAGGGAAATCGAAAAGTTTCACAAAGAGGGAAATAGAAGAAGTCAAACATTATATTATTAATGTTTTAATGAGTTATTCACATGAAAACTAACACTTAATGTGTATTATGTTCCTTTTCATTAAACACAATCATTAAAAAATAGTTTTTAATTTCATAAGACATAAACCAATTTTCAATTAAATAAATTATTTTAAAAAAATATTTAATTCCCTTCAAAACATAATACAAGTCCCAAGAATTACATTTTTCATAAAAACCGTAATCAACAATCCCAAAATAATTTCCATGGATTCTAGGCACATAAATCCCTTTTTTCTAAAACAACACATTTAATAAAAATAAAAACACATTATGCTAAGTTAAAAAATCAATAAAAAGATTACCAATTTATTCCAAGAAGGGATAGATAAAATACATTAATTTAAAATGAATTTCGTATCACAATATTTCAATGAATTTAAATGTTAAAAAAAATAATAGAAACACCTACCTCAAACTAGTAATATTTGAGTAACAATGTGTTAACTTGAATAGAGAACACCCAATATAATAAAAACCATTATCTAAAATTATCAAAATAAAAAAAATGGATTGAATAAACCAATACAATTCAGAACAAAAAAACAAATAATTAGTGTTCATTAAGAAATAAAGAACCTCATAGAAATGGATATGGATGGAAGAAGAATATAGTAGGGTAAAAAATATGGATTTATGTAAAATCCGCTTAAAATGAGAATTAGAGATTCTAAAACAAAAACTATTGGATAATGAACTATTCATGATCTTCATTGATAATTTATTCATAAAAATGGTTGGGGAAGGAGTATGAGTTCCTAATAAATGTAGAGTGGTAGCATAAAAATGTCACTTCTTAAAAAAATAGGATAGACACAACCGCATGGCATAACCCTAATCACTACGACATATTGTTCAATTATAAGAATTAATTCATTGTATCCATATATCATATGTAATGGATGTATGATCTTGGTATGATCCACCACCCTAGGCTCATAGGCCACTCTGGATTATCCCTCCACATTGTGTCATAGTTTCCCTCACAAAAAAAACCTCTACAATATAATATCTATTCTATTCCATAGATAACCCTGATCAGAATGAGTCATGGATACCATATGAAGATAAAACATCATATCCTCCAAATTTAACATTATAATAAACTTATATTTTATTAAATATATAATTTTAATAAATTTAATATTTTCAATAGAATTCATTACATGAAACATCTAATTTTAATTAACCGTAATTTCATATAACATTATAAAAAAATATTATATTGGTGTGTAATAAATAAAAAACCATATTATAAAAATTATTTTGTTAACCTATACAAGATAAATTTATTTGTTATCAAATGATTATGAATGAAATAATAATAATTTATGGTAGAATAAAATCTTTTCTGAAAAACTATTTTTATACATGTAATGTGTATTTATAATGATAAATTTTTTTAATAAATATTTATGGATTATATTAATTAAAATTAAATAATATATTAAATATATATTTTTAATAATTAATTTTTTATTTTTTCTATTAATGGGATAATAATAATTCCAGTTTTATATAAACAACTATTTTTTAGAAAAGTTTTGTAGCATTTTTTCACATATTTTAAAACTAATAAAATAAACTATTAGAAAATATAATTTAAGGAAATAAAATATTTTTTTAAAATAAATATGTAATATTATCATTTTTCTAATATTAGAGGATTTTATAAAAAGAATAATGTCTAGATGAATAGTGAAAAATAACAATTCTTATTGGAAACATACTTTTTTTAAAAAAATATAAAAAAATCAATATTTATTTCAAAATAATTTCACGGTAACACAATATGAATTATATATTTTATAACCCGATTTGATTCATTTAAATTAAATTTATTATTGAAATTTTGTATAAAACCTTTTATACTTATAGAAATATTTCATCAGAAAACAATTTTTCAACACATCTATGGGTTTAATTTCAAAATAAATTCTAAAACTTTTCAAAATTAATTTTGGTAAAATGGATTCCATATTTTTAATCATCATAATTAAAATGAGTTAATATGCCCAACTTAATTTCTCATTTTAATGAATGGTAAAAAAATAAAAAAAAAATTGTGGTTATGTTTAATATTCTTTTACTAGGGGGTTAAACCAAATGATATGGGTATATTTTCCATTTAAACTTTTCTAAATCCTATTTTATAGCTATATTTTAACCCTATATTACTCTAAAATAGAATATAAGGTTAGTTGGGAGTAGTTTTTATTGTGCATAACTCTATAATTTTTTATTCTTTTTGGGAATTTCCAACTTGTTTCCAAGTGGGTACTCTACCCCGCATAGAAAAAGAAACATTATTTCCTATATAAACTTAAATATCTATTTGGCTTGTAAATTAAATTCCCCAAACCCTTAAATAAATCCCTCCCCATTTCATATTTTCCATGGTTCTATAATAATACCAATATAAGAATTCATTATGTATAAACCTAAAGAGGTTCTCTAAAGAAGAGGTATAGTTCATAACAATGTGTTTTCATTCTATTTCACATTCCGCTTCCATCTAATTTACCAAAAATATGATTAATTAATAAAAGAGTATGTTTATTATTAATAGATTTTTTTTGTTAATTTAAAATCACATATCCATCTAATCCTCTATCATATTGGAAATGAATCTATTTATCATCTGTAAGGGGAACTACTGTATTGTGAAGAGATGTAATTCATTTTAAATAGCCTCATATAAATGATTGATATAATGGTTGATTTAAATGAAATATATGGTATTTATGAGAAAATTAATATTCCCTAATTATAATTTTACATCTTACTCATTACCTTATTTTCTATAGAAAAATAGTAATTTCACTCATTCAAACATGGGGAATACCACTTTCACAAAGCAGTCGGATACGTTTTTCATTTTATTTTTGATGGATAGTAATAAAAAGAATTAATGAATATATATATGATATATATGATATAAATAATATTCCAGAAATTTTATTTATCATATACCATTCTTTTTTTAATCCATTGAAAAAATAGAAACAACATTCATGTGTACATATAATCTACCATCTCCATTAATAATGTAATTTATTTTTCTATCTTTAGATTTTATGGATGAATATAAATAATAAACATATATATATATATAATTAATATATATTAAATTTATATCATGATATAAATTCTATATATTATGGATCCCAAAATAATTTACAAGGACAAAAATATCCAAACCAAAACATACATGAATAACAAAGTAGTTATCACACAAAAAATGAATTTAATAATGATTTTTTAGAAAATGTATGTTAAAATATATATATGGTATGATATATATTGTAATTGTTCTGAAATATATGTATAATAAACCTATATTTAATATACTTGAGGTTTTAATGTATGATGGATGTTGAGACTTGAGGTAAGATATTTTGGTCTAACTTTTCCTTCTGTGGGACACATGCATATTCCATACATATTTATTTTTTGTAATGAATATACTAACAATGAATGCATTTTATAATTTTTCTTATGATAATTATAGGATATAAATGTACATATATGTTTATTTATTTAACATCTCATTCAACTAAAAAGTAATCATTGCAGTAAGGGTTTAACATTACAATCTTTTAGTTTATTAGGCATGATTATTGTTAGGTTTCTAATGATGAAATCAAATAATATATATATCTAAAAAACTCATAAATTTTATTCTCATATGGTTATTTTGGATCATAACATGTTTTCATTTCATATTACTCTCTTTAATAACTCAAGATTCGAAAAAATATTTTTTAAGGAAACTGGCATTATTTTTTTCAATGGTAGAAAAGCTGTTCTCTTCCACATCCATGTTTTAAAAAAAATTAATGAATGTTTTCCTATAATTAAATGATATTTTGATTTAGTTAGGATAATTTTATCATTCGATGAAATATTTTTTAATAGGAATATTCTTTTTGTTTTCTGAATAAGGTACTTTTGAATTTTAACAATAATGTGAAAGAAATCATTATTTAAACATGACCAACAAGAATATAATTTCTAACCGCAATAACCACTCAATGATTTAAAGATTTCTTTACAATATTAGATTGTTATTTTAAAATAAAATAATTTCTTTAATATTGGTAAATCATTTAGATTTCAAAATGTTATTTTCAATGTAGAAGTTATATTTTCCATTTAAATGTTTCTAATGACCTTGTAATGGTATTTAAATTATTCAATGACAAAAACCCTTGATTATCTTTAATTTATATTGGGGATATAATCCAATGATACTATCCGTATTATTTCTTTAGATTGAGTAAATATATAATAATATGTTATTTATTTTTTGATCCAATGTTCATGAAACCCATTTACATTATTTAGTTTCTTATATGATGAATGTCTAATGATCTTTGGAGAAACATCTATATGATTTTAATTTGGCAGTGTATGGACCCTAAATTATATATCCTTATACATAATTGGGTTAGCATGGATATCTCATGAGATAAATTGTATTATAATGGGCAGTGAAACCATTTAAATATGGTATTACGTTAACTATGGTAGTCTTGGGGGTGAGCCTTTTCTACTGAAATAATGTGTAGAGTGAACCCATTCCACTATGATGGTCTTATAAATGATCATTAACAACTAAGGTAATGATTTTCTATTATAATGTGCCCAAGAAAAATATATGTTGTATGCCAAAGTTATACTCTATTCTATTATTATCATTGATTCGTTTATGATTATTGTCATATGAAATACAATGATTTATGTCATGAATGGATTCTATGATCCATAATATATTGGTATTGTTTTCAAATATTCTTTTACCCTTATAGTCATGATATTTTTCTATATAACTAGATTAATATAAAGAACCATACCTTTAATACATTGGTATTACATCAGGTTTTATGAATATACATTAGATATAATAATGATCCATTCAATAATTGTATAGATATAGTTTCTCTATAAAATTGGACACACCAAAAACATGTTAGTAAGAGTCTCTAATTATGTTCTTTTAAACTGGATCCATTCATAAAAATATCATAATTTATAACATTCTTCATAACTAAGTGAATGTAAACACTAGAAAGGGTGATCTTAAATTACCATTAATGGAAAAAAGTGTGATATTCATGATAACATGAGCATAACATGAGAACAAGGGTATATAAACATGAGCATAACATTTTAATACCATATATTTACAATCACAAGTCATACTACTAATTCAATTAATAAAGGAGTGTTTAGAATACATGAATCGAAAATAAATAAAATAATACAATCTAATGAGGGCTTAACATTGGATTAATATATTGAATTTTTTCATATATGTAAGAATTTAAATGAAAATCCTTTGTATTCATTCATCACTACTAAGATTATCATATAGATTGGGTTCACGCCTAAAAAACACATATTTTACTGGGTTTACATAGAAGACTATACTATTGGATTGGTTTCACTCCTCAAACAAGATTTTTAATCATTGTTTACTCCCAATCAAATCATAGTGGAATTGTTCCCTTACTAAACTTGCTTAACTCCCTATTCCAGTCCAGTTTGTCTCATGAGATCTCTAGATAAAACAAATACATTAGAAGGTTTTATAATTTTGGTCCACCAATCACATAATGAAAATAAAACATATGTGGTCTAAAAAATTATAAAACATTCATAATATCAATACATTTGAAAATAAATATGTTTGATAAACATTTAATCATAGCATAACACATTGAAAAAAAGTGGTTTTCATAAAAATTTCATGACTTAATCATATAATAACCCATGTAAAAGGAAATTATTTCATTCACATACATTCATCAAAAATTTAAACCATCCATTGAAGAATCAATATGGTATCTTAGGATCATATAACCTATAAATTATAACTAACATCAAAGGATATTACCATAGTTGAACTATTCCTTTAAAAAATAAATAGAAAATTTGTTGTGGAAAATATGATTATCAAATTGAAATTAAAATTTTAAAATAATGAAATTTATCAAATTTTAGCGAAAATATTGTCTTCGATAATAACCATGGAAAAATTTTATTGTTTCATCAATTCATTGATCGGTAATGATGGTGGGGAATTCCATTCATTCCATATATGTGAAAACAAAACATTTGTTTCATAATTTTGTTTGAATAGTACAAAATTACATATTTTGGATAATAGAAAAAATATTCATTTTAAAATATTATATACACAAACTTTAATGGGTAACTTTAACCTAAAACAATCACATTATAATAGTAAAAACCTTCAATAAAATATTTTCACACAATACAAATATAGAAGATAGATTCTTTCTGTCCGAAGAGAGAAATAAAGTTAATTTTTCATAATAAATATTCTAAGTATCATGATTATATATTGTGATGAAAATGAATGGAAACATGAATTGTCCAGATATAATGATAATATATGAAATTTCATGACTTTATTTAGTGCTATATCACATTTTTGAAACATCATAGACTTAATCAGAAAGAATCTAGATAAATATTGATATTTTAAGGTAAAACCATTACAAATTTGTTAGCATTAGAACCATCAGAACCACGTAATAAATAACAATATATGGATATTTAAATCCCAATAACATAATTAGGAGTCATCATAAATGTTTTTAATGGGAATTATATTCCCACGTAAAAGTCACAAGTGGTGAATATGGCATATGTCTCATCGAAAAAAATTTAAACATAAACACCTTACTTTAGGCCCAACATCCTATAATAACATTGTATGCCTCGAGTATAATAAATATTGATTTATTATTAAATAACTATATATTCGTGACAATATACATCATACCGTATATTAATTAATTTGATCCTTCTATAACATTTTTTTGTAAGATTTCATTATTAGAATTACTATTCTAGGTGACATCTTCTTTGTTTTTCATGTTTGTTTCACTTTATTATATTTGGTCAATGTACATTTATAAAAGTAACATAATATATAGAATCATAATAATTACATAAATATCATATATATTAATCATATACATTTATATAGTCATTCATTAAATTTGATATTAAAAAATGAATTACACCATTAATGGAGATTGTAGGTCGTACGTATGAAAGAACACGCATTTCATTTATTGAAATAAGGAAATAAATAGAATTAAAAAATAACTTACCATAAAAAATTATTATTATATTTTAAATATTATATATATTCATTATATATATGCTTAGTACCATCCATGAAAAAAATAAATGAAAAACTTATCATATCCCTTCATAGAGGTGGTTGTCCACAAGTATGCATGTTTGACATTATTTCATTACAAATATTCTGAAGGTAAGAAGGTAAAAAATAAAATATATTTAATAGATTAATAAAATTTCATGAAATATGCTCAGGTAAAATTAAGTGTTTTTCTACATGGAAATGATAACGCATACATATTCATGAGTGATACTTTGACTTCTAATTTTATGGGAAAGAGGTTGGATAAAGGTAGATTCATAATTATAATAAAATTTATGCATATAATAAATACTGTATATACTTTTTAATTAATTATATAAAAATTTAGATATGGTAAAATTATAACTAAAAAAGGTTGATCGGTTAAGGATATTACTACTCCTTCGAATGAACTTCTTTAGAAATCCTTTCAAGGATCCAAGGGACAGTCTTTTGGGAATGCTAGCGCCTTTAGAATGTGTATAAATATGTTGATACAGTATTTTGGATGAAAAATGAGAAGATATAAGGCACATAGTGTTTTGATGAAAGGAAAAGAGGGGTTATTTTTATAATTGTGGTGTTGGGGGATTTTTTTGAATGTCATGAAATATTAAATCATAATTAAGTCATTATACAACCAGCATTACTCCAAAAGGAAATATATTCCAAAAAAAGATAGGATGGGTTAGAAAAAAGATTACAAAATAAAATTTTGATTGTTTTTTGTGGTGTTTTAATCATTATCTATTTATTAACCCTTAGTTAACCAATTTTAACATTCACTGTTGTAACATATTTTTTACTCATAATGGGTTATAGTTTTTAAATAGTAGATGATGATTGGATCTTAAATTTAATAGTGGGTTGAATTTTTTATCATATATTATGACCCAATTCCTTTTAAAGGATTTTTATGATTTCTAAATAATTTTACAATATCATAATTTTATAAAATATTATTATTTTCACGTTTGAAACTATTCACTTAATTTAAATGTAAACAAATAAATATAATGATGATGTTTAAATACTATTATATAACAAAAAAAATTATTACATATTAATATATTAATTTTTTTACACTATAACTAATTATATAATATTAATTTTTATATTTTGAAATCAGTTTATAATATTTTTTTGAACTGATTAAATAATGTTCCCGAGTGGTATAAGAATTTAAGGTTATAATATAATTAATAAAAAATAGAAATTAATTTCCATCATGAAAATAATTTCACTATCATCAATATATATATTTATATTCATAAATATAATGATTATTTCTCTATATGGACACATAATAAATATTTAAAACTAAGAGGGTGACACTTTGTAACTTTAATTTATTCAAATATTATATAGGTTTTTTTCATAGAGATGTTACCTTTAAAAATATTCGCTTAGATAAAAAGATAGTACGGGTTGAATTAACCTTATTCAATATGTTTTGTGGTGAAAATTAATGGCTCTATAAAATATTTTGAACCTAGGATAACATCAATTACCCTTTACATAGGTGATAAATTTCACCACGATTACTTTTCATGAAAAAAAATAAAAGGGTCATATTTAAAAAAAATTGAAGTTATTAATTGTGAATATGTAATCCAGTTTATCAAAATAAAATTCATTAAGTGGTGGAAATTAATTTTAAAATAAACATAAAAAATATGATGAAAACAACTTTTGTGGAAAACACATTTTATGCATAAAACTGAGTTTTATCAGATATAATGACTAGAAAAATTTTGAATGAATGTTAAAAAAATTATAAACTATATACCAAATAAATTTCAATAAAATTATTCAAAAATAGATATTAAATTATATTATTGGTATTAAAATACAATATCGGAAAAAAAATTCAGAAAAAAAACTTTTTATTTTCAAATGATTTTTATTTTTATTTCTAATTGTTTTTTAAATAATAAATTTATATTTTGCATATTTAGCAAGATAATTTTCAGTACATATTTTTTTTTATTCATACCAACCAGTCCAAGGGCTAGGAGATAAGCGTCACATTAAATAATTGTTTTTTTAGTATATCTCTATTTGTTTAAACTCGATGTTGTACGTAACATAAGATATCAAATAAAAAATTTATTTAAATTGATAAATATTGAAACCTATTAGGGAGATACTATTTACCCCCCTTAAAATAAATTTATCCCATAATATTCATCACTAACATATAAAAAAATGATATATCGGTATCATTTTATCCTTATAATACATTGTTTCTTTTTTGAAATGTTGATTTCTCTAGAGGAAATTCACAGTGTGAGTAATTTTGTTTTTTAACACTATCTATATGATACACTATTTATACGAGTTTCTATTCCTGATAAATATCATTCTCTATTTTATGTCTAATGAGTTTAGTAAAGGTGATGGATCATGTATATACATCCTAATGAGATATATATGAATCACATTGAGAACATGATAGAAGTTTGGTTGATGCACCAAGTGATATCCTACCATCCCTACTCGATCAAGATTCTCAAAAGGGACAATTTATCAAAGGGTCAAATTGTCCTTAATTAAAAATATACTAATTTTTTTCTATGTATAGATTTTGGGAAAACCCTTTTCACAAATATCAGACTCCAAAACATGATGACAATTGTTAGATTAACAGTTCTATTAACTCTTAGCTACAATGGTGTGTTATTGAAAGGAACTAATATTTTACCTAATTTCTCCAGCAAGTTCAGGTCCCAGTAAAATTATTTAACCAACATAATCATATTTGGTGATAGTTATAGAATTTATTCTAAAGAGGGAATGATATGGATCCATTTGAATTCCCAATTGGAATTTATTTTTGAAGGAAACATGACTATATGAAGTTATTTATCCGAAAATCCTTTGAAATCCATAAAACAATATCTCAACATATCTACTTGGGTTTGAATGGTTATATCATTATTACTATCTAATTAATAATTATACTCCCCACTAAAACTAAACACTATATATAGATATTTCTAAATAATTTTCCCAAACAACACGGTAAGCCTTAGATACCCATCAGATACAATAGAATATGGATCTCCCTATGACATTACCACTTCCTTAATGTAAATTTTAGAAATATAGTCAAGTAAAAAATATTATCTTTTATAAATTAAGTGTTTTGACTTTTAATAGTGATTAGATAAATCCCAAATATCATTACAGACTTTAGATGTTTTGGGGAGTCCAATGATAGACTCAATGGTGATGCTTTTCCATTTTAATTCATTTCTAATTAATGCTTGTAACACCCCATTATACATCAGGGTCATATTCATAACTTACTTTTATAAAAAACACCAAGATATATACATAGAAATATCACCCATCGTATTATCCCACTTGAAATATTCTTTCAGATATCTATAATTCTTCAAACCTATAGGAATAAAAGGGAATGGAATACTTTGATCCCCATCAAATAACTCCTTCAATAAATTTTTAATGGAAGGAAAACATACATAATTCATAGAATTCATCATTCTGTAACAATCAAGGATAATATCAATAAAATTTCTCACCTTATTTTGTAGCTCTACGTCACAGTTATGAACCACTTTAATCTTCACCTAGATAGATGGTTGAACCCTTTTTTGAGAAAAACAAGATATCTCCACTTTCTCCATTAATTTAATATAAAATCTTGTCCAATCCTAAAATATTCGATCTTTTGTGATCCCCATTACAAATAATAACACGTGATCCTTTTGAAGAAGAGAACTTTCAACCTTTTTTACATTCCCATGACAATATCTCACCTTTTTCAATAGCACATATTCACCTCTTTCATAGTGGATATATACAATAAATGTTTTTGAAAATTATATATATTTCTCTATTATTTGTAAATTTAATTCCTATATATATTTAATGAAACAATTACCACACTTAACATGAAATCGTGGGCTATTTAATTTTTCTCTTTATAATTTAATTGGCATGGGGAATAAGATATCACCATATCATTCTACATATAAATTCATCGCATTCCCTTCTTCAATGAATCACTATAGAATAGAAACTCATTTACAATATAGAAAAAAGTAATTATAGTCTTAGTAACTATACTTATTTTCAATTCCTAGAAATTGTATTGAAATTAAAAATCCAAAATAACTTACCTCCCTACTAAGTAAACATGATGTGTGGATTATGCAGTTGTGAGAAATTCCCTACAAACCACTAATAAAATACAGCCTAACAAATATTACTAAGGATAATAGTCACAAGGGTCGGTCTAGTCCAACATTCAATTACATAAATGTTATAAATATCTACTGGTATACCCTAACATGATATTATAAAACCTAAGAATAAAACATTTTAAAGAAAAAACATAACGCATGGAAACTTTTCCATAAATTAAATAATTCCTCAGGTTCTCTAGTACAATCCCCAAAAGCTATTCATTATCTCCAATAGACATTGAATATATGAGAATATTTTCTATAAATACTAGCATAAATTGTTGATTAATATCTATATAGACTATATTAAATAAATATATGATTATATAGTGGTATTTTTAAGAACAAATTTTATCACTATAAATTCATTGTCTACACACATTGTTTAGAATATTGTTTTGGGTATATCCCCTATCTTGACCTTTAATTGATGATATAAATAATGAAGATAAATCAAGGAAAAGAATTGACCTCTATGTATTTATTCAAACAAGTCATAAATATAGGGTAAATGTACCTATTCTGGATAGTGATCTTATTGATTTCTCAATAATCAGTACAATGTTTCATTGATGAATCATTGTTCTTAAAAAAATGAAATGGTGCACCCCATTTTGATGCACATGAAAAAATGAATCCCATTTCAAGATTCTATGGGAGTTTCTTCATCAATGCCTACAACTCAATATGGATTATTCTGTATAGATTATTTTAAATATTTCTAGAACCATTTATGAGTTCTAACGAGAAATCAACTTCATGATTTGAAGGAATATAAAGATGGTTTTCTAAAAAAATTTAAAGAAACTCCCAGACAATTGGAAGACCATTAATGTTGAGTTTACCTCCATCCATATTTGAAAAAAATCATTTTTTTTTTGGATTAAATTTTCAAAAAAATTATTTAATTTCTATCATAATTTCATATTTATTTTCATACAAATAGATAAACATAGGCTAATTTGAAATTTCAATCTTGACATCAATTCCTCTATAATGGATATGATAATTGTGTAATGAAATCCAATCAATATATAAGATAAATTCAAATTCAACACGAGGGAGAATACAAATATTTTTATGAAGCGCATTCCAACAAATAAAAACTAGAGAATAATCATATACTTGAGATGTGATCATCATACAATTATGTTTTTTTACTATTAAAAACATATAATATTTGTGGGGGGTACTCTGATACTATTACCAAATCATTCAGATATAAAATATTAGGATGATCGAAAATTAAATTAGAAATTTTTATATCTATATTTTATGAAATGTGTACCATTAACTACTTAATTATTGTAATCCATACTACCAATAAAGAACGAATTGGATTGCCTTTCCCTCTAGGGTTAAGAGGTTACTACCATCAATCATTTCCATTAAATATTGTGTTTGATCATTAGTTTTCATAAATACTAAACTATTTTTATTTGATGCCTCAGAGTGTGGGAGATGAATTATATTAATATTTCTATCTATTATCTTTATTTATTAACTTCTTTCCATCACATCAATATAAGAATGTATTAGGACCATTATATCTACATTTAAAACATTTAAAACCCCCCTTAGGATATTTTCCATCATATATCCTTCCAAACATCGTGCATATGTGAAATCTCAACATATTATCTCAATGATTTTTAGGAGTTAGTTTAAATTACATAAACTATTTCATATCTACACCATCTAATTAATGGGTTACTACAATATATATTTCCATGTTGATAGAACATCAAAAAAATTAACCCTCGCTATTGAAGTCTCTTATTGATAATTCCCATCAAATAATTGATTGTAAGACACTAAATATTCAATCAATCAAGCATTCACGTTGGATTATTATATGAAAATAATACCATTCAAGTCTCGTGTAATTTTATTCATAGGTTCCAATAGATTACTCATCCTCTACCTTTAGCTTAATGAATCCCATACTTGTTTGAATGCAAAGATGATAAGGAAATTAATTATTGAAAAATAATGTCTTAAACTCCTCCCACTCCGCAAATTCAATATCATCATGTTGCCTCATTTTCATTATATGTGTATTCCATTGTTTTATTTTCCATAAAAATGATAGATGAAAAGAATCAAGTTTCATATATGAACACTGGGGATTGAAAAATATCTTTATAGTTGTATTCTACCGTTTCTCAACAACTACTAGATCAAATAAAAACTAAAATAAGTTGAATATTTTCCCATGATGGACTCAATGGAAATTTGTTCCCTAATTTTCCCTATCGTATGTTTATAATTATTCATAGATTTAGAATTTTGTTTTAAAATAGAAATAAGATTTTATATTCCTTTTCTAATAATATTTCATTTTATAAGAAGACAATCATTTCATTTTCCATCTCATTCGGTATACATACAACTCCTTCAGTTTCGATCAATTGAATAAAACAAAAAATCATATTGTTAGGAATAATAACCATAGTCAAAAACCAAATAATCATAAAAAGTGATTTATATGATGTCTAAATAAGGATACAATATATTAAATCTATGAAACATTAGTTTTAAACTAGTTCATACATGGTTATTAACATAACAGAAGGATGTTATCATATATATAGACATATCTAAATGGTTATCACTAATTTTTTTCATCCAAATTTCAAAATGTTAACTAAACCTCGATATGATAAAAACTACCTCGACCCATACCATTCATATAGAGACATTACATCATGTTATTTAAATATTCATCGCATACTATAAAAATCTATTTCAGAATCCTATAGATCTATTATAATTGAAGAAGTGGAAACATAAACAACTAGTTTATATTAGTAAACCATTATGTGATTCCTACATATCACCATTATTAGACATATCATACTTATTATCTTTCTTCATAACCAAAGTAAAAGTTACTTAAAAAAGGCTCATCTCAAATTTATAGTAAGGTTATATATGGAGATATCAATGAACAAATAAGAATAATAGGAGCACAAGGGTATAATAATATGAGTTTGGCATTGAAAAAACATACCCATCATAGAAAAGATCATAATATAAAGTCATTAATAAAATCATTATAGTTTATATAAAATTTATCAAATAAAAAAAATAACATGATCTAAGAGAGAATTAAATTGTCATAATATATGGAATTTAGGAATATACATAATAATGTAAAATAATTTCCATAGTATCCATGGCTTTCTGAAAAGACTTTCATAGTGGATTTTTTTCACTCAACAAACCATCATTATAGAAATGGTCCACTCTTAAGACTATCATAGTAGAATTGATTCATATCCCATAAAATCATAGCATTCATACTTCTATACCAAGAATATTATAACAGAAAGAGTCCCTTAATAAACAAGTTTCACTCTCAATTATATTATTTTTTATCTCATTAGATATCTATCATTATAAAATACATTGTAGTGATATATAACTATGGTCTCACCCATCAAATATTTTAAATCATAAAATTTTCTTTCATAAGATCATAATGTATTTATCATAACAGAACACATGAAATAAAATAGGACACATCAACATTTCATCATTGAATAACCCATGAAAAAAATGGGTTTCAGAAACTTTAGATGCCGAAAAAGTCTGTAACTCCTAGAGGAAGTTTCGGATGGACAGAGAGAAGTCATATTCAGACTCAGAGACCCAGTCCAGATGGCCCGGAAGTGGTGCGCGAAATTAAGAAGGACTTTTGCGAAAGAATGTTGTTCGTGCGAAGGAAGTCTGGGATTCACGTAAAAACATCGGGATGGCATGCAATTTTGCACGCCCGGTTCTACGCAGCGAGGCTTTGCGCGTCGACTGGTCCTGGCATGGAAGATTTCATGCGCCGCCTGGATTCCGCGACAGTGAATGCCTATAAATAGAAGGCGCACTCAACCATTTCGGGGTTGAGGAATTCAGACCATCTCCCGTGTGTGCAATTCGGACTCCCGTGCGTGTAGGATGACTTCCAGGTAATTCCCTTTTTCGTGCATCCTTGCCTCGGGGTTTGCCTTTGCGTACAAACCCACAGGCTTAAGTGAATTTTCCAACTCCTCTGGGTTCTTCCTTTGCGCACAATCCTTTCCCCTTGCATGTAATCCCTTCCAATTGCGTGAAATACCTTCCAAATTGTGTGCCATTCTTCGGATAGGTTTCACCAAGGATCGTCCATTACCCCGCTCGCAATCAAGGCCTGTTGCACACAATCCCCTATCCGCGCGCAATCCTCTGACCCAATTGCGCGCCATCCTGGTGTTTTGTGCGCAAACCCTCTCTTTGTGCACAAAACCCAGGACCCCTCACCTTGACGCCCCCTTGGTTGCCTCACTGCGCCGGCGGCTGATGTCTCCCTTTCCGGGAATGCACGCCATGTTTTGTTTTCCTGTACGGCCTTCCAGGCTTGTACGAAGTAACCTCAATGTCCCTTGGGTGGTGTTTCCCATTGCGTTGCTTTGCTTTATGATTCTTCACATAGGAATGCTAACGGCTATTGATTCTTCACATAGCCACGCTAACGTGGACCCCTCGATGGTTCGCCTGGTGACCACCCTTCAATACGGCCTTGCCGATGCCTTCCCTCCCACAAGGGGTAGTGGGCATTGGGCTTGTAAGACTAAGTGGTGTGGAGCGAACCCACCTCTTCCAAGCTGCAGGATGTTAAACTGCTAAGCATCACGTCCTTAACACATGATGTCAAACTGTGGTCTGACCCCATGCCTCGCATGCAGGGTCCCCCCGGCTCGGACATTCTCTATGCCCACTCGTCTCCACGGGAATGGATTCTTCCTCACATGGAATGAGATCCTCCTTTTGGAGTGGAGTTTGTCCATGGGGGAAGGGCTTCCTTAGAGCATAATCCTCTAGACTCTCTTGCAGAAGGTTGCACCCATGCACCTCTATACTTCACCACTGCCAAGGCCAGTGGAGTCTCTTTCCCACTGCGCTTTGTCACACCATGGGCCTCCATCATGGAGTAAGCCTCGGCACCAAGGGCTGCTAACCACGCGTAAGCCCCTGTTCTCTCTTTGGGTCACTCAACGCGTAAGCCCCTTTCCACTTCTCACAGACGCACCCGTCGCGACATGATCGTCTGGTCCCTGTCGTCTCTTGTTTCTCACACAGAACATGGATCACATGGGCTTAAAGAGAGCATTGACCATGACCATCGTTATGGGCCACCTCAGAGTGTAAGCCCCATCTCAGTGAACTATGTGGACTTTGATCCATGCTAATGCATGGTACGTAGGAAGCCTATGTGAGGTTCAATCCCACCACCTGGTTGTTCCGACTTCTTCACGTCGGTTCGCCAACACTTTGGGCCACCTCAGAGCGTAATCCCTAGATTCCTCGTCCCACATGATGTTAAACTGTATTTCCTCATCCCGAATGACGTTAAACTGTATTTCCTCATCCCGCATGACGTTAAATTGTATGTCCTCATCCAGCATGACGTTAAACTGTATGCCCCGAACTACGTGGACTTTGATCCATGCTAACGCATGGTATATACGAAGCCTCCACGAGGTTCAAGCCCGCCACTCAGTTGTTCTGAACCCTCTGCGTCGGATCGCAGCCACCATTATGGTTCGCCTTAGAGCGTATGCCCCATACCTCACAACCACGTCTCAATCTGACCTCTCCCTCAAGCCCCCGGGCCTCAGGAATCTCATGCCCTAGCCCGGAGATCATACTTCCTCCAGGATCCAATCCATGCGTTCATTCTCACAGGCTGGCTCTTTAGGTGCCCCACCGTATCACTGAACTATGTTGATTTTGATTCCCTACAATGGGGATATGTAGGAAGCCTCCACGAGGTTCAAGCTCGTCACTCCATCACCCATCCTGATCCTTACCCGAGCCGCCACATCCCAGTGAGATCATGCCACCTCATTCCACTCCACAGTATCTGAGAGGCCACCCACGTGCTAGCCCTAACATCGGTGTTCCCCCTAGGGGGTCCTTCAATATGATCCACTCTCAGTGTTCCAATCAGTCTAATCCATCTCTGCCAAATGTTAAACTCGCGGAATACCCCGTGTTAAACATGGGAAGGTGAGAAAAACCTCAGATGATACACAATTCCCCGCGTTCGATGTGGGATTCCTCGAGCTTCTGCGCCCTCGAGAAGCCCTAAAATAAGGTACAGAAGATAGACATGCCAATCCCTAGCATCAAGGCACGCCGACGACACCCCAGCATGAACATTCTCCTCACCAAAGTTTGCTTCCCCGACTAGACCCCTTGGAACATCTTGATGGAAGCAGCATAATTAACTGGCATCCATACAGATATGGCGTTAGGAACGAGCTTCACGAACCCGTCTTAAATCTATGAGGGAGACCCGGACTTGGTGAAGAGCTCCGAGGAGGAATCCACAGAAGGAAGAATCGACATCCCATCATCCTGGTTTTGATCAAGGAGTAGACTTCCCTGATTAAGGAACGATTGTCGCCCACCTTTGGAAAGCGGGAATGTGGGGCCACAAGCTGCGTGTCCTCCCCTTGCGTGACGGAAGCGCACGCACGCCCCAGCGTAAAAGCGTCAGAAACATAAAATGGTGAACTCGACGTGAAGCTCTTCTCCTCAATATGGGGACAGGTAGCATTCAGGTGTCGGAAGATTAGCATGTCACCAGGTCTGGGAACCTAGCACCAGGACATGAAACCCGCCAGGGGTTGAGGCAGTCAGGACGTTGTGCACTCCGTCCTGAAACTTCGTCAGCGTGGATCCTTCTCACTGACCACGGAATACAGAATGACGTTGGGCTATTTTTTGTCGATTTCTTTTCCTATTAGTACTAATGGATTCATCTCCCTGCTTCTAGGAATCAGATCGCTGCATCCGGAGCTCGATCGCCACCTGCCCACCGGCACAAGGGCAGGGGCAGTACCGACACAGCCACCCCGCGTGGCCCCCGCATTTCCCATAGCTGCTCCTACTCCAACTGTTGTAATTGTCGGGCGCTCACGCCCCCTCTCCCCATCCTAAATCATCCAACTAATGGTGATCAACGACCTGGTTCGTAGGTACGAGGAGGAAGGGGTCATCCCCACCAAGGTTATGGCCCATTTGGATCTAGAGGCAGTTACGCCTCACCACCTTCGTCGCCCTCGAGGGCCACGCCGAGAGCTGCCGCTCCCCACTCCGACGTTCAACCGCTTCAGGAGCCTATCCCTGGAGCGCCTTGACACCTCCCTCCCCTACACTGATGAGGTGGGGGGATGTCCAGGTCCTCCTGATCGGAGACTCGTCCCAGGGGTTTATTGCAAGGGCCCCCGCCAGGCTGTGTCGACGCCGCCGCCCGACTCCCCGGACCGAGGAGTAGGCAATCTCTGTGCCCACACCACCGGCTCCAACCCATCTAACCCGACGCCAGCGTCGGGCACGAGCAGAAGAGAATTCCCACCTTGGGGCACCAACACCAGCAACCGTTGTGGCACGAGCCACTGCTGAGTCCTGTTACTAGACCCCCATATCGTTGAGTAGGGGCAGTTACATGCCTGACCTGGATCGAGGCCCCGACCGCCCCACAGGTAGGTTGGGATGAATCTCTCAGTCGCTGGGACAATCAATGGCCACCACTGACCAATTCACGGTAGTTTCATCCAGCATGAGGGCCCACTCCGTGCCACCGGTCTGGAAAGGAAAAGACTTCCCCGTGACAGCTACGCTCCAGGTATGGCTTTTTCTAGCACCCACTGCACTAGGTATGAGGTCACCTCCCCTACCGCTAGCTGCGAGTATGGATTCGTTGCATGTCTGGTCGCTCACCAACATGGAGGTCCTCCCCATGTCCCTTTTGAAATTTGTCCTGGTGCTTCTCGCACCTCGGCCTTCAGTCCCCTCTACCCCGGCACTATTGCGGCTAGGGCACTCCTTAACAGAAATCAGCCTTGCCCCGAGGAGCCACCCAGGGGCAGGAAGGCGGGACGTCGTCACCGTAAGAGGAATGTCAGGGATGTCTGGGCGGAAATCAAACCAGTCCGTTTCTCGGACTCCGAGGCGGAGTACGACTCGGTGATGGAGCCCTCCCCCTGGTCTTATGAGTCAAGGGAAAGGGTGGTGACATAAAATGTTATCCTCGTACTCCCTGAATGCGAGATCTGTATGATCACCGCCTCCCTTCGGAGGTATATCCACGAAGACAAGGACTTGGCATACTCCCAGGGGTCAAACATGCTTTTAAAACTGGCCTCCCTAGAAGCACCTTCCACCTCGTTCAGAGAGGGGGGAGAACTTTTCTGGGGGCTGACGGAAGAGTTGCGACCTGAAACACCCTCGGAAAGCACCAACGCTGTGAGAGGAGGCCCATTCGTCGGTCCATCCTATCGCGATGTGGTAGCCATGACACTGCAACCCTTGGAGGACGAATTAGGATTCGGTGGCCAATCGGCATGCCCGCCGTATTCTCCGCCGGCCAGCCCAGCGGCCCAGTGGCTTGCCTCGGCACCGCTGCTAGTTCCCCGGCCATTCTCTATTGATGAGCAGGGGCAAAAAGGGCTGGATCTTGAACCAAAGTCGTGGAGCTTCTAGACCATCCTCACAGTGGGCCACTTCCTAGAGAAGTTTTGGCCGGTCGTAGGATCAGATTTTGATATGGCAGGGTCACTCACCCTGGGAGAGTTGGAATGTTTCGGCCAGACTCTCTGGGTGACTCACTCCCGTCTTCTCCCTCAGCAAGCACCTTATCCCAGGATTCAAGCACATCTCGAGGATATCGGTGAGCAGTGTCATCGGGTCAACCTGGCCGCACTCCCCGCAGTTCGGCACCCCGAGTCACTTGGACACCACAAGGCCCTCCAGAAAAAATGCGTCCAGATTTTTCAAGTAGTCTGCAAGGTTATCTATGAATACACCCCCCCACACGCACGTCCGTGGATGGGGGCAGTACGCTGCCCTTCTTTTCGATGCGATTAGCTGACAGCTCGACTCACTGGGCGGCTCTGAGGGAATGTCACCAAGGGTAGTGGTGGTCAACATGGATGGCCTTTTGGGTAAGGGGAATGGTGCCGAACTCCTCGATGGGGACTCACCCCCTGAGGACAAGCCACTACTAAACCCATATGGGAGGATTACTCGCCAATAGAGGAGCCTCCTAGGTCTCCCCACACCCACTGAGGCATTAACACTGAGTCGAAACATCGGAAAGGGTAAAGAGCACGTCGGGGCTGTCAAGATCACCGACCCATCTGCCTCTGTACATAAGGCAGAGGAAGGTCTCGAGAAGGCCTCTCTACGCCAACAACTTGCTGAGCAGAAGAGGCTGGTTGATGAGCTCTTGGCTGAACGCATTGCAGAGCGGTGGCCTGACTACGGTAATCCTAGGCCAGGATAGCAGGGGCAGGAGCAACTACCCCTTGATGAGATTCCCTTGGGCAACCGCGACCATGCCATGTTCGCTGATAGGGGAGAGGCCAGATCCCATGGCAAACGGGCACGATACGTTTCTCTGAACCCTCCTGAGCGACGTGATCACCTAAGGGACCCCGCTCGGTTTCATCCTGCTGCCCCGAGAGTCGCTCCGCCTGCCGCCCCACAATTGCTGAACTTGACTTCTGGATTGAAGATCCCAGCAATGCTCTTGTGGTTAGATATCCCCATCAGGACAGGATACAACGTCCGGAAGATCTAATGGAAGCACTCATCGTCCATTTAGAGGCCCTGGAAACTCGGCAGGTGGCAATCCCACCGGACGGTAAGCCATAACCAACATGGGTAGATGACATGTCAGCCCCACCGGAATTTGGGAACCCCACTTTTTCCCCCTTTTACGGGACCAGAGACCTTTCATATCACCTTTCCAACTTCAACTTGAGGTGCGGGTCTATGTTAGGGACACCGGCACAGTAGGAGGCCGCCAAGATCTATTGCTTCGGTCAGACACTAGAAGTACCAGCATTCGTCTGGTACAGCCAGCTCCCTATCAGTTCTGTGACTAGCTAGGAGGACCATCGTAGGAAATTCCCTTACCAGTTCAGTTCCACAACCCGGAAGATGAATATCGCAGACCTCTTCAGGTGCAAACAAAGGCCCGATGAGTGAGTCGCGGACTTCGTCGCCTAGTGGAAGGGGCTCACGTACTCCCTTGACATGCCACTATCTCAGGAGAAATTACTAACAATGTGCATAGAAAATGTCAAGGCAGAGCTGGTTCCTTTTTTGATCACTCAGAATTACCTCGGAGGGTTCTGGGACTTCTCAGACAAGGCTCAGCGCCTCAAAGAAGCCCTGCAACTGGCCAGTCAGGCACCCCTGCTACCTCCTGAAATCCCTGCAAGGAGTGCCCCTTAGCCGAGCCCTCTGTTGTAGCCCAGATAGAGGCCCCCAGTCAGCTATAGTTGCTGCCAGTGAGGCCAGCTCCACATCCCCATAGGGGTCCGCCCCCACGGGCACAGCCTCCAGCCCAGCACCGACCACCTCAAATTCGGCAGGCGCCTTTGTGTAATGCACCGCCACCACCTAGGCGATATAATCAGGCTCCACCTCCTCATCATTCTCCTCTAGACCCTAGTCATGGCCAGCCTCCAAGAGCCCCCTTTCTAAACAGAAGGAATCGGACTTACTCGTTTGACGAGGCCCAGGTCCCCAGTTATTTCTGTAGTGCCTTGGAGCAGAGGATCGTGTGGCTGCCTGAGTGCCAGAAGCTGGAAGAGGCACATCTCACTGATCACCCCAACTAATGCACTTATCACTGGACCCTGGGGCACACCATCCAGCAATTCTATGTGTTCATGGACTGGCTCCAAGACCAGATTGACAACAACATAGCCAGGTTGGGCCCAGCCCCGACGCAAGTGGAAGGTGTCTTAATGATATCAGATGGCAGTATTGGCAATGAGGATGAGTGTAAACAGGTTTCCGGCCATGGGTTCTAGAAGTATAATGACTGGATGGCCCACAGGACGGTCACCCGTTCCCATGGCATCATCTGTGCCCGCCTAAGCCAGCCAGAGCCCTCAGAATCTACGAGCGCCACCTCGGCATCGTCGTCCCAACCTACCTCTTCTAAGAAGAGCAAGTGGTGGCACAAGAAGAAAGAATTTTCCCCTTCAATGACGTCATCATCCGTCACTCTTGGAGATTTTATGCCCCTGGAAATGGGGATCCCTCAGAGACTCCGTCCGGTAGTGGATGACTCCCCGAGTGAAATCCCGGGGTATGCTTCGGTTAACACCGTAGAGTTGGTAAATCCCTTTTTGACTCCTGACAATGAGGAACACCAGGTGGACCTTCCCAATGTCCCCATCCGTCGCCAACATCGGCGGAGCCGTGACTACGTAAATCGTTGGGGCATGGTAGTTGGCACCTCTATCCAGGATATGCACACTACTGAAACCAGGCAGCAGGCCTGATACAGAGCTCAGCACATGCGGCCCCTTCATCCGGTGTCGACAGGTTCTCCTATACCACTGTTTATGTTGCTGCATCAGGCAGAACCACCTCAGCCATATAGCGACCTGCTCTACCCTACCACCAGCCGACCCCAGCCTTCCGGTCCTAATCCGGCAACCGCCCTCTGGGCTTCGACTAGTGAACGGCCAGACGTGCCTAGTACCAGTCAGCCACTGGTCCAGCCGACAGAGCCCGTCATGCCTCCAATCTCATAGTGGACGCCTGTAAGAAGAAGCTCGCGTTTGGCTCAAATGTATGATGTTCTGAAGCACCTGGCCGGTATTCCAGCAAGTCTCTCTATCCAGGAGGCTCTTCTCCTGTTGTCTGAAATGCGTGAGGCACTCGCGGAATCCCTAAGGATCCCCCTCTAGTTTGAGACGGAGGTAGCGGCTGTAGAATCTTTCCACACCGAGGTGATTGGGAATGCTGAATGTTAGGCGGTTATCTCATTCTCCGATGAAGATGAAGACCCTCCCGTACAGGGGCACATTCGCCCATTGTACATCACTAGACATTTCAATGGCATGGAAGTCCAATGCTGTCTTGTTGACATGGGTTCCGGGATTAACCTAATCCCAACTTAGACAATGTGGAAACTGGGGTTGTCTGAGGATGATTTAACCCCCTCCGACCTCAGGATCCAGGGGTATGACAGGACTGAGAAAACTCCACTCAGCAAGATTAGCTTGAAGACCCAGTTTAGTGGCCTAATTTCCAGCACTGAATTCATGGTTGTCTCTCAGGACACCACCTACAACGTGTTGATGGGTAGTCCGTGGCTCCACCTTCACGCAGTGGTCCCCTCATCATATCACCAGTGCCTCAAATACTCCCTTAATGGTCGTGTAGGCATGCTCCAAGGAGATGCGTCTCCTTTTTCCTCTTGTGAAGCCCGTTATCTGGATGCCGAATATTACAAGAGCAAGGACAAGCACATCTTGGCAGGTGAGGTCGAGCCCGCCAATGTCACAAGTGATCCCTGGGTAGGTTTGGATGACGCTTATGTCTTCCCAATCCATCGGTTGGAGGCCACAACCCTCGACATGGGGTAGTGCTCTATTGTTTCGAGTACCAAAGGAAGGCATATTCCCAGGTCCAAGCGACATTGGAAAATAACTTCATATTCCTACACAAACCAGGCCTAGGAAATTCTCAAACCTTATACCCCTGTACGATATCGGGACGTCATGCTCATGGCAACGACAATATGTCATACGTGTCTGTTTTTTCGGGCCGGAATCGACCGGCTCAAGCCGACGTGCCACTAATAATTTGATGTCATAAAGAGTGTCCCCTTAGGCCGAAGACCAGATGGGATTGGATCAACCGCCTTTGTCTCTATGGTCTCCGTAGTGCATGAGTCTCCTGACGTGATGACCTCTCCCGCCCGAGCCCACACTAGCTTCCCATCAGGGTCTGGCAGCCTCGAAATGGTTCACCCCATGGATGATCCCTCCACAAGTGGAGAGGAGTACATGGAAGATTCTCCCCCTACCTTTGAGTAGGGCATCTCCACCATGGTTGACGAGTTAGTGCAGGTGAACCTCGGTAGCGAGGCAGACCCAATACCCACATTGGTCAGTGCCGCTATGCCCCCCGAGGAGCGGCAACATTACGTAGACTTTCTAAGACAACACCGTGATGTGTTCTCTTGGGGAAATGACGAGATTCCCGGATTAGATCCTCAGGTAGCCGTCCACCACCTTGGCCTTCCTGTAAACCATCGCAGGTTCAAGAAGCCTCCCAGAAAGATGTTCCCCTCTCACGGTGCCCTGGTTGAGGCCGAAGTTGATAAGATTATCAAAGCCAAATTCGTCAAAGAAGTTCATTACCCCCGGTGGATAGCTAACATTATGCCAGTTAGAAAGAAGAACAGACAAATCTGGGTCCATATCAACTTCCGCGATCTCAATCGCCATTGTACGAAGGATGATTTCCCTCTTCCAGTGACAGAGTTGTTGATCAATGCCACGGCCTGGTTCCACGCCCTCTCCTTCATGGATGGGTACTCTGGGTACAACCAGATCTGGATGGCCCCCTAGGATGAAGATTTTACCACCTTCAGGGCCTCCCCAAGGTACTTTCTTCTACCAGGTTATGCCCTTTGGCCTGAAAAATGCAGGTGCCACCTATCAACGGGCCATGCATCACATATTCAAGATGATTCTCGGGACACTGGTGGAATGCTAAGTGGATGACCAGGTGGTTAAATCTCTCTAGCACTGGGACCATCTCAAAGACCTTGATAAAGTGTTCTGCTTCCTCCGTTCTCGCCACTTGAATATGAACCCGTTAAAGTTTTCCTTCGGGGTCACCTCCGGAAAGTTTCATGGCTTCGTTGTTAGATATCGAGGCATTGAGATCGACCCGGAGAAGATCAAGTCCATCATCCATATGCCTCCCCCGAGTAATATTCGGGATCTCAGAGGCCTCCAAGGCCACATAGACTATATACTCCGATTCATTGCGAATCTGGCCGGAAAGTGTAAGCCCTTTTCCCATCTCATGAAGAAAGGTGCCACCTACGAGTGCGATAAAGAGTGTTAGACTGCCTTTGAGGAAATGAAGCATTATCTGCTCCAACCTTCGGTCTTAATGCCACCCGTTTTCAGAAAGATGCTGGTCCTTTATGTGACCGCCCTAGAATGATCCCTTGGTGCACTTCTCTCCCAGAAGAACAATGAGGGAACAGAGAATATCCTCTACTACCTCAGCCGTATGCTCCTCAATACAGAAATTAGGTATTCTCCCATCGAGAAGAGATGTTTGGCGCTCTTATTTTCCATGTAGAAATTGCGTCACTACATGTAGCACCCCGAGGTACAGCTGGTCTCTTGGTTAGACCCCTTGAAATACATCATGAACCGACCTATATTGACAGGTCGATTGGCGCGTTGGGTGGTGATCCTCCAGCAGTTTGACGTTAGGTTCATACCTCACAAGGCTATCAAAGGACAGGCGTTGGCAGACTTCTTAGCTGCTCATCCAACCTCTGTGGATTAGCCACGGGATCTAGGCTTTCCTGATGAGATAATCCTCTCAGTTGATCATGACATCCCATGCTAGAAGATGTACTTTGACGGTACCTCCCGGAGCCCCACCGGTAGAAGTCTCAATGATCCTAGGCTCAATAGAGTGGGCCTGGGTGTCGTCTTCATCACCCTAAAGCAAGTCATTATGCCGTATTCATTCTTGTTGTCATAAGGATGCACCAACAATGAGGCAGAATATCACGCCCTCATCACCGGCCTCGAGTTGGCTCTTGAGATTGATGTACCACGTCTCCATGTGAAAGGTTACTCCGAGTTGGTCTTCAAGTATGTAAATGTTGACTATGTTGTCAGAAAGCCAGAACTCGGGCCATTTCTGGAGTGCACCCTCCGTCTAATGGCTAAGTTCCCCTTTCGGCCAGAGGTCATTCATATCCCCCAGTCGCAAAACAGTCGAGCAGATGCTTTGGCCAGCCTGTCGGCATCACTTGTGGAGCCCGAACAGGACGACCTGATTATCCATGTAGCACACTGGAGGGTCATTTCTCCCGTCATCCCGGAGGATGATCGTTGCCTGTGGGTGAACCATCTCACTGCTGGTGCCCCTACGCCAGGGTCCCCGGGGAATTTAGATGTGTTAATCGAGATAGTTCCTTACTGGAGGACGCCCTTGGTTGAATACCTCCAACACGGAAATCCTCTGTCGGACCGAGCCGAGCGGGACTGAATCCGACGCCGCGCACTGCAGGTTACCCTTCAGAGCGGTCCGAGCCTTGAGAAGCTCCTTTACAGGTGCGTATTCGATGGTGTTCTCATCCATTGCCTTCAAGGAGTTGAGATCCCACATGTCATGCAAGAAGTACATGTTGGTTCCTGTGGCACCAATTAGGTCGGGTCGATGTTGTCTCACTAGATTCGGAGGATGGGGTACTTTTGGCCATCCATGATCCATGACTGCATCGAGTTTTCCAAGAGGTGTAATGTGTTCCAAGTTTATGCCAACTTTGTGCATTGGCCACCGGAGCCTCTCCATACTACCAGGTATTCTTGGCCCTTTGAAATCTGGGGGTTGGATGTCGTAGGACCTTACCTGCCGGTGACGGCCCGCTAGTTCCGGTTCATCCTGACCGCTATGGATTTCTTTTCCAATTGGGAAGAGGAAATTCCGCTCAAGGAAGTCAGAGCTTGTTCTATTTCTGACTTTGTGAGCTCCAATATCATCTATCAATTTGGAGTCCCTGACGCTATCTTCACGGATAACGGAACCAACTTCCGAGCAACCGAGCTGAAGAAATTGTATGCCAAGTACAACATTCGCTCTAACCACACCTCCCGCTATCATGCTCAGGAGAATGGACAGATCGAGGTGTTTAACAAAACCCTCTCAAACATTCTGCAAAAAATGGTTGGTCAGAACAAGATAATTTGGCTGGACAAGCTCCCCAATGCTCTCTGGGCTTATTGGATGATGACTCACAATTCCACCCAGGTGACACCGTACTCCCTGGTGTACGGAGCTGAGGTTGTCCTTCCCATCAAGATTCAGTTTCCCTCATTGTGCACGGTGTTCTACGACCAGAAAGCACCGTATAGAGTTTCCAAAATCCGTCTAGCTGAATTGGAAGTGATGGACGAAAATAGGCTTCACACTTTACATAACATGGAAAGGAATCAGATTAGGATGGCTCGAGCTTTCAACAAGAAGGTTCGCCTCCGCTCCTTCCTGCAAGGTGACATGGTGCTGGCTCTCATAGCGTCAATGATTTCCTGTAGGAAACCACCCAAGATGGAGCCCAAATGGGATGGGCCTTTGATTTTCCATAAGATCTATCCCAATGGATCGTATTCCCTGGTGACTATGGATGGTGAGCGTGTCACTCCTCCCACCAACGCCAGGTTCCTTAAACAATATTTTTCCTGAGCCCTTTCGATCCGAGTTCTAAGACCTAAAACTAAGATCCTTACACGGTCCAGCATGACCTTAAACTACATATTTCCCTACATTTAGGCCCCTTCGGTCCGAGTTCTATGACCTAAAACTATGATCCTTACACGGTCCAGCATGACCTTAAACAACATTTTTCCCTACATCTGGGCCCCTTCGGTCCGAGTTCAAAGGCCTAAAACTAAGATCCTTACATGTTCCAGAATGACCTTAAACTACATTTTTCCCTACATATGGGCCCCTTTGGTCCGAGTTCTAAGACATTAAACTAAGAACCTTATGGTCTAACGTGACCTTAAACCAGGTGCTCTTCCTCACTGCAAGACGTTAAACCGCAAGCTGGTTAGGCATCCCTGACCAAGGCCCTGCCTTAGGCCCCTTGGTCTTCTTGGGCCTCTCAGTCCCGGCCTTCACCCGGAGTGTGTGGTGTAGTGTATGATTAGGTCCTCATTTGAGAAAGTTTATCCACTGCGCCATGCACACCCCTGGAAGAAGTTCCATGTATCGTCCTGTATGACATTAAGTTGCGCTTCAAGAACTACATGTGGCTTGATTTCCATCCTTATGGGATATGTAGGACCGCCTGAACACCTAGATTTCAGGTCCAGCCCCATCTATTAGGAGATCCAATGATCTCCCGGTCGCCTCGGTCTTTTGGAATGTCCCTCCCCACAGGGGGACATATAGGTGTGGTACAGGGTTGTTGGCATGACGCCCCCTTCCCACCAGGAATCCTCCATCTTTTGGCCGCTCTCAAACTGAGCCCTTCGCCCCTTTCCAGTGGTCTGAAAATGTGTTCAGAGTACTCTAGTCTAGGACCTGGAGTGTCAGATTCGACTTAGGAAAGTTTTCATCCACTTGTCAAGCTTTGTGGTCAACTTCATTTGGGCCCCATTAAGGGACCCCCAAGAATGGCCTGGATACAACGCCCAAGGTTTCTCCTACTGTCATGGCCCAACGCCCCTAAGGGTTTCGGGCAACAAATTGATACAAATACTGTGTTGTGTCAGCATTTGATGCTCATTTTTTTGCCCCTATCTCTAGGCTTACGTGACAGGATGCTGTGTTGTGAACATTGTCATCAGTAATCCTCAGTCATCACGACGGCTTCTTCGGGCCCTGAATGTTGGTTTCATGATTCACATTATGTTCCACCCCACTGTGTCAAGGTGGAATCTCCACACTCCTTGCACTAACCCTCATTGCACCCCCACACGTCAGACAAACCAAGATGTGTAACAGCGTCTCTCGGGACTCCCACGATCTGAGCACTAGTGTATGTTCTGGGGTTTTTTATTTAAGGATTGCATGTAGCTTTACCCTCATCCCCAAGGGAAATGAGGAGTCTCCCAGAAATTGCGTTTCAGGCCCAGCGTAGCAAGGAACTAGCATCTCCTGCCCCACCTGATTGTTGGACCCTCGTAGGCCCCTTTGGCCCGGGAACCCTCTCCCAGAATCGCCCGCAGTGACGATATAAGGATATTCCCTCATCCATACCGGGTACGCCTCACCGCATCGGGCGTATTCCTCAGGTACAAGCCATACGACCTTAAACTGTGCCACTCAGGTCCAAGCCATACGACCTTAAACTATGCCGCTCAGGTCCAAGCCATACGACCTTAAACTGTGCCACTCAGGTCCAAGCCATACGACCTTAAACTGTTCCACTCAGGTCCAAGCCATACGACCTTAAACTGTGCCACTCAGGTCCAAGCCATAGGACCTTAAACTGTCCCGCTCAGGTCTAAGACATAAAACCTTAAACTGTGCCACTCAGGTCCAAGCCATACAACCTTAAACTGTGCCACTAAGGTCCAATCCATATGACATTAAACTGTGCCACTCTGGTCCAAGCCATACGACCTTAAACTGTGCTACTCGGGTCCAAGCCATACGACCTTAAACTGTGTCGCTCAGGTCCAAACCATACGACCATAAACTGTGCTGTCAGGTCCAAGCCATATGACATTAAACTATTCCACTCTGGTCCAAACCATAAAACCTTAAACTATGCTATCAGTTCCAATCCATACGACCTTAAGCTATGCAGTTTGGTCCCACCACATGACCATAAACTGTGATGATATCGTCCTGGCCGCACGACGAGAAACAGCATTGCATTGTGGTGACCTCCCCATAGGGGACATCACGTTGGGTATTGGTCAATTTCCATACCATTTGTTAATGCCTATTACGGCTTGATTATTGTGGAGACGCCAGGAGTTCTTACCCCAGGCCGGTCACTCCACAAAAGAAAAACCATTCACCTTCAAGGAAAAACAATATATATCAAATGTCTCTTCCTTTGTTGCGACAGCTAGACCCGCACGTCTCCCTCGTCCTTTGGGTAGGCACCATGTTGTGCCACGCCACGTCTCAAGAACTATGTATGGCTTGATTCTCATCCTTATGATATATGAAGGTGTGCTTGGGCACTTCCCCATAGGCTCGTCCTAACTTTTAGTGTTCGGTCCATCGGCCTAAACATGCCCCCAGGAGCACATAGTAAGCAGGGCCTTGCCCCCATCCATGTTGGGTTTCGCAACCGCTTTACCGTGTGTCTCCCATTCCCCTTATCCTTTGGTCCGAGTTCTAATACCTAAAACTAAGATCCTTTCGCTGTCCTACATGACCCTAAACTTAATTTTTTCTTATATCTGGGCCCCTCCTGTCCGAGCTCTAAGACCATAAACTAATATCACTAAAGAACTACTTTTGGCTTGATTCCCATCTTAATGGGAGATGTAGGAACTCCCAGAACTCCTTTCCTTGGGTCCAGCTCGAGTTCAGCTAATTTGTCACTTCGGTCCCACCTTTGGGACCCCAACCACGGGACTTCATGGCGTAGTGCGGGATCATGTCCTCATTCACATTGGGTTTACGACAGCTGCACCCCGCGCACCCCATTCTAAAGAATTATCCTTCTCATCCTTTCGTCCTACACAACGTTAAGCTATTCTTCCAAAACTACATGTGGCTTGATTCTTATCCTTATGAGATACGTAGCAATGCCTGCACATTTCGTCTTGGGTCCAGCCCTAGGGATTACCAAATCATGTCCCTCCTTACTATCAGTCCCTTGGCATGACTTCTTGGGGAGTGGTGTAGTTGCGACATCAACCCCGAATAAGTTCGGGATTCCCCATAGTGATGGTGGGAAGTGACAGTTCTCTAGTCATAGAGCTCTTGTCTGAAAATCAGGACGATCCGTGACCAGGTTGGTACGTCCGCCTAATGCACCTCCGCCACGGTGGTGCAATTTCGGGAGTGTTGGAATCTGTTCAAACAAACCACAACTATACTTTCCATGCTTTTCATGCCCCTTTATTCAGATCCTCATCCTCTTTCGTGTTTCATGAGACCCCCTAATAGTATGGATGATAGACCTCGTTCCACCTGTTGTAATAATAAGGATGATTGACCCATGGTCCGCCTACTGTCCTGGGCCAACGTCCCAGAGGAATGGTCATGTTTGATGGGACCCCTTAACAGCATGGATGATAGACTTTGGTCCGCCTGCTGTAGCAATATTGATGATAGACCGTTGGTCCGCCTATTGTAGCAATATGGATGATAGACCAATTGTCCGCCTGCTGTCCTCGGCCAACGTTCCGGAAGACTGATCGGCGATATTTGAGTTAGGCCCCGTGTTGCGAACATGGTCAGTGGTCAGCCCTCATTTATTGTCCCCATTTTAGGGCAATGTAATATGGATGTTGCGTTTCTACCACGGTTAAATGTTATCCTCCATCATCGCGCCCTATTGTGTTCCGAATTCGGGTAACGTGATTCACCTTTTTCATCTCCCTATGTTCGGATGAATTTAAATGCCCCCGACATTGCCCTGCTCGTGTGTTAGGGCACGTGGAGGAGACTATACATCGACTGGTCTGAGGTCCCCTCCCATCGGCTGAACATCCCTCTTCTCCTCAGAAATCCAGGCCCAAGTTCGGATTCCTGAATCTTGGTTGATGCCCCACAGTTGGATGAAATGATAACTCGAGCATCTTTTACTTCTCGCGTTGGGTTCGACACATAGGAGCTTAGAGGTGAGTTGTTATTCATTTCAGAATTATGGTGAAAATATTAGACCAAAGGTATAGATAAATATATTGGTCCATACATGGGTCGAAATGTTGAGCAGTAAAAGAAAAAAGTTAATGAGATGGGAGAAACAAAGCCCTTAAGGATCAGCGTGCTGGATCGATCTTTCAAATGTTGTTAACCTATGGCTGGTAGCCTCTAAGAATACTTCTCGCTCCTTGACGACTCTCTCTTCATCAGCAGCTGCAGAGCGCAGCTCGCCAACCATGTCTTGTGCCTGCGCCCACTCGGTTTGACGTACGACCATCTGGTGACTTTCTTCCATCAGTTGTTCTTGGGCGTCAGCCAGTTGGGCCGTTAGTTGTTCCACGAGCTCAGAGCACATTGTGATAAAGGCCTCCTTCTCTGCCGCCTGCCCTTGGAGGCATCGGACATCCCGTTCCGCCCTCAAAAATGCTCGGGTGCTCGCCGATCTTTCCCAACATTGGGCAACGTCGATGTGCCAGCTACTCTTGCGTATCTTCTTGGCCATGTAATCACAGACCAGCAGATGAAGGCACTGAGCATCAGCCCCTCTGGCGCACAGGAAGTGCAGCCAGGTTTAGAGTGATCCCATATGCCTCAGCCAATCCGACTAGGGCTGCCTGAGAAAGCACTAGAAACACTTAAACCCTTTGCGTTGTGTCATTCGGCTCTCCTCGGCCTCTTCTGAGTCCAAGTCATCTACCTCCTCGGGATCGGCAGGCTGATACATAGGAAAGGCAGCCATCAGGTTGGCAGTAGGATCTTCCTCAGGGATATCTTCATGAGAAATAGGATCCACGAAGTCCGGGAAACCTTCCTCTCTCTCTCGAATAGTGACGGTGCCTCTGTCAGCTTCCGACATCACCTCAAGGAAAGCGTCGCTGATTTCTGTCGCCCCCTTCTCACCAATTGTTGGGGCTGACTCAGAGCGCGGAGCCTGTTCTGAATGAGGTGGTATGTCCGCCACTGGTCTACTCAGGAATGGCTCGGGCTCCGCAGCCTGACGAGCCTCCAATGTCAAGATCACTGCGCAAGATATACCCTGATTAGTTGGGATCCTTGATATCAAGCGCCAGTATTAAAGCATGGGACTTATAGGAACCCAGAGCATCAGCCTCCAATGTTCTGGCCCCTACAGGAGCTTCCATGACAGGAGACCCCTATGCGCTTGTCAATTCAATGATGGGCGTCATATCCCCATCATGTCACATCGGTTCCCCTCCTCCCTCCTCTAGTGGGGATGCCTGACCAACACTTAGGTGCTCCTGAGTGAGGTAGGGAGATGGGATGGAAATTGCAAAGGAGAATGGAAGAATAATGAAAATCATTTAGGATAGAGAAAAACCTCAAGTATCTCAGTTAAGTCGAGATCAGAGCCGACAATCTCGCCGCTATCTCAGAGACTCCCTTGGTAGGTCACCCCCTATGACCCCTCACCTTCGGGTTCTCCTTCTCCTTCATCTTCTCCTTCTCATTCGTCTTCTCCAGTCTCCTCCTCCCCCTTCGACTCCTCATCACAGTCGCCTTCTCTCGGCGGCATCACTTCCGGATCATGCTCTTGGTCGAGCATCACTTTCACTAGAAAAGGTGGCTACACATGCCGACCCCTTTGGCACGCCTATGTGTCCATGGCCGTTAGATAAGCATGCTTCCGATGGAATTTCACTCTGTTGGTAACTCGAATAAGCCCAAACTCTGGCAGCTGGATCCCATTCTGCATTATCTTCTGCCAGATGGCTTCAACGCCCAATGATTTTCGCAAGGTCATCCAAGCTGACCACAGTGCCGGGAAAATTACATCTAGGGAAGGTTCAAGCAGGTACCTTATCTGCATCCCAGGCAGTTCCCTAGCCACCTCATGTGACCCCCCTAGGGGAAACAAGGTTGCGGCGGCACTGTGTGATGTTCCCGCCGCTGAGGTCCCGACCTGCGCAGGCCTCGCTGCCTAGCGCGCCCCTGGTTCCCCCCTTCCAGTAGCACCTTGCCTTCTCCCTCATCGCCCGGTTTCCACATGGGTAGTCGCGAGTTTCCGAACTCGCTTGCATAAAATCCCCTCAGGGTACGCAATGGTCCAGTTCTCAGCATACTCAGTTGCTAGGCCAGCATCGACCCTGGTGGGAGGAAGAGTAATGACATCGTCGGAGCTGAAAGTGGTGAACATCAACCACATCTGGCGTAGAACGCAGGGATTCCTCTCCTCCCAGACAGCCGTGAATACCTTCTTCAACATTCATTGGAGGCACACAAATTTCTTGGCGAATTGGGATGGCACGTAAGGCTCACAGATCACCTTCTTGTCGATCCGAGCCACGACCACCCTGCCCCGGATGCTCTGAAAATACTCCTGATGTTCTAGCGAGCCTCACCCATTGTCCACCATCTGGCCGATCGGGGTGGGGAACAGGCTGAAGTTAAATTTGGTGTGGTTACCAATGTGGATCCTCACGCCCTCTTCATTGAGCGTCGTCGGCGCCACTCCGGCGATGTTCAGCAGGGACGGTCGCAGGCCGTTGCCTGGAGGACGGATGGCGTTTGGGAAAGTGTACCCGCCGAGATGAGCCTCCATCCAGCCATGGAAGATCTGGAAGGGGCCACATACCCTCTGAGGCAACCCCCCTTTTGAGATGCGTCCCAGGATGGCATATAGCTTGGCCAGAATAGGGACCCCCCAAGTTGAACCTTTTGTGGGCAGCCATGGTACCCGCCATCACCAATGTTGTTGGACGGGCGCCCATCCTCGCGTCCCGCACCGGAAGGAGCAACCCACTCAGGATGGTGGCAAGGAACCCGGTGTATCGAACATTCAGGTCCCAGGCCTCAATGACGCAGTAGCCCCATGATTGGTATTGCCCCGCCTCTAGGGTCCTCCAATACGACCCATCCTTGCTCCTCCGAGCCGTGGTCGGGCACCGTTTTCCCCGTCCCGGCATCTTAATTGTCAGGTCCTTCTTGAGAAACTAGCTAAACCAGCCCTTGTAGGCAATGTCCTTCAGGAATTCCTTGACCCATAGCCTCTCTTTGGCCATCTCCAGCAGGTTCCACATCAGTATAGTGGTCAGTGACCTGTCTTCCCAGGTGTTCTTTGGAGGAACGAACTCGTCGTACTGGTAGCCCTCAGTGGGATACCTCCGATGCAGTGAATGTCCCAGAGGCTGATTCCAACTTCCCCATGGTGAAGGTGGAATGTGTTGGTATCCGGGCACTAACGAGTGAATAGCTCCGGCCCGAGATCCAGTTGACGATGGAAGTGGAACTGCGATGTCCATACCGCCTCAAACAGGCCAATATGCCGCAGCTCGGCCCCAAACTGGTTGCAAGTATGGCGGACCCAGAACGCCTATGTCCACTCACTGGTGAAGTTTCCCCTCGACCGCAGGTCCCAGTCTTTCAGCCAGCCCTTAGTGTCATCTGTGACGCTCTGATGGAACATGCTCGCGTAGAGGGCCGGAGAATCCTCCACGGTAGGCTCATCCCCAGTAATGGTCCTGGTCCTTGGGTTCCAGACATATATGTCCATATGCCTAGTTTCCCTGGTAGGATGGCCGTTGTTGGTGATGTTGTAGCGAGGAAGCTCGTCCTCCTGGATCACCCATGACCGCGGTGTGTCCACCTCGAAGCCCGGTAGGGGAACCTCCTCCAGGATGCCAAAGTTCCAGAGTGGGAGGTTGTCAGATAGGGGATACTCCTGCTGGGATGGGGTCAGCAGGTTGAATAAGGTTAGGTTGTTGGAAACGATCACCCTAGCACCATAAACCTCCTCATTCTCCAACATTTTGGCTCTACGAGCGGCGGCTTCCCCCTCATCAACTTGGTCTGCAGCCATCTCAAATATTTTGGGAGTTGCGCGAAATTATAATGAAGTGCGCGGAATCGAGTAGAGATTTGCGAAATCTGAAGCTGTAATGCGAAATCCAGGAGTTGGGCACGCAATCAGCACACTAGGCACGGAATATCCTGAGTAGGCACGCAAATGCGGTTGAAATTCAGAAGGAATAACACGCTACCAAAGAGTTTTTATGCGCAGTCGTGGAGACAATTTCGCGCATGAGAGCGGTATGCATATCTCGCGGAAAATCTTGAGTACGTAACTGGGGACCCAGTGCCCCTTTTAGAGGTGAGTCCAGAATACCATGCCCTGCGGAATGCGAATTCCGTGCAGATTCATCGTTTTGCGTTCCCCATTGGCTTTTTGTGCGCAAAAGGGCCAGGAGATGCACTGCTTCGGTGTTTCGGAGTTTCCATCGGAATCCAATCGTTGCGACCTCTCACCAATCCAATTCCAAGGGGGGGAATTTGTAGACACCGAAAAAGTCCATAACTCCCAGAGGGAGTTTCAAATGGACGAAGCGAAGTCATATTCGGACTCAGAGTCCAGGTCCGAATGGCCCTGAAGTGGTGCACAAAATTAAGGAGGACTTGCACAAAAGAATGTTGTCTGCATGAAGGAAGTCCAGGATTCGCGTAAAAACACAGGGATGGCGCGCAATTTTGCGCGCCCGGTTCTGTGCGGTAAGGCTTTGCGCGTCGACTGGTCTTGGCGTAGAAGATTTCGTGCGCTGCCTGGATTTTCCGACAGCGAATGCCTATAAATAGAAGGCGACCTCAACCATTTTAGGGTTGAGGAATTCGGACCAGCTCCCGTGCGTGCAATTCGGACTCCCGCACGTGGAAGATGACTTCCAGGTAATTCCCTTTTTCGTGCAACCTTGCCCCAGGGTTCGCCTTTGTGCGCAACCCCACCGGCTTAAGTGAATTTTCCAACTCCTCCGGGTTCTTCCTTTGCGTGAAATCCTTTCCCCTTGCGTGCAATCCCTTCCAATTGTGCGCAATCCCTTCCAAATTGCGTGCAATTCCTCTGATTGGTTTCACCAGGGATTGACCATTGCCCCGTGTGCAATCAAGGCCCATTGCGCGCAATCCTTTAACCCAATTGCACGCCATCCCAGTGTATTGCGCACAAACCCTCTCTTTGCGTGAAAAACCCAGGACCCCTCACCTTGATGCCCCCTTGGTTTCCTCTCTGCACTGGCGCCCGATGTCTCCCATGCCGGGCATGCACGCCATGCGTTTTTTTCCCGTACGGCCTTACAGTCTCATACAAAGTAACCGAAAAGTCCCTTGGGTGGTGTTTCCCATTGTGTTCCTTTGCCTTATGCTTCTTCACGTAGGCACGCTAACGGATATTTTTTCTTCGCATAGCCACGCTAACATGGACCCCTCGATGGTTCGCCCTGCGACCCCCCCTTCACTACAGCCTTACCGATGCCTTCACTCCCACAAGGGGTAGAGGGCATTGGTAATGTTAGCCCTAGGGGTGTGGAGAGAACCCACCTCGTCCAAGCTGCAGGATGTTAAACTGCTAAGTACCACGTCCTTAACACATGGCGTTAAACTATCATCTGACCCCGTGCCTCGCACGCAGGGTCCCCCTGGCTCGGACATTCTTTACACCCACTCGTCTCCACGAAAATGGATTCTTCCTCACATGGAATGAGATCCTCCTTGTGGAGTGGCGTTTGTGAAAGGTGGAAGGGCTTCCTCATAGTGTAATCCCCTAGCCTCTCTTGTGGAATGTTGCACCCCTGCACCTCCATAATTCCCCACTGCCAAGGCCAGTGGAGTCCCTTTCCCACTGCACTGTGTCGCACCACGGGCCTCCATCCTAGAGTAAGCGCCGGCACTAAGGGCTGCTGACGACGTGTAAGCCCCTATTCCCTCTTTGGGCCGCTCAATGCATAAGCCCCTTTCTGCTTCTCACGGACGCACCCTTCGCGACGTGATCGTCTGGTCCATGCCGTCTCTTGTTTCTCACACCGAGCATGGATCATGTGGGCTTAGAGCGAGCATCGACCATGACCATCGTTATGGGATACCTCATAGTGTAAGCCCCATCCCAGTGAACTACGAGGACATTGATCCATGCTAACGCATGGTACGTAGGAATCCTCCACGAGGTTCAAGCTCACCACCCAGTTGTTCCGAGTTCTTCACGTCAGTTCGCCGACACTTTGGGCCGCCTCAGAGTGTAAGCCCCAGATTCCTCATCCGGCATGACGTTAAACTCTATTTCCTCTTCCCGCATGATGTTAAAGTGTATGTCCTCGTCCCGCATGACGTTAAACTGTATTTCCTCGTCCCGTGTGACGTTAAACTTTATGTCCTCCTCCCGCATGACGTTAAACTGTATGTCCTCGTCCGGCATGACTTTAAAATGTATGCACCGAACTACGTGGACTTTGATCCTTGCTAACACATGGTACATAGGAAGCCTCCATGAGGTTCAAGCCCGCCACTCAGTTATTCTGACCCCTCCGCATCAGATCACTTCCACCATTATGGGTCACCTCAGAGCGTAAGCCCCATACCTCACACCCACGTCTCATCCTGACCTCTCCCTCAAGCCCCCGTGCCTTGGGAAGCTCATTCCCTATCCCAAAGATCGTACTTCTTTCAAGCTCCAATCCATGTGTTCATTCTCAGGGGCCGCCTCTTCAGGTGCCCCACCGTATCACTGAACTACACGGACTATGATTCTCTGCCATGGAGATACGTAGGAAGCCTCCACAAGGTTCAAGCTCGTCACTCCATCACCCATCCTGATCCTTACCCAGGCCGCCACATCCCGGTGGGATCATGCCACCTCATTCCACTCCACAGTATCTGGGAGGCCGCCCATGTTCTGGCCCCAACATCGGTGTTCCTCATAGGGGGTCCTTCAATCTGATCCACTCTCAGTCTTCTGATCAGTCCGATCTGTGTCTGCCAAACGTTAAACTCACGGCATACCCTGTGTTAAACATGAGAAGCTGAGTAAAACCTCAAATGATACACAATTCACCGCATTTTATGTGGGATGACTCGGGCTTCTGCACCCTTGAGAAGCCCTATAATAAGGGAAAAAATACAGACATGCCAATCCCCAGCATCAAGGCACGCTAACGACACCCCAGCGTGACCATTCTCCTCACCGAAGGTTGCTTCCCCTACTAGACCCCTTGGAGCATCTCGACGGAAGCAGCATAATTAACTGGTGTTCATGCATATATGGCACCGGGAATGAGCTTCACAAACTCATCTTCAATCTATTAGGGACACCCGGACTATGTGACGACCTCCGAGGAGGAATCCACAGAAGGAAGAACTGACATCCCATCATCCCGGTTTTGATCAAGGAGAAGATGACCCTGAACAAGGAACGAATGTCGCACGCCTTTGGAAAGCGGGAATGCGGGGCCACAAGCCACGCATCCTCCCAACACGTGACGGATGCGCGCGCGCACCCCGGTGTAAAAGCATTGGAAACAGAAACATTTTATCATTTAATGAAATAATAACCTAAATAAAAATAATATATTTCATATATATCATTAAAGCATAAACAAAAACTACAAATAGAATGGATAAATATGGTATCATTTGACCATATACCAATTATAGAATATGTAAAATCAATTTATATTATCATAGATGAAATATTTATTTATTGGATCACTATTAAATTTTAGGAGGAAAATATTTTTTTCATTTTGAAATAACCTTTTTAAAACATTAAAATCTCACAAATATAATGGAAAAAAATTTCTTTTAAAATAATCATGTAAAACATTAATGGAATCCTAAAATAATAGACCATTCATGATGGAAGGAAATTATTTCCATTATGTATATGTTTAAAAAACATTTCTTTCACACTTATGTAGAAAAAGTAATAATATATATTATTCTAAAATAATAAAAAGAATCCTATTATTTTTGAAAAAAAATCATAAATGGGTAAAACATTCCTTATAAAATCATAAGAGAATATAAAGAACATTCATTGAAATATTTTTAAGTAACATGGATATGCAAGAAATTTTATTTTCTATCAAAGATACAAATAATGTGGATTTTATTATAAATCAATTTGGTCTATCGAGGACAAAATGTAACATGCATAATATTCTAAAATAATAACTTTTTATTTGATAGTTTATATTACACATAATACTAATTTTATCTTGTGATACATGAAATAATTAGTTTATTTGATATTTTTCATTACAGGCAAAGTCGATGTTTAAAAAACAAAAAGATATAATAAATATTATTATATAATATGAAAATTATCACATAGATAGAGGAATGGTGTGTAAGAATATGAATAATTTAGTAAAGTATATAGTTTATAAAAATTTATTATCTATCTATGTATTATACAAAAATAATAATCTTTTAAAAGACAAATAATATTTTCCAAAAAATAGTATTTTTCTAAAATGTGATTTAATCATGATTGAACCTTTAAATTTTAAATTAATTATTTTCACATTTAGAAACATTATTTGAAAAATAAAGATTAATTTTTGAATTTGGAATACCAAAATTATATTCGGGTAAATTTGTATGATTTTTATGAGAGATTTTTTATGAATAGTGAAAATTACTAAAATGTAATTAAAAACAAAACTTTAATTTATCAAATTTGTAATGGTAAAGTGTTTGAAAGAAAAACTAATGTAAATTCTGAAAAAAATTATAAAAATTAATCCAATTTATTTCATTGTAGTCAATTTCATATGGTATTTACATATAAAACATATGTAATCTTTTAAAAACATTAACATAAAAAACTCACATTCTCATCAAGTTTCTAAGATTAATATTTTATTAAATTTGGGATAATAATTTCCACATTTTAGATCTTAAATATGTATAATTTTATTAAGGTAAATAATTTTTTAACCAAAATGAATAATGAATGCAGAAAAAATTAATTACCACAGTCAGTGTTAAAATGGATTTACAGTGGGTTAAGCTCGAATGATAATTGTAAGAATATCATAAAATAATATCTAAATTTTATTAAATTATTTTATTTATGTTTTTTTCATAATAAATATGAAATATGGAAATTTATTTAAAAAAATCGTGGAATATGCCCCATATAACCGGTTATGTAAAAAAAGGGAAAAAGATACCTTTCTTCCTTTTAATATCTATAATTCATTGGGATTGGGTAAAAATAACTATTTTTTATTATATATATTAATTTTTTAGTATACATCTGTTTTTTATTATAATAATTTATCATTAATTTTTATAGGGAAATTAGTTACATAAAATAATTAGGAAATACAGACACAATAATTATTTAGTTAATATAAAATAAAATAAGTAAAACTATAAATAATAAAAGTGATGTAAATTTATTGAATTATTATGTCTTAGTATATATTTATATTAATATTTCATTTTAAAAATTTTTGAACACAATATATTCAAATTCAACAATTTATGATATATTTAACTACAATTTAAATAAATAATGTTTAAATTGACATTAATTTAATTTTATGATATATCATATTTTATTAAATAATTTAATATAACTATAAAATCCTAATTTATTCCATGTGATTTTTAAAAGAAAATAATATCAACTATGTGGAATTCATGTACCATTTTTTATTTTATGATGAATATATTGACCCCTAAAAAGTAAATACAATATTACCACAATTATGGTTAACGTGATGTTTTTTCATGTCACATGTGTTTGTGTTAAATTTTATTTCCAAAATAAATTTTAGTGATATTTTTTAAAATTAGATATTATATTTATAAAAATTTGTAATAAATTATATTATAAGTATCATTTAATATTAGTATTCATGTATAAATTACCTCTGTTAAAAAATCCAGTTATCATAGTGCAAAACAAAAATTGTAAAATTATGGAATCGTAGAAGTTAAAGATAATTTTTTTGAAACAACTTTATTTATCATATGTTAGAGGTATTTATAGACAATAAAACCCTTATAACCCATTAATTATCAATCTTGGATCAACATTGGGTAAGGGAGACATCCCAATAGTGAATACATTTGTGTATTAACAAGAATACAACTCTTCCATAACTATTACAGGGCTCTCAATCCCATCACTTATTCAAACCTTCAAACCACATTTGTTCGGCCAATACCTACCCAAATCACTTCATATATTCCCTCATGTCATCCTAGAACCCTAATTTAGACATGAATCCATTATTTCAAAGATTTTGTAAAATCCTAAAGAAGATACCCAAATAATAGGTAAGGTTATTGAACAAGAGTATTCATTTTATTTCCTTATCAACATCATTAAATTATTCCCAAATAATGATTAAATAATAACAATAGTATCTGAAATATACGTATATTTTCTAATGTTAAGTGTATAATCTAAAAATTTCTACACATATATAAAATTTGATATTAAATCATCATTCTTGTGTACGGAAGTAGACCGCCTCGCGATTCGGTGTCGATAGTTTTCCATTACCACATCTCATGGTTAGGTATGATAATGGATATAAATTATATATATGATTTTTATAATATGAGTATGTTTTTTTGTAAATATATCATATATATCATTTCACCTAGCATTTCATAAGAGATATGATAACATCGCTCGTGTATACAACAGACTACCTCCCCAAGAAGGGATGTGATTCATCATTCACAAACACTTCACATGGAAGGTGATAAAGATAATGATAATGATTATATGTGATATAAATGAAATAATTATGATATTAAACAAATATTTATATATTTTAAATTATAATATATATATATATATATATATATATCATTTTATCTCTTTCATTTTAGTCACATTAAGGTGATATGTGGACCACTACCTTCACAGAGTGATGTGATTCTCATTTCATCACCATATAAAATGGATAATATATTTTGATAAATAAATAAGTAATATAATAGTTATGTCACTACTATTTTTCTATAGATTATTTAACTATATAATATGTTCAATAATTAGAACACTGAGGACAAATAAAGAATGAGAAACTGAAGAAATTAACCCATGTAACTATTAAAATAATGTATGAATATTAAGAAACAAGTTATAAGATTTTATAAAAGGATCATATAGGATATTATATATATAAATATAAAAATTGTATAATTATATAAACGTTTAAAACCACTATATAGGAAGAGAAATCATGTTCACCTAAATATAAGGGTAAGGTAAGAGATTTCTAAACTGAATTTCCACTCATTTGGTTAAACATATACCTCAATGATTGTGAAATGATTATATTTTGTGTTTAATGACTTTTTATGATATTTTTTTATTTCCACTTTTTTATGTGAATATAATTTTGATACACCTAGTTTATTCATTCATTTTTTATCACTTCAATGTTATTATTTTAATGGTTTATTTCACAATATCATTTCAATAGAGATTTTTTATTCTTGAATATCAGATAAATGAAATTACTTTAGCATTTACTAATAAACAGTAATATTTTGTATCCTATGGTAGTTAATTAATCCATTCAAGTAAAATGAATTTGTTTCCTCTCATTTGCATTTAAGATTATTTAGAAATTGGTTTTTTGAAAATATGACTTCATTACTCTCTTCTGTCGAAAATATGTTTCCTCTCAAAAACATATTTAAAAAAAATAAAAAATTTATTACCCTTTAAAAAAATATCTCACAATTGGAATTTTATAATATTTCAAATCTTTTAAATAATTAAATGGAAACATAATATCAATTTCATAACAATTTGTGTTTTGATTTTACCTAAAGTGTAAAAATAAACATGGTTTTCATGTTTATTAAATGAACATATTTTAAAGATATCATAACAAATTGAATGGTAACAAGATTATCTTTATGATTCAAGGTATATTTTACGAAAAAAATTATTTTCAAAAATTTTATGAATTTTTTTAATAAATGTGATTTTCAGAGAAAAAGGATTTTAAAAATGTTTACAAAATATAAAAGGTATTTTACTCAATAATTTCTTCAGTTATCTTTTTTTATGAATTTATATTCAACAATGGAAAAACCCCATTTATTAATAATCCAATGGGTATATTTTATTAATTCCACCATTAATATTCCTCTATATGGTTTACATCCGCTTTGACTATGGAATATATTAGTGTTCGATTCCTTGATTCATTTTTATTGTCATTAACTTTACCATGAATTATTCAATTTCTTATGTACATTTAATTTTCCCTAACATAAAATATTATTTATCATTTATACATTTATTTCACTAACCATATACTATTTTATAAACAATTTTTACTTATTCAGTTACTTTATTAACTTTATAAATATTGAAAATTTTGTTTCCTTTACAAAATACAGATACATTATGATAAGGCACAATTTTAATGAATTATTTCCATGATTATTTATATGTGGAATGTTTTGGAAAATTCTGAAATGGTTTGGGGATGCATACTAAAATTACATCGATTCATCAGTAGTCTCATGAGACAAAATCAGTTTGCCACAAACCCTTCCAGTTTTTTACAATGTAATATAAAACTTCTAGAAGATAGATCTCTACAATATGTTTTTAAAGGTCATGACTCAAATTAGATGGTTTTCAACCTTGCTTGTTTTAAAACATATTGAGGATACATATGTATGGTAATGTTATCATGTTCTAGGGGAACATGAAGCCCAATAATTAAGAATTTCTTTCAATCACAATTCAAAAAATATTATACATGATATTTTTTCTATGTTACCATCTATAGATGAATGTTATTACCATTTTAATTATTATATGGAATTTTTATCTGTTATTCACCCTGAAATTTTATTCTACATTATAATACAATGATTATGAGCTTATTTAAATTCAATATGTGTTCAGTCGTTTACCTTAACATTTTATTTTTCATATTGGTCAATGATAGCTTCCATTGTACAAAACTCTTACTAGGCATTTTCTCTCACCCTTATTTTGTTTCCTCTCCCCATGATTCCATGAATTTTTCAATGGTAGAAAAATAGGGAAACACAAGATGTAAAAATTCTATTCTCGAAAAATAAAATTATGTTGAGATTGTTTGTAAAAAAATGTCACGAAGAACTCATGTATGTATTTGGATTACCAAGACAACTGAACTATTAGGTCCTTCAAGATATGCTTCCTTGTATATTATGCCAATGTAAATTTTGTATGGAACTAAATCTATGCTTATAGGGTTGAGTTCTCCATATTTTTTATGAAATAATTCTTATTAGAAATGTTGGTTATTAGATTTAGGATGACATAGATTAGGGAACATAACCCTATGATATTCTAAGAGGATAAGTGTATAAGAACATCATAACATTTTAGGAAGGAAGATATTATATGGGTATTCTAAAAAATACATCCATTCATAGATTCTAAATAATGACATGGTTCTAGAAGATGTGTACCTAGAGGAAATAACACTAAAAAAAGTCTTGTATGAGATTGGATCGAGTGTTACATAGTACACAACAGGAGGCTTTACTACACACCTATTTTGAAACTCCCAGGAGATATTCCAAGGAAAATTATAATATTAATGAAAAATAATTATGAAGGAATTTAATAGATAATTAAAATTAATTACCTATGATAAAACCTATATCAATGATTAGTGTCACGACCAGTCCCCTAGGGCTCATGTTGTTACTAACCCTTGCCAGCCTCTAGAAGTTCGGGGGCTAGCGACTAGCACCGAAGGCATCAACCTACAAGTGGGAGGCATTTTCCTGAGTTCCTGTACAGACACACTTACCCAACCAGGTCCCACACACTAAAAAGAATCAAGTATAACTAAAATATAGATGAGTACAAGTACAACTAATACAAGGGGACCAGAATACAAAACCAACAAATGAACTTAAAATAGAAAAGTACAAAAAGGAAAATCTGATGTCTATTTATGGAATATACCACCTGATCTTGAGAGTAGTGTAGATACTAGGAGACAATTAAGAACATCATTTACACTTGATCCTAATCGGCCCCTCCTAGTTTATGGCCACCAAGTCCACTGTCGCAGCCCCCGTCAGGCCTGTCTCCCAAATCACATTTGGGTCCTGTTCCACCAAATTCTATGTCAAAACACTAATCAACTGTATAGTACATGACATGAGTAGGCAGGTCCCTTTTAGGGGTTACTAACATGATACTCAGATCTATGCCCAGAGTGGCGTTTCAGTTTTTCGATGTCCCAGATTACTTCATCGGTGGTGTTCTCTTAGCGTGGGGTTGGGCCATCTAGTATAAGGTGAGTATGGTTTTGTTCTCACACCTTTTTAATTGTCTTCTTGGCCTGTGAGTTGTGGTGGCAGTGGTCTCTAGGGGGTGGTGGCAGGGTTTTGAGCCTTGGTTTTATGTTTTCTGAATGGTGGAAACGTTTTGTATTGTGAGGTCTATTAGTTTGGTGATGCACTTGGACTCCACGTGGATCAGGCCCTCGAAGAGGTTCTTTAGCTTGATGTTCATTTCTGTTGATCTTTTCAGATTTGGATTTTTGAGAGGGTTTGTCATTAGCCATCAGATCAGGACTGTTTTTTGACACATTACACTAGTTCGCCGGTCAGCCAGGATTTGTTGGAGAGATTTATCATGGTTATATGCTAGGAGGGGGTAGCTTCACATTTTTGTTTTGGTTTATCTCTCTTGACCTTTAGATCATGATTTTCTTAGGTCGATGATGTTGGTTAGGGGTTTCCCCCTTATTTCTTTAAAAGGGTGGTTAAAATAATAATAAAAATAAAAGGCCTTTGGACCGTTTGAGCTCACATCATCTATACATTTAGGGAAATGAGTGTAGAGACATTAGTCACATCATCGAACACATCGACTACTGGAAAACCCCACCTCTATAGAGTACAGTGGGAAAACATGGTCACACTGAATCCCCATCCCACTATCCTTGGAAATTTTTTGTACAAATCATGTATGGCTATCATGGGTATGTTGGGTCACACAGATCCAATCCCCACCATGGGACCATCGGGTCAAACAAAGTCGCTTCCCACCTTGGACATACTGAGGTACTCCTCCAGTGGAGTATTGTGGGTCTGTTAGGTCACACAAAGTTGCTCCCCACTGTTGGCCTCTCAGTTCACACATAGCCACTTCCCATTGCGCCTTCTTCAAGTCACATAGAGTCGATAGTTAGCAGTCTTCAGGTCTCGGCCAACCGCAGGGTTCCATAAGAAGCGTACTTGGGAGAACCATTCCTCAATCCATTAGTTGCATCCCAAATAAATTAAATTCAACATTGAACATGATAAAATATCATCCTTGTCGATATGATACCAACTCCAGAAACATCCCATCCATCAGACTCTCGGTATGAAAGAAATGGGCATTGTAATAAATAGGGGGTAGGTTTACGTCTGCACCCAGTTAGACTGACCCAACCAACCCATCCCCGGGGTCTAACATACCCCTGTTAAATTTGACATACTTGACTGACATAGTTTAGGTATAGTTCAGTATTTTCCAGCAAGGCCAGTGGGCCAAGCCTAATAGGCCTCTCTAGACCCAGCACGGTTTGTCTGATGTTCCAACCCATCGGGTATCCCATCAACCAGATCTAATTTGACCCCGCTTGAAGGGAGCGGGTCCAACCTGCTAGGTGCGGGTCCGGCCTGCTAGTTGGGGGCATGACCAAACAGCCCAAATCCTAACCGTATAGGTGGCCGGTGCTGCACCGTACAGACGGGACTCCGCCTGTAGCTGCATCTACCCTTAACTGCCCCGCTGACGCGTAGGGCCCTCCTGCTGCGGTCGAGGGACCACAGCCCACCAGGTGCCCCAACAACTCGGATGTGGTCCATTCCTCCATGAGGCACCAAGAAGGCACTGCGTCTCCCCGATACCGCCGCGACCTCCTTCTTCAATGGTTCGTCAATGAGTGTGGTGCCAACTCTACCAGCGGTAGTTGTCGGCCCCACCGTTGGCATCGACGTGCCGACAGATTGTTCCACGAACCACTAGATGAACTCTGATGGTCTGTTCTTCTTGCCAAATACACCTTCACTCTTTCAGGAACATCCTCATCACCGAAATGGTCTCAGAATAATCTTACCACCAATTTTATTGTGCTTCCACAATGAACACACATAGCGGAGGATCTAGGGCCTTATCCATGTCATCCCACAACCTCTGTGTTACAATTTTAAAGAAATACTGTTCTTGGAGTGTTTAGTTCAATCAAGACATGTGATTTTTGAATCCCAGATACAGAAATCCGAATAATTTTTCCCTCCCATTAGAATTCATTATATGTGGATCAACCTGTTAATGGGTTGATCAGCGTTTGTTATTTTCACAAAAAGGTATGGGGAAGAACTTTAAAACCAAATAAACCTACCTCTTTCACATTCGTTGATGCAACGTTATGTCCCTAAGTTTTCAAGACGTCGACATCGTTCATCACTTATGACTCCGATCATCGAGGTGCATCGATGATGTTTGACATTAATCAGCACTTTTCATTCTTTGTTGTAGAGGATTTTCATCAGAGGTTTTTCAATGAATCCTCATATTTTAATTCCTCATTCCAAAAATGTGTCAAAAGTAAAGAAAAATTCATCACAACATTTTTGTTATGATGTGATGGAACTTATTTACTCTATTTTATTTAGGAAACAACATATTTGTTACACATTATTAGAGTGTCGTTATGTAGTGAGTTAATGAGACATTAATGAGCCTTAACAATACGCCTCATCGCTGCACCACAACGTCATCATTTTCCACTCAATGGATGGAAAATAAATATAAAATAACTTTATTTAAAGTTATTTTATTATTTTCTAAAAAATAGAAAATTAACATTTCCATTCGGCCATTTCCGGCTTATGTTATATCTTTTCTAGGTGAATCATTGCATTTTGAGTTCAATAGTTCCATATTATTTTTGATCCAAGATCCGGTTCAAATGATAGAAATAATTGCTCACACATTTATTTATGTGAACTAAAAATACTTCAAAATTCCATTTCGGGATCACTGGGCCTTGGAATCACGTGCCATAAAAGTGTGTGGCAAAGAATAATTCCATATAATAAAAAACTACAAAAACATTTCTGAGACATTTCATTCTCCCCAAATTAGATCTTTACATCCCCGAAATCCAAAACAAAAACTAATCAATCAAAAGAGAATCAATAAAATGGGGTTACTGAGCATAAATTTGAGCCTCCTGCCACTACATGCTCTCCTATAGATTCCCTTGCTTCCACTAAACTCTCACCAGAGGAATCCATTGTCCACATAAGAACTGTTATTGTTGATCCTTTATCTCCACCAGGAACCCCATAAATGTCCTGCCATTGTCAATGTCCAGCTGGACCATTCAATGACATTCAATAGATCAAGAATGTACCACCTCAGGTACATCATCTGGAAAAAATCATACACCTGGTGCATTTGTGGGGGAATAGCTAGGAGATACACCACCTTTCCCACTCTACTCATTATCTGAAGAGGTCTAATGAACCTCGGAGATAGCTTACGCCCATTCCAAATCACTATAATCCTCGTCGGGGTGAGACCTCAAGAAATACACGATCTCCATCCTCAAACTCCAAGGGTCTTCATCTACTATCGACATAAGACATATGCCTGCTATATGCACTCCCCATCTACTCCTTGATGATCTATACCTTCCCAGTGGTATCCCGTTCCAACTCTAAACCCATGAGTGCCGACTCACCTGGGTCTTTCCAACATATGGGTGATCTACAAGGCTGCCCGTACAAGGCCTAAAATGGTGCCATGCCAATTTTGGAATGATAGTTATTGTTGTATGAAAACTCAACCAGTGTAAGGTGTTCCTCCCAACTAAGACCAAAATTTAAGATTCGAGCACCTATCATATCCTCCAAGGTCTGCATGGTCCACTCCGTATGACCATCCGTCTGGGCATGAAAAATTGTGATCAAGCGCAGTTGTGTCCCGATTGCCTCCTATAATCCCCTCCACACCTAGGATGTAAAGCGTGCACCATGATATGATACGATCGTCGAAGGAACCCCATTAAGCCACACTATCTCCTGGATGTAGAGGACTCAAAATCATTCTACTGGTCCTTTCTCCCAGATTGTTAGGAAGTGAGCCAATATGGTGAGTCAGTCAACAATCACCCAGATAGAGTTATGGGCTATGGATGTACATGGTTACCCTGTCAGAAAGTCCCTGGAGATATTGTCCCCTTTCCACTCAGGTACCTCAAGTGGTTGGGCAAATCCTGCTGGAACATGATGCTCGACCTTCACTTGCTAAAATGTGAGGCATCGTGAAATGAACATGGACACTTCCTTCTTCATCCCTAGCCAGAAGTACTAATTTTCAACGTCTTTGTTAGGTCCACTAGGCTGGATACCCTGAGAGGGGGGGTGAATCAGGGTATGGCTAATTGAAAATTAATGCCCGTTCTGATCTTGTTTCGCTGTTAAGCAAAACACTCTTCTCTCTTTTTCTTGCTTCACGATATAAACAGAAAGTAAAGCAAGCACAGGACACAGAAATTTTACTTGGTTCACCGCTAAGGGCTACGTCCAAGGAGCATACGCCGACAGGTTGCCGGTCGTACCAAATTCCACTAATCTTCACTAGCTATGGATTACAAGGTACGGGCAAGATCAATTCTATGCCCAGGCTCACTGCCTTTACAATGTTTAGGGTCAGCTCACTGCTTTCCCAAGGGTCACTCCCTGTCTCTCTCTCTCTGGCTCACTGTCGGTGGAGAGGATCACCTTCTTCTTCTTCCTAAGCTCACTGCTCTTGGAAGGAATCCACTCACAGTTTATAGACCTGTAGGTCTCTTCATTTTCATGAAGGAATGCATCTTCCTCTGTATGTAGATGCTCTGTTGAAGTCCAACTTTCACCCGCAGATGAATCTCACTTTGCACCGGATGTACCGGGCAACCTCAATTTTTACGCGCAACCCTTACAGTGTGTTGCGTGCAATTTCTATGATTTGCGCGAAATTCCTTTTTCGCGCAACCTCCAAATATTACGCGCAGCCTGGAAACTGCCTTGCGTGCAATTCACTGCTTTTGCACGATATCCACTTGTCGCGCAACCTTCCTTTTACGCGCCAACACCAACTTTCTGCGCAGCCTTAGCTTTTCGCGCAACAGTTGACTTTACGCGCAAACTTTAAGTTTACGCGCAACACCCTTTCTAACTTCAATTTCGCGCACCAGAGCTCGGGTATTTTCTATGTCTTGAACTCTACAGAATGGTGGAGGGTCACTTCATATTTATAGGCAAAATCGACCCCGCGCGAAAAACCCTCCTGGAGCGCGTAATCCGCTTTGATCGCGAAATACAAATCTTCCGCGCACAACCATTTTCCGTGCACTGCTCCATAATTTCGCAGACCTCATGCCTTTGCCATTTTCCGAGCTTCGGACCTCGAAACACCTCTTGCGCGAAAAACTTTATCCCTTTATTTCGCGCAATCCGCACGAATTTCACGCACCGCGTAATTATTTCGCACAGGTCTCCAAAATTGCGCACGCCTAATGCCTTTGCCGATTTTCAAGCTTCCGGCCTTGAAACATCTTTTGCGCGAAATACTTCATCCACTATTTCGTGCTCCACTTCAATTTTACGCGCACTCCTCCAAAATTTCGCACGCCTCATGCCTTTACCGATTTTCAAGCTTTCGGCCTTGAAACATCTTTTGCGCGAAATACAATTTCGCGCAACCCGCTGTTTTGCGCGCCACACTTCAAGATTTCGCGCAACCCACTAATTTTGCGCGCCACACTTAATTTTTCCGCGCACCTCTTTCATTTCTCTCTCCTCGACCTTTGCCAAAAACATATCACTCCATTTTCCATTGGCGATTTTCAGGCCCATAAATTTGGCAAACACTGGAAAACGGCGCTACCTTGTATCCACTCTTTTTGTACCGCCTCCAGATCATCCATTCCTTTTCAAGGTTCTTCAATCAATCATGTATTGTTGAAAGCATCCCTTGAACCCGGCAAATCACCATTTAAACCCCCTTGGTCAACACACTCATTCACCATGGTTTACTTTGTCAACAAACACAACATAGATGTCTTCTTTGTCAACAAACACAATCACCTCAAAAATGCTTCAATGATACCTTGAGGGATTTTTTCCCAACAATCTCCCCCTTTGGGTTTGTTGACAACTCTTCTATGGAAAGATACATCATTAATTCTTCATCCACCATTCACCTCATTGCGATTCTGATAGCAATCAAGGATTTACTCAACACATACTCTAAGCCCACATGAGCAATGCTCGTCGTGAGAAACAAGAGTAAATGAGAAGTTCATCAATGAATCACTTCATCTCTGACATCCACTATTGACACCACACTGATACCAATTTGTACTAAACTGATACCAATTGTCGATGGACTTGTTGGAAGACCAATGTTCGGTTTGGAAGTATTCTTACCACTTTCCAACACCTCTCTTCTGCTTTTATCACGATCCTCAGCTATCGTGATATCTATTCTTTGATCGATCAATTCTAGCATCGTCAGATTTAATAGACTCCCCCTTTCTCATTGCTCCCCCTTTCTGGCTACTCCACCTGTCAGCTTCTCCCCATATCAATTAGGATATATCAAATCTCCACACTGTCTCCCCCTTGAACAAACACTATTTTATCCTCCCTTAACAAATTAACAAACACTTTTCTCCCCCTTTGTCAACGAACCCAAAGGACACTCCTTTGTAGTCTGTAACATAGTAGAGAACACATATTAGCATATTAGGGAAAAACACATCATACCTCGGGGAGAGGGGGGGGATTCCACATCCACACTATTTCAAGTGCGGGGAATCGACTGAACTCCCAGAGCCAGTCGATGCCTCTCAAAAGCATCCTTGGGTAAGGCCTTTGTCAGAATGTCTGCAACCTGTAGCTCTGTAGGCACATACTCTAACTTCACGATTCCCTGCTCAACCTTCTCCTTGATGAAATGATACTTGATCTCAATGTGCTTTGTCCTTGAGTGATGGATGGGATTTTTTCTGAGATTTATAGCACTTGAGTTATCACACTGTATTCCGATCGGAGACTTCACTTCAACTCCCATATCTTCAAGCTGCTGCTTCATCCACAATAACTGTGTGCATGCTTGAGTGGCCGTAATATACTCAGCTTCTGCGGTGCTCAATGAAATGCAATCTTGTTTCATTCTTAGCCAAGAAATACACAATCCACCAAGATAGAATGCACCACCTGACGTTGATTTTCTATCATCTGTTGAACCGTCCCAGTCTGCATCAGTATATCCCAATAACTCTGTCTGAGATTTGTCGTTGTATGTCAAGCCGAAGTCCACCGTGCCCTTGATATACCGAAGTATTCTTTTCACTGCAAGCATGTGACTTTCTTTGGGATTACTTTGATATCTCGCTGCTTGGCATGTGGCGAAAACAATATCAGGCCTTGTCGCGGTCAAGTACAACAGACTTCCGATAATTTGCCTATATTCTGTGATATTAACTGCCTTGCCATCCTCATCTTTTGATAATCTCATCTGGGTAGCAACCGGAGTCTTCATCTCCTTGGAATTATCCATTCCAAACCTTCTTAGAACCTCCTTGGCATATTTGGATTGGGAAATAAAAGTGCCATTACTTCCTTGTGTCACATGTAGACCAAGGAAAAACGTTAGCTCTCCAATCATTGACATTTCAAACTCATTTTTCATGAATTCGGAAAACTGTCTGCATTGAGCTTCATCTGATCCGCCAAAAATTATGTCATCGACATACACTAGCACCATCATCCTTTGATTACTGTCATTGCTGAAATAGAGGTTGTAGTCAACTCCTCCATGCTGGAAACCAATCTTCTTCAAGTACTGATCAAGCCTTGAGTAACATGCCCTTGGTGCTTGTTTCAGCCCATACAACGCCTTCTTCAGCCTGCAAACTTTGTTCTCATCCTCATGAATGAGAAAACCATATGGCTGCTCAATATACACCTCTTCTTCCAGAACCCCATTCAAGAATGCGGATTTGACATCCATCTGGAAAACTTTGAACTTTCTTTGCACTGCTATGGCCAGAAATAATCTGATTGTCTCCAGTCTTACAACTGGTGAAAATTTCTCATCAACATCTATTCCCTCTATCTGGGAGTATCCCTTGCACACTAGTCGTGCTTTGTTCCGAATCACTATGTCATCTTCATTCATCTTGTTGCGATAGACCCATTTAGTCCCGATGACATTCTTGTCTGATGGCCTCAAAACAATCTCCCATGTCTGGTTCTTCTCAATCTGATCAAGCTCTTCGTTCATGGCCTGAACCCAGTTTTCATCTTCAGCTGCATCAGAAAAACATTTCGGCTCCACTTGAGACAAAAACGATGCTTGATGTGATGATTTCATTCTTCGAGTCTGAACTGGAGCTGTTTGATCACCAATGATATTCTGCTTATCAATTTCAGCTCGACTCTTTGGCTTTCTCGCAGACACCGACTTGACACTTTCTACTTCATCATCAGTATCTTCTTCTGAGTCAGCTTCTGCCACTTCTGCTCCCCCTGGGTTTCTTACCTCATCATCACTTTCATCCAGGAACTGTTCACTGGATCGTTGAGTATTCTTCTCATTTTCAACTAGTGACATCATTGCTTTCAATGATTTTTCTCAGCCTTTTGTTGAACCATTTATACGCTTTGCTTTTCCCAGAATAGCCAAGGAATATCCCTTCATCTCCCTGTGCCTCAAACTTCCTATGATGTTCTTTGTTGAGAATGAAACACTTACTTCCAAAGATTCGAAAGTACTTCAACGTTGGCTTCTTTCCGTACCACAGTTCATATAGAGTCTTCCCTTGCTTCGGACATAACAAGGACCTGTTAGAAACATAGACCGATGTCAAAACTGCTTCCTTCCAAAATTTCTCTGGTAGGTCCTTATCAATAAGAATTGTTCTGGCCATGTTGTTGATGATTCGATTTCTCCTTTCAACTACTCCATTCTGTTGGGGAGTTCTTACTGATGAAACTTGATGCCTTATCCCATGTTTCTTGAGATAGTTTTCAACCTGACTGTTTGTAAATTCCGTACCATTATCAGTACGAAACTTCAAAATTTTCTACCCAAGCATCTTTTCTGATTCTCTCCTGTACTGCTTTATGCAACTAAACACCTCTGTCTTATGTTTTATGATGAATACCCAGGCCATTCTGCTATAGTCATCAATGAAAAGAACGTAGTACCTTTTCCCATTTATAGCTCGTGGTGAGATAGGTCCACATACATCAGCATGCACCAATTCAAGTACTCAAGTTGATTTCTATTCCTTTGGCCTGTATGTCTTTCTGATGATTTTCCCTTGTTGACAAGAGTCACACGTATGAGTGCGATCACGTGATAGTTTGGGAAAGTCTCTAGCAGCATCACATTTAACGAGATCCTCCATAGATGGTTGGCATAGATGACCAAGTCGCTTATGCCACAGCTGGTTTTCTTCCTCTCTGGATAAAAGACAAGTATCTTCTTTCCCACCTACAAGATAGAGATTTCCCTTTGACCTTTTTCCCTGCAGAACAGTTGCTTCATCTTTTCCTTTCACAACACACATCTTCTTGGTAAATTGGATAGAGTGCCCAGAGTCACATAGTTGACTGACACTGAGTAGGTTATGGCTGAGACCCTCTACTACCAAGACATCAGCACGTATCATCTCTTTGCCCCCAAACTTGGCTTTCCCTGAGCCAACAATCTTCAGGCCTTCATCATTTCCAAATTTGACAACTCCTTCTTTTTCATATTTGATGCCTGTAACAAGATCCTTATTACCCGTCATGTGGGATGTGAAACCACTATCAAGGATCCAAACACCAGATCGATCTGATGCTTTAAGGGAAATCTCCGCCACCCCAGCCTTTTCATTTTTCTTCTTCTTGGTCCATACTTTTTCTTTCACACTCGGCATGGATTGAGGCTTCTGTTCTTTCTCAGAGTATGATGGACCACCCTCATCTTGCAGAGCTGCAAATCTGTTCTGAACTTTTAACTCACTTGTTGGTTTATTGATCTGCTACTTGCGAAGATTTTGATTATGCTTTGACACATTTCTCTGAATGGTTGAAGTGCAATACCTAGCCATGTGTCCAAATCCTCCGCACCAAAAATAGTGTCCTTCAAAATGTGTTCTTGAAAACCGTTCTCTGTTTGGCTGCCATCTCTGTTCATGTTCCCTTCTGTATCTCTTGGCTATGGAACACACATACTGTGAATGTCCCATTTTCCCACAGCAATAAAACCTGATATAGGATGCATTCCCTCGTGATAATTCAGCACTATGATTTCCCCTTTGGGATCTCTGAATATTCTGATTCTGTTTTTTGCCCAAATCAACCTTCACTTTTGGGATGAGTGCTTGCGGTCTGACTGCAATTGTCGCAAATTTTTGTTCTTGACTAAGCCCAGAAACAACATTAACCTCTGATCTCAATTGCTGCTTCTTCCCTACTGAACTTCAAGGCTCCTCTTTCATCTTCTCTGTCTTCTGAATGGCCTGCTTTTCGTATATCACATTGGGGGTCAAGAGTTTATCTTGATCCTTAAGTTTTTGTCACAGACTGACCACTTCTTCTTCAAGCTCTTTGATACATCTAACCTGCTCCTTTCCTGTGTTAGTCAAACAATCAATTTCCTCCTTTTGTTCCTCAATTTTAAGCTTATACTCAACAATATTTTCTGAGCTCTCTGGTGTTGAGGATTTTAGTCTTTCAATTTCTTCGAACAGCTCAGACTTTTCTTCATCCTATTTTTGTATAGAGAGTTTGGCATCACGAACCACTTTATTGGCTTTCTTCGTTTTGGATCTCCAAACATCTATCTCCTCAAGAGCTGCTTCCAGTTCGGCTTCCATATCAATTCTCCCTTCAATTTCTTCTTCTTCTTTAGCATCAGCTTCTTCTAACTTTTGAGAACTACCAACAATTTCCACCAAGGCATTTACCCCACGATCTCTGCAATTTTCAATTTCCTCAACTTCTTCATCCTCAGACTCATCTGAACTTTCAAATTCTTGTGAAAGAAGATTCTTTTTCTTGAAAAAATTTCTCTTGAATTGTTTCTTCCCTTTTACAAAAGTTGAAGTCTTCTTTTTGGGAATTTCAACGTCATCATCATCATCATCTTCTTCTTGAAACTTCTTGGGGCATCTTGCCGCAAGATGACCAACCTTTCCACATCTAAAGCATGCTAGTGGAAGTTTACCTTTAAAATTTCCTCTTCCTCTTTGTAGATCTGAAGAAAGGAATGACATCACCTCATCTGTCTCTTCTTCTTCATTAGAATCTTCAATGGTGAGCTTCTTCATGGCCCTAAATGCCACCTCTTTAGACTTCCCCTTTTCCACAGCCTCATTATCATCATTCCTCATTTCATATGCAACCAAGGTACTGTGCAAATTGTCCAATGTCAGCTCTTTTGGATCATTATCTTCTAGTACTGAAACTTTCAGATTGAACTGAGGTGGAAGTTTCCTCAAGATGTGCTTTACAATCTTTATGTCTTCAATGACTTCTCCAAGACCTTTCATATCTTCCACAACAATGTTTACCTTGTCAAAGAATGCGTCAACAGACTCATTCGGGTTCATTTTCAGATCTTCATATTTTTTCCACAACACCTGCAGCTTTGCCTCTCTGACTTTTGTGTCCCCTTCATATATATTCAAAAGCTTTTCCCACATGGAATGTGACATTTTGCATGACATCACCTTTGTGTAGATAGGATTGGAAAGGGCTCCCCCTAAGGCATTGATTGCTTTGGAATCAGCATCCAACTCTCTATGCTCAGCTTCTGATAAAGCACCACTATTAATATTAGTTGTGATACCATGCATAGCTGCTGAAAACACATCCATTCCCAAGGATCGGAAATAGTGTTGCATCTGATTCTTCCATATCTGAAAATTATATCCGTTGATGATCAGAATCCCTTTATGATTGGTTACCTCCATTGAGAGAAGAACAACTTTCAACCTTTCCCTCTGATACCACTTGTTAGGTCCACTAGGTTGGATACCCTAAGAGGGGGGTGAATCAGGGTATGGCTAATTGAAAATTAATGCCCGTTCTGATCTTGTTTCACTGTTAAGAAAAAGACTCTTCTCTCTTTTTCTTGCTGCACGATATAAACAGAAAGTAAAGCAAGCACATGACACAGCAATTTTACTTGGTTCATCGTTAAGGGCTACGTCCAAGGAGCATACACCGACAGGTTTCCGGTCGTACCAAATTCCACTAATCTTCACTAGCTGTGGATTACAAGGTTCGGGATAGATCACTTATATGCCCAGGATCACTGCCTTTACAATGTTTAGGGTCAGATCACTACTTTCCCAAGGGTCACTCCTTGTCTCTCTATCTCTGGCTCACTTCCGGTGGAGAGGATCACCTTCTTCCTCTTCCTAAGCTCACTGCTCTTGGAAGGAATCCACTCACAGTTTATAGACCTGTAGGTCTCTTCATTTTCATGAAGGAATGCATCTTCCTCTGTATGTAGATGCTCTATTGAAGTCCAACTTTCACCCGCAGATAAATCTCACTTTGCACCGGATGTACCGGGCAACCTCAATTTTTACGCGCAACCCTTACGGTGTGTTGCGCGCAATTTCTATGATTTGCGCGAAATTCCTTTTTCGCGCAACCTCCAAATATTACGCGTAGCCTAGAAACTGCCTTGCGTGCAATTCACTGCTTTTGCGCGATATCCACTTTTCGCGCAACCTTCCTTTTACGCGCCAACACCAACTTTCTGCGCAGCCTTAGCTTTTCGCGCAACAGCTGACTTTACGCGCAAACTTTAAGTTTACACGCAACACCCTTTATAACTTCAATTTCGCGCACCAGAGCATGGGTATTTTCTAGGTCTTGAACTCTACTGAATGGAGGAGGTTCACTTCATATTTATAAGCAAAATCGACCCCGCGCAAAAAACCCTCCTGGAGCGCGTAATCCGCTTTGATCGCGAAATACAAATCTTCCGCGCACAACCATTTTCCGCGCACTGCTCCATAATTTCGCGCACCTCATGCCTTTTCCATTTTCCGAGCTTCAGACCTCGAAACACCTCTTGCGCGAAAAACTTCATCCCTTTATTTCGCGCAATCCGCACGAATTTCGCGCACCGCGTAATTATTTCGCGCAGGTCTCCAAAATTGCGCGCGCCTAATGCCTTTGCCGATTTTCAAGCTTCCGGCCTTGAAACATCTTTTGCGCGAAATAATTCATCCACTATTTCACGCGCCACTTCAATTTTACGTGCACGCCTCCAAAATTTCGCGCTCCTCATGCCTTTACTGGTTTTCAAGCTTTCGGCCTTGAAACATCTTTTGCGCGAAATACAATTCCGCGCAACCCGCTGTTTTGCGCGCCACACTTCAAGATTTCGCGCAACCTGCTAATTTTGCGTGCCACGCTTAATTTTTCCGCGCACCTCTTTCATATATCTCTCCTCAACCTTTTCCAAAAACATATCACTCCATTTTCTATTGGCAATTTTTAGGCCCATAAATTTGGCAAACATTGGAAAACGGCGCCACCTTGTATCCGGTCTTTTTGTACCGCCTCCAGATCATCCATTCCTTTTTCAAGGTTCTTCAATCAATCATGGATTGTTGAAAGCATCCCTTGAACCCAAAAAATCACCATTTAAACCCCCTTTGTCAACACATTCATTCACCATGGTTTGCTTTGTCCACAAACACAACATAGATGTCTGCTTTGTCAACAAACACAATCACCTCAAAAATGCTTCAATGATACCTTGAGGGATTTTTTCCCAACAGTCTTGATACATCTTATCCACTCAAGGATTTAGTGCCAAATTGGGTGTATGGAACTCCTTCAACACCTCCTCCTGCAATTTCACTATCACTATGGTGTGCCTTCTAGAAAGTATGATGTGCTCCAAGCCTATCAAAAATCTATTAGGATCTTATCCTAAGGATAACTGAGAATGGAAGTCCTCATTTTCAACATTAGTAGCACTACCATCATCCATGAATGATATCTGCAACATGGATAAATGCTCTGCCTCCTCACTCGTCAACCTCAAACTACTCCACCTTCTGAGTGCTTCTTCAACCATATCCCCCTTTCAAGGAGTATAGACTATCTCAAAGTCATAGTTCATCAAGAACTCTATCCATCGTCGCTGCCACATGTTCAGGTCCTTCTGGGAGAAGATATACCTGAAACTATTTTGGTCAGAGTAAACTGTAAAACTTTCTCCATCATATAGTTTCATGACAACCTTGAGGAAATAACTACAGCTAATAAGTTCATGCTATGGGTTTCATAGTTCTGCTCATGTTGTCTAAACTATCACGAGACGTAAATGATAACTGCTCGCTCCTGTATCCGGACACAACCCAGTCCAATCTCTGATGCATAAGAGTAAACTACATAGCCAAAGACATCCTCTGGTAGTATCAAGGTGGGGGCACGAGTCAATTTCTTCTTACACTCCTAGAAACTCTCCTGACATTTCTCTATCCACATGAAGGGATGTCCCATCCATGTCAAAGCCTATAAGGGTGCTTTTACCCTTGAAAAGTTACAAAAAAACCTTTGATAGTAACCAGCCATCCCTAAGAAGATCTTTACTATAGTCACACTCATGGGAATCTCCCAAGAAATCACCTCCTATATCATTGCTGGATGTAGTGGAAATCGACCCTCTGAGATGACATGTCCCAAAATGTGGACTTCTCGAATCCAAAACTATAACTTTGAGATATTTCTATAATACTGGTGCTCTCAAAGTGTATCCAAGACTATCTGTAAGTGTGTAATGTCTTTCTCCTCTGATGTCTAGTACACAATGATGTCATCAATTTATACCACAATAAACCATTCAGCTTATGTTTGTAAGATCATGTTCATGAGTCCCATGAACACTTCTGGGGTGTTGGTCAAACTGAAAGGCATCACTAGGAACACATAATGGGTGTACTGGAACTAGATGCTTGTCTTTGTTACATCCTCATCCTGTACCCGAAGCTTGTGATAGCTTGATCTTGGGTCTATCTTTTAGAACCACATTGCCCCTTCAGCTAGTCGAATATATCATCGATTCTCAGAAGTGGATACTTGTTCTTCAGGATCACCTAGTCCAGGTTCCAGAAGTCCACATAGAACCTCAAACTCTTTTTTTCCTTATTAGAAAAAAACATAGGAGATTCCCATAGGGAAACAATGGGCCTTACGAACCCCTTCATCAGCAAGTCCTCTAGTTATACCCTCATCTCGTGAAGCTCCGAAGGAGCCATCAGATATGCCAGTGTGGATACCGGTGTCACCCCAGGGTACTGGTAGATGCAGAAGTCTACCTCACTATGAGGAGGTAGTCCTGAAACATCCTCAGGAAAAACATTATTGTACTAATCCATCACTACAGGAAAACATGGAATCCTCCCATCCATTACACTGAGGGTGAAGCTATACAACTGGTGAGTGATCAGTTGATCCCTCCTCTAAGAATCTCCATCCTATGCTGCAAGGTATTCCTTCTCGCCGATGAAGGAAAACTGGGTACCATATCTTGGGACACACAACATAGTATTCCTAAAATTGTCAATCTGAGCTTGGATTTTGGATAACCATTCCATACCCAAGATGATGTCATATGGTCTCAAGGCTGCTACTAGGAGATCTCAGCCAAAGATCTCACCTCCTAGAGTAATTTCACTATGCCGGTACTAGTGTGTATTCATTGAATCCCCTCCCATAGAATCCTCTATCCATAGGGATAAATCAAATTACTCTAACTAAATCAAAGTGCTCTGAACAAGAGTCATGGAATGGAAGGAGTGACTAGAACTTGTGTCTATAAGAACTGCAACTAAGGTGGAGAAGACATATATCATACCTCAGATCATCACTGGAAAGTCATTATCATAAGTCTCTACTCCCTAATGCTGTGTTCGCCCATGTCTGTGTGATCCCTGAGGATGGGGTGGACCACATGGGTGTGGTGGCGGTAACACCTCAATCTTTCTCCCACTGCCTGCTTCTCAACCTGCTCCCCTTCCACTTCTACTACCCTGTGGACCTCCTTGATCAAACCGATATCATTGTCTGAGAAGCCCCTCGACTATATGCTGTTCATCTAAACAAAATTTCATGTAGTCATGTGAAATTTGTCCCTACACGCTACATGAGAAGAACTACCAAGCTCCCTGTTTACTCCCTCTAGACTAGGAGCCTTGCATTGCCGACCCTTTGTCCTAAGGTCGTCCTTGGATAGACATGGTCTACTAGGTACCTCTCATCTAATGTCTGATTCCTTACAGAGACTCTTCCACCTGGAGTCTATTAGTAGCTCTAGCCGTGGGTGCCTTCTCTACTTAGAGGCTCTCTACCAGAAGGGATCATTCTAGAACCCCAGCCTGATTTTTTATTCTGAGGGACAACCGCGATGCCATGATTTCTAGCCTAAGTCCCTGTTCAAAGGCTCGATCCCTGATGAAATGATCTCACACCATATATGTCTAGTAGCACAAAATTTTGGTGAACCTCACTGATTACTCATCCACTATCAAGATACCCTGCTGTAGGTGAATCATCTCTTGAATGAACACAAAGCGTAAGGTCATGAATCAAAATTCATCCCAGAAAAGCCACTCGTAGTCTACCTAGGTGAGGGTTGCCTCATATTGTGTCTATGTGGTCAAGCTCCCCCATATATATACTAAGCCCTGGAAAAGGCTCGTTACTAAGATATCCATCTGTTCAGGTGGTGTCCTCACTAAGGCGGAAGTCTCACATCACTACCTCCATCCAGTCCTCAGTGACACAAGGATCTGTCTCTCCACCGAACCTAGTTTGTCTCTGTCTCTAAAACATGTGCAGGGCACTGAGTCTATGCACATCCTCTACTCGAACTATCAGAAGTAGATGATGAACATAAAATAGTGGTAGCACTGGTGCTCCACCAGGTGGAGGCATCTCTAAAACAGGCTCTGGAATGGACGCCTCATCGCTAGGCGATCTGTCCTCACAAACTTGTATCGGGATCGTGGTTGGTTGCTCACATGGAGGCAACTAGAGACAGATCAAGATGTTACACTATTATAAAGATATACCCAGTGATCTAACTTTTATACAAAAGAACATAAGGAGAAACATACACAATCATTTTTTTAATGTAAAGTGTCAAAAATAATAATTCAAGGTCCTGGTGTATGGATACGTCGGCCACCACTCCCTGCATTTTGATGTCAGGCACAAAACACTTAACATTGTTTCCCCAAAACAAAACAAAAACTTTTGGTCTTTGTGGTAGGAATGAACAACCTTTGATTCCAATTTTTCACGACTCGTACCCTAGGGCCCGTGTCCTGACTACCCCAAGCCCACCTCCCAAAGGCCAGGGGATTTCGATAAGCAGAAAAGGCATCAACCTGCAAATGGGTGGAATTTTCATGAGTACCTATACACACACACTTGCCCAAACATGTACCACACACTGAAAAGGATCAAGTATCACTAAAATAAAGCTATGTAAACGTTCAACCAAATCAAGTGGGCCAAAATACAATTCCAAAGAAATAACTAAAAACAACAATGTACAAAAATAAAACTCTAATGGTCATCCATGAACGAACCCTCCTAATCATGAGAGTAGTGTAGCTACTAGAAGACAAGGTAGAATTTCATGTCCACCCAATCATACTAGGCCCAACCTGGTCCTAGGCCACCAAGTCCACCATCACAGCATCCATCATTCTGGTCACCTTCAGCACCTCCGGGTCCTGGTTCACCAAAGTCTCAATCAAAATGATGATCGTATGCATAGGAAAAGACACGAGTGGGTAGAAGCCATGCAAGGGTGATTAATGTGATACACAATAGAAATCAACCTTTTTTGAGTACAATGGGAATGTCGGGTCACATAAAAGCCACTTCCCACTAACATTGGACTACTGTGGTACTCATCCCAGATGAGTACTGTGGGTACACTGGGTCATATAGTGCTCCTCCCCACAGTGGGTCAGTCAGGTCACACATAGTCGCTTCCCACCTTGGCCATATTAAGGTACTCTTCCTGTCGAGTATCGTGAGTCTACCAAGTCACACAGTCACACTCCCCACTATGTTTCCTCTGGGTCAGAGAGATATGCTTCCCACTATGCCTTCATCGAGTCACACAATGTTGATAGTCATCAGTTTTTAGGTCTCAGCCAAACGCCGGCTTCCGTACGTAGCACGCTTGGGAGAACTGATTCTCATTCCATTATTTACATATCGACATCACATAATGTAACCATATATCATGACAAAAGATATTTCAGGTAGAGAGGGTCCCAATTCCAAAAACATACCATCCATTGGACGCTCAGTTTTCTTGAAAAAAGATTTTTAGTAAATAAGATCTGCTTGCATCTACGCCATGTCTGGCCCGGTCAGACCAACCCGACCAACCCGTCACGGTGGTCCCAATAACCCTGGTTTAATTTGACCGACTCGACATGACCCAATTTGGGTCCTGGTTGGTCTGGTCCATCTTGTCCAGTGGGCCAGCCCCAATGGGCCTCCTTGGACATGATCCAGTTTGGCTGACGGTCCAGCCCACCAGGCTGCCCGGTGACCCAATTTAGTCCTGTTCGGCCCGAAGGGCATGGGCCTGTCCAGCCAGTATTGGTCCGGACTACTGGCTGGGGGTGCAGCCCGCTGGCCCAAAGCCCGACAATATGGGCATTCAGTGGTGCGACGTTCATCTAGGATGCGTCCGAGTGCTGAGTCTGGCCCCAGCTGCCCTTCGGACGTGTGGGCCCCCTACTGCGGTGACAGACCGTGGTTCGCCCGCCGCCCGGACGACCCGAAGGTGGTCCATCTCTCCACACAAGCCCAAGAGGTCTCCACGTCTCCCTGCAGCCTCCATGGCTAGCTGACTGTGGCCTCTTGCCACCGCAGAGCGCGGATGACTGTGTTGTCACCTCCGCCCACGGCCTCTGACGTAGGCCAGCACCGACACGGGCAGATTGTTTGGCGGACCACCATACATGCTCTGGTGGTCCTTTCTTCAAACTACCTGCGCGTACACTCTCTTCAGAACATCCTCTTCACTATAAAGGTCCTAGAATCATCTATCCACCACATTGAGGGTTCTTCCACAAATAACACTCATGAAGGAGTTGCTCAAAACTTTTTTGTGTCAGTCCACGCAGTACATGTTAGAGGTTTAAAGCAAAGAATGGTTTGGGTGGTTTTAGTTCAATCCAGTCAAGTGATGTTTGAATCCTGGATAGATAAATCCCAACTAAAGTTACCATCCCTCTAGAACGCATGATCCAAAGATCTACCTGTTCGTGGGTTGATCCGTGTTCGTCATTTTCAGGGAAAAAAGCTCAGGAAGAACATTAAAATCAATTAACTCATTCCTTTTTTATGTTAATTTCCACATCATTATTCCCTCTAGGATTCAAGATGTTGATTTCATTCATCGATTCTGACTCTGTTCTACGAGGTGCGTTAAAGATATTTTATGTTATTTGGCGTTTATTGTTCTTCTTGGAGAGGAAGTTCGTCAGAGATTCGTAAGAGGATTCTCACTGTTTAACTCCCCATTCCACAAATGCGCCATGCAAAATAAAAGGAAAAAACGTCACATCATTTATATTATGATGCGACATCGCATTGTTTCTGTTATTCTGTGATGTCGCATCGTTACAAAGTTTCATTTATGAAACAACATCGCGGTTACACATAAAAAAGCATCATTACACTTTCAGTTAGCATACCAATAATGAGCCTCATCAATGCGTCTCGTCGCTCCACCGTAGCACTACCATCTGCCACTCAACAGATGAGAAAATAAAATAAAATAACCTTTGATGATGAAATTTTATTATTTTCCAAAAAGATCAAAAATTAACTTTTCCATTCTACCATTGTTGGCTGAAGTGAATACCTTTCTAGGACAATCCTGACATTCTAAGTTCAAAGGTTCCATCTGATTTTGGATCTGAGCACCAGTTCAAATGTAAGAATTTTGTAGCCACATGATTACTTAACTGAACTAAAAAAAGTTCAACATTCTTTTTTTGGCTCACTGCACTTAGAATCACATGTCGTCAATGCGTGTGGTCTAATTATAATTCTATATAATAAAAAAACAAATGGAATTTCTGAGATATTTAAATGGGACTATGTAGAAATAAAACCAAATAAGTATTTATGTATTGTGTCAAGAAAATAATAATAAAATTTCACTAGAATTTTTACCATTAGTATTTTGGTTTTAAGAATCGTGAAACATGTTGAGGTTGTTTTTTGAATCATATATGCCTTTATTAAAGTATAAATTATAGATACTATCATGATATATGAGTTTAATATTGATCAACTGTTCAATGTTTGAAACACTTATTTTAGTGTTATAAGTGATTGGAGTCTACCATGATTAAGGATATTATCGAAGAAATTTAGGGAAATCATTTCTTTTAGTGGAATAGTTATTTTTCTAATAATAAATTTACGTTTTATAGACATAATTTTGAAGGTGTTGATAGAATTTATGTTTAATATGATCATTAATAACATTATAAAAAAATTCAAAAAACATTATTGTACATTATAAAATAAGTTGAATTGAAGTGATTAGTAAAAAGGTTATTTATTATTTAATTTGTTTTCAGGACTCCCATTATATTTTATGTGAATTTTATATGAATTATATTAGCTTTTAAAAAGAAAATCTGAAATCTGGTGATGACCTTTTTCATCTGACATAGAGGTGGGGATCGAACCCATAACAAATAAACGATAAGGGTATAATTCCTACCATTAGAGTACATGATGTCTTGGTTAATATTACATTATTTTTATGTAAAATATTTGAAAAATAAACATTAATGATGAACTAACACTATTACTTATCAGGTCAAGTTACTAATTTATTATATTTGATAAAGTTTTCTAGAAATATTGTATTTAGGAAATATATAGATTCATATTAAAAAAAATTTCTTTCTTTTATGGATTTTACCATCTGTTAAAAGTAATTTTTAATGCTTCAAGAATAACAAAATTAATTTTTTGAAATTTATTGCATAGAGTAAGTGATGAATTGAAAAATAATTGAAGAAAAACATAATTATGAAATTATGATAAAAATTTTCAAATTTATCTTGTATGTATATATCCTTGAATTATTATATAGTAACTGTACTCCACAAAATTTAGAAAATGGCATTGAAAAAAAATTATTCAATTTACTACATAACAAATTAATCAAATAGTGTTTTATATCATCATAGTTTTTTGGGACTTGATACCCTTAACATTCCATTGGTCATTTACTTTCTTTTGATCAATGACCACAATCCTACACTATACTTGTTAACGACTTTCATCCTTTTCTGTATCATCTCATTATACCAATTTTATCCTACTTATAAATCTAGTTAAATGTAACTACATGTGATCTTTTTTACTTCCCATTCTCTCTTATTGAGTGAATAATTTATAACCATTTTACAATGTGAGTTTTTCAACAGTGGTATTTCCAAATATAAACCCCTGGATTGCAAAGATCAAGTTTAAATTATGATGACACTATTTATTTATGGTGAGCAGAATATAACACACTGAATATTATATTGTATTAACATTTAAGTGGATAAAATATGTTTTATGAAACATTAATTTTATATTATGATTCAATCAGAAAAGACATTCATTATAATCATCTCTTACATATAGGGCCATGTTTGACTGAATGACAGTATATTATTTTTAATATTATTTATTATGGAAATAATCACCTAGAAATTTGAATAAAGGGTAATAATTAGTTTCAAAAATTACAAAAAATTATAATTTACACACATTTTTTATCAATCTATATATTATAAATAACATTATAATCATTTAAAATGAAAAGAAATATTTTATGAAAAATAATATTTTTTCTGAAAGACTTTTTAATCATGTTTGGAACTAATAATTTGAAATTAATTTTAAAAAAATTATAAAATATTAATAAAACAATAAATATACTTTATGAATCATATTACAATAATTATCTTACGGTGATTTTTTAGGATTTTTTAAATTTTATTTTTTGTTCAATAATGAAAAATACTGAATTTCAATTTAAATTGTCCATTAATTTAAATAATTAATAATGATAAATTACCAATTTAATATTTTATTTAAAATTATATCAATAATATATCAATTAATCCAATTTCATTCATTAGAAACATTTTCATATTTAATTTAGATATTAAACATTGTAAATTATTGAACATTTTCACTTCAAAACCCCTCTTTATCAACACATATGTGTGATTATATTAAAATTTAATTTCTCCACATCTACGAATTGATTTTGGAAATATGAGTTCAATATGTGGAATAATAATAATTTATAATAAGTAAAATAATTATTTTATGAAAATGTATAGTGATATAACTAAAAATCAATTTTCGCAGTTAATGTAACAATCAACATACCGTGGGGTTAAACTAGAATGAAAAGGATATAAATGACCTAAAATATTTTCCATATTTTATTTAATGAGTTTAGTTTTACTATTTTCATTAATGTAACTAATATATAGAGATTTTCATTTCACATTAATTTGAGTATTACCGATATAATATGTTAAGTAAACAAAATGAAAAAAGACACATTTCCCACTTTTAATTTATATAATGCATTCAGATGAAGAGAAAAATAACATTTTAACAGTTATATATATTATGTTTAAATATAAATTAAATTTTTATCAAGTTAATTTATCAATTATTTTTAGTGATTAAATAGTTTAATAAAATTCTTAAGAAATGAAACTTCCATAATTGTTTAGTTAATAAAAATAAACTAATTGGAAAAAAATAAAAGTGATTTAAATTCAATTAATTGGTGCGTTATAATCAATTTTTAATGAATAAATCATTTAAAATTTGTTTAAATATAATATATTCAAATTCAATCATTTCATGATATTTCTAAATTCAATTTAAATGAATGCTGCCAAAATTTATAGTAATTTTATTTTACGACAAATATTATTTTATTGAATGATTTAAAATGACAAAAAATTATTTATTATTCCAAGTGATTTTTAAATGAAAATAATTATCAATTATGTTCCATTAATGAACCTTTTTTCTATTATAGTGAATATATTTAACCCCAATTTGTAAAAATGTTGTTAGCAGAGTTGGGGTTGAAGTGAATTTTTTACATGGTACTTATTCTTATGTTAAAATCAATTTACATCAAAAATTAGATTTATATTGTTTAAATTGGATATTCTAATTGAAAAATTTTGTTTTAAAATATCTAATTAGGATAATTATATTTTATTATTAATCTTTATATTTATTAAGTTAAAAATAATAGTTATCCTAGTGAAAACCCGAAAATAAAAAAAAAGGAAAGTTGGAAGTTAATGGAAAATTTTTTTAAAACATGTGTTTAATTGTGTGGTGGAGGTTTTTGTTGAAAATATAATCCTTAAAAACCTTTATTTATCAAAATTTTATCTACTTGAGGTAAGGGAGACTTCCTAATAGTGAATATTTTTTAGTATTTAAAATAATTCCACTTCTCCTCAACTATAATGTAGAACTCACTCCCATCACTTATTCATCTATGAATGGCCCAAAGAAATTAATTTATTATTCATTTTTTGATAACCCCCTTTTAATGTTATTCAAGTATCATCATAATTTTATTTTCTTCTCAACCACATTCAATTATTTATGAAACCATGTTGATATATTAACATTCATATCCTAAATATACATAGATGTTATAAGGTTATTGTTTCAAGCTGAAACAATGCATAATTTCACAAAATGGGTTACAATTTCATCATTTGGGTTTACATTGGATTACCGCCTCATGAACCAATGTTGTTTGTTTTTTCCTTTAAAACCTCTCAAGGTTGGGTATGATGATGGAAATAATTTATTTATATGATATTTATAACATTGTTATACTTATTGATTCTTTATATCATATATATATATATATATATTTTCCTACCATTCCATAGAAGATTTGATTACATTGAACATGTGTACTGTGGCTTATAGCCTCATGAAGCGATGTGATTCTTCTTTCACTAATTCTTCACAGTAAGGTTGATGAAGACAATGTTAATGATTATATGTTATATAAATGAAACAATTATGATATTCCTGATATATATATATATATATATCTTTCTATAATTTTAATATATATATATATATATATCATTTTATCTCTTTCCTTTTCATTCACATAAATGGTATTACATCATTCATGTATGTGTTCAATACCACCATCACGAAGCAATGTGACTCTCGTTTCATCACTAGAGAAAATGGATGATATATAATTATAATTATAGAATTAAAATGATAAAACTATAATTATTACTATTATATAGATGATAGAACTATATAATATGTATTGGAATTGGAACATTCATGATAAAGAATTAATGTTAAAAAAGTAAATTTAAACCTAAAACAAGGAAAATAATTATATATTTTTAATAATTAGTTGACAACATGTTATAATAAGATCATATATGAGATTAAAATTTTGATTAAATTTTTTTATTAAGATAATAATATTTTTTAAACCACTATACATGATGTTTATTCATGTTCAAACAAAAGGAAGAGTAAGGTAAGGTATTTCACAAATCAATTTCCACTCATTAGGTTAATTTTCAACTTCGTTGATTATGTATTGTTAAATTTATGAGTGTAGTGAAATTTTATTATCTTATTTTGTATTTATAATATTTTTTGTGAATTTATAGTTGATACATTAATTGATCAATCTATTATTTCTAACTTTAATGTTATGATCATTTTATGGGTTTATTCCATAATCTCATTCTAATCGATATTGTTTATTACAAAATATAAGTTAATTGAAGGTAATTGACCATTTTATAATATAACATATAATTTTTTCTATCATTTTTATTAATCAAAAATTTATATTAATAGAATCATTTTAAACGCCTTTGTTTAATGATGTTATCAATTTTTCGTGAAAATCCTACGTTATTTCACTCATCATTCAGAAATATATATTCTTCCAAAACCATGTTTTCAAAAAATGTTTTCAAAATTGTTTGAAATATTAAATAATTACATATTAATGTAAATTATAAACATTTTTAATTTTTTATAAATGTCTTCAAATTAATCATTCTGTAATTTTTTTATTATCCTAATGTTATTTTTAATGAAAATAATTTTCAAAATGTTTCATAAATTTTAGCATATAAAAGTAATTTTTAATGACAAGTATTTTCAGAATGATTTGAATAATTAAAATTATATTATATTCCAAAAAAATTTAAATTATTTATTTATATTATTTATATTTATCAATAAAAATCCCTTTATTCAAACACCAATGGGTATGTATTTAAATAATATCATCCTTAATCATGCAATGAATGGTTTATGATCACTTTGATGAAGGAAAGTATTCAAAATCACTTTCGTGATTCATTTTTGTTGTAATTACATTTACCTTAAATTATTTTCTTCTCTATAGTCATTAAATTTTTTTTAAATGTCATTACTATTTATCATTGATTTATTTATTTCATGAAACTTATACCATTTTTTATTGAGTGTTTACTTTTATATTTATTTGATTAACATGGAAAATATTTATATATATCAATACTTTAACTAATTCAAATATACGATGACATGGAACTTTGTTTATGAATTAAATAAATTATTCGATATATAAAAAAATTCTATAGAGATTTATGACATGGGGTGGGGACTATATAGTGCAACCAACTTGATGAATTAGTAGTCTCATAAGAAAAAGTCAGTTGGTTGTAAACCATAGTATATTTTAACCAAGTATCTTTAAACAATCTAGAGGATATATATTAACATTAAATTTCTTATAAAATGTATTAAAACCAATCTTATTGGTTATTATACATGACATTTTAAACTGTACTGAAGATAGATCTTGATGAAAAAGGTTTCATGCTATGGGGAAACATGACATCCAATAATTATATATATCTTCTTTCATAATTCGGTTTTATTTTATTTTAAAGTTTTTATTCATTATAATCAATTGATGTACTTCAATTTTGGATTATTAAATAAAGGACATATGTTTTTATTTATTTAACATCTCATATTTATTTTTAATTATCTAAATATGATAATAATTTTAATTAAATGGAATTTTTTTAGTCACATTCATTTCCATAATGATTATTACTATTTTTTAGTGATTGGTTATCTTACACATAAACCATACTTGCAATTTCTTTCACCATTATTTTGTTTCCATTCACTAGGATTCCATGAAGTTTACTATGATTGATATGCAGGGATACACTATATGCACTGATATTATTCTTGAAATTTAAAGTTATTTTATTATTTGATTATTGAAATTTAATGAATGAACCATGTTTTATATTTAGTTTAACAATACCACTATTCAATTTGGTTTATCTAGATGTGATTTTTTATATCTTAGGCCATTGTAAATATAGTATGGCACCGACATCGAGCAGCTGGGGTCAGGTTTAACCCATATAAGGTGAGAAAAAATGATTTTCAAACAAGTATTTTCTTGAGATAACCAGAGACTAATAAAATACATGGATTTTTTTATAGGTAAAGTATAATATATCATCGTTAGAATCTCAATTATAAATAGTCTTGAAAGAAAATAGATTATAACATAAAAACCTTACCACTTTGGTAACATTTCAATGATAATCCCCCTAAAGGATTATATGTGGAATGATATTTCAACAAAAATAATTTTAATGATAAGATAATTATAATAATTTAATGGGAAATTTATACACAATATAAATTAAACAAGTACTTAATATTTCATGTGTCTCAGAAGAATAAATGTGAGATTAAAAACCCTTACCAGATGTCCAATTTTCTTTATACATATTGAGTCCTCCATTATAATAAATTTGTTCTATTAGAAAACTATTAAAATACCATAATAATATATAATATCATCTATTATTTTATTAAAACCTTTTATCAGATTTTTGTTAAAAAATATTTATTAAAATAGTTGTACCATGTAATATCTGTTTAATTTTTAGTGTATGTTTTTCTACTATAGCTTCGGTCCCTATAATGTGATCATGCTTACATCATCCTAAAAATATTAAAAATTTTATAAATGTCATGAAAATTAATTATATATATTTTTACAGTCATTCCTTAATTTATATATATATATATATAACATAATTTCACCATTAATGTAGACAGTAAGTCGTAGGTACTCATGAACATTGTTTTAATGTTTTTGATGGATATATAAAGGAATGGTAAATAATAATTCCTTAGTAAAAAATCATTATTTTATGATATATGTATTATATATTAGTAAAATATATCCATATTATAATCCATTATAAAAATAAATAAAAATGAATTGCTTCATTTCATAGATGTGTTTTTCCACATGTACACAGGAGTTACATCAACGATTTCCAATGGCTTGTAAGGATAGTATATAGAATTTATTTTTTTAGTTTATAAGTAAAATTTTTGAATAATTATAATATATAAACATTTTACCTATCATAATAACCATCCACGAAATATTGTGGTATAAATGAAGTGTATCACAATGTTGATACATTTAGATGTACTTACGCACGAGTGATACTTTTACACCCCATTTGATGGGAAGTAGAGAGGATAATTTTTTTTATAACAATAATTATATTTCAATAAATTTATGAAAATTTATTTCTTATTTTGTGAATTATAAAATTTATTTACACACGTAAATGAAATATTTAAAAGAATGTGGTCAGTTAAGGAGATAACCTATCATTTTTAAAGTACTCCTTTAGATCCCACTCATAGAGATATTAATATTTTATTTTGGGGATAAACCTCTAGAATGTGTATATTTATTTTTTTAGGGGATTTTGTTAGTTTATGGTTGATTAAAAAGGCTCTATATGGTGTGAAAAATAGAATGAATGGTTCCCCTTTTAAAATTGAGGTGAGGGGAATTTTTTTAATTTAAAAAAATATTAAATTGTAATAATTTTTTTTTCATTAAAAAATACCTCCACATGTATAGGAATTAATCTCCAATAATATATGTTTTTTAAATCCCATAATTCTATAATATTTTTTAATGAGTTAATTTTTTTTGGAAACATTTTCTTATGGTTTAACAACATAGTTAACATATTTTAACATTAACTATATTACCATATTTTCCACACATTAAGTGTTATAATATTACATATATGTTTAAAATTGGATCATAAAGGGAAAATGAATGAAATTTTAGACCACTAAATACCCCATTTTTTCTTATTTCATTATTTTTTTAAATAATTTTATAAATCATTATTTTCATAAAATGTTGTTAATGTCAATTTTTACAGTATTCAAATAATTTGGCTCAAAAGACAACAAATAAACAGTTAGAAGCCAAAGAAAAACCATTAAAACAATAATAAAATTTCACATTAATATATAAAATTCATGAAACACTATAAATAATTATATTTATTTTACTTTTAATATTTATGAAAAAAATATTATATTTTTATTAATTAAATAAATAATATATCAGTGTTACATAAGAATTAAGGTAATTATAAGATTAATAAAATTATAAATACATTTCCACCAATAGAAAAATAATTATTCCTTAAATAGACATTTAAATTCATTAATAATATGAATCTATATTTATGTTGACACATAAGAAATATTTAAAAATAGAATAGTGACACTTTGTAGCTTTCTTTTCTTTAAAACTTTTATAGGTATTTTTTAAAGAAATATTTATGTTAAACAATTAAATTTATATCATAAAGTGCTATAGGTTGGATTATCTTCTTTAAATATAAATAATATTGAAAAATAGTTCCTTATCCCTCATTTTTATCTTAGATTTCCCTAATTATCACTTTATAGAGGTCATATATTTTACCATTGTAATAATAAATATGGACCAAAAATAATCGAATTTTTTTTTAAAATTGTAATATCATGAATATAAAAATAGAATCTATTTTTTCAACTTAAATTACAAATATATGTAGAAATTTGTTTTCAAATAATAAACAAACATGTGATGAAAACTTCTTTTGGAAAAATACATTTTAACCATAACAAGTTTTATTCATATCCATTGCCTAGAAAAATATTAAATTAATATAAAAATAATTGAATGAAATTAAAATATATAGATATCTATATAATTATTCACCAATAGTAGTTCATTTAATTAATTATGATAAAAATACATTGCGTCCAAAAAAACAAATTTAAAAAAAATCAATTTGAAATGATTTTTATTTTTATTACTAATTAATTGAAAACCAATGAATTATTTTTATAGATGTGTAACTGTAAATTTTGTATAATTTTTTTATTATTATTTATATTATCTAATACAATAGTTTTGTGATAACCAAAAAATAATATAATATTATTTTAATAGTATATCATGGTTTTTTAAACTCGGTGTTGTATTTAACACAAGAAGTCAAAGAAATCAAATTATTTAAAGATAATTAAAATTTAAAATCTTAGGGTGGTATGTTTACCCTTACTGAGTTTTTGAGATAACCCTTTATTATGCTTCATTTCCCCAAGATTTTATGAAATCCATTATATATTATATATATAATGAGGGTTCTGGTTATGAATAACATAGTGGGAGATGCTATAGTTCACTTATAAACCAACTATTTATGTATTCATGTTTCCAAATATATTGAAATACTATGGTTAACATAGTAGGTTTTTTTATAATGAAACATATATTCATCTATTGAGTTATAATATCAATGAATGGAAATTGTGGGATGATATAGGTGGAATTAGAGGACGTGCTTGGTTATCCTTTGAAATTATGCTGAGAAAACATTAGTGTGATCCATTAGGATAACCCTAAGAATAGAAGACATCTTATGTTATGGTAAGTAAATTATTTATGATTTCATCATGAAGAGCCATTTTTTTGGATATTAATTTTGGATTTGATTTTGGAACAATTTTACATAGGGTTAATAACCCAAAAAGGGTGCATTTGGAACTGACTTGATCAACACCTAGTGAATGACAAAGGGGACATTAAAAACACCTAGTTTGAAACTCCTAGGGGGTATTATTGGGTTAATTCACATATTTCCTTCATAAACCATTATGAAATATTTTAATTTATGATGACCATGAATGAAATAGGTTGAACCGCATGATCTATATATTGAGAAGAGGGTGTCAGGATTTAAATATCCTATGAAAGATTGATCACTCTAATCAAGGATTCCTAATGTTCAAACTAGCAATGATTTTTTTACTAATATATTAATGAATAAACAATGTTTTTTGGGTGGTTATTACTATAGTAACATGTGGATATATCTTATTTAACAATAGTTATATAAATTCATTTATATCATGAAACTTCTATAGGAATATTCGTTACTACCGTCAATAATTAAATTTGGAAAAAGTCATGAATAATCTTAATGGTATGATGATTTCATCTCAATTCTATAATTCTTATCTAATTTATGTGGGTGGGAATTTTATTTTTGAAAATATTATCATTCTCTCTATGGTTGAATTTTATGTTATATTAGGTATGTATTGGATTTCTCCACATAATCTCACATAAGTTTCTTGAGGAAGGGATGCCACATCTTACATTCCAATCAAAAATATCATTATATATTAGTGTGATGATAAGTATTAAATTAATATATATATTGTATCTATTTCTTGGGTCTTTATTCTTTTTCATGAAGTTTATTTATCCAAGACATGTGAGGATAATATCAACAACATTTTTCATCCTATTGTGCATATATTTGTTAATATCTTTCCAGAATATTTGCCTAAAATTCGACTGAATAGTTGTGTCTATTTTTTCATGTAACTCATACATAGTTCTACACACATTTTAAAGACTCCAAAATGAATGGTACTAATTGAGTTTTAGTAATTTAATAAAAAAAATGAAGAATGTTGAAAATGGATTCATTAGGCCAACTGTGTCATATTGGGGTGCACCAATTCCTTTTGTTAAAATGAAATATGGACTAACATGACTTTTAATTGATTATAAATAACTGAAAAAACTCTCAATATAGAACATGTATTCCATTCCCCATGTTGATAAATTATTATATCAACTACTCAAATGTCAATACTTTTCCTTGATTTTCCATATTTTCTGATATACTAAATTAATGATCAATGAGGAGGACATAAAAAAGACAACATTATTTAATATTTATAGAAACAATGAATATATAGTGATCCCATTTGTTCTTACTAATACCCACATAGTCTTTATGCATTTAATTAATATAATCATTATAAATTCTATTTATCAGTTTATTATAGTCTTCATTGATAATATTATTAACTATATAATGAGATAGTAAGATAGTGAAGGTCACTTGAGGATTTTAATGAAGACCTCAATGAATAATAATCTATTTTAAAAAATTATGATGTGTGAATTTAGGATGATGAAAGATTTATTTTTGGGTCATATAATCACAAGAGAGTGTATATCTGTGAATCCATCAATGATGAAGGCTATTGAATGCTTTCCTAAACCAACCATTGTGACTGAGATCTATTTCTTACATGGTTTTAATTGATATTATAAATTATATATTTAGAACATCTCATCACCATATAAACCAATAATTATGTTAATGTTATGGAATCCAAGTTACTTTAGAAAATTGAATGGGAATAACTTTTAGATGAACTTAATATAAAGTTAGTCATCACACATTTTCTTACATTATTCTACTAATGGTGAAGGGGTTTTAATATATATTGATTCATCAATGAATATATTAGGATTTAGTATTATACAAAATTATATGGTGATAACATGTACCTCATGAAAATGAATGGTTCGTGGGACAAATGACCCATATCGTGTTTTGGTGTTACCTATAACTACTTTTATATAAAAGATATGTAGGATTTATATTTACTGAGAAAGGGGTTATATATATATTGATCATAATATTATAATGAATATATTCACAGAAAAAGAGTTGAACATGTTCTAGAGAAGATGGTTAGATCATATTAAAGATTATTATTGGTCAATTCATTCCCTCCCTTTGAAAGAAAAAAAGGTGGTTGATGGTTTAATTCGAATGGATCATGCATGATTATCTACGATAAGTGTAAAAAATGATCAAATATTTATGTATTTGAAAACGATTGATGTTAAAATTCTGATAGAATGGGATAAATCTTATCTTTCTTAGGTACTTGTTCAATATTCTATCTATGTGATGATTAAGAGGATGATAATGATGATGTACTGTTGTTGAGGAATTTAGAAATGTTCTAGATTTATACCTTGATTATAATTGAATGATAAGGGTTTGAATGACATATTTTTTATATCAATATCATATTTTGAAAACGATATTTTAATGGGGGATCATAATTCATCATTCTCTATTCTTCCCAGAGGTATAAAGATGTATACAGAATTGAAATTTTATTTATGGTTATTTAATAAGAACATATATAATGTAGAGATTGTATCAGGATATTTACTGTGTCAACAAGTTAATGATGATTCAAAATAGTCTAAGGGGATGTTGAAACCATTACACATACCATAATGGATATGGAAAAATATCCCCATATATTTTTCAATCATATTTACTAAAACATATATGGGTCGTGATGTTATTTGAGTTTTACTCTATCACCATATGAAGTCAAAACAACTTTATTTCTATTGGATAAGGCTTCTTTCTTTACCATACTATTATCATATATATTAACTATGCAGTAAGGGTGAATGTAGTGCCACATTCCATTGTATATGATTGTGATATACGGTGTACCTCGACAATCTGGTGATGTCTTTAGCCAACCATTTCTATAGAGTTGGGATTTTCACTACATATCATCCTTAGACTAATGCATAGCATAATAGATCCATTGAAACCTAGAATATTTTCTTCGATTTACTCCCTATAATTAAATGGTGATTAGAATAGAAAACATCATATAGTTGAATTTTCATATAGAAATATCTTTTACATGGGTATTTAGATTGATCACTATGAAGGCCTCTTTGCAAATAACTATATAACTATAATGTTATTTTATTATATTAGAGAGAGAAAGATAATGGGAATTGATCTAGATAATGAAATAGCTGGTAAAGTCATATGCATTCAACAACATATCATTGATGCACCGAGATGATCAAAATGTCATCCTGAAAATCATCGACATGATTTAGAGTTTGAAGTTTGTTAGAGGGGTATTCTTTGAATTTCAACATGGAAAAAGTTTATGAGATTCTATTAAAAAAATTTGATCTATTGGTATATTTTCTCTTTTTATATTATCTATCATGTAGAGATGGTATCTTATTTATTAGTATTTCCACCAAACCTCTATTTAGTCCCTGATATATTCCATATATCTCTCCCAAGGAAGTACATTCCTAACATTTAACATTTTCCCAAATAAAAGGTTACAGTACTGGAATTGAACTATCTTATGGGACTAACTAGTAAGGAATCATTACCATATAGAGAATGTTATATGAAATATTAACACCTACTGGTGAAAATATTTGTGGTGAAAAGAAAAATTTTACGATAAAACAAAGAAAAAATCATATATGATGTGGTAGAAGTGTCCATATTCTATTGAAATAAAGAAAAAAAAATTAGTGAAATTAATTTTTAGAGAGAAATAATTTGAAACCCTATTAATTTAGGAATTATTTTTTTTCATGAAAATTTAATTTATTTGGTAGCTTGAGTTATAGGAAACTCTGAGATTAAATGAATAAAAATGGAGTACAACATTAAAAAAAGACATTAGATTTATGTGTATGAATATGAATAAATAAATTATGAAAATAAATTGTTTATACATGTTTATAATAAAATCATTTTTTATCAATCAGTTATAAATGGAAGTAATAAATGTTTTGAATACAAATAAATTTATTTTTGGAAAAACCCATTTTTTATATGGGAAATGTGATTTTATATTATAACATTAATTAATAATTATAATTAGATTATTTTATTTAAATTTATATTTTATATAATTTATCAATTTTATAAACATTCATAAAATATGTTTTCTTGTAATGGGACATGAATTAATCAATTTTTATTCTTAAATTTTTTTTTAAATGGTTTTTCGTGTTTTGTACAGAAATATTAAATAAAATTTCATAAAATTTAATAAAATTTATTAGAAAAATTTAATTTAATTTTATAAATAAAATTTTTAAAATTATCTTAATGTAAATTTTTAATATTTCCCTAAAATAATCAAATTTTTGATGAATAGTGAAAAATACCGATTTTAAGAGGAAACTTCCATCGTTATTTAATGAATTAATAAAGATAAATTTTTTATAAATGGTTTAAAACTAAAATTAGTTCAATTATATTATTGTTAATACACTTTATTTCATTGTAATTAATTTCATGGTTATTTTTTATAAATTTTTTTTATACATTTGAAAATGTTTTGAGTAGAAACTCATTTTTTCATCGCATCTACAGGTTTTATTTGAAATTAAATTATTCCAATTTTATGAATTGATTTTTTTAAATGGATTTCATATTTGTTATAATTATAATTAATATTGTCTATTAAGTCTAAATTAATTTTCTATCAAAACAGATAGTAAAAATAATAAAAATAAATTATTGTGGTTTTGATTAAAATGGGTTTACCATGGGAATTATAACGAAATATAAGGGTAATATTTCATATTATACATGTCTAAATCCTATTTTATGGAAATATTTAAAATATATTATATAAAATATTTAAATATATTGTCATTTAGAATCGATTTATCATGTTAATGACTATTATTTTGTTTTCATTTAGGAAATATCGTTATGGTTTCAGCTTGGGACCTCTCCCACACTAATAAATGATCAAATACATTCTTCTCCTCTCCAAACTTTAAGATCCATTATCATTAGACATAATTTCACACATATATTCCATACATCACCCTATATGACCTCAAGTCCATGTTTTGATAATAAAACCATCCTATGAATGCTTTATTTATAATCCTTCATAGGTTCTCTGAAGAAGAGGTATAGTTTTTGATCATGTTCTTTCATTTTATTTATTATTCTACCCATTTAATATATTATAAAAATATGTAATAATAATAACACCATTTTATTAAATATAAATATATATTATTATGATAAGTTAATAACTTATTTACATCACGTCCTCTAATAAATGGTAAATTAACCTATCAATCGGGCGTATGGTGGACTACTACCTCAAGAAACTATGTAATTAGTTATCAATCACTACCTATCATAGAAATATATAATGAATGATTTAATGTATATATATTCAATATATTTATTATATAATTAAAATTCATTAATTATAATATCACATGTACAGTCTTAACTTCTAATTTGAGGATAAATAATAATATCACTGATGTGTATGTGTGGACTACCGCCTCCCCAAAAAAATATGATGTGTTCATAATTTTTTTTGACCTAGATGGTAAAAATAATAGTTTTAATGAATATAAATGGAATAAATTAAAAAAACTATACTTCATATGTGATTTGTTTATACATTTCTTTTGATAAATCTGTAAAAAAATGGAAACAACATTCATGCATACTTACTACCTACCATCTCCATGAATGATGTAATTCATTTTACTATCAATAATTTATATGGATGAATATAAATTTTTATATAATGAATATATTTGATATTTATATCATTATTATCATATTTTAGGTGAGTGAACCATAGTCCAACTACAATGACCTGAAAAATAGAACCAAAACATACATGAAAAATAAAGTAGTTATCACCTAGAATAGTGATTTTAATAAAGGTTTATCAAATAAACGGGTGATAAAATTCCATAAGAAAATAATATATATAATGATATATATGATTATAGTTTTTTACTAAATTTATAAAAAACCTATAATCATTATACAATTGGGTTGACCATTTTTGATGGAATTTATGTCTTGAAGAGTAGGATATACATCTCACAAAAATTTCAAGGTGATACATATATATTTAACAATAAATTATCTTTTTTTCTTTCTATACTTCACGATGATATATTTAATGAATCATTGTATGAAAATGATTGGATATACATATCCATATAAGTTTATGTCTTTCTTGAGGATTATAATTCAAAAATCACCAATAATGGTAAGGGTTTTATGATACAATCATATAGATTATTAGGATTATTTATGGTTGTGATTATGATAATGAAATATTATAATATATCTATATTTTTGGAAAATATATGTTTAATTTCACTTTCCAATCTGTATGTTTTAAAGAGCCCAAAAAATATTTTTATGTAAAACCAACATTATTTATCTCTACTATTGAAAATCCAGTCTCTTTGTTATCTATGATTTATAAAAAATATTTAAGGAACATTTTCAATTATATCCAATAATTGTTAAATTTCAGTTTTTTCCATGATTTAGTTTTTCAAAAATCCTTTAAATTCAATTTACTTTTATTTTTATGAATAGTGAACTTTTTACATTTTGCAAAAATATAAAAGGAGTCATAATTTTAATGTGTAAGGATTGAATTATATTTTCCACCATATTAGAAACTCAATGATTTAAAGGACCATTTTTAATCAGTATATTTATTTTAAAAAAAATTATTTTCACTTATTTATTAAAAAAATATTAGATTTTAGAACTTAATTATCATATTGGAATGTTTATTTTCCTATAAAAATAATGATCTTTTAGTTCTATATAATTTGATAAATGAAAATAACCTTGTATTGTATTTATTATGTACTAGGGATATGTTCCAATGATACCATCTATATTATTTATCTATATGGTTTGTGTTTATGATGAATATATGTTTATGAAATGAGATTCATTTCATTGGGTTTTGTTATGATGAAATGTCTATAAAACCAATTTAATTTATATTTGTTATGCTAAAATTATTTTTTATGACCTTATAGAACACATCAATATAATTTTCATTATGTATTGTGTGGTAAAATAATTATATTTACAACTATTAAATTTGGTAAATATGGATATCTATTGAGTTAAATAGGACTGGAATGGTGAGTGAACACGATTTAATAAGGGACTCTATCAACTTTGATACCTTTGGGAGTAAACCTTGACTAATATTATGGTTTGGGGAGTGAACCCATTCTACTATGATGGTATCATAAATGATCCTATTCTACTATGGAAATTATTTCCTATGATTTAGTGTAATTTAAAATTATATTTATATTTCCAATGTTATGATCTCATGTCTTATGTTGTTTGATGACATTCTGATTTATGTATTATAAAATAATATGATTTATTCCATGACTCATGTTCATAATCTATGATATACTATGTACAGTTTTAAAAACAATTATAGCCTTATGCTCATTATATATTGATATCTTCATTTCATACCCTCACAGAGAATCCAATCTCACCCTTTTGTATGTTTCCTTTTCCCAAACCATGAATTAATGTATTTCGTACAATACCAATAAGGAGTTTTCTAGTTAATAATAACTTAGTGGAAAATTATTTAGTTCACATATGAACTAGTTGTTTATATATCCATTATTTTAATGATACTATGGTTTTAGGGTCTCCATTCATGTTTTTTTATAACGGAATGAATATTCATATATTACGATGTAATATGAATGTATTAAAAGTGTGGGTCAATATATAAATAAAATCATATGGTATTACCATAATGTAGCACAATAACCTATATCTATATTGAGTCAATTAAAACTATGCCTCAAAATAATAAATTATCAACATTTTGGCCCATTCCTTATATTGTGGATTTTTATCCTAAACCATAAGAAAACACACATTTTCCCTTATAAAGAACCAATCGTAGTGCAACCCAAGACCATTATGTACTATAACTGATCTAGCTTCCCAAAAATTGATAAAGGAAGTGTGAGGTAAGTAACATTTTTACTAAGGATATGTTGTGGCCTATAATATAATTATCCGACAACTCCTAGAAACATAATGAATCACCTAAGAAATAGAACACCCAAAAGTATCATAAAAATCTATAATTAACAAATATTAATCCATAGTGGTTATGGGATCCGATATATTAATTTTTTTATTTACCATTCTCACTAATTGATATAATGCTTCTACATTTTTCATTTTGAAATTATTTATTCCATTACTAATGTTTTGTATCATTTTAAAAAAAATCTTTTGTGTTCTTATTCTAGGTGGTTGAGATGATTTATATTTTAAAACTCTAATAATTTTATGTCTTATTGGTCATTGTCCAATTATAATTGTATCAATGTTATTTGGTTTAATTTTTTACTAACTATGTCATTCTTTATTGATGAAATAAAGTGTTATAATTTTTATTATGTTTAACTTTTGTTTTATACTATAATATATTCAAAATATGACACACGTATTTAATCCAAAATAAAAATTCATATATTGATTTCTAGGTCGTTATCTGGCCATTGGAGTAAACATTACCCAAATGCATTGCTTTGGGTTCAATATAAATGTGTGGAGATAAATTCCTTGTTTGACTTTAGTAAGGTATAAAGGCCAATAATTCCACACGAGTTATATCCTTACTTGTTCTTGAGGACATGCATTTTAGTTTCAAGTATTTTCACTAATATTGTATTTGCACAGTGTATTGGTTTCTATTATTATTCAATATATTTTTCAATGTATCTATGCTATGTATATTTAGTTCTACTATACTATTTTATTATGAAGACATTTCAATATTTTTACTGTATATTTGGATTATTGGGTAACTCTTTAATCCCTTTTTTACATCCATATATATTTTGTTATATTGATTTTACAAATTAGCCATGTTTATTTTTTAGTTGATTCGGTCATGACCCTTAGGCTTTTTATGAATTGTATATTCTCTTCATGGCCATTTTGAGACGTCATTTCTTATAGGATGACTCTACAACATGGAGAGTCATGTTTAAAATTATGTGGAATCCTTAAAATAGTTTCATTTCAATTCATCCATATCATTGGGCTACAATTTTATATCAGAGAATGTGTCTGGCTGGGGAAATCATAGTTTGTAGTGAATATAGAATATTGAGGATTTATCGGTAAACTAATGTATTCCAGGAATAAATGAATTCATTTTAAACCTATGTTTCTATGGGAAGTATAGTGTTTCGTATTTTCTATGTATGTATTAGATAGATTTCAGAAAAATACTCATTAAATATGATATAGGATACTCAATATGAGGTATAGAGATTAGCTGAAAGCCCATGTTTTGTTCAAGAAATATAATAACCACTTGATTATGGTATGATACATGCCTCTATGGGTATTTCTATTTCTTATTTGAGATCATATATTTATTGAAATAATATATAATATAATATATGTTTTTCTCAAATATGATACAAGGATTTATTAGATCAATATGAATTTGAGTGAAATATCATTTTGTGATGATCATGTTTGTTTTTTCACTATAGGGAAATGGTTTTTGAGTGGTTTTAAAAAAACATAATTAAAAATAATAGTGTCTTCCCATGAGGTGTATGTAAAAAAGGTGGGAGTTTTTGTATTTAATAACACTGCTGAAATTGATTTGTAGATGTGTTACAAATTTTTTTTGAAAAAATATGTTTGTTTTAGTGGAAAATTATTTCATGTAAGAAGATTTTAATTTCAACATTGGATTCAATAGGGGATGTCTTCAAAATCCTATATATGTATTGGAATTTAAAAAAAAAATTGATAGTTTTCTTCATGGAATCGATAGCTATATATACTAGTATTATAGGGATAATGATGTTTGTGACAATGGGTAAAATAGGGTTTTTTAATTTTATATTTTATCCCAATATTATAACAATTTACTGAGACTATTGTGGTTAATAATGAATGGGTAGCTGTTGAATATAAGAATTGTGTAGTGTGATTATAGTTCCTTATTTATGGATTATAGACATGTTTTTTGTGTTTTTTTATGTGATTTCAATCGTGCAGAGAAACATTATGTGTAATTGTAATTATGTGGTTAGTCATTATGGTGGGGAGATCTATTTACCTTATAGGTTGATCGATTGTTGATATTTTGTTGATTGGGGAATAATGAGTGAGTTTTGTAAAATATTTTTCTTATTCTTACAATAAGAGAAGGGTTCATGGATTAATGGAATTAGATTTAGTAAGTGTACATGAAAAACATTGTTATAATCATGCCTTGATATAATATAAGTATTTAAGTGATTCTTCAAATTATCAGTAACTTGTACGTATATCATTAGTGAATAGAGTTCTTGGTTGATGGATTCATACATCAAATCATCAGTTTTATTAGATATATAACATGATGTAATAATGATTAATTGGTGATCCATGTGGAATGTGATTTATGGTTGATGGAAAACTGAAAAATCTTGATAATGATGATCATTATGATAGAGAGTTTGTAATGACCCTTGGATTTCTATATCTATGAACAAGAGTAAGGGTTTATTTCCCATCTATTTGTTGGATGGGTGAATGTAAATATTTGATTTGGGATTATCTGAGGTGTTTTTTATGTTTATGTTTGTCATGTTTAAAGATATTTGTTGCGAAGGAATTTAATGTTTTATAAAATTATATTATATTCCATTAGAATTTTCATTATATTAATGAAAATATGTTGTAATGGTTGTGGTTGTTCTATGGTAGATATGGCTGCACCGTGATGGCAGTGGATCACATTACAATGTATATTATGTGAAAAAGATTTTATATAGATATGAAGGCTTCCTGGCCTAGTATTAAGAATTAAATCATGACCCCATATCAAAGAAAATGTTATAATGTCACGGTAGGGGTCACACCACAATGAGGGTGGTAACGTCATGATTCCCTCGAATCATGATGCAATGCAGTCTCTGTGATTTTTTTGTTTCTCTAGAATGGGTTTCTTAGATATGATTCAATAGGTAAAGAAACTTGAGACCCTAAATTTTGGTAATTTCATTGTAAAACTTAGGGAATTATAGAGTATCAAATTTTGTAGTTTTTAGAGGGGTTAGAACATAATTATTGGGTTCATTCCCCACCCCATTATATGTGAATGTGTATTTTTGTAGACAATTTTGGATATCCTCTACCAAATCATATCACCCCCACATGACTCCTCTTTAATGGTCCTTGGTTTGAGGATTATTCAAGAGTAGTTTCTATTGGTGAATCAAGGTATGATGTTATACAATGCTCATATTTCTACTCTCCATCCCTTTTTAATGATATTGATTGACTTGATTGAGTAATTAGAATTCAATTTGAAATGTTCATTGAGTAACCATTTCATAACTATTTTGATTTAAGTGAAATTTATTTAATATTCTATAAAATATTAGATTATTCTAGTTTCGTAATATTTGTATAGGAATTTTTTTCATTGTAGGTTTGTATTGATATTGTCACATTATTGGGAGAAAATGATGGTTGTATTGGGTTGTAAAATTGGGTATTATTTTTGAATTATTATTTATGTGTATTAGGAGAGGACCATAACATTATTCATATGGTTTGGATATCATAATGTGACCCGATGAGTTTGAAAATGGGTATTCCATTATAGTTTATTTTGATTAATTAGATTAGTGGTTGATTTATTCTAGTTTAGGATGAGAAATGTTCTTATTTTTGCTAATGTATATCAATATGGAAATGGAAACAATTATTGTACAAATGATTGATGTAGGATCCATTTACCTGAATTATTTTATTTATCATTTAATGATATATGTTCATCTATTTATGTTTTTTTATTATTGGAATATCATATGATATTTTGTGACTCATTAATAAAAATTTGTATAGGTCTGAATCACCTTAATATACAATAAAGACTATATAGATTTCTACATGAATCGTTGGTGCTACTTAGTTTAAATGAGTTTTGTTGTCCCATTTTATGTATTTCATGGTGTGTGTAAGGTTACCATAGTAAGTGGTTTTGATTTTAAACTTGATCTAAAAATGGGTATTTGATTAAAGATAAATATTAATGGGGGAAACTATGATTTATAAAATTGGTTCTGAAATAGTGTTTAAATTCCATGGAAGGTTTTTTAAGAGGTTCATCATAGGGTATTGGAGTCTTTCCTAACGTGATCAAACCTTAATGATGGTGCCTTTATCATAGGATTTATGAAGAGTTATTTTATTTAGAATTATAAAAAAAATATAGAAAATACCATTTTGAAAAAATTTTAGTCATTCCAAAATTATGAGAATAATTAACTCTTTTCTAAATATTACATCATTATGTGGGCTTTATATTTATTGTTTCCATATAAGTTCTAAACTATTTAATTATTATGCATGAAAAAATTTAATCCATATGTTTTACCTAACATTGTTTATTTGGCTAGTTAGATTAAGTGTAGGTGTTGGTTAGGTTTCCTCTTAAAATATATTCATACTAAACATATAATACTTTGGGGAAGGGATTAATTCACTGAAGTAGATTTAGTGATAGTTAAATAATTTAAAATCATCTTAGAGAAGTTTATGACATATGTAATGGGAATTGGGCCTATATAGTTTCTTAAGGAAGATATATTTTATTGGCCTTAGTAGCTGAAGTTTGAGTAAATAAGTGTGTTCTTAGATTGATGGATTATAATGGATTCATGAAATGCAATACAACTAAAAATATGATCTCTTCAATAGAAATAGTGATGTTATATGAGAGGTTTGAAATGTAATTTCTTTTCATGAGATGATGATGGTGAGTTTCAAAAATGAACGATCCATGATTATTCCATTTGTGATTTTGAGTGATTTTGAAATATCCTAAAAGTCAGAATAATTTATATGATGTACCGCATGATGGTGTATAAATACCTATGGGTTAGGAAATCTATGATGTCTCTCATAATTTAATCCTAGAATGGGGATATTTTGTTTTGTTTTTTGTGGCAGCATATGTATTTTATTTTCGATGTTTGGATGTGAATCAATCAATATATTCTATTCCGTGTTGGAACCTAGACATGGTATGATAGACAATGAAGAGCATAGTAAGATGGTGACCAACCTTTGGGAGGTGATGGATGGATTCATCAAAAATAGATGACCTAGATCATTCCATGTACCTACTTAAGGATAGACGGTGGCCATGGCCTACACATTATTTGAAGATGATGGTTGATGTTTAATTTTAGTGATCAAGGTGTATCAGAATATCTATAATAAAATGTAACAGGATCTAGATCATATGAAAATATAATATATGAGACATAGATATATGTCATATAAAGATAATATTTTATATTTATCAATCATGGAATGATGTTGTGTGATGGGAACAGGTTTTGGGAAACTTGTTATTATGTTAGTCAGTTATGCCCAATTTTTTGTTGGATTTGGTTCTCTGGAACTGGATTTCATAGTACTTGATTACATTTTTTTTCATATTTAATAAGGATTTTATCACATCATTACTGTTATTATAGATGGTATTTGTATATGGTAATTTTATTATAAAATATCTCGCACTGTAAGGTTAAAGTAATTATGTACTATGAAGATAACCTAGAGGGTCTATGACATTTTTCATGTACTTTTTTCTATTGATGGATGATATTGTCGGATAGGGAAAATAATAAACAAGATATCAGGGGTAGAAGGCTGATAATACTTTGGTACACCTTCTCATGGTGTTCAACCATGTAAATATCCAATATATGAGATTAATAGAATGTGTTCGTTAATAGTAAATCCACATTCACATGTTTCATTAGATGATCATATCTGTTGATGTGTGTATTGATCAATAGACATTATGATTTTCAGTCATGGATATCATGAATCACATCCTATGAGGTATTGAAATATACCATGATAATATATGAATTCTTTGATGTAGGATATGTTGAGTGAATCTAAATTCATATTGCATTGATGGTTATTGGGAGAACAGATTCATCAATTTTATCTAGTGAAGGAAGTTAATATATCAATCCCGTTGATGGGAATATAATTTCATGAATAAATCTATAGAAATGGTTTTTTATTGAAGATTTAATTTATATAAATTCTAAGAAAAATTTATAAATCATTAATTTTGATGACACTCACATGCAACCTTCTTGATATAAGATATTATGATAAAAGGATTGTATTACATTTGAAAATATTACTATAGTTTGGATGTCATTAAAATTTTAACATCTTCTTCTATGGATTTCTTAGGGTGTTTCTAGATTCTAAAATTTGACATTATGTATTTGTGCCTAATTTCTCTGAAACATATTCCTAGAGGGTCACACTTTATGTGTATTTTCAGTCTTATTTGAAATATAGTATTGAATATATCAGCTTTGAATAAATAATATTTAATTGTGGTTGGTTGATCTCAATAAACTAATCATATGTTATGAGAAATAATAAGTTTGTTAAACAATATTAATAAATATTTATTTTCATGTTTGTAAAATATAATATTTATTATATTTATCATAGAATAATGTAGTGACATATATTTATAAAATAGTCACTATTCATGGATCAGTAAATGTTGACAAGGGACACCATTTTGAGTATGATGGTACAATTGGAAATAATATAAATAATATGTATTTATAAATTCCTAAATAGTAGAACATGTTTAAAATTTAATAATAATAATATATATATATATATGGACCATTAAGAATTATAAAAACTGAAATTATTTATTGTGGAATTATCTAAACCTATGTGTACCAAAATAAATTTCTAATTATAGGAATTTATAGAAACATAATCGGTTGTCTCGGTGGATAGAGTGATAATCAATCATGACTTAGAGATAAATCAATGTATTAAAAGTTCTCTCCTCTCCTCCTATCTAATTTACATGATAGAACATCCAGAGTTCTACCTCTATCATCCATAATTTTGTTACGATCAACCACAAATAACACATGTGATCAATATGAGAAGTGTTAGAAACTGGAAATTCTATGAAACAGTTAAGATATTATAGTACATGTGTGGATCCCCTCTATTTTTATTCTAAACATGTATCATGAATCACAATGATAGTATGATAATATTTTGTTAATCATATCTTCAACGAATGTGGAATTACACCACATAGGTGATTTGATATCACCACATAAATTAATTATTAATAACATGTGTTGATCATTTACTTCTATTTATAGAATTTTAATCTATCTAACTAATTTACGATTTTCATTGGACATGAAATTTTGATCATGGGAATAAAATATTACATATTATTTAGGACAAATATCAGAGTTTGTCATACCATCAATGGACGATTCATATGTTCCTGAAACCTATAAGTGGTATCAGAGGGGTCACATATTTAATTTATAATTTTTATTATTCATTGAAATTTCACGTGTTTTCATTTTTGATTAATTATAATCAATTCGTAGTAATATCGAACATAATCATATCATCCAGACAAAGTTATCTCTTAGATAAATTGTGAATGGTTATGAAATAAAAATGAATAAACATCCAAAACAACAATGAATAGAAGATCCCAATGTTCTATGTGGACCAAAAGAAAGTACATGGATTTTACTTCCCATATATACATATTGTGTTGTGTTTTATTTCTTTTATCCCTTTATATCATGAAATATCTAATAAAATCAGATCTACGATTTGAATATATCATATCGGTGTGTAAATCCAGATTGACTGGCCCATGGAAGGTAGAACAACATGTTGGATAAGTACAATAAAAAATGTGCACATCCCTGTTTCTCATGCCTCATGTCACGACCTGTCCCCTGGGCCCATGCCGTGACTACCCCAAGCCCGCCTTCCATAGGCCAAGGGCTGGTGACTAGTACCAAAGGCGTAAATCCCTAAGCTGGGAAGGCATTGATTTTATTAATCATAAACACACACAATCATAGTAAGATGGAAGCAAAACACTAAGTAAAACTGTATACAAATGAGTGCTGAAAAGTAAAGGGGTCGGAATACAAGCCCACCTAGAAATTACAAGTACAACTGAAAAGGGACAAACAACTGAAAGGTGAAACCAGCTCTTGGATCATCCACCACAGATCCTACCTGAAAGGTAGGTAGAGATTGCCTCCACAATACTCCAAGTCTTTCTGTCTCGTCCATGAACTGTCACACCATGTGGTCCACCTCCAGGTACCATCCAATCCTTTCCACTCAGCCTTAGTTAGCGCTGTCTGTCATCTACAAACAACACAATGATGTGCGGGCATAGCCCGTGCAGGGGTGAGTATAACGATATACAGTAGGGACCCTGAGACACTCAAGGTCTCACAAAATCCAACAAGGATAAACCACAAAGCAAGAAATAAAAATATTACCAAACATAGTTATATGACCATACATATACTTATGTTATCAAGTAATCCATCTCAATCATGAGGAAAACTCAAAAGTTACAGACTCACCTCAACTAGCATTTTTTATTCACATGATGAAACCATGACTTCTAGAGAACTCCTTCTCTATTGAGTACAGTGGCCCTGCCGTGAACTACCAGGTGCTTCCCACTAACCTTGGACTGCTGAGGTACTCCTGCTATTGAGTACCGTGGGTCTTCCGTGCTCACACAGAGGCACTCCCCACTGTGGGTCTGCCACCAACTACCAGACACCCCCCCCTAATCGCCTGCAGTGGTACTCCTACTGTCGAGTACAGTGGGTTTTCCGCACACTACCAAGTGCTCCTATGTCGTGGGTCTGCCGCCAACTACCAGGCGCTCCCCACTGGGCTAGTCGAATTACTCCGAGTTGAATCAATAAAACAGTCATCAGGTCTCATCTAGCTACTAGGTCTCCGTACTCCGCACGCTCATCTCTGGGAGGTTCCGCTCCATGAGCTATAGGTCGATACTCTAACTGTCATGAAGTCCCACATTGAAGTATCTCAAAGGTCCGCCACATCATATGGGTCTCTCCCAGAAAAAATATTTCCAATATAGAGAGTACAAGATGACCAAGCCGTTTTCCAAAAAGTACACGGCAGGTGGAAATGTGGCACACATTATGTTTTCAGTCCCCAGGTACTGCTTGTGTACAATGACCCATGTCATAAGGCAGGTCGTGTAGAAAAGTAAGTACAAAATTTGTAATATTAATACATGTCGTGAGCAAGAAACTGGGGTCGGCTCCGTGTATGATGGTCGTGTGCCCGTACATGGCCTCAACCCATGATTTCCAACCTGTATAACTAGTACACATGGTATATTGTGTCACTATCCTTTCCTGGAAGTGTAGTGGAGTACATGCATGTGTACTTCACCAGTGTCTATGTATCCCCGTGATACACACCGAGTCTCGTGAAGCCACCTCTATCAGGCTGCACTAGAGAGTACACGTCGTGTCATCAGGCCGTGTGATTCTTCCTGTGTCTGTATATTTCCCACAATACACACCGTTTATCGCATAGCCGCATCTTCCAGGCCATGTGGAAAGTACACACCTTGTGACCGGGGTCACACATCGTGTGCTACCCGTTTGACGCTTGAACCCTAGCCACAGTACGCCCGTACTACATGGCGCGTCCTTCAAAATTACATGTCCTGTATTCTGGAATTTTCTAGAAATGATGCCTCTCACCAGTGCGCCTCACGTAAAGCACGTTCATTGTTCTGATTGTCCGATTTCCATGAAACCACAGTCTCTAGGTCGTCCCGATGTTCCGATGTCATTTCCAGCATTTTCGGTCATTCGATCGGCTCCGAAAACATGTTTTGATTCTCCCACATGAGAAAGGGTTGAAGAACGGTCCTACAATTTCGATCCAATCCGTCGCCCGCTACTGTCACCGCACCTCCTCTAGGCCGGCGTGACATTGGGTGTTCATTCCGGGATTTTTACATCACAAAACAAACCTGCAATGATCCACTTTTCATTACCGAAGAAGAATGTGAAAAACACACCAATATTCACAAGAACGGAAGAAGGAATCAGGCCATGTTAGTTTGGCCCGGTCATTCCGCATTAGTTTGATAGCAAGATAATCAGGAGGAAACAATTCAATCATAAAAGGAATAATTAACGTTGATCAAAACCAATAAACACCCCTACCTTGTTCGTTGGTTGAGGTCACGAAGAAGGAGTCATCGTCGTTCGTCACGTTCGCTGCACACTCCAAATTCCGATCTCGCACGTCAGTAGGAGTCCGGGGGAGAAGATCGAAGAAGGTCGGCGTTCGTCATAGTCGAAGGCATTATTCGATCTTCGTGGGAGAGAAGAATTATTTGTTGGAGAACTTCTTCTCTCCTTCTCCCAAGATTACACCAAAAAGAATATTCCCACAAAATAATAGATTGTGGTATCCTATTAATTCATTGGACCAATATTCAAATTGGCTTATTTAATTCAAGATGTTGGCACATAATTAAAGTGGAGGGGTGGTGGAACCATTAAGTCGGGAGCTCAAGAGGTTTCTCCCCAATTAATGGGGAGTTCAAGAGGTTTAACCTCAGGTTTTCCCCCACCATATTCAACATGTAGAGGAGTTTAAACCTTGGGTGGGCCCCACCTCCATAACCTCTCATGTGAGGTTATGGTGTGGTGGTCCCACCTCCAACTTCCATGGTGATATTTTAACCATAAAATAAAAATAAATCCACACACTTTATTTTTATTTAATTCAATTTATAAAAACCCCAAAAACTAACTTTTATTCTTGACCAACTGTCGTCAAGGTGAAAGTCTTCCTAGGAGAATAATGGCCCTGTGAGTTCAACAGTTCCCTAATATTTCAAATCTAAGCATTGGTTGAAATGTTATAACACTATACTCATACGTTTACTGAACGTACCTGAACAAAACTTCAGAAATTGATTCTGGGCCCACCGGGCCACGGAATTATGCACCTTAAATTTTTGTGAACTCAAATATTCCCATGTATTTAAGAAAAAGAAATCCACAGAATTTTAGGGTCTTTACGCCTCAGTTCACAGGATATCCCAATGATCTTCGTATCATATCTACAACACAAGGTCCAACATTTGATTAAAATTTTTTGTTTCATTCTAGGTATGTTGGAAACTATTATGTGTACCATTATCATGATTGTGGTAGGGAACAAAACCCAATCCTAAGGTGTGTATTTTAGAAAAAGTTATAGAGAAGTATATATCATGTAAAATACAACACCATGTGTAGACATCTACTTTTAGTGTCTTCAAATTTCATTTAAAATAAAAATTTATTTCATAAACACAAATTTTTATTAGGTTCTATATCTGTTGTGAGATCAACGATACACACCATGTTAAAATATTAACAATTTAATATTAAATTAATATCAATGATAGATATTTTTTGATGAAATCATGTGGTTTCCTCTCTTTACACACGTGTGCCACATTATTTTTAAATGAAATCTATTTTGTTTAAAATTATAGTTTATTGTGAGTTATAGTTGGTTTGATGTAATTAATATAATTTGAATTAATTTTATTTATTCATGACACGTTGTCTTAATCAACGAGTGAATCAAAGTAATTGATAACATGATTGAAAATGTCTTCTCGTTGATTGATGTGTGATTGATCAGCAGATTAGACCAACCCTTTTTATGTGACTAGTTTCCTATAATTTTGTATCGTTAAATTATTTTTTATGTTATCTGTGTCCTCTCTTAATACATATTAGGTATATTCTTTTCATTTTATGGTTTATTATATGTAAACCCCATTTATGATATCTATTAGATCACCTCAAATATGTGTGAGTAATTTTTTATGTATGGACGGAATTCCTAGGTGAGTGGTGGTTGACTAAGTCAACTAGTCTAGGATGAACCAATCTGGGTGATATATATAATCAAAGGATTAATGATTCAAAATACAGTAAGAAATATTTTAAGGTTTTTTCAACTATGATCAATGGTCGATTTATCATCCACTTGATAAAATAACCACTAGAAAAGTACAATGATGTTGAAACTTATTGTTTATTTATATTATATTCATGGTTAAATATTTATTTATTTTTAATATGTGGTGTAATCACTTAATGAATGAATTAACAAGACTGCACTATGGAATGAAATATAACTACATTATGAATTAATATTATATTATAAATTATAATTCACATATGTTAAATCTACATTACATTAACATAGAATATTAAATAATTGAATGAGATTTATCCACAAGGATAAAAAAATCTCAATTAAAATATTATTCTAGTATCGAATTCCACTACACTTGTTTTAATCACCCTCATAGTTCAATGTTATTGACCAAACAAAGTTGGGGTGAATTTAAGTATCATGGAACCATTACCATTGTGTTTTGGGTTGACTTAAATTAGTTCACGTCAAAGGGTTGACTACCCATGAAAAACATGGTGTCAATATGTGGAAGGAGTTATTGAAATATTATAACATGGTATTATAATTTGGGAATTGACTAAATAGATCAACGAACAATGAGATAATGTAGTTTCCATGTTACTCATACCTAAAAATTGTAAATTTCTTATTAGATGGGTGTATAGGTTATTTAATAAAGTATATGGATCCTTGTTCCATGAATATATTACCAGTATTATATTTTAAAACTGATGTCTAGGGAAATTGGGTTTTAAAACAATATTAGCATATTAATTGAATTAAAAAAAATTAATATAATTTTTAACAAAAAATTACTAATAATCTGCTCTTAATTTCTAGATATAAAAAATTAAATGACTTAGATAGTATCACTATGATCCATACATTAGAGGAATAACCTTATCAATAGTGTTAATTTCAAGGAATGTTTTATGTTATTTGACATTATACTACACCATGAAAATAAAAAAACAATTTTGAAATCCAAATTCCTGAGTCCATTTCCAAATAAGCTACTAAGGAAGAACTAACTCCCTATATGAATTTTTTTAAGATGCTATAGATGTACAATTTTTCATTCTATATCAATGTAATATGAAATTTTATTGATATATGTGTACATAGAATCACTTGACAATTTTTATCACCTTAAGGAGCTCTATAAAGAGATGGAATGATCATAGAGATATGAGATCTCCAAAAAATATATTCATGGTCAAGGTAAAAGGGTCAATGCCAGAAGGGGCTCATGTAGTTATGATTATTGGCTATATTTAGCACTTAAAAATCCTTTGATTTATGTTCCCTGACGATCTATGCACATATATCCATTTTTTCTCACTACCTAAGAACATATTTTGTTAAACAATAAATTTTTATAAAGTTAATAGAAATGAGGCACTTTAAAAACATATTATACTTATGATAAATGTTGATAAATAAAAGGGTCACGGAAAATAACAATGTACTCATTTTATATAAGAAGCATAAGAACAAGGAAAATCCATTAGAGACTCATTTCATGTCAAAGGCTGCTAAGGATTTTCTATCCAAAAATTCAATGATCTAAAGGTATGGAAAAGAACCAGATGAATTATTTTTTTAATGTGGAAAGAAAAGCCATTGGATGAGTAATTTAACCAATCTAAAGGAATAAGTGGAAACATTAGGTATTTTTATTATTGATTTTAATCATTCCATATCTATAAGTTTGGAATTATATACCTTTAGAGATAAAGATATTTTATCCAAATATAAAAACAATGTATATTTTTGAGTATTTCCATTGTTTTGGTGGATTTATTGGATTCTAATTGAGATAGTATTTCAACAGTATCTATTGGACACTACCCTCTCTCATTTACAACATGAATTATTTAATATTAATTTTTTTTATTTTGTGTCTATCGATACCTAATAACACTATATCTATTTTCTTCTTATAAATTGATGGATTTATTTACAACATTGGAAATAAAAATTGATACTTTTATAAATTTCAAATATGTTATGTTATTGAGCGATTATATAATAGCTTGAATTTATTGATTTATGAAGAGAAAATATTGTAAATTGATAATGAAACTAATATGTGTGACACATATGACAGACAATTGTCACGTCACTATCATGGCCATAGAAATAAGAATCGTTTAAAAAATCTCTACCAATATAGTTCTTTAGTCTTTTTTAAGCTAAATAAACATGATATATGTATTTATTTTTTAAAAGGAAATTTTAATTTAGTTTTAAATGTGAACAGGATAAAGTTCTTCTATAAGTGGTACACACTGATGTGTGTATACCTTGTGATGTTGAATCTAATGGTGGATTCTCATACTTTATTACTTATAATGATGACTTGTAGTTGGTATAATGAATAATAAGTTAATATCATTTGAGAAGTTGAAAGTTTTCAAGAATTAAGTTGAGAATTGGATTCATTAGTAGAGAATGATACATCGTTCAGATTGATTTGGTGAACATCTCAACCATGAATTTATCAAATTTCTATGGGAGTTTGGTGAATTAACTCAAATCACTCCACCATATACACTATAGTGGGATCATTTTATTGAAAATATGAACCATGACTTGTTGGAAATTATATGTTCTATGATGTGTCACATACACCATCAATTATCATTTTTGGGACTTTAATTATATAGGGAATTATACAAACTAAGCCTAGTGTCAAACATTGTGAAAAATGGCATTCCGTTTGAGTTAGTGAGGGAAAGGAAACCTATCTTTTCAAAGATTGAATATGTGGTTGTGAGGTGTTTTTTATAAAGAGCTCCAGAAATAAAAAAAACATTACATAGCATGAAGTGAGATGTTATATGGTATCCAAAGTAGACAAAGGGATAATATATATATAACCCTTAGGAAAATAAATTTATTTTTGTAATATATGTTTTATTTCATTAGAGGGGGGACATACTCATGTATGATAGTGGGATAATGATTGACTTCAATGAAGTTAAAACTAATGATACCAAAGTGTAAGAATTGTCACATATTTCCAAGTCATTGTGGACCACATTTTTCTTAAAACACAAGCTCTTCTTAGGAGTTCTATAGAGGCAATAGAACTAGAGAGATTTAGTTTTATATTTACATATAATTTTGGCTCCTTATTGGTTGATAATCATTATCCTTTATCCAGAAATTAGGTAGTAGAGATCATATAATATTCCAGATGGAAATATTTCACAAATTATGTAAGATAATGTAAATATCTTCGGTGTAAATGGTTATTAAAGAGAAAGATAGGAATAAATGATAATTTAAATATCAATAATTAATTATTAGTGGCTAATAGTTTTAAAAAACTTCACGGAATTGAATATGAATAACTTATTTCTAAAGATTCCCTATTTAAATCCATCATATTTTGTTTTTCCCATTATAATATACAATGAATATGATATTTGGATAATGGATGTTAATAAATATTTCCATCATGAGATCCTTTAAGAGTATGTATACATGATAGATAAATAATAGTTTGTGACTATTGAAAATTCCAAAAGGTATGAAAATAACATATATCCATCAATGGATTAATGAAAGCATCTAGTTCGTGAATAATTTGATTTGATGAATCTATAAAAAAAAATTGGTTTCATTATGAATGAATGTGAGACATAAGTTCTCACTAGGATTAGTGGGAGTACATTTTTCATAGTAGTATATTTCGGAGGCATATTACTAATTGGATACAATATACCATCAATACAAGAAGTTAAAGAATAGTTGAGAAAGTGATTCTCTAAGATGGATTTCGGTGAATTATCATACATTAGAGGGATCAAGAAACTACATGATAGATGAAATGTGTGTTGTGGGATAAGTCACCATACATATTTTGACCATAAACTAAAGAGGTTTAGTATGGAAAAATATAATAGAGGATATGTTATAGTGTCACAGGGTGTACGTCCTTCTAAGAAATTATGTCCTTGGTCACAACTGGAAAGAGAGAGAAACTTTAAGATCACAATTTCTTATATGATGGGATATTTAATCTATTACATGATACGTACAGGGATTGATTTTTATTATTAATTGATAATGGTGGGATGGTATCATATAGATAGTGGTGAATGACATTGTACTACTATTAAATCAATCCATAAGTATATGAGGTTATCTAATGATATATTCCTAGTGTATATAAGATATGATGATCTAGTCAATAGGGTTTATATAGATTGTGGATTTATTATAGATCTGAATGATCTAATATTATAATCTGAAAATATATTTTCTCCCAACAGAGGAGTTGTGTGTTGGAAGAGTTCCAAACAACTATTTTTCATATAATCTACATGTATTGTGAGTATATTACATAATCTTATATTGCCAATGAAGTCATATATATTCAAAAAATATCAATTATATTTATGTTTATATTATTATTCAATATCATATCATAGTTTAGTAATATAACACTAATAAATTGACCCATATATTTTTTCATGGTCACACATAATGAAAAAATTAATAATCAAAAGTTTATTCTCCAAAAGGGTTTTTTTCAAAGTGGTGGTGTTGTAGTTTGTATATAATCCACATATGAAAAAGTGGAAGACCCCATGTGGATGGATTTATATCAATAGTAGCATGAGTATCTATGACTACCAGTGGACATAAATATTTTTTATATTGGATATAGTCATAATAGTAGTTTGTTAGAGTTGGTACCCTAGATCTGAATTTATGTGTACCTCATTACATTTTTCTCACAATAATGATGCTTTTTTAAAACAACATGATTATTCTTCAGAATACTATTTATATGTGATAATGTTCTCAGAATATATCTCACATTGAATGGTCCTAGAAGTTCCCCCCTATAATGAGATAATAGAGGTTCCACAACATAATTCTTAAACCTTATTCTATGGCTAGATGATATTTTCTAATGTGAAATTTATGATACGCATCATCATGTGGAATAGGATTAGAAGACATTTGGACACCATGAAATAGTGTCAACCCATGGAACCTCTAGGAAGGGGGTCCATGAGAGAATACTCATTAATAGTAAATCAACAGTTACATGTATAATTGGATGGTCCAATTCACAAATATTGTTTCTTTTTATATAGAATTTTAAAATATCATTAATAGATATAATGAATCAAGTGTATTTTTCAATAGAAAAAAACTATTATGACATATTCTTGTGGTATATAAGTATAAATTGGGTCCATCACAAGGTATATTTCATTAATAGATACTGAAATAATGGATTTAACCCCTTTGTTGAATTATAGAATTTAGAATCATAGGCCCTTTGATGGGAGAAGAATCATCTGAATGAATCTATATCCATTGTGTTTGATGGGAAACAATGTTTATGGAAGTTCTATGAAAGAGAAAAAAAACATATAGTTTGATGGCACCAGCATGCTACTTGAAATATTATAGATGTTTTTACACAATGGATATATTACATGGTAATCATTTTTTGGAGGTTGGACATCATTTTGATGAAACTTTATTCCTCTATCAATTTTTTGGCATGTTTTAAAATTATATATATGTAAATTAAGTGGTTGTACCTATTAACATTGGGAAATACACCTAGAGGGTCACACACATAGTGTATCTACAATATTAGTCAAATTATAGTATTTAATTTAACATGTTACAATAAATAATATCTATTCAGGATTGGTTGATCAATATAAATTAAAAAAAATATTTGATAGAATAAGTTAGTTATATAATAATAATAATAAATATTTATTTTCATTTCTAGTGAATATTATATTTATTATATTTATCATAGATAAATATAAAGACATTTAATTTTTAAATATACATTATTAGATGATAGGTAAAGGATGAAAAGGGAAATAACACCATGTTTAATGGTGGAAAAAATTTATAAATGATATTTATTTATATATTCTTAATTTTATTTGCATGTAAAGAGATTAATAATAATAATATTTTTGTTGTTGTTCGTGAGTTCAATTATAAAATATTCCACACCTAACCCTTCGGTAATAAATAATTAATTATATCACATTCTAAAAACAAAATTGGTGTACACATTGGATAGGGTTATATTATTTTATGCCTTGAAGATCTATAAATGTGTCTATAGTTTTCACCTCCCATCCTATCTCGATCCATTAATAGAACATGAAGATTTAATCCCCTACCAAGAATAATTATTCTATGATCAACCACAAACAACACAATAAATGAAGATCAACCGTGGAATAACCCATCGATTGTATGGAATCATTTAGATATTATTATGTAAGTGTAGATCATCACATGACTGATTATACTCATAGATACAATATAACAAGACAAGTTGTAAAATTTCTTGTTAACTGTATCATCAATGAATGTGGAAGTACAAGTTGAGTAAATTCTATATCTACTCAGAAATTATTTATAAATTTCATTTTAAGATCCTTTATCTCTTATTTCTATTTTTTATCTACTCTACTAATCTACTATTTTCATTGGACATTAAATTTATATCATTTACAGTAGTGATTAAAAGTGATTTAGGACTAAAATATTAGACTTTCATATCTTAAATAGATTATTCCTGAAATGACATTAACCATAGGGGCCCACCAAGCTGATGGTGAACTACGTGTGACCAAGCCATTTCCACATACAAGTGGACAAGAGTTGGTGGAAAGTGAAATTGAAATATCCCCCATATAGGAGTAATTATCCTATGTACCTATACACACACATATATCTATGCCCATACTATGCTTAATGTGGAGTAAAACTTGTACCAACACATGCATACATATATAAACCACAACCATATTATAATAAATGAAATGAAATCGATAAAGGGGCCCAAGACAGTCCATCTTAAAAGTGAAAATGTGTCAAACTAATTTGAATGAGAGGAATACTATAAAATTTATCATTTATAATAACCTCATTCTATATATACCTATACTAAGTTCAACCTGCTCCCATTCCTCTTCAGATTCTGTTAAATGGTATGTGGTCTGTATAAGACCAAACATGTGCGAGAAGAGCACATGAAGGGGTGATTATTACATTAACTAGAAGGGAAGAACGAAATAACTAAGTATAAAAAAACAAGAATAGTTATTTCATCAATACATTTTTATGTCAATTAAGATATGAGCCATAATTATAATTAGATAAAAACTCATATATACACATGAAAGATGACGGGATCTAATGGCTATCAACAAAAACTATTAGCCATAGTATTATTGGAAATGATACAATGTAATTATTTTCTAGTAGGGATCTTTCAATGATCCATGATATTAATAAAGATAGTAATCTAAGAGTCTATGATCATGTAGTCATCTAATGATTTACTTTTCGGATCTCTAAAGGTCATGATGCCCAAATAAGCGATGAAACCTTAGATATCTTTGGGATGGGACCAACCATATTATATCAATCTGATATATAAGGGATATAATAACTATAAGTTGTGGTTATACTAATACCATTAACCCCACCTAGTAATTCTATGGTAGAGGATCACAAAACCTGACTCGTAAAGGGATACCATGAACTCTATCCAAAATAGAACCTGTAGAGGGGATCAGAATCCTATAAAAAGGATATAATACCACATAGTACACTCATAAGTATTTAATGAAGGATCTCGATCAGCTGATACTTGTCTATACTAATTAGATAGAGGTGCTACCATTTCCCTAGAAATTTTAAATGTCCTTTACTAGGGGTACACAGTGTGTGTCACATTCTAGGGGGTTATCCCATGTCACATCATCTCAAATGGAATGTAAACCACTACATACATGTTGTTTCCTTGATTGTTACCCAACATGTAGAGTTTGGAGTAACACTTGGTGTACCACCAATATGTTCCTATGGGTATATATTCATTCCTATGTATATCATTTCTTTTTCATGTACTATGGTCATGCCTATGTACTAGGCTATGTTTTAATACCAACACATTTGTAGAGACCCGAAGCTTGACGTAAATGGACATTACATTTCTTTTGCGGAATACTTATTACATAACAAAAACAGACACCAAAGTACCGTAATAGTTTAGTGCCTTTGGAAACATGGAACATAATCTTCTAATCTTGGTGAAAGATCCTCAATATCTCCCATAAAGATCTTCCTTTTTTTTCTTACCTAAAACCTTTCCTTATATCTTGGGGAAAAGAAAACATAAAAAGGGTGAGATGAAATGCTTAGTAAGGGTAAGCATGGATAAAATAAAACAAATCATATACATTTGAACTTAAAAACATGAACATAATGTTTAAACATCAAAAGCTTGAGAAATGACATAAAACATGGAAGTACGTAAGGCATAGATCATAAATGAATGTCAATCATTATAAAATATCATGGGAATAAAACATTTAATTTTGGCAACCATTAAGAACATGTAATTATTTCCATAGTAGTCAAGGCATTGCTTCCAAGACCATCTTAGTGGACAAAGTCCCTTTCTGAATCGAGTTCACTCCTCGTTCCAGTCCTGTAATACTGAACCGGATTAAGCCATGTCTATATCATGAGATATAAATCTTTACCCAATTCATTGGAGGTAGATATTGGTCCCACCCATCTTATAATGAAATCATTCTTACTTGTGCCACAAAATAAATGTAAAACATTAATCATAACCCAAAGAATAAAATGGGTTTCATAAACATCATCCCATCATTTCATAATCCATATAAAACAAATGAACATTTCATTATAAGAAAATTTAACCATGTAAATCATAGAGATATTAAACCTGAAAAGTACACATATCAAATAATGTCATCTTAGATGGAAAATGGTTTTGATAAAACATTTGGAATGAATTCTTGAGGAAAATATCCTTTCTTCATCAAAATCATTTTCTTTTCAAAAAATTCCATGCACTTTTAAAATAAAAGTATTTTGTTGAAAATAGTCATAAAATAATGTAGAGTAAGCTTCATGAAAATTAGGCGTTATGAAACCATAAAAATCCGTTCTCACCGTATAAGTTAAAAATAGCATTCTCCTCGTACTTTTTTCGGAAAAGTCAAAAAAGTACCTCATAACGTAAACAAAAGAAAGATTCCTTACATACCATGTAGTAAAATTCAAAAATGGGTAAAAAGTAATTTAAACATACATGAAAATACTTTTATAAAACATGGACATGGATGATATAAATAACCCCAGAAAATACTTACGAATAAGAAATCTCGGATAAAAATGAGATTTGAAAAAGTATCACTTACCTTAGGTCCGATATGCTTTGTGTGGATCCAAAACTCCTGTATAATGATTTAAATAATGTCATTGACTTATTAAATAATCATATTCATTGTTTTGATATCATATATGTTTCACTTATGACTTTAAATTACCTGTTCTTTTGTAAATTCAATGTAAAAGCAGCGTTTTAGGTAAAATCATTTCATTTCTCGTATGCGTTTCGACTTTTCGTTCTTGATATTATTACTTATATCCTGATTTACATAATTACATAATGTAAAACATGATTTATATATAATATATATTCATCATATACATATATATTATAGATCGATAAAAGGAATGAAATACACCGTTCATGGAGACGGTAGGACGTACATACGCATGAACGTTGTTTTTGTTTCCTTGTTGAATTGAATGAAATTAAATAGATGACATAAGTATATATATAAATAAATAAAGTAGCATTATTATGTCATATATTTCATTATTACTCATTATATATACTTTATAATCATTCTTGAATGGTTAATCATGGAAAATGAATATCATCGTGTTCGTGGAGACGGTATTCCGTACGTACGCACGAGTGATGATATCATTCCCATGATAATGGAATTGTATTGGAGTGTATGTATACTATTTAAGAATCAATATCACTTTTAAATAATCATATATAGTCATTATTTACACCATTATACCCATCCAAGTAAGGTGGTGGTGGAAAATAGATTACAGCACGGCGTGGAGACGTTATTCCGTACGTACGCACGTGCGGTGATTTCATTTTCCATAGGATGGAGAGATGGTGAAATAGGGTTGTTTCATTCTTATAATAACATATAATTATATGAGTGATACTTATTTTATTACTTCACAATGAAACAACTAAATAAGAAGAAGTGGAAGAAGAAATAAAGTTGAAACAATCGGTAAAGGACATTAACTCTTCTTTGAAGCGCCTCATTGAGACCTCCTCTTAGGGCACTAAAATTGTTATTTTAATAAGACCAAAACCTCTAGGATGTTTCTAGGGAAGTGAAGAAGATAATTTGGAAGGGTTTGGCCGAGTTTGAAGGCTCAAAGTTATGTGAGGAAAAGAGGTAGGAGGTACCCTTTTATAAGGGAGGAGAGGGGCACCTTTGGAAAAACTAAACATATTATTTTATTATAAAGTCTTATTTCGGTTTTTAATAGCTCCAAATTGATTTATTTCGAAGATAAGGTGGGTATGTGTCGATATCCTCTCATCCAATATAATTTAGACAAGTTTAGGTTTGTATTTTAACCTTATCATTTAGATTTAACTTTAAGTTAGATAATTTAACTTTTACCGTGTCTTCTTGTTTTCTTACATTATAAGGTTAATAAACTTACTATAAAAAGCCAAAAGAACCCCAGGTTGTTTATTATTAATATATATAACATTATCTAAGTCATTTTTCCGAACCTTATATTTTTAGGAATAAAATAACAATTAATAATATAATATTTGTTTTAAAAACTATTTTATGTCAATTTTGAAACTATTTGGTAATTGATTTTTGTGAAACTCATAACAGAATTATTAGTTCTAATAAAGGTAACTAAATCACTAATAACATGTCATACTAACCTATAAAATTAGTTTAAGGCATAAAAAGTCTCAAATTACATTTATTTGGGTATTTATAACATCAATTATGTCAATATTTCATTAATAAGATAATTACTGCATCATCTTTGTGTCATACATAAATTAATTTATTTAATGTATAAAAATTATAAATAAAATACCATTATGTAGTAAATAGGTTTATATTTCTAATGAATATTTATAGTCGAATTTATCTTATGTATAACCCTATATTAAAAATTATTTACTTATTAAACTTTGATTTTAACTATTTTAACCCTTCTTTAAATAAATTAATATTAAATGTCCTAATCTAATACAAGTGGGCCTAAATGGTCATATTTTATTCCTAAGTTTGGTCGAATTACACTTATCTAATAGAATTAGGACATTTGTTAGGGTAATAATAATATCATTTTTACCCTTAATTATCCTATTTACTTTTAACCGTGGTAAATAAAAGTAAAAATTTACTATTAACCAAAAAATATTTTCATCTCATTGAACCACATTTTAGTCCTTGATATTAACCGTGTCTCTCGGATTTTTGAAATTCCACTCACAAAAGCGGTAAAATTATGATTTATGAAAAATTCAATTTTTTAACTACCACTTAGTGGTTTCACTATTCATCAAAAAATGAAAGTTTCCAGAAAAATACCAAAAATTAAGCCTAAGCTATATTTGATATTATGAATTCAAAAATGATGTCTATTTTAACAAATTCAAAACATATCAGTTGCATTAATTAATTTAAAATTTAATTCTCATCGTCAAAACAAATAGCGTGTTTTTAAGAGATAATAACTATCAAAAGATTGACACTTGTTTATGTCTGGTTTAAAAGTGAAATTACATCCAATGAACAACATTGTATTAAATGGTAAAAATATATTCTAAATATACTATAAAACCACTCAAATTAATAATTTATCACTATTAATTATTTTGATTAAAAAATTTGTTTTTAATTGAAATTTAGTAATTTTAACTATTCATCAGAATATGAAAGTTATCCGAAAAGTACCAAAATTTCACCCTAAGCTAATTTAGATATTCCGAATACAAAAATGAATTCCATATTGAAAGATAAAATTTATAAAATTTCAAAAAGTGTGTATTACTATTCATAACGGCTAGTTCATAATAATATTATAATAATATATCGTTTAGTGAAACTCGGTATTTCGTACTACACTGCTATCGTGGAAGGTCGTGATTGTGTGTATTGCAAGACAAGTTAGGGATGCGTGTAGTGCAATCTCCTTTTGGTGTAGCGTACAACACAAGACATCAATAAAATTAAAAATAATATTTTTCATAAAATCTCGAGGTGTTATATTCTACCCCCTTAAAATGAATTTCGCCCTCAAAATTCGTCGGGGTTATAAATGGTTTACTACTTTAAAGTTTCTTTAATAGAAACCCACATCATAAAAAAGAATACCAAAACTTGGCTTTAAAAACTAAAATATGAAATGAAACGGTTACCCAAATTAACTAATCACTGGGTTTCTACATAGGAGAACATAAGTGAAAATATGGATATGGAAGTGAAATCTAACTGTCATGTTCTGATGGAGAGTGGTAGAGAACATGGATTTGAAAAGGAAAACAATCACAAAGCCATAAATTTGTGATGATCTTGGGTACCATCTGATTCATCGGATATAAGGGCACGAGGACAACATTTTTGGTTTTCGAGATCATTTCCCTGAAGTTGAAGAATTTGAAATAGAATAAATACTTACTTTATTTTGGTACAATCTCACTGTTGTTCGTTCCTTGAACAATTTACACTCCATATCTTAAATAAATGAAGTTGAATTTGTTATTCGTGAATTGTTAGTAGATCATGTGATAGAATGACGGTTCATTCCATCTGTCTCAAACAAAAGGTTAGAAAAGTTATTAAATATACATAAGTCGATCTATAGTGAGATTAATCATATATGGTTCCTAAAATGGACTTATACTTCATATATCATACTGCTTAATATAATAAAACTACTTTCTACTAAACAGGGACTTCTTGTAGGCCAGTGGTAGGCGATAAAGGCCAGTCGCACTTTGGTTGTGGGTTCGATTCCCACAGCCTTGTCCGACGCGATGGGTTGTCGCCCGTCCTACAGGTTGTCCTTTTTCTAAAACTACATTACTATAACATCCCATCAATAATATCAAAAAAAGTTCTATCCTTAAACAATATTATCTTATTTACAACATAATCCATTCCAATCTTCATCTAAAATACTTCATTCCAAGCTCATAGTATAAAGAAAATGATTACTTGAAATGTCATCAACAACCATCATTTATCCCCCATTATCTTGTTGGTCACGTTCCAATCATTTGAATACCTTAATCATGTATTCTCTTGAAAAATGAGTACACATTGAACCTTAGTGAAAACATGAATGTTTTCAAAAGTTAACTCTTTCCACATACCAAAATCCAAAAATTCTATATACTCAAACCATGATATAACCTTCTCCTTATATCAGCCATGAGCTCATGAATACTGTCAAACATTTCATTTTCTCCTTATCCCTTCATTATGCCCATATCATCTTCTTTCCAAAAATATCTCAATCACTTTCCATGGTTACCGGTACCATAAAATTATTGAAAAACACAATAGACCAATACATAAATATTCCAATATTCCACGATACTATATACAACATTATTTTATAATCCCATTACATAAACACTTAATCATTCCACCACATCATTTTCATATTCAACATCGCCAATAGTGATCGCATGTGACTTCCCTTTGTCCTTTGCCTTAAGTGGTTTCTCATGTCGTTCATCACTAACCCTTGAATTAGGGCATTTATTAGCATAATGCCCCATTTCCTTACACTTGAAGCATTGAAGTGTTGGTGGTGTTTTCTCGGCAGTCTTTTCTTTATTCACATCATTAGAAACCCTTTTTCCATTACTTTGACACTCAGTTGCTCAATGACCATCTTTTCCACACTTAAAGCATTTTCTTGTCCCTTTAAGACAATCTCCACCATGCTTCTTTCCACACTTTGAGCATAAGGAAACATTCATCTTCTTTTCACCATTATTCTGAGATTTCTCCTTTAAATCCATCTTTTGTTTCTTGTCAAGACCATGAGATGGATATGTAACACCAACTTCCATTTCTACCTTGATAGAACAACGCACAATTTATTCATAGCTACTGAAGTCTCCTATAGCTAATTCCCTTCGAAGACTTGGTTTTAAGCCACTGAAGAATCGATCAACTTTACTTTCAGGTTGGATGATAAAGCCAGATGCATACCTTGAAAGCCTTGTAAAATTTTCTTAGTATATACCAACAGATTCATCATCCTTTTTCTTTAGTTCAAGAAAATCCTTCTCCATATTTGTACGAAGAATACGAGGGAATTACTTATTGAAAAATATGTTCTTGAACTCATCCCATTCCATGGACTCAATTTCATCTCTTGGCCTCGTATTCTTGATAAGATTCCACCATTGATCAGCTTCACCTTCCAAACGATATACTGAAAAGATGGCTTTATCATTTTCAGAACATTGAAGAACTGAAAATATATTTTCAGTGGTACTGATCCATTTTTCAACAACAAGTGGATCGGAAGACCCACTGAATGAAGATGGACGTTGCCTCATGAAGGACTCAATAGAATATTATTCCCTTCTCTGCTCATTTGGAAGTACAGAATAGTTCATAGCTTGTGTAAGTATAGCAATAATATTTTTCACTCCATCTCCCATAACATTGGTTTGTTCAGGATGACAGTCATTGCATTGTCCATTACATTTATCAACACGGATCCTTCGGGTTCCAGCCATCGTCTAAAACCCAAAAAGAATAATGTGAGAGGAAAAAATCATGCTAGGGAAAACAACATAATAAAGGTGGAGTACCTTAAATATCTAACATCTTAGGTTTAATTATAAGATCGTTAGCACAATTCTCGGACTATAACCTATACTTATACTTAACCTTAGAGACATCCCTATACATACCTTAGAAATATCTCTAGGGATTTCACTAAAGTTCTTGCATACTAGTTTCCAAAGGTTGACTAAACCTTTCCTATGATACCAACTGTAGAGACCCGAAGCTTGACGTACATGGACATTACATTACTTTTGCGGAATACTTATTACATAACAAAAACAGACACCAAAGGGCTGTAATAGTTTAGTGCCTTTGGAAACATGGAACATAATCTTCTAATCTTAATGAAAGATCCTCAACATCTCCCATAAAGATCTTGCTTTTTTTTCTTACCTAAAACCTTTCCTTATATCCTGGGGAAAATAAAACATAAAAAGGGTGATCTCAAATGCTCATTAAGGGTAATCATGGATAAAATAAAACAAATCATATACATTTGAACTTAAAAACATGAACATAATGTTTAAAAATCAAAATCTTGAGCAATGACATAAAACATGGAAGTACGTAAGGTATAGATCATAAAGGAACATCAATCATGATAAAATAGCATGGGAATAAAACATGTAATTGTGGCAACCATTAAGCACATGTAATGATTTCCATAGTAGCCAAGGAATTTTTTCCAAGACCATCTTAGTAGACAAAGTCCCTTTCTGAATCGAGTTCACTCCTCGTTCCAGTCCTGTAATACTGAACCGGATTAACTTACCGTTATAGCCATGTCTATCTCATGAGATATAAATTTTTACCAAATTAATTGTAGTGAGATATAGGTCCCACAAATCTCAAAATGAAATCATTCTTAATTGTGCCACAAAATAAACTTAAAACTTTCATCATAACCCAAAGAATAAAATGGGTTTCAAAAACATCATCCCATCATTTCATAATCAATATAAAACATATGGACATTTCATCATAAGAAAAGTGAACCATATAAATCATAGATACATTAAACATGAAACATAAACATATCAAATAATGTCATCTTAGATGGAAAATGGTTTTGTTAAAACATTTGAAATGAGTTCTTGAGGAAAATATCCTTTCTTCGTCAAAATCATTTTATTTTCAAAAAATGCTATGCACTTTTAAAATAAAAGTATTTTGTTGAAAATATACATAAAATTATGTAGAGTAAGCTTCATGAAAATGAGGTGTTATGAAACCGTAAAAATCCGTTCACGCCGTATAAGATAAAAATAGCATTCTCCTCGTACTTTTGTCGAAAGAGTAAAAAAAGTACCTCGTAACATAAATAAAAGAAATATTCCTTACATACCATGTAGTAAAAGTAAAAAATGGGTAAAGGGGAATTTAAACATACATGAAAACACTTTTATAAAACATGGACATTGATGATATAAATAACCCCAGTAGATACTTACGAATAAGAAATCTCTGATAAAAATGAGATTTGCAAAATTAACCCTTACCTTAGGTCCGATATGCTTTGTATGGATCTGAACCTCCTGTATAATGATTTAAATAATTTCATTGACTTATTACATAATCATATTCATTGTTATGATATCACATATGTTTCACTTATGACCTTATATTACCCGTTCTTTTGTAAATTCAATGTAAAAAGCAGCATTTTGGGTAAAATCATGTCATTTATCGTATGTGTTTCGACTTATCATTCTTGATATTATTTATTATATCCTGATTTACATAATTCCAGAATTTAAAACATGATTTATATATAATATATATTCATCATATACATATATATTATAGATCGATAAAAGGAATGAAATACACCGTTCATGGAGACGGTGGGACGTACATACGCATGAACGTTGTTTTCGTTTCCTTGTTGAATTGAATGAAATTAAATAGATGAAATATGTACATATATACATAAATATAGTAGAATTATTATGTCATATATTTCATTATGACTCATTATATATACTTTATAATCATTCTTGAATGGTTAATCATGGAAAATGAATTTCATCACGTTCGTGGAGACGGTATTCCGTACGTACGCACGAGCGATGATATCATTACCATGATCATGGAATTGTATTGGAGTGTATATATACAATTTCATAATCAATATCACTTTAAAATAATCATATATAGTCATTATTTACACCATTATACCCATCCAAGTAAGGTGGTGGTGGAAAATAGATTACACCACGGCGTGGAGACGGTATTCCGTACGTACGCACGCACGGTGATTTCATTTTCCATAGGATGGATAGATGGTGAAATAGGGTTGTTTCATACTTATAATAACATATCTGTATATGAGTGATACTGAAGTTATTACTTCATAATGCAACAACTAAAGAAGAAGAAGTGGAATAAGAAATAAAGTTGAAAGAATCGGTAACGAACATTACCTCTTCTTTGAAGCGCCACTTTTAGACCTCCTCTTAGGGAACTAAAATTTGTCTTTGAAGAAGACCAAGACCTCTAGGATGTTTCTAGGGATGTGTAGAAAAGAATTGTTTAGGGTTTGTCCAAGCATGAAGTCTCAAAGTGATGTCAGGAAGAGAGGGAGGAGGTACCCTTTTATAAGGGAGGAGAGGGGCACCTTTGGAAAAATTAAAAATATTATTTTATTATAAAGTCATATTTAGGTTTTTAATAGCTCCAAATTGATTTAATTAGAAGCTAAGGTGGGTATGTGTCTAAATCCTTTCATCCAATAAAATTTAGACAAGTTTAAGTTTGTATTTTAACCTTATCATTTAGATTTAACTTTAAGATAGATAATTTAACTTTTACTGTGTCTTCTTGTTTTCTTACACAATAAGGTTAATAAACTTACTATAACAAGCCAAACGAACCCCAAGTTGTTTATTATTAATATATATAACATTATCTAAGTCATTGGGCCGAACCTTTGATTTTTAGGAATAAAATAACAATTACTAATATAATATTTGTTTTAAAACCTATTTTATGTCAATTTTGAAACTATTTGGTAATTGAATTTTGTGGAAATCATAAAAGAATTATTAGTCCAAAAAAAGTTAACTAAATAAATAATAACATGTCATAATGACCTATAAAATTAGTTTAATTCATAAAAAGTCTCAAATTACTTTTATTTGGGAATTTATAACATCAATTATGTCAATATTTCATTAATAAGATAACTACTGCATAATCTTTGTGTCAAACATAAATTAAATTATTTGATGTCTAAAAACTATAAATAAAATACCGTTATGTAGGAAATAGTTTTATCTTTCTAATTAATATTTATAGTTGAATTTATCTTATGTATGACCCTATATTAAAAATTATTTACTTATTAAACTTTGATTTTAACTATTTTAACCCTTCTTTAAATAAATTAATATTAAATGTCCTAATCTAATCCAACTGGGCCTAAATGGTCATATTTTATTCCTAAAGTTTTTTTTGGTCGAATTACACTTATCCAATATAATTAGGACATGTTTTAGCGTACTCATAATATCATTTTTACCCTTAATTATCCTATTTACTTTTAACCGTGGTAAAAAAAAGTAAAAAGTTACTATTCACAAAAAAAACTATTTTCATCTCATTGAACCACATTTTAGTCCTTGATATTAATCGTTTCTCTTGGAGTTTTTAAATTCCACTCACCGAAGCGGTAAAATTAAGTTTTATGAAAAAATCAATTTTTTAACTCACTTAGTGGTTTCACTATTCATCAAAAAATGAAAGTTTCCAGAAAAATACCAAAAATTAGGCCTAAGATATATTTCATATTATGAATTCAAAAATGATGTCAATTTTACCAAATTCAAAACATATCAGTTTCATTAATTAATTTAAAAATTAATTCTCGTCGTCAAAACAAATAGCGTGTTTTTAAGAGATAATAATTATCAAAAGATTGACACTTGTTTATGTCTGGTTTAAATGTGAAATTACATCCAATGAACAAAATTGTATTAAATAGAAAAAATATATATTCAAAATATACTTTAAAACCACTCAAATTATTAATTTATCACTATTAATTATTTCGATTAAAAATTTTGTTTTTAATTAAAATTTAGTAATTTTCACTATTCATCAGAATATGAAAATTATCCGAAAAGTACCAAAATTTCACCCTAAGCTAATTTCAATATTCTGAATCCAAAAATGAAGTCCATTTTGAAAGATAAAATTTAAAAAATTTAAAAAAGTGGGTATTACTATTCATAACGGCTAGTTCATAATAATATTATAATAATATCTCGTTTAGTGAAACTCGGTATTCCGTACTACACACGCTATCATGGAAGGTCGCAATTGCGTGTAATGAAAGATAAGTCAGGGATGCGTGTAGTGAAATCTCCTTTTGGTGTAGCGTACAACACAAGACATCAATAAAATTAAAAAGAATATTTTTCGTAAAATCTCGGGGTGTTACAACATTCCCATGCACTCTACCCATTCCCATGTTCTTTTACATGTCTATTCCTATGTACCATTAAGTATGTATTCCAGTCCAATAACATACGATCAAAAGGAATGTGACATGTGTCACATGACATTTTATAATTATTCATCACACGTAAACCCATGTCTTGTAGCAAGGTCCCCACAGGACTTGAGTTCTTCATGGAAGACACCGTGTAATGCATAACTTAATATACAACCACATTTCTTATATGTGTCTCATAATTTTATCAACTCTATCGATAGTCAAGATTAGATATTTTGGATGTGTGGTTGAATAAAAATTTTGTCATGTTTCAAAAGAATCATACAATCAAATCCGACTGAGGAAGCACCTCTATAGAATTGTTCCATCATTGAATGACAATCCAGAAATTAGAATCCTCCAATATAATAATATCTATTCTTCCATTTTCATGAATATATACCATTATTTTCATCCTATATTAAAACATGTGTTGTTTACCTATTTCATTAAAATGTTATTGATAAACGACCACATACCGGTCATTTATCACATTGTTATTCAAAGAATCAATGATCATGAATATATGATGTACAAGGGATAAACTAAAGAAATGAGGAATGAATCTTGGAATTGTTTTTAATTAACCTCAATACATTATTTTTAGATAAAATTATGAATATAAAATAATTAAAAATAAATAATAATATCCCAAATCTATAGTAAATGGACTCACACCCACAACACATCGACCTTTGACTTAATTTGTCTATTGATTTGATTCATATACATCGTGAGATAATAAAATAGAAAAATAAACTAATACAAAACTACCTACATTGTGTCTGGTCAATTTCTAACAAATAATGAATATTTTTCTTTTTTTATGGAATGATCTTTTAATTCAATCGACGAGGTCATTCATCGATCTATCATCATCGTCCACAAAGCCTTCCCTTAAAATGTTATCTCTCAATCCTTAGGGGTATGCATATAATATAGGAAATTGGACATAATAGTGTTTAGATAAAGGGAGTGTTAGATATCCATGCTAAAATAATAAATAAGAAATTAAATTATATATTTTATTATTTACGTCGGTGAAACATTATGAAAAAATGATCGACGATGATAAATGTTATGTTGCACCTAGGATAAAACCCATGTTTCAGACTCAACTAAGGTCTCATATTTCCCTTCTAATTCACTATTGGGAAGATATTCCAATATTTAATGAAAACTACATACCTATGATATTAATATACTTATTATATTTATTATATAATATTCATGCACGTGATACCTCAATAGTTTTTACAGTCTCAATGAATAGCTTTGAAATTTTTATAAGATATATTTCAAAGAGTTACATGGAAGTAGCAGAGTTGTTATATTCTCCCCATATAAGGGATTTTCATCTAAAAAAGGGAAAAAGGATACACTATATGATGTAGGAACTGAGATTGCATCTGGGTCCCTTGCTACTAGATTCTCTCTTGATTGTTCTCATGAAACCACCAGACATGAACTATGAAAATAACCAACCCTTATGGGATCTGCTTATTTTTATACTTATTATATAGTAGTTTTATAAGAGAGTTAGCTCTATACTTTATTTTAATATACCAACATTTAATAACATGTTATGGGTCATCAAAATACCTCCTCAACTATGATATGTAGAAGATATCGTGTATCTCATATAACTATGATGGTAGTTCCTAGTATAATTCCAACTCACTAATCCTTTGAAATATCTCGATATGGATAATAAAAAGTAGAGATAACATTCTAGAAAATAAAAATATCAATAATATACATTGAGGTGAGAGGTTCAAGAGCCCATGATCTCCCTCCGTGAACACCAAAGGCCTCAATCATGAGTCAGTATAGGACATATGACTACTTTTTGTAGTCCTCATCTGGTCTTGGATTATCTATACATTATCTACCATAGCTTTGACCAACTCTGGGACCTTGAGTACTGATTCCCTAAGATCAATCCAACATAATGGTGACCTATAGTGTTTACCATACAAATCATTGAATGGTTCACAACCAATGGTGGGATAATAGCTTTTTTTTTACATAAACCCACCAAGGGATGGTGACCCTCCAAAATATGTGCATAGTGAAACATGGAACCCTGAATAATTTCCTCCATCCCCCAAATGGCCTACTTAGGATTTCCATATCCTTAGAGATGAAACATCATGATCAGATTCTAATGAGCCCAAAATTCCTTCAATAGTACGCCCAATAATTATGACGGGTATCAAGAATAAAAATTCGAAATGATCATCAATGTAACTCTATAGATCAAGACTATCTCCTTCACATATTGATGTTATATACACAAAACAGAACTATTCTATCATATAGCTATTTAGTGGGCCTACTTGGGTAGTTGGTATTTGATATCCAAGATGGAATATTGTCCTCTAGACATACATTGAAATCCATTCATGGATTCTATAGATATATCATACTTTATTCACTCTATAACCTCAAGGTGTTTAATTAAATGTGCTGGAATAAGGTTCTCAGCCTTAGCCTTATAACATCTGATACAGTCATAGGCAAACACTACTACACACCTCTCCGTACCTAGAAACTGAAAATATCTTTGTAGTACTTGATAAGTATTTTCCACAACAAGAGTTACCATAAAAGGGGGTGTAATAATGTCCCTCAACACATCCTCACACAACGTCATTGCTACCATCTACTATGCTCGGAAAAAGAAAATTATTTAACCCACCTTCAAAAAAACTAATAGGATCGCATCGAATGTATGTCTGAGAATATAAGGTCACACAATCAGTATCTCTATGTTGTGCCACACTAAAATGTTGTTGAAAATTTATGGTAACAATATTTATTTATTAATAGGATGAACCATCCTCATTCATGAGGTAAAACTTCAATGTGACCAACTTCTGTGATGCCACTTCCAACAACTGCGAATAAGATCTCTTCCTAAGAGAATCTCCTACTATGTTTCCCTTCCATGTTTTATAAAATATCTCAAACTCTTAATTCTATATAAAAAATATCCATCAATTTTTTCTCAGGTAAATAATCTTAAGAGATATGATATATTTGAGACTCCTATCAACAAAACATATGATAAAATACTCACCCATGTGGTAGTGTCACCAACTCTTCTATCTGAAGACTACAACTATAAACTCTAGATAGTTGGTAACATGGTTTTGTTCCTATGTTATTAACAACCAGGATAAATAGGCAGTTTAGGACTACCTATACATTTGAAAACAACTATTTATGGTCCCTCATACATCATAGGCCACTACATACTCTCCACCCTCATCTATAAATCTTATAATGGGAGTGACCATAAACCTCTTCTGAAACTCCAAAAAGACTTTTATCGTGTTTTCATCTACATGGGAGGTTTTCCCTTCCTAGTTATAGAAATCAAAAGTGATGATATCCTTGATAAATTGAAAATTAATATATTTTAATTCCCTATTGAGTCAATGAATCACTCTACCTTTGTCATTCTCTTGGGTAGATCCAAACATAACACTCCCTCAACCATTGTTGGGTCCACCAATACTCCATCATCTAAGATGACATTTCCAAGAGAGTGGACATCCAGAATCCAAAACTGACACATTGAGTTCTTGTGATGTTTATATCACTCTCATTGTATCTCCATGACTATCTAGAAGTATCTTGGATGCTTCTCCTCAGATTCTGAGTAAAATTGATTTCAATTAATGAATACCACTACAAAATGGTCAAATAATATTGATTTGTTTCATGAGTCCCACTAATAATACTATGGTGTTCATCATGTGGAACATAATCACAAAGTACACATAATTACAATAATTAAAACTGATTATTGTCTTTAGTATATCCTCATCATGTACTCAATGCTAGGGATAACCTGATCTGAGACAAATCTTTATGAACCATCATGCCCCTTTGAATATATCGAAGAATTCATCGATCCTCAATAATGGATACTTAATTCTCAAGGTTAACAAGTCTATGAAATGACAAACCACTCACACCATCAATCACCATTACTCATTCTTGTTAATCAATATGTTATTCCCATTTAGGATTGATACCACTGAGGGGGACTCAATTAGTGGTTCCTACGTATTTTATAAGAATGTTTTCCTTATCATATATTGAAAACATTACTCACCTCTAAAACCTATTAATGGTTTTATCCCCTCAAATGAAACTTCTCAACCTCACCATTTGTATTAAAAATATATAAATTTAAGACACCACCTGATATTTACATGGTTCTATACAATGACCTACCCCTTTATATGTGGATAGTACCACTAACACAGATTCATTCACTATGATCTTTCTTTAATACCAAGGCGCGACTAGTGAAAAAATATACAATCCCAGTAGGTAGTCTCCTTCTATATTTTATAATACCCCCTAATTATCCTTTTTTGTATCCACTTACCCACAAAAATCCTTATCATAAACTGGTATGTATCTAGAGTAACAATGTTGAATTTGTTTTCTTCATTCTCTTATTCATTTCATAAAATCTTCAGTTCCTGCATAAGTAAACTGAACCAAAATTTAACTATGTAAAATCATCAAGAACATCAACCATTTCTGTAAGGAACTTGTTAGTCTTAAAACTTTTTTCTACAATAATATCCAAAAATATTCCTCAGTAGAGTGAGTATAAACTTCATAGTACACAAACAATTGCTTGATGGTCTCCATTTGATTAGCCTTAGGTAGATTATTTTTCTACTCTTCCTTATTCAATTGAGTTAGAACTCAATCAACATCACACTATTACTCCATCCAATGGAACTCATTCCGAAGAACCTTTCTCTATTGTATATCATTATAATGGGAACTCTCTTATAGAATTGCTCCAATTAAGTGTCATCCATTGAAACATTATTCATTGATTGTATTTAAACTTACCCTGATGAACTCATTATAATGTATGTTCCTAAACATAAACCTAAAAGTTTCATTTCTTAGAAACTCATTACGTGTTCTAAAATTTTCAAATCCCTATAGTACGTGAGCAATCAGGGTTTTTGTACACATTTAAAAATTAATTATTCTCTCATTTTGTAGGAATCCAGATAAGGTTTGGGTTGGATTCTAAAAATAATTACCACTCAACCAAATTTTTTGAATCCTCCAGTGTCCTTAAATATCAAATCAATGATTAAATTATTCAATGCTCTATAATACATTTGGGAGATTCTCAAAATATCATAATTCTTCAAGATCATAATCATTTCTTCAGTTAGATTATTCATTAATATTTCTATGTCTTATTAATCATAACTATGAAGGAATACAAAAGGGTGAACATTATGTCACTCCATACCAAATGATAACCTATGAAAACTAGATAACTTATCATTAAGACAAAAACAAGTGAAATAATGAAGACGCCCATTACAATTACCTATTAAAAGCAATGAATGTATTCTCATTCAGATGCTCTATATCATTTCATAAATGTAAGTCATTGAAAATTATTCCAAACTATCATCAATATATTTCTCCATTTCACCAATTCCTAAGACTGAGGATCCCTTTTCCGATGACGTTGTCGGTGTCATCCTTCACCTAATGGGTCAGTCTCTACTTCACTCTGATTAACTATTGTCTCATTCATTCTGATTGCTCTTGAGCCAAATGCAGTGTATCAGTGTTATTCATATCTAGATCTCGAACCACTTGAAACAAAATTCAGCATTTCTCAAAAATTATTACTCTGATATAAAATGGATATCCATAATAAGAATTGGTATCAAAATCCATTATGATGTATTGGTGTCATACTTTCTCTGTTCGACTGGTTTTGGAAGTGAATTCTTAAATTTAGCCAGATGAATCTTTCAGCCATCTCATACTATCATACTGATTATTATCATACTGATTATTCTTATAATGATGATCTTAATCCTTCTTTCTATGGTGTTTTTTACACCAATGTGTTGCATCCAGTAATAATTTACAACCAATTCTCCTCTCCTCCATAAAATCCAGATTTTATCAGGGATTCATAATAAATTTGAATTTTTTGAAGATCAGCATAACATCATTTGACATATGACGCAATATATTGTAACTTTCCAACCTTCCTGAAATATCATTCCTTACTTCCTGGATTCAATATGATTAGAAGTACTCTCTCTTTTTTCCATAAGTCTTATTACAAAAGTTCTAAGATAACTTAAGAAATTTTTGAATTATAAAATAGAAAGTAATCCTTATATTTAGTTTAGAATTAATACATACATATATCTTGTCATTATGATCAAAACTTGCAATATATACTCTATATGATTTCTACAGCTTCTAAGATAATTTTTAATATCATTGTCTCTTTTGAAAGACTCACCCTAATGGTTTGTGGTTGATTCCTCATTATGATGAGGTGTTTATCAAACAAAACACATCATATTTAATCATCTTTAAACATTCATCATATATAGAAAAATATACAACCAAAACTTCACTTTGGTCCAACAATCTCCCCCTTTGTGTTTTTGTTTCAATACCAACTTCAAAACCCGTCAATATCTTTTAAAAAATATTGAATACAGTATTTTCACTTCTATCACTTTTCCTTTATCTCCTCATTCTTTTCTAGTCCCCCTATTTCTTATCACTCCCCTTTTCCATATCTCTCCCACAAATTCAAAGGGTACATCATGATAAGTTTCCCACATATTGAAAAATGATATAATTTCCATGGGTAAAAATATTTCATTTTTAAATCTCAGAACAATTTTTTAGGAAAATATACGTATCACATGAGTTTTATAAAAAATATTCTTTAACTAAACAACTCTAATTATATGTTGGAAAACCTATTGTAGAAATAAAGAATATATAATCAGGGTTTCCAATGTTATCCAATGTAAAACAATCATGTAATACATTTTACATGTTACATTCAACATTCTAATTAATGGGGAAATAATGAAATAAAATGATTAATATAAAAGTAACCTAAACCAATATCAACAAATGTATCTCAATGATTATGTGTATAAAAATAAAACTTTCTAAAACTAATCTTTTTCATAACATCATTGATTTATTTTGTATGAGTAGAGAGAGACTCAATTACATCAACTTCCTTACTTCAACTCCTTCAATTCCCTACAATTTATTACAAATACACAAGTAGTTTGGTAATATAGATGAATATCATATTTTTGTAGAGGTAACATTAAGACAGAGATTCCACTCCTAGTCTTTTCATTTATTTCTATTTTTCTTAGATTTTTCATTTTATGTATTTTCTTCTATCAGTTCACCCATCTCATATTTTTTAAAAATGTTCTTTTCATCTACATATTCTTATTCTAAGGATGTAACCATATCTTATTTTTTAGTAACCTTTTTATTAAAATATTTTTTTCTACTCTTTGATTTCTTCTTGTTTCTCTAAAAGGATAGTAAAATAAATTTTAGTAAATAGCCCTTCTTTCTTTGATATCTTGTATATTTTTTGATTTTTTTTTAAAATATTGATATATTTTTCACAAATTTTTTCACATATTTAGAATTATTTTTATTTAAATTTTCATTAGATAATTTTTTAATTATTTAATCTTTCTATTAGAGGAATGGAGATGGGGCGGAGCGGTGGGTCGAGATGTGAGGCGCGGCGCGGAACCCTAATTGACCGGGAGCCTTGGGTCGGCGCTGATCTCAGGTGGGACTCGGGTGGTGAAAGTTGGTGAAGCACTCAGGAGGGAGACATCATGCAGTGTAGGTGCTTTCCTCATGCTGACGACCTCCAGCGAGACGCGGTGCGGGATGAGGATCGAGGTGTGACCACTACTCGACCGGATCCAAGCATCCGAGATGGAGCTTACAGAGAGAATGTAAGGCTGACGATACCCCTCTGGTCATTTGCTTCAGATCTTCCATGCCCCCTTTTCCCAAATGTTCTTGCTCTAGTTCCTTTCCCTATTATTCCACTGATTCCAATTTCTCAAAAGAAAACGTCTTCATTTAAGGGATCCCCAGTAATGTTTTTCTCTACATCAGAGTTTGAGGATACTACAACCTTTCACTCCAGATCCCTTGTTGCCATATTTGGTGGATATCAACCTTTTCTTGAGATGTTTGAGGGTTTCATCAACTCAATGTGGGGTCTTCGTTCCCGGGCGGTAGTGGGAACTTTGGATCTAAGTCATCTGAGCATCCACCTTTTTTCTGATGATGACTTTTCCCTTTCTTGGTCGTCGGAGTCGCATTTGTGTGATAATCAACACTTTTTTCTATTTCGCTAGACAGTGGACTTCGATCATGGTCATGATTGAAAGTGTGTGGCGGTGTGGATTGTACTTCCTCGCCTTCCACTCCCCTTTCAGATCCCATCTATCCTCAAAGGAATCAGTGATAGGATCAGTTGTTTTCTCTGAATTGATGATGATACTCTTTTCATGAAGCAACTCGTATTTTCTTGCCTTTGTGTTGAGATGGACCTACTAGCGGCTCTCCTGAATCATCTTCGTCTCCAGGTGGAATGTTCGTTCGGTTTTTTGAAACACATTCATTATGAGGAAACTTTTGGTTTTTGTTCACTTTGCTGTCGACAATGCCACTAGGACTCTTTCTGTTCGCGACGTGGGAGTCAAGGTCACAAACGATCGGCATCTCAGCCTAATGATACCCTTTATCCCATAGTCCCTTAGGTTTCTGTTGGAATGCCTCAGTCTGGGGTCGAGATGAGTCCAAGATCTTCATCGGGTGGTCATCACTCCCCTTCGGGTGTCCAACGGGCTTCCACTTCAAGCCCTGGAAAACCATCCACATCTGCTTCTGGCCTACCAGGTTCTGCTGCTCATGCACCTCCCTTTGTTACAAATCTATTTGAGTCAGGGGGAGACAAGAAAGGTAAGGGCATCCCTGCTGTGGTTTCTGGAAGTGACGGTCCTTTTTATGCCAATTTTGTTCGTGGTGTGATGACTACTCCTAATGGGAGAAGGTATGACTCATCATTACAGAGAATCCCGATAGTCGATGGAGCCAAAGAGAGTGTCACGGATACTTTCGGTCCAGTTGGGGAACTTGTGGCGGCCTTCTCTATGACCCCCTTGCCTAATGATGGGCGGATTGGTGGCATGGGGATTAAAGCTGGATTGGATGCCCCGGTGGCCATCCATAACAAGTTTTATAACCTTGGGAACACCAATCAACCAAAAAGAAAGCCAAAAATATGGGGGAGGGAAAGGGAACTCTTCAACTTGGGTGTTTTCTCATAGGTCATTGGAAGCCAGAAGGTGGGAGGTAGTTTGGGTAGGATGCGCACTCGCTCCATCAGTGGCCAATCTGGTCTCGTGTCTGAGTCAGCTCTTGATTCTGAGAGGGAACATGATGATTCTGAAGCTATGTTTGCGGATGATTTTTGGGTTTAACATGAGGTTCACATTCAACCAAAAAAGTGATATATGGGTATGTTTTGACTCATGTCTACAATGGTGGATCCCCTTGGTCAGGTTGTCTCGCATGTGGTTCTTGTGCGGTTTCTCACTTTTTCCTTAAAAGTGTTTTTGAAATAAAAATTTTAATTTTCAGTCAATCTTTCTATTCATATCAACTTTCTTTGGATAAATAAAATAACACTCTTTCTTTTTTAAACACAACATGGTTTTTATCCATTTTGTAAACATACTCATCATTCTTCACCTTCTATGTTTCATAATTCAATTCTTAATTATCTGTTGGAACATTTGGTCTTCGTTTTTAATAATATATCTTTCTTTAATTACACCTATTTCATGGTAGAGACATGTTAAACTAACATGAAGAGGTTCTATGTCTAGAAATTTCACAACACCTGTAATTACCTATGAAACGTGACCTTTTAGAATGATAGTAATATTTATCAGATAATTGTTCTCATTGTTTCTTCAAAAATCATGGACCACATTTCTCAAGAGGATACATTTATGAAAATGCACTATCTTTCTTGATGAAATATGTTTTATCACCAAACTAATTTTGTAGACATTTCTTATCACCATATTTATAAGATTCACCTTTAACATCAATATCCCTGTTAATGTTTTCTCTCATCTTTCATATCTCACACTATGGTATACAAACCATTTATTGTGTTTCTAAAAATTAATTTAATCTTTTAGTCATCTTACCTTCATAACATTATTGATGTTTCAATATTTTCATCTATATTCAACCTGTCTTGTTTACTTTCTTCAATAATATTATATTATGCAGAATTTATATTCTAATTTATAACTAAATTTTATAACTAACATTTTAATTTTCTTTCAAGCTAAATATTAATAAAATTTATGTCTTTAACATCTTTCTACAACTTCATTCATTATTTCTTGAGATGATCGTTTCTTTCAATTCCATTCAACAAATTCATTTTTAGAATCCATTTCATTTTTTTCATCTCATCAGAATCATCATCACTGCTAGATGAATCAATTATATTTTTGACATGAGCAATAATGTTGAGTCGATGATCATATTCATCAATGTATGAGTGATCATCCTTCTATATTATAATCAAATTTCATTACCTATTCTTTTAAAATGTAAAATTTTCTTTACTTTTTCACAGTTGTTTTCATGGTTTCTCATCAACTTCATCAAATTGACTCTCCAATTTTCATTTTTGGAAATTTTGTGATAAATTTCCGTTTCATTAAAAATTCCATCATCTGAGAGTTCTACTTCTCTACTTTACCGTAATGTATTTTTTTAAAGGATTTCAATAATTTTATTGAAATATCCAACATCTTCTTCTATTTCTGAATAACTCGATTCTTCTTCAACATCTATATCATTATTATTCCCTTTAAAAAATTATTTAATGGCCATTTGTTTATTAGACTTAATTTAATATTCATAGCCTTATCTCCTTTAATTTCATAAGTAAAAAAGAGTATCTTTAATGTTATCTAAAGATAGAGGGAATAATTCTTAATATATTTTCAAAAACACTTGAGTATTCCAAATTATCACTAAGACATCTTCTGATGATAACAATATTATTCTACCTTGATAGAAGTCACCAACAGATTCATAATCATCCATTTTCATGTTTTTATATACTACCTTATATAGTTGTAAGTTTTCATTATTCACCAATATATTGAATTCATAATTGTTTTCCAAATTATCTCATATACCTTTGGTAGTTACTAATCCCATTAATAAAGGAAACCCATTTTTAGTAAGTGATGAGAGTCAATAAATTTTATCTTTTCCACCATTCACAAGATTTCTCTTATCAGGAGAAGTAAGAGGAGAATATTCATTTCAAGGAGGAGAAACTTTTGTAGTGGCTTCCATAACATCGTATCTAAGGGATATTGGATATGGCAGTAATTTATCTTTCCAAATATGATATTTCTGCCCATAGAGAGATGGAATACCTTTATTGTACAATGAATATTAATTCCCCAATTGAAACATTTATCTATAAGAGGAATCCTTTGAATTGATCACAATTATTGTTCCCATGTTGTAATGAGACCAGATAGTGGGGGGAGAATCTGGGGTTTCTATTTCTTTTATAAGAATGTTTTCCTTATCTTAATTCGTAATGTTTATTAATCTATAAATCATATAATTGTTAAGATCCATTAAAATAAAACATCTCATCCTCACCTTATGAATGACACTAATATAAAGATGTGGATGAACAACATGTTTACATGTTTCGTTACAAATAAATACTCTTTTCCATGTTGGATAGTTTTACAAACACTATTCCTTTCACTATAAAATTTCTGCAATACAAAGGTACAAGAAGTGAATAATTCTACAATCACTTTAGAAATTTTGTAGCTATAGTAAGTTATTCCCCCCAAGAATCGTTTCCAGTATCAACTTCCAAATAGAAATCCTTTTCAGTAACTGATAAGTTTCCAAAGTTAAAAGCTTCACTTTTCTTCTTCTTTTCTAATTCAATTCAGAATGCCTTCACTTCCTCCATAAGTAAGCTTAATCAAACTTTACCTATATACAATATTCGAAAACATAAAAATTATATATTGATATTATTGGTCCTGAAACAACTTCTAGAAACATAGTCCTACATTCATCCATAGTAGAGTCAGTCTAATATTCTCAATCTAGTAACATATATTCTATGAACTCCATCGAATTATAAGTGGTCCAATTATCCTTTCACATTGTCTTCTTCAATTGAGTAGTAAATCAATTATAAGTTTATAATTCCATTTTCTGATAGAACTAAGTTCAATGATCCATGCTTTAATGGATTTTTCTTTGATGGTCTCAATATGATAAAATTTATTTGATGAAGTGACATTCATTGGAACTTGCTTCATTAGTAGGATTGAACCTCACTTTGATAAACTTGTTTTGATGGAACATTCTTAGCATCAACCTAAAAAATATTCGTTCGTTGGATACTCAATACATGTTTCGCAATTTTTGGAGGTCTAGAATACATGAATAGTACATGTTTTTTAACATATTTAAAAATTAATTATGCTCTCTATTTATAGGAATCCAAGATTTGGTTTGGATGAGATTATTGAAAATAATTAATACTCAAGAAAATATTCCAAATCTTTAGTTGTCCTTAAATCATGTATCAATATTTGAATTCACCAATTCTACATAATTCTTATAAGAGCTTCTCAAAACTATAGAATTATTTAAGTTGAAAATAATTTATTCTATCCAATTCATCATTATGATTTCCCATTCCAATTACTCATTATGATGAAGGCATACAACATATTATTTCTTACATTTCTACAAACCAAATGATCATATAATAAAACAATATAACATTTCATTACAATTAAATCACATGAAATACTAAAGACAACCCATTACGATGACCACTTGTGAGCACTAAAACTCTTATCATGAAAATTCTCTATACAAACTCAAAAATGTAAGACATTAAAAATAATTCTCATTTATAAAAATTTATTTATCTATTTCTTCAGTTCCTTATATAAATGATCCCATGTATGATGAATTTAGTAGTGTCAATGCACACCTGATGGATCAGTATCTTGATCACTCTGATTAACCAGTGCCTCTTCAATCAAGATGGTTCTTGACCGAAATGTGTTTTATCAGAGTTCTTGATTTTCAATATTAATGTACTAGAAATATAATTAAACCATTATAAAACATCTTTCGTGAGATCTAAATATAATACCAATAATATAAATTGGTGTCATAATCCATTAAGATGGATAAGTGGAATACCACATCTGATGGACCAATGTTGGTAGTGGAATCTTTACATCAGCATGATCAATCATTCATCCCTATAATATTTCCATTCCAATGAGTGTAATACCAAGGATTCATTTACTTATGATCATCATTCTTATATGTCATGTGTTACTCACAACGATGTGTAGCATCCAGTAATACTTTACATCGTATTCTCCTATCCTCTACAAACTATATAATGCATCATGACTTGTCCATGACATTGAATATGTTAAAGATCATCATTTCATCATTTAAATTATTATGGAAATCATTTTAACATTCCAAACTTCTAGAAACAACTTTCATTCCTACTGATATTTAATATGATTGACAGTACACTTCATTTCATTCATAAGGCATGTTACAAAATTTCTCAAACAACTTACGGAGTTTTTGAATCACTAATTAGAAATCCTTCATCATATTTAGTGTTTATTGTACACTATGATATAACTTTTAATTATGATCAACACATATATTCAAGAATCAGTACGATTTATAGAAACATCAAACATAAATCCCAATACGATGGATCATATTGAATGAATCACCATGATGGGATGATTATGATTCATCATCATGATGCTTTGTTTCTAGAAATGAAAAATTCACCTATTTATCAATAATAAAAATTCATCCCTTATTAAAAAAAATAACAAAGACATAACTAGGGTCCAACACAATAGTATGTCTTCCAAGGGAGGAAAATGTGTCTAATAAGTCTTTCTCTAACGGTCCTCCAACTTCACCCATATCACACATAGATCTGTGAGATCCATCCAATTTAAAGTATTAGATATTGGGGTAGTCCTAGGTTGAATGTTAATGAAAATGTCTATATCTTAGAGGGAGTTATGATGAATATGTTTTCATGAACGAAATTTTCATACTATACCACCACAATTGAAATCCAAAAGACCATATCATCCACCACTCCATGAAAATAATAGACAATTGATTAGTAATCAGTTTTATCCTCTTATATATGAGCCTAGTATTATAATCATAGGTTTTATTCTCACCCAAGATGGAAAATATCAATTTTTCACTATAGATATATCACATAGTATACATAAAACTATCTGTATGGCCATGAAAAATGGATATCCCGTCTATACCTGAGTTGACATCATAAGGCCTCATTGAAACTACAAATAGATCCCATGAGTTGATCTTTCCTCCATGAGTTAGATCACACTGTCAATCAAATTTTGTGAACATACATTGACCTGTAGTACCAATCTACAAGTGAAAGGGTTTTGGTAAGGGATAAAGTGGAATCCATGTATGAAAAACCAGTGAAGTGGAATGGAAATAGTGGCTTACACCCAAGTCTATCTATACAATATATAATCTATAAAATGTAAAGATCACACTTATAATCTTCTCAAGAGCCTTGGGCTCATAGGTCTATACTTATTGTAGTTATACACCTCCCTGATAACTAGCTCCCTAAACCATTCATCGCCCACAAAGGGGTGGTGGTACAATTCATTTAAACTCCGTAAAACCTCCTTATACTCAAACCACTCATATGACACATTTTTTCACCCTACATACCTCCACACTCCAATTATTATCTTTCTATGGGAATTTCATTGACAATCTCCCATTTAGTTTTGTGGAAGGCCAGAAGATATTGAGAAAACTATCCTTGTTTTTGGTAAGAGAAATAAATTTTTTAGGTTAACTCAAGAAATGATGAGAGTCCTAAATTACTGATACTCTATATTGGGATCATCTCCTCAAGAGCATCACACACATAGATTCCTATGAATATAGTTGGATACTCCCTATAGTAGTCTTAGTTCTTGTGTTCTTACACCCAGTACCCACTGTTGGAATATTATCTACTAAGAATCTCACCACTACTAAAGACAAATCAATAAATCTAGATATGGTGGTAATTGAAATAGATATCACTCAATCTGTGATATATTAGAATAAGCCAATATCAAATGTATTTTCTATGAAGAATATATCTCAAACAATATCGAAATAGTATCTTGGTAGGTTAGTGAACCTCACTAAATACTCATCCATGTCCATACTTCCCTACTAAAACTAAAAAGTCTATTCATTGCGAATTGATCAAAATGGGGTTAGATATAACTTCTATTTTAATAGATTCTAAAAATATAACATGGATACATATGTATCATCCTTGAATGGGCACTAGACTCAAGAACTTCTATAGGGTCCATGAAAAAGTATCACTTCCACAAAAACCATTTGATCTACATGTTTCCTCACAATGAGGAAAACCTGGGTCACTGCCTTAATTCACTCCATAGTTACTAGGGGCCACATATTTATGAAAATCATGGGAGGTCTATAACACTAAAACTCATGGTTTTCAATCATCTTATGCACATCCATGGCTGGTACTACTAACAGATTCAGATTCTCTATGGGTGGTGGATAACTGGAAAACCACCTGAATGTACCTCCTCAAGTACAGTCCCCTATACATAAGCCTCATCACTTAGGAGATAATCCTCATGATCATGAAATGGAATCCTGATTGATGGTATTCGTGGAATAATCCTAAAATACACAAGATAAACCACGGTAAATGAGTACATTTAGTGAGATAACTCAAGAAGGACATGGAAACCACACCATATTCTTATATGGTGCATGTAACAATGTTTCCCTATAACCATTTTAGACATGTACAAAGTCGAAAAGTACATTATCAAAGTAATGGTGAATTTATTTATCAGTCGGAACAACAACACTAGTGTTCCTATATTGAAATCCAAACTCAAAACACATTAACATTGTTTCCATAAATACCACACCAACATCACATATATACAATCTAAAAACACTTATAATAATGTAGAACCACTACTCTGGTGTCACTCTATCCGGACCCATCCCACTAGGTCCCATCTGTCTAGTGATAAGATGAGTGTGAACACTACAGGGATGTTTCAAATATTCCAGTTCCTGGTGAGTAACACTGCGTAGGAATATCCCACATTTGAGGGGAACTAACCTATATATATGTATGCATGAACACACACATATCTCCAAACCGATAAAACATTGAATGTATCGTAAAACTGGTACAATTACCAGATACATATATAACCAACTATGAGAGTATGAAAAATATACCAAAAGTGAACTGTACCAATTTTAGAGGATGACAATGTTATCCCCAATGAGGCCATTTGAGAATCACACCAAAGAATCAAAGGGATATACTTTGTATAAGAACGTAAGCTTTCAGATATTCAAAAACACTACTCAATGATGGCCCAAAAGTTTAAAAAACACGGTGATGGAGGCTTTATAGTCGATGATGATCCATAAGTGCATCATTAGTGGGAGAAAATGAGTATGCAATCTATCCTTGGTATAATTTCTTAAGTTAAAGGAGACAAAATGTGGTCAATACCTTATATGAAACCTAGAATAACCCATTGCTTGGGATCAACCAATTAGAAACTCACTTCAACTAGGAAATGATATATTCACATAATACTACACTCTCAAGAAGACATATACCCTGTTAGGAAATGTGGGAACATACTGTTGAAACCTGTTGTATTTTTTTGTCTACCTAGAACTCTACATTCAACCCATTCACCCATAAAAACTATATGTATCAGATTTGGGTTCATATACATGGACTTGGTTGTTTTTTAGCACCCAAAAATATATAATTATATCTTCTATTTCATATGAGTCCTTTTAAAATTTTATATTAGAACCTTTAATGGTGATTTAGTTCTATATACAATATTCATGGTTTAAGTGCATCTAGAAGCAAAACTACCTCATGTTATTTCATTCAATGATAAAGATTACTGGGCCGAGGTGGTTATAGAGTATGAGCTTCATCAACCATTTTGTGGTTATTACAAGATCATTGGACACTCTGTTATCAATTGTATATTTTTGATGTAGCAATTTCATCCTCCTACTAATAAGGATTGAAATGAATATAAGATAAACAAGAGGGATAAGAGACATTCATTAGAGAAGTATGATCCATACATGAGAAGAAATGAAAAATATATAAAAAATATTGACATACATCTATCTCAAAGGACCCCCTAGACAATCATGGGATGATATGGTTTAAAAGGATTATATAGACAATTAAGAACATGCTATTGATGAAGAAATCTCCACCATGGTTTTGGAAAATGTATAACTATATATGAAAATAGATGATGGTATTTCCCAGACTTTTAAGGAGTCAATTGTAGTGGACTTGTTGAATGTTTAGGGCCGTAATTTGTCCCCTCTGGCTGCTGAATTCCCTGAAGGTAGACATGAGACACTTCTTACCTCAACATAACTTACATGAAAGGACATAGATGTTGCTAATTCTACTGAAATAGAAGGATAGAGTTTCCAACAGGTTTCTAAATACATTATGCCTAGGTATCAACCTAGCCCCTAATTACCAGTCCCCCACAATCGAGTAGTCCAACCTTGGTAGGGGAAAAATGCATCATAAAAATTTCATCTTCCGGGTGATAACTCCCCATCTGCATAGAAGCACTCCACACTTCTTGTTCACATGCAGTTAGCATCACTGTTATGGTAGAAGGCATGAATGCATGTTATGACCTCATCCAAGATAATGAAAAGAATATTTAAAATCAACAATTCTGTTAGGAAAATTATAAAAATAACATGAAAATGACATTATAGGTAACCATAATAATGTAATTTCTCTTAACCCTTCAATGGCCATGCAGGGTAAGAACTCATCCATGAGCAAGGTGAAATCTGTCATGGCCCTTATGAAATCCACATATGGAATGAACTCTAGAGGTAAAAAGGGGGTAAACCCCATAAATAAGTAAAAAATGAATATATTTTATTGGAATTTATATGGAATTTCTAAACCTGACACTATCATAACTTTAAAAATATTTTTATTTGCTCATAAACCAATTATTTTTGCTATCTCTAGGACTAAAATTAATTATCCTTCTCTCTCTATTAGGTTTGAAAAAAAATTGTTATAAATTTATTGGTGATTCATCTAAAAATATCCCTTTTGACTCACTTTGGGTATTTTCTCATGTAACATTATGAAATGTTCCAAATTATAACGTTGATACCCAATCATTTACATGTCATCTGAAACTGAATATTTCTTATCTCATTTGTAATTTTATTTATAAAAAATATAAATATATAATATATAATATCCATTGTAACTACTTATCTTCTCTAAACAACACTATACAAGCCCCTTGTATCATTTCTGGAGACTTCAATTCCATTCTTGGACCAAGAGAAATGATGGGCCCCTCACACTTGAGCATATCTTATAGGGGTTTTTATTTTTTATTAAAGACAATAAATTCAAGGAGATTAATGTAGTTGGAGATAAATATAATTTGTATATACAAAATCTTAATAAAATAATTTCTAGTAAACTGGATAGAGCCTTCACCCAAAACCAAGCACTTAATAGCAGAAATACCATCTCTAGTATTACTTTGCCTAAACTAAATTTGAATCATCATCATATATTAGTGATCTTCACCAATAAAGACTCAAATATTATCCTTCCATTTATATTTAATAATCTATGGACCTCAATTACTAATTGTGATAAGATTTTCAGTGATACCTAGAATTCATTAAACTCTAACAATGATTCTTTTTCCATCATTATAAAACTAGATATTTTGAAACAAAATATAAAATCATGGTTCAAAATAGAATGAATCAAACATATTATGAAATTTGTTTCTTATAAAATGATCTCAACCAAATTCATGTGGATTACAATACCTATGATTTCACTACCAGTCCGACTAAAAAAATTAATCTTTGCTACAAGCTAAATTCCCTACAAACATTACAAGATAATATTCAAAGGAATGATTTAAAAATAAATTGGAATAACAATTGTGATAGAAACTATAAAATTTACAATGATCTAGATAGGACTAGAAAAGATAGTATACCCCTTTCCTTCCTTAAATATGGGTATAACATCATTGATAATGAGGATGGTATGGTCAATTATGATGTCTCATATTTAAACACATCTTTAATGGGACCAATATAAATAAGGAAATGATGACTGATATCATTCCCCTCATAGTTGGAGACAATGATAACAATTTTCATAATACTGTTCCTATTGATCATGAGATTAAAGACACTTTATTCAACTTAAAAACTGATAGTTCCCTTAGTCCCAATTGTTTCACTAATTATTTTTTATGAATTATTGGGATTCTATCCACATGGATGTTTTTTACATTGTAAAATCCTTTTTTATAATGGATACCTTTCCTATTGTATTAATGGTCAATTTCTCTCACTCAATCCCAAAGTGAATAATGCCTCCAAAATATACCTCTTCAGGAAAATTGAACTTATTAACACAATTTATTAAAATATTTCTCAACATTTGGACATTAGATCGGCCCATATTGCCAATAAAATTGTATCTTGAAACTAATTTAGCTTTCCTAAAGAAAGAAATATCCAAGATTTCCCATTCCTTTTCTCTGAAAGTACCATGTTTTTAAAGAATAATCAAAAATGGGTAAGATTTTCAATCAAGATTAACATCAGAAAAGATTTTGATACCATTTAATGGTGTTTTATTTTCAATGTTCTTAATATGTTTGGTTTTAATGTAACATTTTTTACCAAAATTAAAAGACGGTTTATATATGAACACATTTCTATTTAGATTAAGGGTACACCAATGGTATAATTCAATTAATCCAAAGCTGTTAGGTAGGGTGACCCCCTATATTCCATCCTTTCTGTTATTATTAAAGACTACCTTAGCAGAATTATCACTACTTTAGTTAATCAAGGTAAAATTAATCCAATCATTGCATTTAAAAACATAGATATTCCCTCACATTTTTTATGTGGATGATATTATTTAATTACTTCAAAGTGAAAAAAATAAATAATAAAAAAATAAATGTTTCCTCTTTTCCTATGAAGATGGGTCTAGTCAATCCATAAACTGGAACAAATCATCCATTTTCATTGGAAAATGATTCCTTTCATCTTCTAAAGCTATTATTATGAATGGTCATAGAATAAAATAATGATATTCCCCCCTTAACATAAGCCAGACATCCCATTTTCATGGGTTTTCAAAAAATAACATATTTTTTTAATATTGTAGACCAAATTGTTAACCAAATCTCCTCTTAGAAGGGAAAACTTCATGGATGGTAGGAAATATTTCACTTCACATTACACCATTCTTTCAAAAATAATTTACTCTAGGATGGTTTATTAATGGCCTATGGAGTTGATGAAAAATATCAATAGTAGAATAAAAAACTCATCTGGGGTGGAAGAACTCTAGATAAGAAATGTGTTACAATTCTCTAGAATAATTGATTCACTCCCATTGAAAATGGTGGACTTAGTATTAAAAACCATGGACACTTTAACAAATCCATCCAACCTAAACATACATGGAATATTTTAAACAGTAACTCATTGGCCTTTGATTTCCATTTAAGAAGATTGTGTAAAAACCATATAAAAGGAAAAAAATGATATATGGACTTTTCTATCATTCCTTCTATCAAACACACATTTTCAAAAATCTTGTCTCACTTGTGATGGATCATTAACATGGAATATTCTCTGAAATATTTGTTGAATGACTTGAATGAATACCCTCTTTTTGCAATGATATACCCTATGCATCTAACAATTGATATTAATATCTCTATAAATAACTATATGCACTCAACATATTTAGAGTTACCTGAATGAATCGCTACTATTATTAACAATGATCCCTTTTTCAACAATGGTGTTTGTTTAGTTTGTGAACCAGCTTATAATTGTATGCTATGATCTAAAAATTACTGCAAACATAATTTCACTAATACCATGGAGGATTTCTCTTGGTTAAATATATTTTACAAACAATGTGTTAGACCCTCCAGATTCACTATGATGAGAATAATTGAACATAATTGGGTTTCCACTAATTGAAATATCTATTTATTTTGTATTGAATATTGTTCTAGATTTTATATGTGTAATCAACACAAAGAGGGTTTTGATCATATATTACTAACATTTTCTACTATTTATATGTTATGGAATTATATTTTTGAAATTTTGTATTTTAGATGGACAGTTTTGGACTCCATCCATATACATATATAGAGATGAACTGCAGTTGATGCATCTCCTTCAATTGATCATCTCCTCATTGTCGTTATTGATGAATTGATTCATATTATTTCGTATGAAATAAATTCTATAATTAAAAATAAAAACACTTTCAGTCTTCTTGCAACTCAAAAAAAATATACATAGTGATCAAGGAAGCCATAATTACGCCAACAGGTACCTGTGACAATTCCATCATGGATTTTATTATCCTTCATTAGATAAGAATCAACAGAAGATACTTCATGTCGAATAGTTTTCTAAAAGGATTCTGGAAACTCCCCTTCCGTGGATGGATCAAAATTAATGTGGATGGTGCATCTAAGGGAATCCCAGGACTAGTGGGATATGGAATCATGTGAAGAAATATCAATGGTACTATTCTAGGATGATGCTATTATAAGTGTGTTTTTCCTCCTACCAATAATTAGATATGTACATCATCCCAATTATCATTGGTCTCATCAAAAAAAATGGATGGAATAATGTTTGAATCGGATGAGACTCAACTAACATTATGTGGGCACTTAAACATGGTGTGGTTCACCTAGTGTGGACCCTCACTGCTAGATAGATCGTCTGCCTACAAAACCTGTTAAAGATTAATCATATAATCACTCATATTTATCAAGAGGCGAACTAGGTGGTAGATGGTCTTTCCTAAAAAGAACTTTATAATTAAAATACATTTATGGATATCCTTCCTACTGATCTCATCTCATTATATGAAAGATATTGTAATAAATACTCTTCCATCAGAATTTTGTAATTTTTTTTATCTTTATATATTTTAAAACATTGGTCCATTGTCCAAGGAATCATCATTTAAGAAATAAATTTTCCCGCTACTCTTGGTCCTCCTATGACTTTGTGAAATGGAATTTCATTTATATAAGAGATGAAATGTTCAGGAAAATCCTATTTCGTGGTTGGTATAATAATGCCCAGTAGGAAACCCTAAAATCACTGAGAATAAGTCATCAAGGATTGGAAGATCATCAATACAAAGGTACGTCAATCATGATAATATGAATGAAGATAAATACAGAGAAAAAAAATATGTTATAATCATAACAAAAACCCAGTATTAAAGGTCTCATCTAACACAATGATCTAAAAGATTCAACTTGAGGATTCAGTGTAACACCTATCTGGGAGGTCTCTCTCCATAATCCATATTATCATTGATGAAACTCGTCAAAGAGGCCATGCTTGTTTGACATCACCAATAAGTACTCAAAAAATATCTGAATATCATGCTTCCCAGTTAGAAGATTATACCTAGTAGAGATTGGGGATGCCTCCAAACCTACACGATCAATATTTTATATAGTGGATAAATTCCATGTGGATGGAGGTTATTCCGGTACAATGATCTCCACCAAAGAAATATATGAACTAGCATCCCAACAAAGGCCTCATGAAGGGATTCCACAAACTCGATCCAAAATAGAACCTATATAGGGGATCACAATCCAATGTTGTCAATGTAATACCACAATTTACCCTCATATAGATGGACCAAGGGTTATCACTTAGCTAAACAAGGTCTGCACTAATGAGACTAAGTGCGCCAAATAGACATAAAAAATGTACACTATTTTTACTTGGGGTATATAAAATGTATCACCTATTTAGTGGTCTTCCTGTGTCTAACAATATTACAAAAAATGTAATACTCAATAAAAATGGATTATACTTGAGGGGTGCAGGGTTTGTATAGTTTTCACCAGAAGCCAGTATGCCCAAAACCCATGTCCATGTACATCTTCCAGTGCACATGTATATCGAGCTTTTATCTGGTACTGTATTAATGCCCTTTTACTCATCCATGTTTGAGTACCAAGCTATTCCCATGGAAACTACCTATTTCTATATTCCATACTATGTCTATTCCCATTTACCCTTCAGGATACGTGCTAATATTATAGTATAAGATCATAAGTCCTATGAAACATTTCACATAGTTTGTGATGTTTTACATCACACTTAAATCCTAGATACACTGCCTGAGTCCCATATCGTGTGTTTTATTTGGGGTAAATTCCATTTATTATGGGATTTATAGAATCCAATGGTTCTTATATAGATCATATAATTTCAGATTTGGAACCCCAAATCATTCTTGTATATTCAAAGACTAAGGATTATTGTTTATCACCATTCTATAGAATCCATCCATTAAATTTGATCCAAAATAATCTTTTATTGAACCACAACATCATTGAATGTCATAAAATTAATTGATATGCTACAATCTGATCCCATATCCATTGACATCTTTGTGCACCATTTACTAATCATTGATCCCAGATACGAACCCACCCAGTTGATCAATTGTGTTGAAAAACAATTGTTCAATGCTCTCATATTTTGTAATTTTTAATTCAATTGTTAAAGAAACACCAATTATGAACACGTGAAGAATAGGGTAGAAAAAGAACAAACAAAATATTTAGGAAAAAACATCATCTTCTATTAATGTTCTTCTTGATTATTTGGAATTATAACAATGAATGAATATCCAAAAAAAATATTCCCCATATCCATAGCAATAAAACTACAAAAATATCATGAAAGACCCACAAAACAATCTGTTAGTTGAATTGATTACCATTTAATATGGTATTATAATACTCTGAAAAAAATAATAAAAAATTACATTGTATGTCACACCTAGACATTGGAAATTCATTTTTTATTCCCATCTTGATCGTAGACTATTCTAGTGGTAGTTTGGGTTGATTCCCAGTTTCAATTTTCCAGTTTTTGTTTTAAAATGGTTGTTTTTGGCTTGGAATCAAGGTGCACATGGGAAGCACACATTTACGGCAAACCATGAGGCTTCTCCCAAGTATCTGTATGAATTCTTTGGCATCCATGGGTAAGGAAGACATGTTTCACATGGGTTTGGAAATCGTACGCCAATTGTGTGTGAGGTTCAATCAATTTGGATAGTGGTGACAAAATGGATTGTGTAATGTTTGTGAAACTATATACCCAAACAATGTGATTTTCATGTTTTCATAAAACATGAAATTCCATGTTTCCCCTATTTTTAGTACCTTCCTCGATTTCCTTGCTCATGATCTTTTTTGGGGAATCACAGAATCCCCCAATCCCTTTCCCTTTTGGTTCTCCTCCTACCATGGATGCATCCCCATGTTTCTAAGGTATGTTTCTTAGGTTTTTTCCAAATGTTTCCTCTTCCACTTATCCTCCTTGGATTTATAAGTTTTTTAGGAAGGGGGTTCACTCATGGGAAAAACTTATAAGCTATTTTTTATGATTTTTTTGTGTTTATTTGATTTTAGGATGTATAGATTGTTTGTTGGGATCAGTTATTCTTTCCCATAAAGTGTCATCACATCTGCACATCGTTAAGGTAGGTGTTTCCATCCATTTCCTTTTTGACACAATATTTTAATTCTTGATCATTTCATTAACTCTTTTAAAATATTATTATATTTCTCATGACGTGTTAGAATAAATTGTTTTTTTATTTATATGATTTGAAATGTGTTTGTATGTAGGAACTATTTTTTGGAGAGTGAAACTATTTTTTAGAATATAATTATGTGTGTGTTGTTTTAAAGAAAGGTATTTTGTTGAAATCATCATCTATTTATTGTAAATGTTTCAAAAACCCATTTTATAAATTTATTTCAAACTAGTGTCTGTGGACTATTTCAGGACGTGAAATTTATTGACATTGTGGTTGTTTCTTACAAAGATTTATTATGAACACATGCAACCATTACTCTTTGGTGTTGGTAGACCTTAGTTTTTTTAGGTGGATATTTTTAGTTCATGTGATTGAATTTAGATCAGGTTGGGATTTTTATGGTGGTCACAAAGAGGTCACATAGATATCTTGAGTGGTCCAGTTTGGTTTTGGGTTCATTTATTGGTTTGTTCATCAGCTATTGTATCTGAATCAATTATTTATTTATTCATGATTATGTTATTGTTAGTTTTAGTGTATGTTATTTGGGTAATTGGTCATGGTTTTTTAGTCTATATCATTCCTATGTTTATTACTTTGGCCCTAGAAACTAGTTATCATCACATGGGGATCGAGAATGCCCTTTAGTCCATGTAGGGGTCCAGCTTAGGTGACCCGTTCGGGGTCGACCCTAGATGGGTTGTAAAATAATGGTATCATAGAAGGACCTTTTTTATTTGTGGTGTTAGTTAGCTTGGATACTAAATATTTTAGGAATCGAGATGTAGGTATAGAAACGAATTCATGAACCACTTCTCATTATAAACCTTGAGTTTCAAGGGGTAGTCCTATATTTTAGTATTTTGTCCATGTTTGGGATTGAGGAATGATAATTGATGTCATTCGATGATATGGCTTGATCTTACATGGATTAGTGACCCATGTGTATTTTGAGGTCACATTTCAGGTTCCTCTTACAAATGATACATACATGGGAAATTGATCACTAACCATGTCAACAGATTAGGCATGGACACTAGTTCTTCACTCAGTAATTTTGGTGTGAGTTATATTTTGTTTCGGTCATGGATGATGTGAGTACGATTTTAAAATGGAAATAATTTTCAAAGTAGAAATGTTTTCATTCAACTAGTTTATAAATTATAATGATTTAGTTTTAAATAAAATATTTTTTAATTGAAGAGTTGTTATATTTTTGGGTTTTGATAATAAAAGGATATGTGTAAACCTTGTTTTTTCTTATCGACATTCACATATGTGTGAGTATGTATATGAAGTGAGTATTGGTGTGTATGCATGAATTGTTTAACAGTAATTGGAATGAACTCATATGGGAAGGTCCATATAATTCCATGGGTGGGTTTTTAAAATTAATGAAGTTAATTGGATGTTCGAAAATGATTTTCAAAAAGGAAAATGTTTTCATAATTTCTTTTCCTCCAAATTGAATCTTGGAATAGGAAATGTGGCCTTAAAAGAAGTCAGTTTTGAAATTGGAATTGTAATGGTGGTTTTTTAAAATAGGATTTTAGTTATTTCTTTATTTGATTGTATGTTTAGAATTTTGTTTTGGATTGAGATCCTCCCATCGTTATGTTCAAGGTTGATATTGATTTAGAATCTTTGTTTTTATTTTGTTTAGAATATGCATTCCAAAAAGGTCCCCATAATGTTTTGCGAGTCTAATACTATTTCTAAATCTAACAATTTTTTACTATAATTCATGGTGATCATGGTCTGTTGGAGGATGTGGAATTTCATGAAGAAGTTGATAGTGTCTTCAAATTGCTGGGAAATCCTGAATCTATCATAGTGTGTGATTCTTTGGGTTCATTTGAAAGTCTGAGATTGGATCAGTGGCTGTTGATTCTCCTTTAGTTTTTGCATGTTTGGTTGACTTGGGACACATTGGAGACCATTTTTTAAATTTTTCTTACCTAATGACGTTAGGATGTGGTAGGTGGAAGAGTTGCAGGATATTCTAGAGGGATAAATAACAGTGAAATATTATATTGACCATTTCAATGAGTTGGATTCATTCTCTTTAGAGGTGGCATCATATGAGTAGTAAAAATATCATCATTTTTTGTGATTTTATTCTATAAATTCCATAAGAATTACTCTCATCTGGTGGATTATTTTTTAAAATATAGTGGATGAGGTGTTTCTAGATCATTTGGTTCTCAAGGTGCGATCAATGGGGGTTGGGTCTCATGAAGGATCCCCATCAGGTGAGAGGCATGTTCTAGAGGAACCTATTTTGAAGGAGTCTCCATTGTTTGTTAAAGTTTCATTCTTGTCAGACTATTCCCTCGTGTGCTTCTAATGTGGTAAATTTGTACATTTGATTCTGTAATGTCACAATCCTCCAAAAACTATCATCGATGTGGTTTTCTAGGTCATCTAGAGATGTTTTGTAAGACAAATTTACCAAATGAGAAGCCTTGATCATAGGTTTTTAGCACCATACTATGAGGTAGCAGATGCTTTAGTCCTTAGGGCTCTAGCAATTGGCCACGGAGTGAAGCTCACGTACATTAAGGAATATCCCAGGCTGTGAAGAAACCTTATCCAAGTTTTCTCTTTAACATTGGGTGACAGATGGCTAAGGATTATATGATCCATTTTTTCAGTTTTTCTAATAAATATTTTTATGATATGAATTTTCGGTGGTTTGTTTCTATTGAAAATCAATTGTTTATTCTTAAATGAATGGGGTTCATCAACTATTTTGGTTTCTTTGGTTTTCTTGACAATTTTTTGGGTTAGTTCTGGTTTAGTTTCTATTGTGTATATTTATAGATAACGATTCTTATCAAAATCTATTATTGTATCTTGTTCTCACCCTCACTGTTTGGTTTGGATTTCATCCATGTGTCTCCCCTTATGTTGACGGGTATTTGGTTTGGGTTGGGAGTTCCTGTTTTTTTATGGTGGGTTTTTTGGGTCGGTGCCATAGTGCTTAGGATTTAATTTTGGTGGTGGTGGTCGAGTCCTTGTTGTGGGGAGGATCCTCTTTTGTTCTAAAATGGTTCATTATGTTAGGATTTTATTTATAATTAGTCATGTGTGACCTGTGATGTTTTTTCCTCCCATATTTTGTGTTTTATTTTGATTTTGATTGGGAATGGAATTATGTTTTTTATATTTCGTCTGGGTGAATTTCTAGGGGACGAATTTGTCCTTGGTGGGGATAATTATCACATCCTGAACTTTGAAAATCATTTTTATTCTTCTCTTAATCTTGGATTCTATGGGAAGAAGTTCATGTTGAGTACCAATTTTAATTTTTTAGTTTTTTTTGAGAAATAAATATTTTGGTGATTCCAGTATGGGGTCCACAGGTAGGCCACAGTTAAGGGAAACCATGCATCATCACCCAAGTAACCATGAAGCTTTTTTGGGATCCATGGTTAAGGAACATGGGTAACACACTATTTAGGATACCATGTGAAAATAATACTGGTGGTTATGTCCATTTATATAGTGATGACCGCACAACATTTTTAAAGTTTTGAATTATATAGTGATGACTGCATAACATTTTTATAGTTTTGAATATTGTCTGGCCAAACCATACGAGTTTCCCGATTTTATTTAATTAAAAAAGTCCTTGTTTTCCCTCCCTTATTTTTATCCCATTTGAATATTTTATACCTCTATATCTTTTTTGTTGAATGAATGGATCCCTCAAGCCCTCTGCATGTGGTTCTCCTCCCTCCAAGGAGGAATCTTCATGGTTTCATGGTCAATTTTTTGAGGTTTTATCAATTTCATCCTCTTCTTCTCCCCCTTCTTGATTTATAGTATTCTCAAACATGGGGTTCTCTCTTGGATGAACCCTAGAAGCTAGGATTGGTGTTTGGTTTGGTTTTTATTGATTTAAGGGGGTAAATATTGTCTATTGGGACATATTCTTCCCTCCATAGAAGTGTCATCGCATCTTCATGATGTTGACGTATGTGTTTCCATCCATTTCCTTTGCGAAACATTCTATTAACGATTGATATTTCATTTAATTATTTTAAAATATTAAAATATTTCTTGAGATGCCTTGGAATAAAGTTTTTTGTATTTTTATGATGGAAAATGAGTGAAAATGGTTTTTTAAAGGGTTCATGAATATATATTTGTTATAATTCCGATATGGTGTTTGATGAAATTCTTATTTATTTTATTAATGCGAAATTGTGAAATTTTGGGGTTATTTAGAATTTTTTTTGTTTCGATAGGTTGATAAACTATTAAATTTGGTAAAATGTGTGGTGTGAATGTATTTATTCGTTTGGTAAAATGTGGAAAATGTTTTGGAATGTTTCATTTTGACTTTATATAATAATGGGTGATATTTTCATTATGGGACTTATTGTGTTGGTTTAAAGGCTTGTTTTGTTTCTTAAAAATGTTTTTTTGATGGTTCCATGGTCTGTTGAATTATGTCATTGTTTTTTGGAACACCAATGGTTGATCGGGGTGCACAAATGGGTGTAATTTCAAATGTTAATGTAATTTAAAAATGATGTTTTCTTTGAGACTAAGTTTTTCAAAAAAAATCTCATTTCCTCCCACATTCATGTTTCCCTAAAATAGTTCTTCAAATTCAAAATGGTGAATTTTATCTTTGACTGACTTAAAAATATAACATCAAATTTTTTATTCTAAATTGGACAATTTGGCACCATCTAATATCTTTTTATGAAGGATTTGGTATATAGGATAGTTATGCATTACGCTCTGGAAAGAAGCAGTTTCTATTGACTTTGGAAAAGATTGAGAAATGTATTGTAAATGTATTTGAAATGGACATGATGTCTGCCCCAGTTGAAAATTTTTAATGCTTTGTAAATGGATGTGGTTTTGGGAAATATAAATTCCTTGTTGGAAAAAAAGCATGTTTTGAGAAATGATATGAAAGCTTGTGTGATGTGATGTCCTAGTTGGAACTTTCTTGTGGTTTATTCTAAGGTGAAAACCACAATGTATTATTTCCCCAAAATGGGTTTTCATGTGGGGGTGTATGTGATTGGGGTAGGAATATGTGTTGGAAGTTGGTATGGTGATCCATGCAAGTGAAGACCTCTCTATTCAATGTGTATTACTACTACTATCATGGGAGTCATTTGTGTGTTTTAGAGGGTCGAGTAAAAGTTACTTGTCCCCCAATATTAGATGTGTCGGTACCCCCTTTCCTTTATAGGGATTGGTGGGACATTATATAGTGTTTGATGTTAGAATGACTAGTATATTATTGACTGTGGAGTGGTACCAGATACTGGAAGGTGAGTTTGATCTATATATATCCAAGGATCATTCTTGGGATGTTATGAAATTGCACATGATTGACTATCTAAATGTTCTGATTATTTTTGTTTCACTATAGATAGATAACTTCATAGGTTTTTTCGACAAGATTGGTTTCTTTTACTTTTTTCAAAAACCCTTATTATTACATGGTGTAGATTTCACATGGATTTTGGTTTTGGATTTAGGTTGGGGAAATATAAATTATTTTTAGAAAGAGAATGTAGCTTGTGTTTTTTTAATGAAATATATTTTAAAGAAATATTTTACTATTAACTAGAAATGTTTAAAAATATCACTTTCTAAATCTATTTGAAACTATTGTTTGTGTATTGATTCAGAATAAAAAATTTAAGGATTATATAGTGGTTGCCTGCAAATCTGTTGTATTCTCACAAAATACTTGTACCATTCGGTGTAATTAGACTTGAGATGTTTTATAGGTACATATTTATGGTTAATGATCTAATAGTTAGAGTACATTGGTCTTGGGTTGGCGGTGACCAAGTGGAAACATAATCATATTTTTGGAGAGGTATAGTTTTTTATATCAATTCTTTTATTCTTTAATAGATATTGTATATTAATCAATTTTTTATATTCTTTGAGATTTAGTAATTTTTAGTTCTAATGCATGCACCTTTTGTTACTTATCCTTTTTTGTTTAGGCTCAATCATTCCCATTGATATTATATTGATGCTTGTAACTAGTTTCCAGCCCAAGGAGATCGGGAACACCCTTCGGGCCATGTTGTTGTCCGACTCGGGTGACTGGTTTGAGGATGAATCTGGTTGGTTCGTGACACCAAATACCAGGTTGGATCAATCACTAATAAATAATGTGTCTACCTCATTTTTTATGGAGGGATCCTCTATTCCCATTTCAAATAACTATCCTCAGTATGTCATCATTATTCATCAATACTTCTTCTGATGCTCCCTCACTCAATCCTCATGATTATAAACAAACTATTCAAATCATTTGTAAGAATGTGTCAATAAAGATAAGATTAGTTCATTGTAGTAAAAATAATAAATAAAAATTTATTTATTTATTTCATTATATTCATCAATAATAAAATTTTTACAAAACACCCAATGATGATATATGATGTGTATATCCTTAGGTAAAAACCATATTCCAGATTCAATTATGGTCTCATATTTCCCGCTCAATTCCACATTCAATTGATGTTACACTATTTTAAGGAATACATTATGTACATGGTATTAATAATTATATTATTCTTATTATAACATTTTGGGTCTCAATGGACCTCATAATCTTGCATCATCTCAGCATCTGGTTACAAAATTATTATATGATTTGTTTAAATCATTTCCTTTGAAAAAACAACAACATTCCACTTCTGATATACAGGGACCTGTTTTTTTATTCTTCCTATTTTTAAAATGGTATTTTCTTCATATGCAATATTATTAATTGGTATTTCATTACTTTTAGTTTTGATTTGAGGTTTCATTTTGACAATTAATTGATGGTTGAGACCTGTTTTATTTCCATTTTTTGGATTATTATTTTAATAATTATCTCCCATTATATTTTAGGGTTTTGGTTATTAATTTAATGTGAGATGATTGATAGGTTAGGTGTGACCACATTGATGAAGTTTTATATATATTATTGAGACATATTAATTAGTATATTTGTAGGTGTATAAGAAATAGTTTTTTATACCTTGTTTTCTAATGTGGGTAAATAGATCATTCATTATAGTCTAGAAGGTTGATTCCCAATGGTTATATGGTTATAATATTAGTATGAATGATTCATGTGTTTTCTATCTAAGTGGTCAGAATTATAGCATGCATGTGCATCTCATGTTATTTTTATGTGTAACACCTTAGACTCTATTATTGTATGTAAACACCATATCTTGAGGTATCGCCTAATAAAACCTTTAATAATCCTTTATTATTGCATTTATTTAGTTAATTTATTTAATAAATCGAAATTTACCAAACTATTTTTACTTTCCAATTCATCATTTCAAAATTATCTTGGTATTAGTTTTTTAGTTTTTTCTAAAAAGGACAATATTTAGTTGAAAATTTCTGTTTTCATGAATATTATATTTTATATGAAATTATAATTATATAATAATGGCCTAGATGTTTAGAAAACATTTTGATTAATAAATTATCAATTTATTGAATAAAAATATTCCTTTTAAAATATTCATTGTATTCAAAAATCCCATGTTCAGCATTATTATTACTATTTAAAATGTTACTTTAATAAAAAAAAAAATTAGTCCATTTCATTAAATATATTATTTTAAATGTTGATTTTGTTTTAACTATACTTTAAATCCTCATAAATTAAATTTCTATTATTTTAAATCAATTTATTTCATTAAAATCATTATATAAGATAATTTTATCTAATATATAAATTTAGAGCTTAAAAACATTATTTGTTAAAAAAAGTTTTGAGAGTATTATGTGTATTTTTTTAAAATTAACTTTTCACTCATTTAGATGTTTTATTTTTCTAAATAGAATATAATTTTAAAATAGATGATTTTAATTTTTTGAAAATTTATATTTTAATCTTTATCATTAAAATTTATTACTATGTTCAATAAGTAATTAACAGAGTAAAAGTAAAAGTGGTAAATTTAGTTTAACTGGTATTAAAGTACAAAAATATTTTAAAAAAGCTACCTTGAATTGAATGGTAGAGAGTCTTTTCAACCAATAAAATTTTCCCATAAACGTTTTCCATATTTTATTCTCTTTTACACTTGAATAATTACCTTATAATATTCAAAATGTAATGGTTTCTCCCAAAAATACCCTTCCCATCACATATAAAAGGGTAACATAACCACTACATCAAGACTCAAAAATCCTTCAAATTTATCCTTTTAACTCAAAAATTTTAACCTCTAAATATCCCTCTCTAATTAAATTAATTCGAAAGTCACTCATTTTTATCATATTCTCTTCAAATCTAAGGAGACATTTAAGGAAAATTCATGTCCCTAGTGTGAGTAATATCATTTAAATAGTTTTATTATTTATTATATTAATAAAAAATTTATAACCTATAAAGTATAATGATATTATTATCATTAATGTATTTTATAGTCACTATAATAAGTTAAGTAGCATTATTTTTTCATATAACCCATCCGTTGAGAAATAAAAAACTATTATATTTGCATTATTCTAACTACAGCCTCTACAAGATAACATTTTTTGTTTTCCGTGACAACATTATAAGGATTTATATAAGTTTTTTTAAAGTAAAAATATTATATTTATTATTTCAATAAGGTTTTATTAAGAAAAAGTAGAAAACCTATAAATGATATGATCAAAAAACGATTGTCGTTTATTTAATCATTTAAATAAGTGTGCTTAAAAGATAATCATTTATTCAAATCTTGTATGATTTTAATATCCATTAATTTTTAATTTAATTAATTAAAATTTTAATTCATCGCACTAATAAAATCTAAATAATATTATTATTCTTCTAGTAGAATGATATTATTGTAAAAATACATCATAATCATTTGTTAAATCATGGTCTAACCCTGTTTGGTGTAGATCAACCACCAACATGAGAAATACATTGAATTTAATCATGGATGACAATGAAAACATAATTACTAGTAAATAATGATATAAATTTGTACATAAAAAGTTCATAATATATTTATTATCTCAATATATAATTCATCATTTAAAGAAACACCCTTCATGTCAAGAATCAGTAAAACATCCTTATTATCAAATTCTTCATTGTGGATAAGGTCTAAATAAATAAATAATGGAATTTAAAACACCATAAATTATTATAAACCAAAAATAATAATAACATTGTCATAATTTACTCTGTAAGAATAATGAATAAGAACACTTCTATTATGGAACTATTAGAAATAATTGAAACTATAATCACTGGTGTGGTGAATCAGAATAATTCATTTAGAGAATCAAAATATATGAAGAATATAAATTCAAATAGCATTGAGTGGGGAACTAAATTAAATGATTAAAAAATATATGATAATGATATGGTGGTTTAATGTATGATCCTAGAAGTCAAGATAAAGTTATTGTTTTTTCTTCTAAATTATTCAATTTGAGGCATATTTTCTATCCCGCATCTAATTTATAATATGTGGTTTATATAATATTTATTTGATATGTTATATCATGAAATTACTTTAGAAATTATATTTCTGGATCAGTTTTATACCCTTTCTTTATAGTGGTTATGAAAAAAACCTATACCCCATCCATAATTAGGTTTTTTTTCTTTATCAATGTTCATCATTTGGGACTCCTATTATCATCATCATCTGTTTTATTTTTTGTGCTGAATATATTCCAATAGAATATTTTCTCCCATATGAATCCTTTATTTTATTGTATTTTAAATTTCAATTGATTATTTTAATCCCTATATTATATTCATTTAATTCAGTTGTTTCATATTCCATGGTAGAAAAACAATAAAATATTTTGGTAAAATAAAATCATGGGTAATTTTTTTAAATATTACTTATATATGTCGATGTTGGATATTGGATGTTGTAGTGGCACAAATGTACCTACAATGGATCTCCTGAAAATTTGTTGGATGGTAATTGAATCAATCGTCACCTAGATTCAGAATAAGTGGTTCCATGACTACACAATATGTGTGAAACCCCTTGGGGAAATGATTTGGAATATTTACAAGATTTTAATGATCCATGATAAAGGATTTTTCATTCCATTAATTTGGTATCATACCAATATAAAATATTGAACTCACTTATTATATTCAATATAATACCGAACACATTTTCGGTACCACTATTCCTATATTTCATTGATAAGGGTAAAATTTAATATATTAACGAAACCCCATAACTTCCATATTGATTAATGGAATTTCTCCTAGACCTATTCAATATTATATTGAAAAGGGGAGAATTTTATTTCTATATTTCTCATTATATGGATATCACCTTTTTTAGTAACTTGTTTCTTTGGTTATTGTATGAATGTTCATAATGATAAATATAGTGAATGCAATATAATTAATCATGAGATGGATGGTCTCATTATAATATATCCCCTAGATGTATAGACATGTCTCATGAGAGAAAATATGATTGGTTGTGTGTCATAACTCTTCCCATGAAGTGAAATTTCCTTAGAAAAAGGTATGATTATCATGTTTTTATGTTCATAATTATTTATTCAACAAGTATGTGATCAATGTTTATTTTTATACATGATTTCATTTTATGGAATGAATATGGATTCCCTATGTATTAATAGATTATGACTTCATTTTTTCATTTGTTTTTTTCACTATAGGTTGGACTATTTTTCTGTTACGTATTCTTATATTGTACTCTACTATTTAATATTTATCTAATCTCACCATTAATTTTTAATTTCCCCATTATTTCTATAGGAGTACCATGTGATATTTTTAAATATATTATGGATGCGTAATCATGCTTTTTCAATATGTTCACGTTGTGTAATATATTTTGAAATTTATTATATGTATGTGTAAAGTCTTCTATGAAAATGAAACTATATGATCCTTTGGAAAATCAATTACTTTTTATCCAATATCTAATATAACTAACATCTTAGTGTTTGTTGATTCAAAAAAGATACTATATGGTAGGGTATGTTTTACTGACCACCAATTTGAACTATTTATATATTTTTTCATGGAAATTTAGTTAATAACTTGCACATAATTTATTGAGGTTAGAAGGGAAATCCTCTGGGGGTTTTTTACTCACCTTAGCCCACATACATGGAATGGGGTATTAGTTACATTGGTTGAACTCGATGTTATAGTTTTGTAAAATTAATTTTCTTTGAATTGAAGATATAGTTTGGATCCATCAAGTTATGGAAGGTGGAAATTTTGTTAAATTATATAATGACTTGGATTGAAGGCCAATGTGCATTTTACTTTTCAATTATTTTAGAAAATCGTTATCCGAAGTATGCCAATTTTTATTGTTATGAATTTTATTATACCAGTTTTTTCCATCACTTGAGGTTACTCTAGTATAAAATGTAGTATAATATAGATATTTATTACATATATATTAGATTTTTTGTAACTATTAGATTCATGTTATACATCTATATGTTTATGGTTATGGAGATCATATTGAAGGGTCATTCTAGATTATTATACTTTTCCGGAATGACCCTTATAATATTTCAATTTTGGAATAGTATAAACATTCCTATTCCATGCCTCTGATTATTTTTAGTAAAATTTGGAAAATTGTGAAGTGTTCGATAGGATGTTTGGTGTCCTTACCATTTTTTCATTCCAATCTGATATACTATCAAACTGGTTTCCAGACCAGTGGGTCACATGACCTCATGTGCACCTCCCTGTATGTGAGAGGATAACAACTAGCTACGAAGATCTCAGGAGGTGATAGTGGGTAAAATATACCCTCTCATCAGATATATATAATGGTATTGGCAGTTAAAAACAACATATGGTAATGGATGAATTAAATAAAACAATGAGAATAAACTGGAGAAAAAAATATTTTAATGAATGTATTAAATTTTGGACAACACCAGTTCATACAAATAATGCCTGACCGATGATGATACATAAGCAGAAATTGGAAAACAATAAATCATGATTTCTAATTCAGAACAATAGAGAACTCAAATAAATAAAAGAGCTAAAAATACCCAAGGGGTCTCTATGAGTATCCATATCTCCAACTCAGTCCTCTACTCCAAAAACCCAGGTATAAGAAGCACATTATCATTAATCAACCAAGCTATACTATCCTATGAAAAATAGAATATACTAGGGTACCCCCATATAATGGTGACCAAAGTAGGATGTGAGATGTAAATCAGATTTGGATAGAACCCCTGGTTTCTATCCCAATCTAGAAAATTAAATATAAATTTTAACAATTTGTAGTTATAGAAAAATAAAATCAATAATGAATATTCAAATAACCACACATTCAGGTTTTAAATGGACACATGATGGATCTACCTACTCCATCCCTAGGATTTAATGTCTAATAGTGTCATAATATATATTTAGTGTCATTATATATATACATGTAGATATATGTTGAGAATGATTGGAACATAACCTCCACCATCCAACTCTAGTAGAAGCTCTCATAGTCTATCCCCTAACTCAATTCCAATATCACTCACAATCTCTTAGGATATATTTACTAAAAGGAAAGGGTCATACCCACTATCATCCATCACATAGGGGAGGAATCGTAGTCTATCCCTTGGCTCCAACTGCTGGCAGTACAGGGATGTACCCAAAGGCATCCATCACCGTTGGAGCTCTCATGGTCTACCCCCTAGCTCCACTTAGGAAGATCACATATTCATCCCTCCAAATGACTCTCACGGTCCCCTGGCATTCACGTGCATGTAGGATTGTGATGTTCCCACAATGATCCATCACCAATGGAGCCCTCATGGTCTCTCCCATACCACTAGTTGTTGGTAGGACCGGGACATACCCACTATCATCCATCACTAAGGGATCTCTCATCATCTATCCCCTAGCTCCATCTGTCTACATGGAGTAATAATTTATAATATATAATTCATGAGGAATTATCAAATCAATCATCTCATTATCTCATTTCATTTGTAATCATTTACATAATTATAATATAATGTATGAGGGATTTTATTGGATTTATTTCAATAGTCGTACAATATTCACAATCTAAAATAAATGGAACTTCCTTTAAAATACAAAGTATATGGAATGAACTCTTTTGAATTTTAAATTAACACATTTTATCTTGTTTAATATATATCTATGTAAATAATTTCATTAGGGAATCTATCCTTTCTAGGATTATCTCACTCATTTTTCCCAAACCAGGAAAATTGGTTTACACGAAACACGTAAAAAGGAAGGTGACATGGTAGTTTCCTTTAACAAAAATCACTACTTTTTTAATCTATCCTAATCTAATTAATTCACTTTAATTGATTCATGAACTCAATCAAAACTTTTCAAACCCATTTAAAAAACAAAGGTTCAACAATTTACGAAAAATTGGTGGAAACAACTCAAATAACCACCTGAGAAATTTCATGTCCAGTGGGACCAAAAACCCATGGGGTGTCTGGGTTTCACTGAAACACACATGAGAGAAGGGAAAATTCATTTAAAATATAGTCCATTTAGTTTATAAAATAGACCTAAGTCCTAAACATGTCATTTACTAACCAAGTAAAAAGCATATGGAAACACCAAAGTAATAATCCAAGAAAGCATAAGAGCCCAATAATAACTTTTTATCTTGATTACAACTCACCTCTGTTGGAGGTATTTTACAAAAAAATCATCACATTTCTCTTTAATCTATTCACATATCATATTTAAAATTTATGTCCTAGAACATAATACATTCATATTTAAGAGTTATTTAATTCCAATACAATTCTGCATTAAAAAAAATAAACACAGATGATGTGATATGTAAATTAAGATTACATTCATAAAAATAAAGGGACAATGAATGGGGCCCTACCTAAGGAAGTAGACCAAATCCAAATGAAACACTTTGGAACTTGATAGTTTTAACTGGGACCACTCTAAACTTCTCCACACATGCGTGCATATAAATTCACACACACACACACACACAAATATATATATATATATATATACCCTAACCTAATTCATGTATTAACCTCACCATTTGGGAATACGTAGATAGAATATACATCTATATATACATACTTATCTATATGATTTAAATTATTCAAATATTCACCAACCACTCTACAGATTATACAAGTGACCAAAAACCATATAAAGGACCAAAATAAATTCAGTGAAACCACATAGTGGGAAGAACTCCATACCTTGGATGGAGGTGGAGAACCACATTGACCCGAAACACATCTACTTCAATGGTGAACATCAAAACTCAAACGAATGTGTCCGAGGAGAAGCACAAAATTACCTATAATAAAAAGAAATACTGAAAATTGGATTACCCATTTTCTTAGGGTTCAAATGAACCCCAACATGCAATGGAAATAGGGATAATCAGTATGAATAGAATAGATTATAGGAAATATTACCATACCTAGATGTTTCATAGATAAAATGTGTGAATAACCTTTGGAAAATTGCATATAGAGAGGAGGCCAGAAGAGGGGGTCTCCTGCCATGGGCATGAAAGGGGATGTTCCTCAAATGAGTGAGGTGAGGGGGGAGTAGATTAGGTTTTTAATTTAATTTTATTTTGAAATAGATTTAATTAAATTATTCAAAATTGTAATATAGATCACCGCAAATGATTTGGGACGCACAATATGGATACAAACGCACCAACTGTGTACCCTCTACTGGGCACCTAGAGAATCCCACACAGCCTATCCCACATGGTTTTCCTAACTATGTGAAAACTATGCAGTGAATATTGTTGAGATACTACCTCTCCCATTAACCATGTAGGCTAGGTACACAGTTTGGAAAACAATGCATAGCCTGTTCGAATAGTTTCTTCCAACTTTCACAAGGCCAAAAAATTATCTACTATGGGATTCATGGTTTTGGACAAACTGTGCACCCTCTTCTGGTCTTTAAAAAGATTGTTTTTCAGTTCCAGTGATCCCTAAACTGTTTTAGATTCTCAAGAAACTTTTCAAGAATTAACCCAAGCCCAAAAACATCACATTAAAGGGTTCAACTATCAGAGCATCATTATGATGCCCAGTTCCTAATTTGGTCTGCCCTGTAAATGAAAAAGATCAAATTCCCCTTAATATTTCATCTGTTTCCTAACAAGAATCATTAAAAACATCCCACCATAGAACATATCATCCTTGAGAATTCTTCGGTAGAAACTTAGAAAACATCCGACCTACAATGGTCTTGATTATTTGTTCCAAATGTTTCACTAAGTGTCTGAGTGCCCAACGCACCTTAAATACTTTCATAAGAATATGACCCCTAATCTATTAAGACTCGATCCAATTCTAGTTTTCAAACCAAAATACTGAGTAGGATCTAACCCAATAATATTTAGATAATGTCACAATCACATTTTGGTATTGTTAAACATATAGAAAAAGGTACTTCACACCATAGGCTTTAATGTTAAAAGGGGAAAATTTTGAAACCACAACATCTCCATCATTTGATTTTCCTTTAAAAGCATGATCCAAGAATTTTAACAGAACTCTAAGCGTGATTTTGACCTTACCAAATGGTTGATTCCGAATTGACCTCACTTAGATAGGTTGATCTAGATTTTCATGAATGTCCCAAGCTCACAAATAACACACTCTTTTTCAACAGATGACATGCTTTAAAACGGTAATTCAAAACCATAATCTCTGAACAAGATAAAACTAGTTGATCCAATTCAGTTGACAATTCAAGAGGACACTCGTCTTAGGCATTTGAAAATTTACAACAAAACTATGATTCCTTCTCCCAAGGTACCTATCATTTATAATGAAAACATACACCAAAGTCCACCACCAACATTCTGGGATGTTTCATAACCAACAGTCACATGGACATTTAAATAGTAGTTACACCATAAGAAAAAAATGTGTATTCTAGATCTATCCCAGTAGAATCGTCACACATTAATCTTTAACTATGATCCCATCAACAAGACTGGGGTAACATTAGGGTTATAGAACTGGACTCCAAGATACTATTCCAATGTATTCGACATTCTATAGTTACAAGCGAGACGTTGGCACAAGTCCTCTACGTACACATTAGATCGATGACTACACTTAGAGCATCATCCACCTAGAGGTCACATTAAAAGAAACAAGTGGTGTACAAATTTCTATCTGTGCAATCCCAACATAGGAACCTAATGGTCACTCACAGACAATATTCCATGATAATAACCATGTATACAATGTGAAGTACTGAAAGAGAACCACCCAACATGCTCAACATCTTTTTAAACTATTGAATGAAATAATACCAATAATCTCTTAGTTCATTAAGTATGCCATAAAAATATGTGAAATTATTGACTATTAAGAATAGTACAGTAAGGGGATAATAATTATTTATAATAAATTATAATCAATTATTGGAGATGATAATATTCGAACCACAACTCGTCAACTTCTCTCGAGAGAAACTCAGGTTTACCTAATGATGCGTCATCACAACCGATCAAAACGTATTTTTTCCACCCAATTAATTACATGATTGTTATAGATTACCAACTAAAGTAAATATGACAAAAAAGTGCTCTGAAATGTTTTTATTCTCACATATCTACATCAATGACATTCTAATGAGCAAGAACCAACACAAAAAGAACATTCCAACATCAAAGGTGTTTAAGAAAGATGAAACATTCCCAAATGTTCCAATATAGCTGTGATCCTTTAACATATAATGGAAAATGGACACCAAAACTGACATGATTCTCCCCACCTTAAGAGTTTCATAGTCGATGTTAATGTAGATATAATAGCTGATCATAGGCATGCTAGATCAAAAATACTATAAACAAATGTGGGATGCTCCTCCGAGCCATAATTAAAACATAAATCAGACAAGAAGTCCAAACCAAAAAGATTGGTGTGTAAAAATAGTTGAGTATCTTGGAAGGCCTCCAACGAATTGGGATGAACATGATTCCTTAAAACTCAGGTTACTATACAAGGTGATGACTTGAGATCATTTTCAAGAGAACGAGATATAATTCAGAGTCGTATTTCCCCATATAACCATTTCCCTAGACAACACTGCACCAAGTTATCCTTCAATGAGGAAAATAAATGGTCAGACGACTAATAATGTAGTTGTCCATTCCTAAGTCATGTATAACCTGCTATAATAGAGCATTAAATGATGCTCATCTCTGTAACCAAGCCCATGAAAACATAATCACCGATCCGAAAAAGGGTTTCACTAGAATCAAAAATTCTTACAAGGGAAAATGATACCCAAATTACACCAAATGTTAGAAATATGAAAACTCTAGTACGTATTTAAATTTATAAGAGTGATTAAATACATGGGATATCGTGTTATGAAAGAAAAAACACTAAAAATGTCACTGCACCATGCAGAACAGTAGTCACCAGGATCAAGGGCCGATCATCTAATCCATTGTAAAAGTAAAAGAACACCTATATAAAGTTTCAATGCTTCTATTTCAAGGAAACCCGTAGAGAAACATTGACTACCATTATACAAGGGATTTTAATAATTAAAACCATTGTATGTTCCATTTCAAATCCATTTAGATGTAATCAAAACTAATCATTAATATTATAATTTTTTAATCCAAACAACAAGTACAATTCTTCGATACAAAAATAGAGTGTAATTGATTTTTACCAATTCCCTAATTGAAAAATGAGAAAGATTCACAAAAGGCCTATTTTAACATTAAACATTCATTGAAATTCAGTCTTTATTGGGAAATTTGTAAAAAAAATATTCATTTTAACAAATAAGGTGACATACTAGTGTCCCGCTAAGCCTACATAGGTTCATCAGAATGCAACCCAATAGTAGTTTCTTGGTTTTCGATGTTTGAAAAACCCCAAATGGGTTATCCCAAATGAATCATTCCCCAAATAACCTGAATAGACCTAGTTCTTCATGAAGATGTAAACCATTATGTTTTAAATCAAAACTCAACATCTTTTAACATTTAAAGACATTTCACCAAACATCTTTCCATTATATTTAAAATGGGTTTCCATTCCCCAATTCATGAAGTTCCAAAATACGTCCAGGATTGAAAAATTTCTTCCATTAATCAAAAAAATACCATTTAAGATTATAACATGACCAAATATATAATAGTACCATTATATTGTTGTCTATATACAAACTTATAATGAGATAATACACTTTATAGTATGGACCTTGACTCCCATTTACTAACCAATTCACCATATCATTCAAAAAATAGTATCCATGGCATTTTAACAACGGCATAAAAATGTATATATATATATAATTCTCAAAATGTTTTTAATATTGAGGTTATGCTTTCCAAGATGTAAGGCTCCCATACACCATACAATCGAAAATTGGTTCTCGTTTATTCACAACCACTATCTCTTCAGCCCATGCACTAACCATATATAAATAAAGAATATCATTCCATCAAAAGAAATAAACATATTAGAATTCTATGACACAAGAGAATGACACATAATCAAATAAATGCATTTTGGAATGTCATCACCTAGGAATGATAAATGTATCACCAAAGCATTCTATCTGAATAAGCATGTGAATAAATACAAGGCACATAATATAAATCTGTAAGAAAACTAAAATTCAATTGCATGGAATGGGAGATGAATGAAATGTTAATTTCCAAGCATACTAATATTATGCATTAAATGATTAATCATTGCCAAAAGAGACCAAGTGTGGAAATCCCTTAAACTCATAACTCAATAAAGCATCAGAAATTACACCAGTCACACATAGTGAAATCATATCAACTGTATCATTGAAAAGGAAGAAAAAGTAATTATCATCACTGGAAACTTGGTCATTTCCCATATGTGGGGTGATATGTCCCAAAATGATTATTAACCAAGTGCCAACACATTCCTAGTCTCTTTTCTTCCAACATAATGCAGTAAGATAAAGGAAACTTTTACCGCTCTCATACCTCTTTGTAACATCCTAACTCAGCTTACCATCAAATTGATAGATGGAATGGTGGGTCCCATGTCCTCAATTTAATCTCCATGTATTCTAGAGGATGGTGAATAATATTGAGGGCCTCCAGAGGTGATAGTTATGATACTATACCCTCTAATCAGAGTTACACAATAGTATTAATACGTAAGAAACAATAGACAGTAACAGAAGTAGTAAATAAATAACGAAAAGTAGTATAACAAAAATATTATAGTTACTATATTAAATATTGGTCAATGCTAGTTTATACAAAGTATGCCTAATGGATGATGATACGTAATCTAAAACAATAAACAATACAACATTCATTACCACTTAGAACAGTACATGACTCAAATAAAGAAAATAACTAAAAATCACCAAGGTTATATGAATCATAATTCTAATCTCCACTTCAATCCACTTCTCATAAATACCAGGTACATGTTTCGCAACATAAGAAAACAACCAAGGTCTAGAGTCCTATGAATAATAGAGCATACTCAAGTACCAGAGTGCAATGATGGCTCGAGCATGGTGTGAGATATAAATCTCAATAGGCCATCTCCCAAAATGTCTATCTCAATATATATATTTCACTATAAATTCGAACAGTGTGTAGGTATAGAGAAAGTAATGATATATTAAATATTCAAATTACATCCTACTCATGTTCATAAAGGACACCATGTAGGTATACCTGCTTCATCCCATGGATAGTATTTTTGATCATGTCACATTATATATATATATATATATATTGACATAGAATCATTATATATATATAGATATATAGATATTGATATATTTTGGGATGTATCGGGACATAACCACCACTATCCAATTACAGGGGAAGCTCTCATGGTCTAGTACCTAACCTAATTTTAAGATCTCTCATGATCTCTTATCATATATGTACTAGTCAAAATGACAAGTACCCACTAGCATCCCCCACCAAGGGAGCTCTCATTGATGATCCCCTTGATCTAGTTACAAGAAGGAACAGGATGTACCCAAAGGAATCCATCACCTAAGGATCTCTCATGATCAATCCAATGTATCTAGATGATATTCTCAAATAATCATCTCTCCCAAGGGCTCTCAAAGTCAATTGGAATTACTGTACTATATGGATCAGGATGTTCCAACTATCATCCATCATTATGTGAACTCTCATGGCCCATCCCCTGGATCTAGTTGTTGGCATGACTGAGACATACCCACTATCATCCTTCACTCGGGGATCTCTCACAGTATATTCCCTAGCTCCAGCTACATATACGATGTAATCATTTATAATATATAATGGATGGGGCATTGAACTCTCATGCATATAATTATCCCATTTTATTTATAACCATTGTCATAATTATTATATAATGTATATGGTAGTTATTCTTTTTCATTTCAATAGAAATACCATATAAATAATACAATACACAAGGAAATTCATTTAAAATCCATCATATAATGAATAACATATTATTCATTTCAAATGACCAAATTTTATTCTGTTTAATCCATTTCATTAGGCTAGAAATCATCCACAGTGAAAAGTCACTCAATTTTCATAAACATGGAAAATATGTTTACATGAAATGAGTTCCAAAGAAGGTGACATGGTCAGTTCCTTTAAAGGATACCATTATCTCAATTAAGCCATACAAATAAATTCCATTCAACTTAACTGATTAAATAACTCAACTAAAATATGGAAATTACGTTTATAAATCCCAAGGGTCTATTATTGAGGAAAAAATCATTGAAAACACTAAAATTTTCACTTGGTAAATTCAATTTCCAAAGGGACCATACACCCATGGGTGTATTTTTTCACTTAATCCTACATGATACAAGAGACACTTTATTTAAAAGACAATTCATTCTTTTCATAAAATTGTCTGAAGTCCTAAAATCTCTATTTACTTACCATGGAAAACTTTTAAGGAAACACCAAAGAAATAATCTATGAAATCATTAAAGAATAATAATTAATTTTTATCATGAAGACAGTGCACATATTTTGGAGTGGCTTTATTACAAAATATAGCCATTACCCTTTAAAAAATTCACTTATCATATTTATCGTTTATATCATGAAAAAATACTAAATTCATATTTAAGTGGAATTTAATCTAAATATCATACCACACAAATTAAAACCAAAGGGAAGTGTGATAAGTGAATGAATTAATTTATTCATAAAAATAAAGGGAAATGGAATGGAACCCAACCTCATGAAGTATAACAGTGACAAATCAGATACTTTGGTACTTGATAATTTTACTGGAAACCACTCTAAATTACTCCACACTTTCTTGCTCATAACATCATATATATATATACATCCATTAACGTAATGCATGTATTCAAATAACCATTAGGTAATATATACATGGATGATATATATATATATATATATATACATACCTATGTATATGGGAGAAATTATAAAATGATTCACCAAACCCTCTACAGATTATACAGGTGACCCAAAATCACCTAAAGGCTCTAAATTGACTGAGTGGAACCACACAAAAGAAAGAAATAATTACCTTGGATGGTGATAGCCAACCGAATCGACCAAAAACACATCTCGTACTACAGAGAACATTGAAACTCGCATGAAGGGGTCTCAAGAGAGGCATTCCATGTCCAAACACCAGATGAAACAACAAAAATCAGATTAGACCATTGCATATGGTTTGAAGAACCTCATCGGGCGATAGAGAAAGTTAAATTCATGTACAATATGAGAGAGAAGATGGGAGATGACTTTACCTTGATGTATTGGAGAGAAAACATGTGAGGATCCCGTGGAAAATGGACTACAGAGAGGAGGCTAAGAGAGGTGGTCATGTGCCATAGAAGAAGAGGGGGGTGCTACTCATGTGAGTGAGGTGAGGGGAAGAGTAGAGTACAGTTTTAATTTTAATTTATTTTAATTTAGATTAAATTAAATTATAAAAAACATTATATAGGTCATTAATTATGGTTTGGGACACATGGTTTGAAAAACTATACACCAATCGTGCACTCTCTAATGGGATCCTGCAGCATCCTTCATTGTAACAGCCCAAGATTTTATGAAAAATATTTTTTTTTTAATTTCACTAATGTCTTGTGTTGTACGCTTCACCAAAAGGAGCTTGCACAACATGCATCCTTGACTTGCCTTGCATTACACGCAATCGCAACCTTCCTCGATAGCGTGTGTAGTACGCAATACTGAGTTTCACGAAACAACGATATGCTATTAAAATATTATTAAAACTAGCCGTTATGAATAGTAATAACCACTTTTTAAATTTTAGAAATTTTAGCTCTCAAAATGGACTTCATTTTTGAATTCGGAATATGAAATATAGCTTAGGATGAAATTTTGACACTGTTCTGAAAAACATCAATTTTTGATGAATAGTGAAACTACTAAGTGGTAGTTAAAAAACTGAACTTTTCATAAAACTTAATTTTACTGCTTCTGTGAATAGAATTTCAAAACTCTGAGAGACACGGTTGATGTCAATAAGTAAAATGTGTTTCAATGAGATGAAAATAATTTTTGGTGAATAGTAACTTTTTACTTTTATTTACCACGGTTAATAGTAAATAGGGTAACTAAGGGTAAATATGATATTACTATTACCCTAACACATGTCCTAATTCTATTGGATAAGTGTAATTCGACCAAAAACAACCTTATGAATATAATATGACCATTTAGGTCCACTTGGATTAGATTATGACATTTAATATTATTTTATTTAATGAATAGTTAAAATAGTTAAAATCAAAGTTTAATAACTAAAACATTTTTAATATGGGGTTATACATAAGATAAATTCGACTATAAATATTAATTAGAAAGATAAAATGATTTCCTACATAATTATATTTTATTTATAATTTTTAGACCTTAACTAAATTAATTTATTTATTACACAACGATGATGCAGTAATTACCCTTTTAAGGAAATATTAACATAATTGATGTTATAAATGCTCAAATGAATGTAATTTGAGACTTTTTATGAATTCCACTAATTTTCTAGGTTACTATGAAATATTAGTGTTGATTTAATAAATTTGGTTCGAACATATAATTCTGTTATGACTTTCAAAAAAATCATATATCAAATAGTCTCAAAATTGACACAAAATAGTTTTTAAATCAAATATTATATTATTAATTGTTATTTTATACCTAAAAATCTAAGGTTTGGCCAAATGACTTAGATAAGGATATATGTATTAATAATATACAATTTGGGGTTAGTTTGGCATTTTATAGTAAGTGTATTAACCATATAGTGAAAGAAAACAAAAAGACATGGTAAAAGTTAAATTATTTAACTTAGAGTTAAATCTAATTGATAAGGTTACAATAATACCCTAAACTTGTCTAAATCCTATTGGTTGATAGTATTTAGACCCATCCCCACTTTAGCTTCGAAATAAGACCATTTGGAACCATTATAAACCGATTTTGACATTAATATAAAATAATATTTTGAGGTATTCCTAAGGTGCCCCTCTCCTCCCTTATAAAAGGACACCTCCTCCCCCTCCTCCTCACACCAATTTAAGCACTCAATCTCGGCCAAACCCTGCAAAAATATCTTCTCCACTTCCCTAGAAACATCCTAGAGGTTCTGGTCTTCCTCAAAGACTAATTTTAGTGCCCTAAGAGGAGGTCTCAAAGAGGCGCTTCAAAGAAGAGGTAATTACCGTTACCAATTCTTTCATCTTTATTTCTTCTTCCACTTCTTCTTCTTAGGTTGTTTCATTATGAAGTAATAACATCAGTATCACTAATATAATGATATGTTATTATAAGTATGAAACAACCCTATTTCACCATCTATCCATCCTACGGAAAAAGAAATCACCGCGCGTGCGTACGTACGGAATATCGTCTCCACGCCGTGGTGTAATCTATTTTCCACCACCACCTTACATGGATGGGTATAATGATGTAAAGAATTACAATACATAGTTATTACAACATCATATTGATTCTGATATATTGTATAATCCACTCCAATTCAATTTAATATTTATGTAAATGATATCATCGCTCGTGCGTACGTACGGACTACCGTCTCCACGACGCGATGAGATTCATTCTCCATGTTAACCATTTAAGACTGATTATAAAGTATATATAAGAAATAATAATGAAATATATGAAATTATAAAGCTACTGGATTTATGTATATATATATATGTATGTCATCTACTTACTTCCATTCACAACAATAAGGAAAGGAAAACAGCGTTCATGCGTACGTACGGACTACCGTCTCCATGAACGGTGTTTTTCATTTCATTTATCTATCTATTATATATATATATACTGAATATATATGATATATAAATCATATTTTATATTCTGGAAGTAAGTAAATCATGATATAAGTAATAATAATGTCAAGAACAACAAGTCAAAACACCTACGATAAATGAACCGATTTTACCCAAAACGCTTCTTTAACATGGAATTTACAAAAGAACGGGTAATATAATGTCATAAGTGAACCATATATGATATCATAACAATGAATATGATTTTGTAATAAGTCAATGACATTATTTAAATCATTATACAGGAGGTTTGGACACATACGAAGCAAATCGGACCTAAGGTAAGGGAAATATCACAATCTCATTTTTATCCGAGATTGTTTATACTTTGGTATTTACTGGGGTGTATTTTATCATCCACATCCATGTTTCCTCAATATGTAATATTATTTCCATACAACTAAAATTGTTTAAATTCAATTTTACCCTTCGGTGAGTTTTTAGTAAAAATTATGATAGGAATCTTTTGACGTTTTTCATATGAGGTGCTTTTTTGACTTTTCCGACAAAAGTACGAAGAATGTTTTTTTAACTTATACGGCATGAATGGATTTCTAAAAAATTATTTCCAAGAAGCTTCCTTTACAAGTATTCAAGTTTATTTTTAATCAACTTCTTTTAGTTTAAAATTTTATGACATGTTAAGAAAGGAAAAGTGTTTTTGAAGGAGAAAGGATATTTTCCTCAAGAATGAAGTTCAAGTGTTTTATCAAAATTATTTTCCATCTAAAATAATAAAGGGTTCTGTTTTTATCCCTATTATTACATTGATTTGATCGTGTTGTGATGGAAATATTTTGATGAATTCCTTTATCTTATATGAATTGTTTTATGATGTCATGTTGTTTAAGAATCCCATTTTTATTACATGGGTTACGCTATGATGTATGGTTTATGATTTTGTGGCACACATAAGAAAGGATTCATTATAAGATGGGTGGGACCTATATCTCCCTCCAATGCATTGGGTAAAGATTTTATATCTCATGAGATAGATAGGGCTGGAACGGTAGGTTATACCGGTTCAGTGAAACAGGACTGAAACGAGGGTTACTCGATTCAGAAAGGGACTTTGTCCACTAAGATAGTCTTGGAAATGAGTCTTGACTAACAAGAAATGATTCTCTATGATTATGTGTGTATGCCAAAAAGTTTCATGTTTTAAGTTATGATTATTGTGATTACATTTCACTGCCATGATTTATCCCATGTTATGATATTATGCTCTCTTTTGCAGGTTAAGATTTCCAAAATGTTATGTTCTTATGAATACGATGTGATTGATATTTCTTTTGTTTACCCTTACTGAGCATTTGAGCTCACCCTTTTATGTTTTCTTTTCCCTAGGATATAAAGAAAGTTTTTAGGTAAAAAAAAAGAGGGAATATCTTTATAGGAGATGTTGAAGATCTTTCACCACGATTAGAAGATTACGTTCCGAGTTTCCAAAGACACTAAACTATTACGATCCTTGTGTGTGTGTTTTTGTTATGTACTAAGTATTCCGCAAATGTAATGTAATGTCCATGTACGTCAGGCTTCGGGTCTCTACATTCATGGTCTATCTCACCTGGATTTCCTAACTATACACAAATTATGCAATGAATAGTGATGAGTTACTTACTCTTACACTAACCACGTAGGATAGGTGAATAATTCGGAAATCTATTTGTTGCATGTGTGAACAACCTCTTCGCACTTTCACATGGTCGTATTGTTTCTTATTGTTTAATGCATGGTTTCAGACAAGCTATGTGCCTTCTACAGGTCTTTCAGAATATAATTTTTTTTGGTTTGGAACTCACAAAACTCCTTGAGATTCTTGGGAAAATTCTTATCCCACAACCCAATAAAAAAATCAAATTTATAATATCTTACTTTCATAACTTCATTCCAAATATTTGTTCTAAATTTGGTAAACCATGTAATAAAAAAGATCAAATTCTCTTAGATTTATCATCCAGTTGAAAACACAGGTCATTTCATCAATAATCATCTTTTAGGTAGTTCAAGTCATAAACTTCTATGATCTCTAAGATATTTGTATGTATTTACATTATAATTATATAAATTTTATTAACCATTACAGTATAAATATATCATGCCATCAACTCAACTTATTACGTTCTCCATTAAAATATACATCAAATTTCAAGTCACTTAAAATCTACAAATTATAATCTATCATTATAATATGTATTTGTGTTCTGTGTATATATATATCACTCTTTTCAATGATTTTGGTTGCGTTAAACATGAAAATAATTTCTAAAATGGGTTATCAGCTCAAAGGTCGTGAAAAAGTCTCATAATTTCTTTTTCTTCATTTAGTTCTAATTTAAAACAAATTATCACTATATTGTGTCAATTAATATTAATCATTCATAATATGATATTAATTATTCTATTCACCCACTTTTTAGTCCATTGGTTTATGAGTTCTTAATTTATTTTTATTTCACTTTTATGTTATATAAGTCACTAACCAAGGACCATATAAAAACTATATGTGTCATGTCTTCATTGGATGCATCGTACTATGCTTGTAGAAAATATAACTATGAAATGGTAAAATATTATTCATATAACAATAAAATCATGATATATAAGTTAACCTTATATATTGAATATAAATATATATTTCCATTCATTAATAAAGGACCAATGGTTCTAGATAAAATTCTCTTATCACTTGTGTCATTGTCTTCATCTAAGATTCTTCCAACAACCACAGTTTTCAAAGAATATAATATGGAAGGGAATATAATATACTTATTCTTCATAGATATATATATATGTACAACTCATAGTGTGTTGACTATTTGTAACATTGACCTACTTCTTAAAATTTTTATATTTCTAATAAATTTTTGTTTCCACTCAAAAAAATTAATATATTAAAAACAATTAATGAAATAAATGTAATGATATATTATATATATTCAAAAAAAATATCTATTAAATCATATTAACATAATAAATATCAAATATTAAATATATATATATATATAAGTTATCATAAAAATAACAAAAAAAAATATATTAGTTAAATATATTTAATTTTAAAACTACGTATAAAATTATTTTATTAATATATGTTATATCTATTTTTTATTAGAGTTATAAATATTTGAATTTAATAATTAAAATTTTCAGGATCAAATACCACCATATATAAATAATTTATTGCTTTTATGCATTGATATCCACACTATCATGGAAACATAACTGTGTATTTCAAGAACCCCACCAAATTATTTTTCCCACTTATTACATCTCAATGATATTAATAAAATATGAATATTAATTTTTCAAAAACAATTCCACCCGACATTATATTGATATGGGACATTCTATTGCTAATTTGAGTCCAAACCATTTACAATTTCTATTTCCATTTAATTTTTTTTACTAATTACACATCATCACATTTTCATTAATTATACATTTTTCATAATTTTATTATCTTTTCCCCTCTCTATCATTAATTTTTTTTATATAAAATGATCGTATTTCATATTGAATATTTAAATCATGCTTAATAATTTACCAAAACAAATTGAAGAATATAATTCATGGATGAATTATGTTTTTATTTTCCCTATGATATATAAATCATACATAAAAGTCAAATTAGGAATTACACCTCAATTCAGACCATCAATTTTCCTCAACGGTATTTTTTATAGGTAATAAAAGCTAATGGAATATTAATGTTTTTTATCCAAATTTAACTTATAATAATTTTGAATATAATATTTATTCTCAAACATTTAATACCCCAAATAATGATCATAGTAAAATCAATTAAAAAAATTATTTTGAAATATTTCACATCACAAAACCATTCAATTAACCTAAATAATAATTAATTAATATAATATTGGATTGATGTAATGAATTATCTCTTATTATCTGGGTTATCTAGTTTCACCTATAATGATATTTAAAATATTGTATGATTGTATAACAAAACGAATTGTTAGATAACAATTCCAGAAAAGATTTAACTATGGGTATGTAGTTTTCATTAATCAGTGTCATGAAATTAGGAATTATATTAAATAAAAATATATAAAAATGTTAATATAAAGCTCCCAAATCATTATTACTCTATTGTTTATCTATCCTTATTCGCACATAGTCCCCTCTTAAATTTTTGTTTATTATTTATAATGAAAATAATATAATAAAATTGAAAAAAGTAACAAAAAATTATGACCGAAAGATATAATTATTAGAATTATACATCATAAACAAAATACTAAAACAATTTCCTTAAAAAAACTTCTAGAGAAAAAACTCAAGTGATCTCCAATATGTTATTTGTATTAACTCATTTATCAAGATATTACAATATAATTTTTGAGTGAAAATGACTTGTGATATATTCACTTGAGGTTGGGATTTAATTTGTTAAATTAGAAAAAATTATAATTTTTTGGTTGTTACAAAAAAATAACAAGTTAAATATTGAACTAATCAAACCTATTCGGGGTCTTCTTCATGTTATATAAATAATTCATGTGGAGAATCTATGATTATTTTCCACCAAATATATTTCACCTTTATATATTCCAAAACTATATTTTTATTTTTAATAATATAATATTTTTTCCAATAAAGATTCATGTATATTAATTTTCTCAAATGATGAAATATTTCTAAACAAAAACATATAGTTATATTTATTCCTCTCGATTATTTATTTTATTTTTTGTTATGTGAATTTATTATTTTAGTATTTATCCTCTAAAACTAATGTATAACTCCCTATATTGATATTTAATAAACTCATTTCTATGAATAAAGAGTTTTATTTCATACTTCATACCAAGAATAAGGAAATACACTAGGAGATAGAATATATCTACATTAACCAACATGTATTCAATTAGTCTATATAAAAATATTAGTATTTGAACCATCTATTTAAAATAATATTATGTGATATTTAATTAATAAAAATATATTCTCTTGAATACTGAGTGTGACATGATGTTATGAATTTAACCTAAATCAAAATGATACTTTCCAAACTCAGAAGATCAATTATAAAAACTAACCAAATCTCAAGATATTTTTTAATTCTCTTTGATATCATATTTAATAATTCCATAATGGGGGTAATTTTTAATATTTTTTCAGGTTTGATACAATTTTTAATCTATTTAATAAATAACATAAAATAGATTTTCATGTTTTCTAATTTCTCTATAAAAGGGTTGTTAATTTAAAGATTCATGAAAATTTCCATATTAATATTTTTATTTTAATTAAAAATTATTTTCATCATCCTCTATTGAAATAATAAAGTGTATTTATTTTTTTTATAATTCATCTCTTGCATAAACCTATTTATCATTTCCACTTCATTACTTTATTTCCGCATTTCTCCTCTCGTGTAAAACGTATTGTACCTTCTGTTCTGCCATTATTTAATCACTTTATTCGATGGGTTTTTCCACTCCATGAATAAATATCCTTAATATAACCACTTGGGTTGACATTTTTACAACTATGAAATGTAAATCATGGTCTATATTAGGTTTCATTGCAAATTTTCAAAATATTATATTTTATATTTATTACTATATTAAAATAAAGTCTATAATTGGACTCAATGTTAATGATAGTAGATATAGTAGTTTTATTGCATTAACAAAGGATTACAAATATAATATTATATTGGTTAATATCATTAATAAGTTTTTAATCCTATTCTAGTATTCATAAATTTAGTCCATTTCATATAGATTCATGTTCAAAAAATTACATAAAGGTGAAACATTTGTGAAAGTTGGTCTGGTGTAAAATGTTTTAATATCTCATATAATATAGTTAGAGGATTTTGTTCCATTTTTTTGATCAACTTTTTATCTATGTCACTTTATAATAATTCTAACTAATGTATCATTTTCATATATTTAGTATCACCCTGATATTGAAAAGTATCACTAATGTCATGGAATGTTCTAAAGTGTGCATTTAGATCTTTATATGGTATCATTAAGAATATAATCCTATTTAAAATCAATAAAATGATCATTCTATGTTTCTAAAACATATTTAAAACAACTAGTTTCATGACGATACATGAACATACCCTCATACATGAAGGTAGAATAGATATAAATATATAATAAATCTAAAACTATGATTTAGGGATCTTAACAAGGTCTTGGATTTTGATATTGAAACCCATATAATGGTGAATTCTAATAAACTTTGGTTCTAGGATTGCGAGTTCTGGAATTATATAATAATTCATGTTCTTTAATAATTATTGATTAAAATTTGAACTAATGTTACTAACATGGTATACTGGTTGCAACTATGTTTTGGTTTGTCTTGGTGTGAACCGTGATATAATGATGGAACCTTGCCTTTAAATTTTTCATGAAAATTCATTTAGTATGAGATAATATATGTCATGTAAAGCATATCCTACTCCAACCATTCATTATAGGTTTGATAGACTTGTGATGATAATATAACGTGTTAGAATATCCGATATATATTATTTAATTTTAAACAGTTAATTATAATGATTAACATTCATTTACAAATTTTTATAACTCTTGAATCATTTTTGAAATGTTTCAATTTGGAATGATGAATGTTCGGATTCAATTGAGTGTTTTGGTGGCACAATATAAAGAGGCTTATATTTTTTGATTAATGTTTCATTTATTTCTGACCTTGAATCAATGAATATTTTTATGATTATACTCTTTTGATATCTCTCTCCTTATTAGTAAATAATGGTTACACAATTAATTAGATGAAGATAGTTGGTCCCAAGAATATGGGAATTATTTAATCTTATTCATACCCTAATATAAAGGATTCATTTCCACCTCTCAGTGCTTTATTACAAGCTCATGTGGATGAGAATGGATAAATTTAAATCGATATAGAAATGGTACGCTGTTATTTTTTCTTTATTCCATACAAATAGATAGATCATTTAGATTTTCTATTTTTATTGATGATGTCTACAATTTTTTGATAAGTTTTATCCGCCAAAAACCCATTTCAAATCATTATCCTAAGATACCATATTTAATTTTATCATAATGTGTTTATTATTTGAGGAGTTTTGACATCTATTTTAATCTTTTTAACATTATAAGATCATATTTATTGGTGAGCCGTGATTTATAGGGGATACATGTTCTTAAAACATTAAAAATCATTTAATAAGAGATATTTAAATATTTATGTTGAAAAATGCATAATTACACCTTTGTTAAAATGGTTTTAAAACTATTATATTGTGTGATTTTTTAATATATGTTTAATATATTTAAAACCCCATTCACAGGGACCTATCACTCTCATTATCATAAAGCCTTAAACAAAATGTCATCGTAAAATATGTATTAATATAAATCCATCCACAAATTTTCAAATTGAAATATCTATGGGATATCCTATGATGAACAACTTCTTTTTCGTATTCATTCTTATCCTTCTCAATCATGTGTTGTTAATCTTGTATAAACTATATCTATAGAGGAAAAGGTAAACACATTAAATTTTTATATAGTCTATATTAATAACAATATTATATGGTATAAAATCGGTTTATATAGTTATTTAATTTCATTTAAATAACAATTTCATCATAGAAAACCATTTAGTGGTATCAGATCAACTCACATCTCAGTTATATTCAATGTTTTTAATAAATGGTGAAAATAGAATAATAGATTTTCTTATAAATAAAATATTTTTATAGAAAACTATCATTCATATTTATGTTTACCAAAAAAGGGATGTAAATGTGTAAAAACTATCATTTATTAATTCTATAAAACAATATAGTGGTGTGGTAAAAAACCATATTTAAAAATTTTAATGAAAATATAGAATCATAACTATAATAACTACAAGTTGTGGCTTTCCCAAAATGGGGACATTGTTAGTATAGAAATATTAGTTTCATAATAAAACCATGATAAACCTATGTAAAACCTATTTTTGGGTTTTTTTATGAGGCAATTATGGAGGATCCGGTTGAAATACATCAATATAAGGAAATAATTAAGGTTCTCCATTTGGGATATTTTTCTTTGTGGAAAAACCAAGTCCTTCATTCAATAAGAAAACCAAGGTTTATTTATTTTTTATGTTCTCTTTTTAAAATAAATCTTGTTAGGAAACAAGAATGGTCATTAATGAATATTTTTCTATACAATCCTTGTTTGAAGAGTATTTTTGTGTTTTATAAATTAATAAATTATTATAAATTAGAATATAATTAAAAATAAACAAGTATTTATATGTAATTATGAAATTTTTACAAATCATAATATGAAATATTAAAATTATATTATTTATTCAAAACATATATAAACTATTTAAAAATTAATTTTTTTGTTATTTTTTCAAATTTTTAAATGGACATAAATTTACAAAAAAAATTATGAAAAATGATAGTGTAAAATATGAAATGTTTGTGTGAATATAATTTTTTGGTTTAATATCATATATTTTGAATATAAAAGGGTTCATATAAGTTTCCATGTAAATAAATAAATATTGATTGTCGATATATGTGATGTAAATATAAATTTGTTATCTTTATATTATATAGGTTTTTCGTAAGATATATATTTATTATAATTAATTTATAATTATTAATTTTTTAAGTGTACATGAATGATTAGTAAAAAGATATTTTTTAATGACTATAATTGAAATTTAAATCTATTAAGAATTAATTAATATTTTATAAAAATATCAAAATTTTGGATTAATTTTAAAAAAAATATCTTTTGGTAAATTGTTTGGATTTTCCTAAATATGATAAATTGGTTTTTGAATAGTAAAATACCATTTTTACAAATATTGTAAATTTTATGATATCAAAAATATATAAATGTGAAATAAAATTTAATTAAAACTATTATCCTAGATAAAAAAGTATTATTAATAAATTTGAATTAATTAAAAACTTTTTGTTGTATTTAGTAACTGATGCTTGGAATTCTTGATATGAAGTTACATTTTAATATAATAAAAATCTATTTTGGTCTTCTTCTATTAATTATGCATCCACATGGTTCCATTTGTTTTATAAATTATTTGAAATTCACATAAATATCCTTTTTTATCCATTAGCCAATATATAGCTTGGGAATCAATACTATACACTATTTTGGTGTAAATTCATGTGTATAATAAACATGGATTTCTTCTTAAAACTTTTGTTGTCTCATTAGGAAAAATACCATGAAAATTTATTTTTATAGACTATAAAAAGTAACTATAGTTAAAAAATCACATTTTGAAACAGAATATTTAAATTAGGTTATAATTTTCATTTTTTGTGGTAATAAAAATAAGTTATCATGGAGAAAATTTGATTTTACCTGGTGAAAGTAAATTGTGTTAAACTTTTACATTTTGGTGAAAATAAATGATTTTTCCAAATATGAACACACTATTTCTGTTATTGGGAGCATTATTGACCAATAATTAATGTTATATATTATTTCTCACAATTGGATCCACTTTATTTTAATACTAACATGGATTTATTATTTTATAATTAGTATTTAAATTTGTTTCACTCATTCACATATTTAAGTATCCCCTCACCACCCAAAAAACGCTCACATATATAAAATATTGTATCAACATAGCTATATAAAAACCACTATAGAACACTCTTTATCATTTTCTTAGGCTTCTAGTACCACTTTAATTCTGATCGAATAAGGATCAATGAGTTTTTGAGATGACTAATGTATGAACTCTTAACCAATAATTTTTCAAAAATACTTCTTTCATTATTCTTGTAAATATAGGAATTATATTCTACCCATAAGAAAATAATTTCTATAGTATTTTTATAATAATTAATTTTATTATTTTTATGGAAAACCATTTTATACCTTCCTCAAAACCAGTCAAATAATGAAAATTTCACCAATGTTATGTGAGGATTATCAACTCTATGAATGTGGTAGTTTTTTTCATAACCAGCATAGATGAATTGTTTTTAAGATTGAATCTGATAATTATATATGATATTAATTAATAATTAATTTAATGAATTTGATTCTATAAGAGAAACATATGAATTAATGATCATTATAACGTAAACCATTGATATTGGTAAATTATAATGAAACAAGATTGTCATAGATTCCATTCCCAAGAAATATAACTGTAATATCCATAAAATTTACATAGTGAAAATAATTTTTTAACACAATAATTTAATTTGATTTTATAATATATTATTGATGAATTTCAAATAAACTATTAGAGTATAGCATTTTTATTATTCAAAATGAATGAAATAATAAAAATTTCTAACATCCAATGATAAAAATAAACATTTACTAACTAATATATGTGTTGTGAAAGATCATAATTTTATATGATAAATGGTAATATACTTGAATATGTTTATTAAATAATCGATTAATATTTTGTGTTTATTATAATGGAGTTTCATAATCATTTGTGAAATTTGTTAATAAAATGTATGGGAATTTCATCTCAATTTCATTAAATTGAGACATGTTTCATTTTATGAATATATATTTATTAATAACGATTACATACTACGTCTTTGAAATAATATATCCTGAATCTATTTGGATTCATCAAATTTTAATTCAATTATAATTTTATAATTTCATGTTATTTTGATCTAATAGTTATTAAATCAGTTATGGATTATTTTATAATCGCTTTTATTTTTGGAATAGAATCACTCTATTCCATGTCTGTATTTTTTTAGTTTCAAATATAAATCTATGACTATTTAATTCCTATTTCATTTGGAATTTTAATTCTATACTAATGTCTCGAAGGGAATAATTATAATTTTTCCCACACTGGTCATTATAACTATCTTTTCCAAAGTGTGAAATAAATATTCATTATTGTCCACTATATGAATACATTTTTTAACCATCATTATATTCTTCATTGTTATGATTTTATATAAATATTCTATGAGTTTTCAAATAAAATCATAATTTATTTATATTTGAATTTTTTTCTTTTAAAAATGTTAAAAAATGAAAGGATATATCTTTATACTTTTTTAATCAGTTTTATAATGTATTTATAACTGTGTTTTCTTCAATGTTGAAATAAATTAATTTTTTTAAATTCACGTGGGTAATATTGTAATTATGACATCCAATTTGTTTCTCAATACATCTTATAATTTTATTTTTTATTGAATATGAAAAATAATGAACATCGATATATATTATATTCAAATAGATATGTTTATTGATTACTAAGGAATATAGAATATTAATTCTACTATTTAGGTAGAAATTATTTACTGAAATCATTTGAATTATGTGGTGAGTGGTGGAAATAAATTTACATTTCCCCTAGATGCATTAGTTAGTATGATGATACAATATAACATGGGTATCTGGAACATGACTTACCAAATTATTTATGATATCTTAGCACGAGTTCTTGATGGTAAGATTATGATCATTGGAATTATTCATTCTATCAAAATAAAACCAATTTCTATTTTATTGTGATTATTTCTGTTTATATGTCATCTATGAATATATTCTTTTTTCTTGGTGTTAGTTACATGGATTATTTTATTTTTAATTATGTTTCCTATATTTTTCATTCATGGTTTATTTTAAATAGATTTTTTTGTATGACTACCTTTATTGAGCATCGAAGACTGCCCTTTATTTTTTCCATATCTCTATGATTAATAGAAGTGAAATATAAATGATTTAAATAATATTCCTGATGAAGTATTAGTGTTGTAAATGAAATTTTATGTTTTATTTCATGTTTTAAAATGTAATGCAAGATATATATATATATATATATATAGTCACCTATTCCAACTAAACATTTTTATTCTAAAGGATGTACATTTTTTATTCTATAGAAATTTAATTGTGTAACCAGTTGTTGTGGGTTAAAGGAGTTAGGGTTGTTATATTTTTTATTAGAAAAACTTTACTACAAACAGTGGGATGTGGGTCTACAATAACATGGATATATAGTATTATAATTATGATAAACCATTAAAACATTCAAAAATAAATTCCAAAACACATATAGTGGAATTATAATCTATCATTTAGTATAAATAATTTTATGAGCTAATCAAGTGGATTCTATTAACTATTTATGGATACTAGTGGAAGGAATGATAACCTTATCAACACCTATAACCTATATAGGTATTTTCCTCATTATAAAGTAAACAACATAAATGGTGGTGATGTTAGAGAAGATTATATTATTACTATATTTGGGTAGTTAAATCAGGATAACACCAACAAACTTACCCATAAAGAGAACCCTACCGATCCAAAACATGGTGAAAGAGTGATTGACTGCTTTATGAGACAACAAAATCGACTATTAATTATGAATCCAATACCATTGGTAATTTAATAGTTGATCATGTCAATATAAAAAATATTTCATTCATTGGGAAGTACTGAAAGAGAGAAAGGTATCATGGAGTGTTATCTTATAATTGAAGACAATAATAAAATTTGGTATTTAGTCATATTCTTAAGGAGGAGGAGGATAAAAAAAGTATTAAATGAAACCCTTTTAGGTTAATATTCTTAAAAAATACTTTACTTTCATGTAGTGAGATGATTTTAAAATAAAATTAATCAATCTATTATAAAAGGTAGAGGATATTTTTGTTGAATGTTATGGAATCCTTACAAGGATAGAAATTCAATGAGATGATTTTTATACAATCAAATAATAAATATTGATATCTTATTTTAATGTAAAAAGAGAATCATTAGAATTGAATTAGATTGTAAATAATTTTTAGTATACATTGATAGAGTATAATGTTCTATCAAGTTTGGGGATGAATTATTTGTTTCTAATGTTTTAAATAGAAATCATGAAATAAATAGAGTTTCTGAGTTCTCTTTAAATATATATCTATAAAAGGGGTTGAAGGGAATAGTTTAATTAGTACCATGTAATATATTTTGGAATAAACACCATGGTAAATGGTTAATGGGAATTAGAGTTTCATTCAGGTATAGAGAGATTTTAGGTTGAGTCCATGAATGAAATGTCTTGGAAAATGTTTCTAATGTCTAATTATTTAATTTCAAGGATATAATGATATATTCAGAATAATTATCCAACGGTTTAGGGAAATTTCATTATAATACACAAAGGGAGAAGGTCTGAGATTATATGATTATTATATGTGAGGTTTATATTCTGAATTATGTGATAAAAAGAACATTTATCATAACGTAAAATTTAGATTTTTTTGTTTTGTAGCTATATGCTATTTTATATCTTGTATTCTACTGATAAAACTAGATTCATCTCCGACCACTCAAATAAATGAGTCCTCAATAAAGAAAAATATTGGGAATATTTTTTAAACTTGAAAATATCAAGAAGTATTTATTATGATTAACATATAATCCACATATTTAAAGATGAATGTTATACCCATGATGGATGTTGATATAATCATTTTTATAGATTTCCTCTTTAAGAATAATGAAATAATTTATTACTGAGAGAAGGTGCTTCTTGGTTTTTATGGTAGAATATAGTCAATTATTATCAGTTGGGGTAATTCATTATCAGAGTTTTGTATAGGTCAATATATAGTTTTTAACCTTAATAAAATTATGGGATAACAGTAACGGATAATGAAAATGATGGATTGGAAATACATCCTGAAAATAGAGGGTATAAGGACTGGTCATGAATACATTGTTTTATTGCAAAGATAATTACATGGAAATCCATATGATGATGATGTTGAGTTTTTTACATAACTCAATGATGTTGAAAATTTATATACTACTAGTTTTGAACTATATTAATAGTACCTACATTCATTTGTATAGCCTATAATAGTGGTTGGAGTATCCATTGGGTGAAATGTTTTCATGATTGAAATGTAACTACTATTTGGTCAATCCATTTTCATAAGTGGTATATGCTAGAGGTTTTAAAACCATTGTTATAGGTAACATGAAAAGAAATTCGTACACAAATAGTTTGGTGAAATCATTAGTGAATAATTCAAATGACAAAAATACATGCATGTTTGATCCTATGACCTCAATGTTATTTACCAAACACATTACCACTATGCTAAAACCACTTTTATGATCATATATACACATATATATATTTGTGTGTGTGTATTTGTATAAAAATAATTATGAATTATTTTTTATAATTATTATTAAAATTAATTAATGTTGAAACCAATATAATTTTTTTGGGAAAACATTATTATATAAAAACTATACCAAAAATTTAACTAAATTGTTGTCATTGGTGTCCAAAAGAAAAACCTATACCAATTATTTAGTCAAACCATTTGTGTTGGTGGAAAAAACCACACATATACTAATGGTTTGACAAAACCCCAATTAAAGGTTTATTGGTATTGGTCTTATTTCTAGTTGTTAAATATTTTATCAACAACTCTATATAAAAAGGAACAATTTGAATTGGTGTAGTGTAAGAAAAAAACATCATTTTTTTTGTGATCAATGGTTAATTTCCCTAGTATTTCAAATTTTGGATCCCCCACCCTTTTTTAAAAAATAAGGAATGATCTATGAGGTTTTTCATCAATTAATAAGAAATAACTTCCATTAGTATTAATAATAGGTATCATTTAATTGTGAATTGATAACATATTTAATCAACTTTAGAGAGAATACTATTTTTCAAATACCAATCTTCACTCTAGTTATCATTTGTTAATTGTGAAGGTGGATGACATACCTATGATGAAATTTCATATGAGGTATTGAAAATATGATTTTAAAGTGATTCCATTTGGATTACCTACACCACCAACTTTTTTTTGTAGATATATGGAATAGAGTATTCAATTATTTTCTCGATAACATATTAGTGGTATCACTAGATGATATATTGTTATAATATAAAATCTAAGAGAAGCATGAGAATCAATTGTAAATTGTTCTTGAGACTCTCATAGAAAAATAATTATATATGAAATTTAGTAAGTGGGAATTTTGAATGTATGAATTTTTTTCTCGAGTAATATTACCTCATGGATGAAATAACTATTTATAATAAAATGATAAAGGATTAATGTTAACCATGATTTTTTGGTTTAATTTGGTCGTATTAGTGATTTGGTAAAAACAATTCTGGATTGGACAACCTCATAAATATGTTAACATGCATAGGGGTCAAATTAACATTGCAATATACCAACCCATGCTTATCATAACTAGATATTACATCACTTATGAAAAATATTAATGATATTACACATAAAATTCCTAAAAAATGGATTATTATATTATATTTGGAAACATTCTATAAAAAATATTATTTCCTCAAAAATGTTTTTTTATTTATTTTTCTAATAAAAAGTTATAATTAATTTATAGAACATCAAAAAAATTTATTTAATAAAACTAAAATAATTTTATAAATCATCATATCAAAATTAAGTATAGAATAATTTTTTTATTTTTCTTAAATGATTGATTTTTTAGTGAATCGTAAAAATTACCAATTTTTCAAATATAGAAATTTATTTTCATTAAATAAATTGATATAAAAGTCCCAATATATTTTGTAATTGGAATTAATGTTACATATGAAACATTTTATTCAAAATATTTCAATTAATTTAATTTTAATTAGTAATTTAAATGAGTTTGGTAATAGTATATATTTATGTATAAAAAAATTTCATGTAAACATTTTTTATATGCATAATGTGTATGACGTTTTTGTAAATAAAAAAACATAGTTATTTAAATACTTCAAACCTAGTATCCCATATCTAGTGATTACTTTACTATATTACTTCTAGATACAAGTGATTGAATCCTAAAGGGACAAAGAGTTTAGTATTCTGGGTAAACTATATACATACTTGAATCTCAATTTACATTTGAAAACATGAAATGGAACATTGTGAATGAAAAACATTTCTTCCTTAAACTCTTTCAGGGATTCCTTCTTCATATCCCTGGAAAAGGAAAAAAATAATGTTGATCACTCATACATAGTAATGGTTACATGATGTGGAAGTTATCATGAAAAAATAAAGCATAATCAATAAGGAATAATAAATATGGAAAGTTAAATATTAAAACATACATTCCATTTAATAAATAGCTCTAATATTATGATTAGATAAGTCATAATCAGTATTGAAACATTAATAACTGAACAGAATTGATATTTAATCAATAACGTGGGTAAAAAATGAATCCATGGTTAACATCTTCATAACAATCTTAATAATAATAAATGTATTCAAAATATAAAGGAAATGATTAATATTGGATTTCATGATCTCAGAGATCATGATATATTTACCACCAATACCTTTCACAAGATCGTTTAAAACTATGTGTAAAAACCCATTTAATGTTTGTTCACTAGTTTTCCTCATGACACTATCAATACATCAAGGGGATATATAATTCTTGGCCCTACCTTTTACTATATATCAAATGCATTCCTCATATATAAAATGATAAATCTAATTCAGGAACAATATGGATTATCAATAAATAAACATACTCAATCAATAATACAGAATATCAATATTTCCCTAGACATTCAAATAAACCCAAAGTGGAACAATACATGTAGAAGTGATATAGTATTTTTGGAATAATCATATCCATGTTAAATAATATGGATATTTAGGGTAAATGTAATTTCCAATGATAATAACAAAGTCAATATTTCAAATTAAAGATAATGAATAAAAAATAACCAATATAATGATTATCACTAATTTCCCATGTAAAATTGATTAGTAACTATCCATAGAAAGGATAAAGATAGTATTATTATAAAAAATTAACAAGTAGTGTATAATTATTATAAAATGTTATTATTGTTGATGAATATAAATACCATAAAATGATCATTGAAAATATTTTCAACGAAAATACCATGTTCACATTCAAAATCACTTTAAGAAATTAGAAATTTCAAAAATATTATAAAAATATTTTATTTTAAAATTTTCTTATAAAAAAACAAATGATTATTTATATAAATGAGTGTTAATGAGGGCATAAAGGTTCTATTCATGCTGAATATGTGAAAAAGAAATATTCATTTCACATTTTTGTACGGAAAGACTAATTTACCTTATTTGGGAAATAGCGGGAAGATTACATTTATTTTTTAAAAAAAATCTAATTATGATTATATATTACTTTAAAAAATAATATTAAAACATTTTTAGAATTATTTTTGAAAACATGGATTGGGAAGAAAAAGGATTTTCAACTGAAAGGAGAAATAAATTAATATTTTATTAAAAACAATCCCTAATAAATTTAATTATAGAGGAAAACATTACTATTACATGAAAACATAATGAATAGATATAGGAGAATAAAATTTAATGGTTTTATTAGATAATGATCAAATAATTTACTTCATTGGAAATCCAAGTATAAACAATCTCTGTAAAAATGAGGGTAAAACATTAATTTCCTACCACTTTGGTAACTTTGGAATCGTAAGCCCCGTAAAATTAACAACATAAAAGGAAAAGGTAGATTCCATGAATATAAATAAATTCATGATATAACATATAAATTTTATATTCTATACACCTTATAAAATAGTATAGGTTTATAACATAACATTTGTCCTAAGAAATATTGAGATGAGAAACCCTTGTAATGATCTTATAGTTGAAGTGAGATTTAATTAATGAATTGATTATATATATCAATTGTAAACACACATAAAGAAAGTGAAATTAAAAATAATATAATAAAATTTCACTAAACACATGATATTATATTAGAAAAGAAAATGTGGAAGTAATATAACCAAATGAAAGGAAATTAAGTTATTAAATTATTTACCACTAGATTATTTTAAAACAAAATACCCTTGGAATAAATAATTATAATTTTAAAAAATATACCATGAAGTTTGAGTTATTATTGATATATAATGAAAAATATTAATTATATACTTAATATAAAATAAATTAGGTTCATAACATCACAATATGGATCAATGAAAGCAAATTTAGATAAAATCTATTACCATACATGTTTTTTGTTGAACATTCATTAAATTCTTGTATAATTGTTTTATTAATATTATTTATTTATTATAGAACCAAATTAATGATTAGTATATAATATATTATGCTATTAAAATATATTACAACTCATTTATTAATAAATGTTTATTATTATTATTATTATTTTTGGTGTTAATTGTCTTGTTTTTTCATTCATTTTTTGTTAGAAAGCTCACATTTTTTTATATGATATTTTTTCTTAATTTTAAGATTTATATTAATGTTATAAATATCATATTCACTTTTTTATACATTTTTAAAACCATTGTTGAATAAGGCATATAGAAAGTGTATCACATCACTTTGTAATGATGGTAGGTCATATGTACTCCCCAAAAACGATATCATTACCTTATGGGTTAATGGGTGGGGAAGTTGATGATATATTAATTTTAAATAATTAATATAATGTCATATTTACTATATATATTCATTAATTCCATTATTATTATTTCCCATGTGAGTCAGAAATGGAAAACAAATTATATCGCTTTGCTTGGTGATAGTCTTCCGTACACATGGGTGAGGGATTTGTTTCCCATTTGATAGAGAATAATATAGATTGATATTTATCCATAAACATAGAAAAAATTATTATAAAAGATATATTGGTGTTATTATATCACAATTTATATTAAAAATTATAATTGGGAAGAAGAATAAAGAAAAAGAAAGAGTTCAGTGAAGACAATTACATTCTCTTAGAAGAAACTCATTAGGATATCTTATTAAGGACCATAGGGTTTCACTTTTGGGAGTAAAATAACCTATAGAATATGGCTGAGAATCTTGGGGAGATATATTGGTAGGGTTTATTTAAGTTTAATGCCTTGATTTTTTTTAATAAGAGAGGGTAAGAAGTTCCCTTTTATAATTGAGGAGGATGACTCACACAGAATTATTGGAAAGAATAAATCATATCCATGTTTTTGACATTACAAAATAAATTAAAATACCTCATTATAAAACCATAGATTTTATGAATCAGAAATATATAAAATAACATAATTTAGAAATGTTTTTATTTAATTTTAGTGTTTATATTCTATGCATAACCCCCAGTAAACCCATCTTAACTTTAACTACGGTAATTAATTTTTAATGTTTTCACTATACATTATGATAATAAATCAGTTGAAATTATTATATAATATTAATTATTATTACTACAAATATTGAATCCATTTTAAAAAATTTCATCCACTAAAGTGGGAAATTTTAATTTAAATATATACCCACAAAACTTGTCAAAAAACTTATTTTTAGGAAATGCATTTCTCAAGGATAAGATGATCTTATTTTAACTATATAACTAGAAATAATCAGAATATGGATTTAAATTATAGATTTATTTATATAATATACTAATTTAATTTAAATAATTAATTATTAAATATAATTTTAATTAATTGAAATTGAGGAACATTTTTCATTTTAAAAGAGTTTTTATTAAATTTCTTTTTAATGATAAATAAAAACTTATATAATAATCAGTTATAAAATTGATTCAAATGTAATTAATTGTTTTATATATATTTTAATAATACTTTTTTTAATTTTAAATCAAATTAAAATCATTATTGGACATTAAAGTTATGTAAATTAATGAAAAAACATATTAGCATTTGAAAACTTATTATTTTTTAATATTCACTAAAAATTATCTTTTTTATAGAAATACAAAATTTTCACCATAGGATGATTTTTATATCATGATTTCAAACATAATATTATATTAATAAAATAATATTTTTAAATGTGGTAAAAAGTCATTTTATTCCCAAATAAAAAATTTAAAATATAACAGTTTTTGAAGAATGTGTCTTTTGAAGCATAAAATGAATTTTCTAAATATTTTGAGTGATTAATTACTATGAATTAACCAATAAAACAACATTTTTTAGTAATTATATATATATATTTCATAATATGTTTAATCTTATTCATGCACACCAATTCAATTTCTAGTTTACAATAGTCATATTTAAATAGTATCTAATGGTTCGTTTAGTCTCGATGTTGCGTGTCATATATGCTATCAAATACAGTGTTAATATTTCAAAATTTCTAGGTGTTACAACATACCCACATTAAATAAATGATTTGCTTTAAATTTTAAATTTTTCTTGGAAATATGGGGTCTGATATTGAAAAACAACTTTGTTCAAAACCCACATCATAAAACGGGTTAAAAAAACTTTATCTTCAAAATAGAGAAAGGGAAGTTTAAAGGTCATCCAGAATAATACATAACTAGGTTTCTATATAAGAGAAAATTGGTGGGATGAGGAAACAGGGATATGGAATAAAATCATAAATAATTATTGAGAGTGATAAAGATCCTTGATCATCAGAAACTGAATGATCAAGATGAAATTAACTACCATAAACCCCTAAATATTTAATGTGTTAAATGACCTTTAATTCAACTTATATAAATTTAATAGGATGAAAAAATTTCAATATTATTTCCGAATGATTTGGAATTATTTTGCTATACAATAATATAAGGAATTACTATTTATATTTCAATTTCATCTGAACAATATAATCCTTTGGTTTTCTTCGATCAATTTCCAATTTATCTATTAATCTAAGAAATGAAAATCCAAAATGAATTGTTTTGACTACAACACTAAAATTTGATGTTAATTAATCATAAGATCCATAAACGAGTTAAATTTAATTGAGATTATTTCAAAATATTTACCAAAAATAAAATTATTATCATAAGTTAATATAATAAATTAATATCTAAACCTCACCATTAACACACAAAGTTAATATTAATATGTATACATCAAATTGTTTCAAAAAAATTCATGTTAACTAGTGCATCATATAGGATGGTGTTATTAACGTCACCCTTATTTCCCTTCAGTTATGGGTTCAAGGCCCGCAACCTCACTAGATACGATGAGTTGTCTCCCGAAATGTGGGTTATTCATTTTCTAAAACAATATTAACTAAATTATAATAATGTTCCAAAACTGTGATGATGCATAATTACTAAAACATCAATGATAATATAAACCATAAAGATTACCAATAACATTAATATTATGTCCACAAATTGTAAAGTCATTCTTCCTTTAATAAATTTTTAATATACTAAACCAATGGGTTGTATTTGTATAAGTGTCTCTGAAAATATTATTAGTCTTAATAAAATCTCATCACATAAATCTTAATAAAATGGGTTTAGGATATTGAATATATGATCAACCTTAAAATCATAAACCCATGATGGTATCCATGTTTTTAGAGTCAATATTTGATAAATACATATGTGCTTCCATAAATTAATTCAATCCTTAGATGTTTCATGATTATTTTTACCAAAATACCATTGATAAAAATATTTCTAAAAATTTATTCTTGAATCCCAACACATAAACACATTAACACTTTTACTTCAACATAGGTCCTTCCTAGTTCAAGGAGCTAACTTTTAAAAGTAGTAATTGACTCAGATAATTCTTCATTTTCCAATATTCAAGATCGAAAATTGTAAATGGATTCCTATGATGAAATTTATTTCTCTCCAGTAAACTCCTCACTTTTTCTCAATAATTAATCATTTTATTCTTTTCTTTTGAACACTTAATTTTTTTTTGTTTTTTGAGAAATTATGATAGGTGTATCTTCTAAATTTATAACATGAAGGAATTGGAGCTCTTTTCCCTCATGGTATCCACCACTCAATCTCTAAGAAGACTCCATATTTAACTTTTTTTTGAGTATAAGAGTCAGTTAAGGCATCTATCATTATTCATATATCATGATTACTAATTACAAATGATCACAATGTCTTTCAATACAGTCATCATCCAATTTGGTTGCTCAGAATCACTATATTCCCTATCATATTTAATGTTAACATGATTCCTTTGGGTTCTAGCCATTGACTCAAACAAAAAAAAACATATTATGAGAAATAATAATTATAGCTGGAAAACTATATAATCACTTATATAATGTCTAAATCCTGGAACCTTCTTTTCAATCTAATACACCTTAGGTTTAATATAGGCTATTTATTTTAATCATCTATTACAATCCTTCATTATGGTTTATAAATAAAATTAGAATTATCCAAAGTAGATCCCCCCAAAGTGTCAAACCTAGTTCACAGTAATGCCCATTGTCCTGAACTTGGTTATGATCTAGTAAAATACCAATGAGCCCTTTTCAGAGTTATTAATTTTGGGAAAAAATATCCTAGAACCATTTCCAATTTTAGTATCCATAAAGGTATGTATTTCTAGGAAAATAAAATAATCTATTCCTTACCAAAACATTAGGATGTTCTTTTCTAGATATACTCAAGGTCTATCATAGGGTTATCTTCCATAATCTATGTTTTTTAAAATCTATTTCCTATGAATTCTAATAAACTTTCTATAATATGAAATATAAATAAACATAGCCCAGTTGTCACAACCCGACCCCTGGGGCCCGTGTCTTGACTACCCCAAGCTCGCCTTCCTCAGTTCAGGGGCTGGCGACTAGCACCAAAGGTGTAAATCCCTAAACTGGGAAGGCATTGCCTTTATAACTGAGAACACACACAACATAGAACACAGTTGGATACAAAACACTAAGTAAAACTGTATAACAAGAGATTGTAGAAAAGTAAAGGGGCCGGAAATACAAGCCCAAATGAAATTACAAGTACAACATAAAAAAACAAAATATCTCAAAGGTGAAAAGTAGCTCTTGGATCATCCACAACAGATCCTACCTAAAGGGTAGGTACATATAGCCCCCACAGCACTCCACATCCATCTGTATCCTCCGTTTACTGTCACACTGTGTGGTCCACCTCTAGGTACTTTCTAGACCCCGTACACTCAGCCTTGGTCAGTGTTGACCGTCGCCTGCATCCAACAAAATGAGGTGCGGGCATATCCCGTGCAGAGGTGAGTGTAACGATACTCAGTATGGACCCCAAGACCCTCAAGGTCTCTCCAAATCCACCAAGGATAATCCACAGAGTTTTTAAATCAATAGATAACCCCACTTAGGTATATGCCAATACATATACCTAAGTTATCAGGTAATCCATCTCAATCATGAGGATATCACAAAGTTACTCACTCAGCTCACACAGGTATAAAACTTATGTAGAGAGATAGAAATGATTAGATGTAGCCATTGAATCATCTATTCTGTTGAACCCACACAGGATCTAGGAATAGAAATTAGAACTGTCTAACCCAGACAGGATCCAAGAACAGTAAACAGAGCTATCAAACCCACACAGAATCTAGGAATAGTCGGCAGTGCTGTCGAACCCACACAGGATCCATTAATAGTAGTCAGAGCTGTTGAACCCACATAGGATCCATGAATAGTCCTCAGTGCTGTCGAACCCACACAAGATTCAGGAACATTTGTCAGATCTCTCGAACCAACATAGGATCCAAGAATATTCCTTTGTGCAATCGAACCCACACATGATCCAAGAACAGTCGTCAATGCTTTCATAACCACACAGGATCCAGGAACATTGGTTGGTGCACAGCCAGCCACAGGGTTCCGTAAAAAGCATGCTTGATTCCAGGAGGGTCTTCTCCTCAACCAAAGTTTCGATACATCAACTTCCAAGAATTCCCATGATGATGTATCCAAAATATCCATCTTTCCATAAGAAACTCAACACGACAGAGGGTGCGTCAATCAGACACGCGGACTGAGAGTTATTGGCATTTTCATTCTGAGGGCCCGGTTGGATTTAAGTTCGATCCAACCTGGCTATACCCCAACTATGTCCAAACCTCTAGTGGGGTGTACTAAAAGAAACATATCCTCCCAAAGTTTATGTCGCCGCATATGGTTCATCAATCAGACACTCGTAGCTCAAGTTACGGGTAAAAGAGTTGAAACTGGTAAAACAGGTCCGGGTCTGGTATGGCCAAATCCGACTGACCCAACCCGACCTGGTCCGGATTGGGGTCCGACCCGGTATGCGGGTCTGAACCAATCTGAGGGTCATCCCCGGTCCACGGGGGTGGCTTGGTCCATACTGTTGGCCCAACCCACGCTGGGTCCGGCCCATGCTAGGTCCAGCCCGACCGCCTGTTGGGTCCGTCGTAGCTGCGTCTAGGGGGAAGCCATGCCCCCTGCCAACCCGAACGACTTTTCTGTTCTTGTGGGAGTAAAACCGGAACCAAGTGGCACCAGTCCGCATCATAAGGGTCCCATGCGGTGGGGTCCCACTATTCCCGGCTGGCAGAGTGGCCAGCCACCTCTGTGCGGCATGGTTGCGTCGCGCCTCCTCTGGCGACCCGGTGGCTCGGGCCGCCGGTCTTCCTCACGGTCAGCCTTGCACCGGTCGTCGCTGCCCCACGGTAGCCAGGGGTCACGGCCCCCATTCGTTCCCTCGTGCGGCACAGTTGTGTCGTGCTTTCCTCGGAAACCTGGCATCTCGAGCCATCGGTCTCCTTTGCGGTCGGGCTTGCACCGGCCGCCACTACACCACCGTGGCCCCCCAGCTACTGGCTACTCCTTCAGTGGCGCGGTTATTTTTCCACCTCCATGTCATGACACTCATCAGTTCCATCTGCCGACAATCTTTCCACGAGTCAACGGACAATTTCTGGTGGCCCGATTCTCGTTCCAGAAGAAGTCACGCTCTCCTCGGGAGGTCTCCTTCCATCTACAATCATCGTAGACAAGATTCGCTCATTTTGGTATCATGCCGCGTTTAGTGTCAAATTCCACAAATAAGGCGGAGGTTTCAGGCAGTGTTTGTTTGGCCCACACCCTCCGTGTTAGGGTGATAGTATGTGGATTCATTTCATAATCTTTAATGAAAAACGAAGAATGTGCAACAACAATCCATGAATCCCATACCTTTGTACGTTATTCGTTGTCGACGTCGTGGGAAGGCGGACATCGATTCATTGTCGTCGGGAAAGTAGAGGAAGAAGTCAATGATGATGTCGTCAGTGTCCTTCAAGGATGATGCGTCCTGCCTTGTTTTGGTTGAAGATAAAAGAATAATATGTTCATCGTTGGTGGATGAAGTGTTCTCCGTTCTTCGATGGTCATTCTTCGTTGGAAGGAGCATTCTTCGTTGGAGGGAATAAGTTTCTCCAAGTGCTCTTCTAACCCCTATCCCAACAAAAGAATGGCCAATATAAATTAAATTATGTTTTAATAATTTAATTTGAATTGCACCATTAATTCAAGAGGTGTTGGGATAATAAATTAAAAAGACGGGTGACACCATTAAGTGGGGTTCTCAATAGGTCTCTCCCCACTTAATGGGGAGTTCTAGAGGTTTTAACATCAGGTGGTCCCCACCATATTAATCCTCACATGGGAGGTTGAGTTCAGGTGGGCCCCACCACCATAACCTCTCATGGGAGGTTAAGTTGTTGTTTTCCCACATTCAATATCCATGAGGAGGTTTCTAACCAACAAATAAAAATTAAGCCACAAAATTAATTTTTATTTAATTCATTATTTAAAAACCCAAAAACTATCTTTTAATATCAACCTATTCCCATCAAGGTGATGGCATTTTTATGCAAATATCAGTGTTTCGAGTTCAACGGTGCCCTCAGATTTAAATTCTAAGCACCGGTTCAAAAGTTACAAAAACTTGCTCATATGTTTACTGAACGTACCCGAAAAAAACTTTAGAAATTGATTTTGGGCACACTGGGCCTTAGAATCATGCGCCATCAGTTTTCACACACTCTTAAAATTCCCATGTATTTATGAAAAAAAATCCACGAATGTTCTTGGTCTTTACATTATCCCCACCTTAGGGATTTACGTCCCCGTAAGCTACAACTCGAACTAAGGGAACAAATGGGGGTACTGAGCACGCATATGTGCCTCCCACTCCCTTGTTCTCTCCTAGAGGTTCCCAGGCTGCCAACAAACACGCACCAGAGGTATCGACTGTCCACAAATTACCTGCTCCTGTCAATCATCAATCTCCACTGGAATCTCTGTAAAAGTCACCCCATCGTCGACGTCCAGCTCCCCATGGTCGATGATGTGAGAGGGGTCGTGCACATATCTTCTCAGCTGGGATACATGGAAGATATCATGCACCTGATGTAACTGAGGAGGAAGAGCTAAGCAGTAGAACCGACTCCTCTGATACTAATTTGTCACGACCCCTACCCCGGGGCCCATGCCGTGACTACCCCAAGACCGCCTTCCTTAGGACAAGGGCTTCTGACTAGCACCAAAGGTGTAAATCTCTAAACTGGGAAGGCTTTGCCTTTATAACTGAGAACACTCAAAACAGATCACACAGCTGGATACAAAACACTATGTAAAACAGTATAACAAGAGAGTGTTGAAAAGTAAAGGTTCCCCAAATACAAGCCCAATTGAAAGTACATGTACAACAAAAAAGGAAAAACCAACTGAAAGGTGAAAAGCTGGTCCTGGATCATCCACCACGGATCCTACCTAATGGGTAGGTACAGATATCCCCCACAGCACTCCACGCCTGTCCATCTCCTCCATGTATGGTCACACCGTGTGGCACACCTCCGGGTACTATCCAGTCCTCGTACACTAAGCCTTCGTCAGCACTGTTGTAGATACCTAAACTTGACATACATGGAAATTACATTACATTTAAATTACTTTTGTGGAATAATTAATAAATAACAAAAACTGACATCCATGGACTGTAATAGTTTAGTGTTTTTAGAAACATGGCACATAAACTTCTAATCATGTTGAAAGATCCTCAACATCTCCTGTAAATATCTTCCCATTTTTTTCTTACTTAAAACCTTTCTTTATATCCTGTGGAAAAGAAAACATAAAAAGGGTGAGCTCAAATGCTCAGTAAGGGAAAACATTGAGAACATATAAACAATCCATAAACATTTGAACGTAGAAACATTAACATAATACATCAAAATATTGAGCAATGACATGAATCTTGACAGTACATAAGGCATAGATCATAACAGAACATAAATAATGATTAAATAGAATGGGAAAAAACATGTAATTGTGCCAAACCATCAACCACTTGATATTATTTCCATATTAGTCAATGCATTTCTTCCAAGACCATCATAGTGGACAAAGTCCATTACTGAATTGGGTTTACTTGCTGTTCCAGCCCTATATTACTGAACCGTATTTTACTTTCCATTTCATCCATGTCTATATCATGAGATATAAATCTTTACCCAATGCATTGGAGGGAAATATATTTCCCACCAATCTCATAATGAAATCATTCTTTTGTGAGCCACAAAATAATCATAAATCATTCATCATAACCCAAAGAATAATAGGGGTTTCATAAACATCGTCCCATCATGAAATAATCAATATAAAATAAATAGATATAATTTCATAATAAACAAAATAAAAACAAGTAAATAATATGGACATTATACTTTAAACATAACCATATTAAATAATGTCATCTTAGATGGAAAATAGTTTTGATAAGACACTTGAAATTAATTCTTGAGGAAAATATCCTTTCCTCTTCAAAATAATTTTATTTTCTCAAAATGCCATGAAATTTTAAAAGAAAAGTATTTTGTTGAAAATAATCATAAAATCTTGTACATGAAGCTTCATGAAAATAAGGAGTTATGAAACCCTAAAAATCCATTCAGGCCATATAATTTTAAAAAAATATTCTTCTCGTACTTTTGTCGGAAAAGTCAAAAAGTACCTCGTATTTTAATAAAAAGAAAGATTCTTTCCATATGATGTGGTAAAATTCGAAAAAAGGTAAAAATGACTTTAAACATACATGGAAGAAAAGTAAACATTTTATGAAAACATTTTGAGAACATATGGACATGGATGATAAACATAACCACATTAAATACTTAAGAATAAACAATCTTGGATAAGAATGAGATTGGAATAATTATCCCTTACCTTATGTCCAATTTCTTTTGTATGTGTCCGAGACTCCTGTATAGTGTGTTTAAAAATATTATTATCTTGTAACAGAATTATAATAATATTTATGATATCTTTTATGATTCACTTATGACTTTATATTAACCGTTCATTTGTCAATTCCATGTTACAGAAGTGTTTTGGGTAAAATTGTTTCATTTATCGTATGTGTTTGGACTTGTTGTTAATGATATTATTATTAATTATATCATGATTTACTTACTTCCAGAATGTAAATAATGATTTATATATCTTATATATTCAGTACATATATATATAATAGATATATAAATGAAATGAAATACACCGTTCATGGAGACGGTAGGTCGTACGTACGCATGAACGCTGTTTTCCTTTCCTTATTGACTTGAATGGAAGTAAGTAGATGAAATATATATATATACATAAATACAGTAGCTTTATTATGTAATATATTTCATTATTATTCATTATATATACTTTATAATAATTCTTGAATGGCTAACACGGAGAATGAATCTCATCGCGTCGTGGAGATGGTAATCTGTGCGTACGCACGAGCGATGATATTGTTCCCATAATTATTGAATGGAATTAGAGTGGATGATATAATATCTCAGAATAATTATCATGTTATAATAATCATATATAGTCATTATTTACACCATTATACCCATCCAAGTAAGTTAGTGGTAGAAAAACATATTACACCATGGCGTGGAGACGGTATTCCATACGTACACATGTGCGGTGATTTCATTTTTTGTAGGATCGATAAAAGGTAAAATAGGGTTGTTTCATATTTATAATAAAATATCAGTATATAATTAATACTTATGTTACTACTTTATAATAAAACAACTAAATAATAGGAAGTAGAAGAAGAAAGAAACTTGAAAAAATCAGTAGAAGAGATTACCTCTTCTTCGACGTGCCTCTTTGAAACATACTTTTAGAGAACTAGAGTATGTCTTTTGAGAAAACCAAAACATCTATGATATAACTAGAGAGGTTTAGAAGAGAAATTGGCAGTGTTTGGTCGAGCTGGAAGGCTCAATATTGTGTAAAGAGGAGAGGGAGGAGGTTCCCTTTTATAAGGGATGAGAGCGGCACCTTAGGAAAAACATAAAATATTATTTTATAATAAATTCATATTCGGTTTATAATGGATCCAAAGTGACTTATTTAGAGGATAGGGTGGGTATGGGTCGAAGGCCTCTCAACCAATAGGTTTTAGACAGGTTTAGGTTACCATTTTAACCTCATCGTTTATATTTAACTCTAAGTTAAATAATTTAACTTTTACCGTGTCTTCTTGTATTCTCACACTATATGGTTAATAAACATACTATAAACATCCAATCGAACCCCAATTGTTTCATTAATGTCATATATATTATTATATAAGTCTTATGGACAAACATTATATTTTTAGGAATAGAATATCAATTAATAATTTAATATTCGTTTTAAAAACTGTTTAATGTCAATTTTGACACTATTTGGTATTTAGTTTTTGCTAAATTTTTAACAGCATTATTACTTCAAAAAAAATTCATCTAACAAACCCTAATATGTTATATTAACCTATAAAATTAGTGTAATTCATAAAAAGTCTCAAATTAATTTTATTTGGGTATTTATAATAATAATTATTTTAATATTTCATTAATAAGGTAATTACTGCATCCTCATAGTGTCACAAATAAATTATATTATTTAATGTCTAAAATTTATAAATAAAATACCATTATTTATGAAATATTTTTATCTTTATAATTAATATTTATAGTTGAATTTATCTTATTTATAACCCTATATTAAAAATGTTTTACTTATTACACTTTGATTTTAATTCTTTTAACTCTTCTTTTAATTAAATAATAATAAATGTCCTAATCTAATCTAAGTGGACCTAAATGATCATATTTTATTCCAAAGATTGTTTCGGTTCTATTTACACTTATTCAATAGAATTAGGACATGTGTTATGGTTATAAAAATATCACTTTTACCCTTAATTACCCTATTTACTTTTAACCGTGGTAAATAAAAGTAAAAAGTTAGTATTCACCAAAAATTATTTTTATCTTATTGAACCACATTTTACTCCTTTATATTAATCTTTTCTCTCAGATTTTTTAAATTCAATTCACATAAGTGGTAAAATTATGTTTTATGTAAATTTGCAAATTCTCCTAGGAGGTGGGTAAAAGACAGAGAAAAGTTCTACAAAAATTTTATATATCTAAAATTATTATTAATTGTCTACAATGAATTGCATTTAAATTATATAGGTATTAAGTGTCTATTTTGACCTAAAATAAATTTAAATAAAATAAATAATTATTTAAATAAAAATTCGATTATAAACTATAACTCAGTGTTTTTCACTATTCATCAAAATTTGAAAGTTTTCAAAAAAATACCAAAAATTCACCCTAGGATAATTTAGATATTCCAAATCCAAAAATGTAGTCCATTTTGAAAGATAAAATTTATAAAATTTCAAAAAGTGGTATTACTATTCATAATGGCTAGTTTATATAATATTGTAATAACATATCGTTGTTTAGTGAAACTCGGTATTTCGTACAATGCAAGCTTTCGAGGAAGGTTGCTCTTGCTTATAAAGCCATACAAGAATAGTGTTGCATATACTACAAGCTAATAAGGTGTTGTGTATAGCGCATGATAATCTTGGTGTAGCGTACAACACAAGAAATCAAATAAATTAAAAAATATATTTCTCATAAAATCTCGAGGTGTTACGTTCTACCCCCCTTAAAATGAATTTCGCCCTCGAAATTCATCGGGGTTATAAATGGTTTTATACGTGAAAGTTTCTATCATAGAACCCCACATCATAAAATGGAATACTAAAACATCATTTTAAAAAACGTTAGAACCAAAATGGATACCCAAAGTAACTCATCATTGGGTTTCCATTTAAGAGAATATAGGAGAAAATATGAATATGGAAGAGAAATCTAACCATCAAGTTCTAATAGAGAGTGATAGAGAACATGACTATGAAAAATCCAATAATCACAAATCCATAAATTTGTGATGATCTAAGTTACCATCTAATTAATCAGATATGAGGGTACTAGGAAAACATTTTTGGTTTTCTATATCTTTTCCCTAAACTTGAAAATTTTGAATTAGAAGAAATACTTACTTGATTTTTCTACAATCTCGCCATTGGTCGTTCCATGAACAATTAACACTTCATATCCTAAATAAATGAAGTTGAATTTTTCATTCGTGAAGTGTTAGCAGATCATGTGATAGAATGATGGGTCATTCCATCTGTTTCAAAAAAAGGTTAGAAAAAGTTATCAAATATACATAAGTCCATCTTTGGTGAGGTTAATCGTATATAATTCCAAAAATGGACTTATACTTCATCTATCATATCGCTTAATAAAATAAAACTAGTTTCTACTAATCAGGGACTTCTTTTAGGTTATAGGTAGGCGATAAAGGCATGTCGCACTTCGGTTGTGGGTTTGATTCCCGTAACCTTGTCCGACGCGACAGGTTGTCGCCCGTCCTGCAGGTTGTCCCTTTTTCAAAAACTACATTATTATAACATTCCTCTAATAATATCGAAAAATTTTCTGGTCTTAAACTATACACTCTTATGTCTAACATAATTCATTCCAATATATAGTCTTATCCAAAATACTTCGGTCCAAGCTCATAGTATAAAGAAAATGACTACTTGAAAGGTCACATAACAAGCAAGTGAATACCATCATTTATCCCCCATATATAATAAGATATATCTTGTTGGTCCCATTCCAAACATGATAATACCTTAATCGTGTATTCTTTTGAAACATGAATTACTATAGAACTTTAGTGAAAACATGAATTCTGTCAAAATTTAACTCTTTTCAAATACAAAAGTCCCAAAATTTCTATATACTCAGACCATGATATCACTTTTTCCTTATATCTTTCATGAGCTCATGAATACTATAAAAAATTTCATTTTCCCCTTGTCCCTTCATTATGTGCATATCATATACTTTCCAAAAATATTTCAATCACTTTTCATGGTTATCGATACAATATCATTATTGAAAACCATAATTAACCAACACATAGATATTTCAATATCCCATAATACTATAAATGAGATTCCATGATACTATTTCGAAATCCCATTACATAAACACTTAATCATTCCACAACATCATTGTCATACTCAACATCACAAATAATGATCGCATGTGACTTCCCTATGTCCTTTTCTTTAAGAGGTTGCTCACGTCGATCATCATTAACCCTTGGATTTGGGCATTGATTAGAATAATGCCCCATTTCCTTGCACTTGAAGCATTGAAGTGTTGGTGGTGCGTTCTCTGCAGTCTTTTCTCTATTCAGATCATTAGCTACCCTTTTTCCATTACTTCGACACTCATCTCCTCGATGACCTTCTTTTCCACACTTAAAACATTTTCTAGTCCCTTTAAAACAATCTCAACCATGCTTATTTCCACACTTTGAGCATAAAGAAACATTTGCCTTATTTTCACCATTGTTTTGAGATTTTTCCTTGAGCCCCATCATTCGTTTCTTATCAAAACCATAATAGGGATATGTAACACCAACTTCCAGTTCTACCTTGATAGCACAACGCACAATTTCTTCATAGCAGCTAAAGTCTCTTATAGCTAATTCCCTTTGAATACTTAGTTTTAAGCCAATAAAGAATCGATTAACTTTACTTTCTGGATGGATGATAAATCCATATGCATACCTTGCACATCTTGTAAAATTCACCTCGTATATACCAACAGATTCATCATCCTTTTTCTTAAGTTTAAGGAACTCCCTTTTCTTCTTTGTTCTAAGAATATGAGGGAAGTACTTATTGAAGAATATGATCTTGAACTCGTCCCATTCCATGGATTCAATTTCACCTTGGGTCCTTGTATTCTTAATTAGATTCCACCACTAGTCTGCTTCGCCTTCTAAACGGTAAACAGCCAGAATGACATTTTCATGTTCCGAACATCTAAGTATGGAAAATATCATTTCAATGGTACTGATCCATTTTTCGGCAACAAGTGGATCAGAAGACCCACTGAAAGAAGGTGGATGTTGCCTCACGAAGTACTCAATAGAATATTGTTCCCTTCTCTGCTCATTCGGATGTCCAGAATGATTCATAGCTTGTGTAAGTATAGTAATAAGATTTTTCACTCCATCTCCCATAATAATGGTTTGTTCGGAAATAAAATAATTGAATTTCCCATTACATTTATCAACATGGTTCATTCAGGTTCCAGCCATCATCTAAAACCCAAAAAGAATAGTGTAAGAGGCAAAAATCATGCTAGGAAAACAACATAATAGAGGAGGAGTACCTTCAATATATAACATCTTAGTTTTAATTCTAAGATCATTACCATAATTCTAGGACTATAAAATATACTTATACTTAACCTTAGGGACATACATAGACATACCTTAGAAATATCTCTAGGGATCTCACTAAAGTTTTTGCATCCTAGTTTCCAAATGTTGACTAAACCTTTTCTCTCATACCAATTGTAGAGACCCAAACATGACATACAAAAAAAAGAATATCAATTAATAAACTACCGATCGAACCCTAATTGGATCATTAATGTCATATATATTATTATATAAGTTTTTTGGAAGAACCTTAGATTTTTTGGAATAGAATATCAATTAATGATTTAATATTTGTTTTAAAAAAACTTTTATGTCAATTTTGACACTATTTGGTATTTTTTTATTGCTAAACTCGTAACAGAATTATTAATTTGAAACAAATTCATCTAACCAACCCTAATATGTTATATTAACCTATAAAAATAGTTTAAATCAAAAAAACTCTCAAATTACATTTATTTGGGTATTTATAATATCAACTATGTTAATATTTCATTAATATGGTAATTACTACATCATCATTATGTCATAAATAAATTAAATTATTTAACGTCTAAAAACTCTAAATAAAATACCATTATGTAGGAAATTTATGTAGATTTATAATGAATACTTATAGTCGAATTTATCTTATGTATGACCCTCTATTAATAATGTTTTACTTATTACACTTTTATTTTAATTCTTTTAACTCTTCAGTGAATTAAATAATAATAAATGTCCTAATATAATCCAAGTGGACCTAAATGGTCACATTTTATTCCTAAGGTTGTTTTTGGTGTAATTACACTTATACAATAGAATTATTACATGTGTTAGGGTAATAATAATATCACTTTTACCCTTCATTACCCTATTTACCATTAACCATGGTAAATAAAAGTACAAAGTCACTGTTCACCAAAAATTATTTTCATATTACTGAACAACATTTTACTCTTTGATATTAACCATGTCTCTCTAATTTCTGAAATTCAACTCAAAGAAGCGGTAAAATTAAGTTTTATGTAAATTTGAAAATTCTCCTGAGAGGTGGGTAAAAGACTGTGAAAAGTTCTATAAACTTTTTATTTATATAAAATTATTATAAATTGACTCCAATGAATTACATTAAACTTATATAGGTATTATGTGTCTATTTTGACCTAAAATAAATTTAAATAAAATAAATAATTACTTAAATAAAAATTTCGTTTTAAACTATAACTCAGTTTTTTTCACTATTAATCAAAAATTGAAAGTATTCAGAAATATACCAAAAAATCACCCTAGGATAATTTCGATATTCCGAATCCGAAAATGAATTCTATTTTGAAAGATAAAATTTATAAAATTTAAAAAATTGGGTATTACTATACATAACAGCTAGTTAATATAATATTTTAATAACAAATTATTGTTTTTTAAAACACGGTATTGCATACAACAGAAGCTATCGAGGAAGGTTTCTATTGCATGTAATGTAAGACAATAATAGTGTTTCATATACTACAAGATAATACGGTGTTGCGTATAGGAGAATATAATCTTAGTGTAAAGTACAACACAAGACATCAAAGAAATTAAAAAGAATATTTCTCAAAAAATCTTGGGCTGTTACAACTATCCGTCGTCTGCATCCAACACAACGAGGTGCATGCATAGCCCTTGTAGGGGTGAGTATAACGATGCTCAGTAGGGACCCCGAGACCCTCAAGGTCTCTCAAAATCCACCAAGGATAATCCATAGAGGTATGAAATCAACAGATAACCCCACTTTGGTATATGCCCATACATATACCTGAGTTATCAATTAATCCATCACAATCATGATGAAATCACAATGTTACTGACTCACCTCACACAGGTATACAATTTTTTTAGAGGGATATAGATGATCAAATGTAGCCACCGAATCATATATTCTGTCGAACCCATACAGGATCCAGGAAAAGAAATCAGAACTATCAAACCCACAGAGGATCCAGGAACAGTAAACCAAGTTGTGGAACCCACACAGTATCCAGGAATAGTCGTCAGTGCTGTCAATCCCACACAATATCTAGGAACAGTAGTCGGAGTTTTCGAACCCACACAGGATCCATGAATAGTCCTCAGTGGTATCGAACCCACAGAGGATCTAGTAAAATTTGTCAGAGCTCTCAAACCAACATAGGATCCAAGAATAGTCCTCAATGTTTTCGAACCCACACATGATCCAGGAATTGTCATCATTGCTTTCGTACCCACACAGGATCCAGGAACAGTGGTCAGTGCACAGCCAACCACAGGGTTCCGCATAAAGCATGCTTGATTCCGGGAGGGTCTTCTCCTTAAACAAAGTTTCAATACATCAAATTCCATTAAGTCCCATGTTAATGCATCCAAAATATCCATATTTCCATAAAAAACTCAACACGACAGACGGTGCGTCAATCAGATGTCCGGTCTGAGAGTTATTGGCATTTCCGTTATGAGGGCCTAGTTGGATTTATGTTCGATCTAACCCTGACGTACCCCAACTATGTTTAAAACTCGAGTGGGGTATACCAAAAGAACTGCCTCCTCCCAAGGTTTTTGTTTCCATAGACGGTTTTTCAATCAGACACCCGTAGATCAAGTTATGACAAAAAGAGTGGAAACTAGTAAAATGGGTCTGGGTCCGGTCTGACCCAGTCTGTGGGTCTGACCGGTCTGTGTGTCTGACCCGGTCAGCGAGGCCGGCCTGACCCTTGTGGGTGGCACGACCCATGCTGGAGGCCCGACCCGCGCTGGTTCCGGCCCGCGCTTGGTCCGGCACGCGCTGGGTCCAGCCCGGCAACCCGTGGGGTCCGCCCTACCCGCATCTAAGGTGGAAGTTGTGCCCCTGGTAACCTGAACGACTTAGTCGTTTAGGTGGGAGTCAAACCGGCGCCACGTGGCGCCAGTCTGCATCATGCGATACCCACGCGGTGGGGTCCCATTGTTCCCAGTAGGCCAAGTGGCCAGCCGCCTTCTACGTGTCGTGTTTACACCGCGCCTCCTCCAGCGACCCAGCGGCTTGAGCCGTCGGTCTTCCTCACAGCCGGCCTTGCGCTGCCCTCCGTTGCACCGCCACGGCCAGGGGCTGCGGCCCCCCTTCATTCAACCGAGTGGCGCAGTGGCGCCACACCTTTCTTGGAAACCCGGTGGCTCGAGTCGCCAGTCTCCTTCGCGGTCGGACTTGTACCGGCCGCCGGTGCTGCGTCGTGGCCCGCCGGCCACCGGCTCCTCCTCCGGCGGTGCGGTTGGGATGCTGCCTCTACGCGTTGACGCTCATCGGTTCCATCCATCGGTGATCTTTTCGCGGGTTACCGTACAAGTTTCGGTGGCCTGATTCTCAATTTGGAAGAAGTCGTGCTCTCCTCGGGACGTTGATCCCCACAATCATCGTTGACAATAGTCTCTCATTCCTGTATCATGCTACGTTTAGCATTAAATTCCACAAAGAAGATGGATGAGTCGGGCTGTGTTTGTTTGTCCTACACCCTCCGTGTTAGGGTGATAACATGCGGCTTCGTTTCTTAATCCTTGAAGAAAAATAAAGAACATGCAACAACAAAGCATGAATCCCCAACCTTTGTTCGTTGTTCATTGTCGAAGTCGCGGGAAGGCGGGCGTCGATTCGTTGACGTCGGGAAAGAAGGGGAAGAAGTCGAGGACGACGTCTTCTGCATTCTTCAAGGACGGTGCTTCCTCTCTTTTTCTGGTTGAAGATCAAAGAAGAAGATGTTTGTCATTGGCCGGGGAAGTATTCTTCATTCTTTGAAGGCCTCTCTTTTTTGGGAGGAGCGTTCTTCGTTGGAGATAATAAGTTTCTCTAAGTGCTCTTCCAACCCATCTCCCAATAATTGAATGGACAATATAAATTAAATTATGTTTTAATAATTTAATTTCAATTGCACCATTAATTCATGAGGTGTTGGCCTAATAAATTAAAAAGAGGGGTGACACCATTAAGTGGGGATCTCCGACGGTTTCTCCCAACTTAATGGGGAGTTCAAGAGGTTTTAACCTCGGGTGGTCCCCACCTTATTAATCCTCACATGGGAAGTTGATTTAGGGTGCGCCCTACCACCGTAACCTCTCATGGGAGGTTAAGGTGTGGTGGTCCCATGATCAACTTCCATGAGGAGGTTTTTTTTTACCAACAAATATAAATTAATCCACACACATAATAATTATTTAATTCATTCTCTAAAAATCAAATAAACTATCTTTTAATCTCGACCCACTTTCGTCGAGGTGATAGTCTTCTTAAGAGAATATCGGAATTGTGAGTTCAACGGTGCCCTCAGATTTCAATTCTGAGCACCGGTTGAAAAGTTATAAAAACCTGCTCGTACGTTTAATGAACGTACCCGGGAAAAATTTCAGAAATTGATTACGGGCACACCAGGCCTCGGAATCATGCGCCCTCTGTTTTTGAAGACTCGAAAAATTCTCATGTATTTAAGAAAAAATATTTCCATGGAAACTATGGGTATTTACACCAGTAGCTTAGATATGGGGTTTAGTTTACTAGATTGGTGCTAGATAAAAGGGATCACGTCAAAAAGACCAAATAGTACAGTAGTTTTCATAGACCAGGTACATACATGAATATAATATTACATTGGAAGACATCAAATACAACATTGTGAATATAAAGAAATTTCATCCAATAACTCATTAAAATATTACGTCTTAGTATCTTGGGGAAAGGAAACAAAATAAGGGTAAGCTCAGATGAATATTAATGGTTATGAAATTGAAATTTATCAAGAATAAATAAATCATGATCAATAATTCATAATCAAAATGTAATGTTAAATATCTTAACACACATTAAATTTAATCAATAACTTGAATATCATTATTATATAAGGAATAATCAAATAGCCAAAGTATATAACTAAACATACTTCCAAGATAACCAATAAATTAGACACAAAACGCATCCATAGATAATGTCAATGAAATAATATCAAGAGAAATAATAATTAAACTCTTAATGTAGAAAATGATTAATATTTAATTTCATGATCTTAGACATCGTTATATATATAATATAAAGGCCATTTACAAGACGGTTTAAAACTATGGGGAAAACCCATTTAATGCAAGCTTATAAATTTGTCTCATATGACTATCAATGAATTGAGGGGATCTATAATTTTAGGATCCACCCATCATTACATGTCCAATGAATTCCTCATATATCAAATAATCGATTTAATTAATAAAATATATGCCATACAAATAAATGTCATTATTGATTGAAGAATACCAAATATAAATATTTCTCTAGTAAATCCAATAACTTTAAAAGTAAAAAAAGTGTGTATATACATGATATATAGTTTATGAAAGATTTTAATCCATGATAAATAATATCTATATTTAGGGAAAACTTAATGTCCCATTATTATAACAAATTAAATATTTCAAGGGAAATTTAATGAATAAATAATTAATAAATAAATTTAATTTTACAACAAATAATTAGTGGAGTATAATTTAAGTAAATGTTTTTTCATTAATGAATATAAACACCTATAAAATATCATTATAAACATTTGTTTTATGAAAATACGCTTTTCACTTTGAAAAGAACTTTTTAAAACTGTAAATTTCCAAAAAAAATTGGAAAACGATTATTTGAAATGGACCATATAAAATTGAAAAGGAATATTTAGAGCATCAATTGTTTCTAATGGTGGAAGGGTTCTATAAATTCTAAAAATGGTAAAGAAAAATATTTATTTCATATTTTTGTATGAAAATTGAAAAGTACTTTATTTAGAAAATGGAATGAAAATTCCTTTTAATTTTCTTGGTAAAAGTATAATTACGGATAAAAATTACTTTAAATAATCATATTAAATACAATTTAGAAGTATTTTTTGAAAACATATATTTGGAAGGAAATATATTTTCTACATAAGAGATAAATAAATTCATATATTTTTAAAACAAATTTCTTATTCATTTTACATACCAAATAAAATAAAATATAACTATTACTTTAAAACATAAAGAATAACAAGAGGAGAAGAAAAAAAAGGTATCTATTAGTCACTAATCAAATAATTTCATTCAATGTAAATTGAAGTATAAACAATCACAATTAAAATCGGATTGAAATGTAAATTTGTTATCATATTGTTAACATTTGTGGATTTTAATCCCCAATAATGGAATAAAATAAAATGAAATATTAAATACCAATCATATAAATATATTAATGATATATTATATGAAAGTGGAGTTATATAAACCTTATAAAATAATATAAGTGAATAACACAAAATATTTCCCAAAGAAGGAAATTTTAGATGAACAACAATTATAATGATCATACCATTAAAGTTAGAATTAATCAATGAATTGATTATGTGTATCAAATTTAAATGAAACAAAAAAATAGGAAATAAAAAATAAGAAAATAAAAACTCAATACACACATAATAAAGTACTATCAAAGAAAATGAATAAGTAGTATAACCCAAACAAAATAATTTGAGTTATAAAATTATTTCCCGATTGGTAATTTTTATATTAAAATCCCTTGGAAAAAATAATTAAAATTAAAAAATTAAATACCATAATAAATGAATTATTAAATTTACCCATATAAAATGGTAATTATATAAACTATATAAAATAAATTATGTGCATAATATTATAATGTGCTTCAATGAAAGGAATTTGAGAAAAATCCTTTAAATCAGAGATCATCTTTCTTGAATGTTCTTTAAATTCATATATAATATTTTAACAAATGTTATTAATTTATAATAGACCCATATTAATGTTTATAATGTCATATATTATCCTCTTATAACATATTACCACCTATTATTTAATAACCATTTATTATTATTATTGTTTCGTATGTTAATTTCCATGTTTTCTCATGCATATTTCGTTATGAATGTTATGTTCATTTTGTATAGGATATTTTTAAATAATATAAAAAATTATATTAATTTTATAAATATCATATTTATTTATTCCACTTATCTTAATAACCATTATTTAATTTTTTACATGGGAAATGATTCACATTGTTTTTAGAGATATTAGGTCATACATGCGCTAGTACGACAATATTATTGATTTTATTGGTGAATGGTTATGGAATTTGAGGGTATATTATTTTTAAAAAATTATATGATTTCGTATTTATTATATATAATCATTATTTAAATCATTATGACTTACCATGTTATTCACTAAAGGAACAAAATTACATCGGTTCCGGAGGCGATACTCAAGTGTAAAAATGAACGACAACTTTGTTTTACATTTAAAGGATGAGAAGATGGATTGATATTATTAAATAAACATAATAATATAAAAATATATGGGAGATATTTTTGTTGTTATATTGTAATTTTTAATTCAAAATTGAAAGTATAAAAAGAAAAAAGAAAAATGAAGAGCTTACTGAATATAATTACCTTCTATTTGAAGAGCATCCTTTAGATCCCCAATTAAGGACACTAGGGTCGGCATTTTGGGTACAAAACCCTAGAATGTGAATATTTATTTTGGGGAGATATTTTGGTAGTTCTATGTTGAAATTAATAATTCATACCTGCATTTTATATATGTAAAAAGAAACCAAAATGGTTCATTATGGATCCTTGTATTTGATAAGAAATATATATATCTATAAAATAGTATTTATTCAATTTGTTTGGAATTGTGACCCTTATCTTCAATGTTTAACACATGATAAACTCATTTAAACTTTAACCGCAGTAATTAATTTTAATATTTTTAATTTTCATTATGAAAAAACATTAAGTTTAACATATTATATGATATTAATTATTTTGATTCAAGGTATCCATTTTACTAAATTTCATCCACAAAAGTGTATAAATTTAATTTGAAGATAAAACTGCAATATGTGATACAAAACGTGTTTTAAATAAATGAATTTGTCATTCCCAAGATAATCTTATTTTAACTCTATGACTAGTAATAATAAAGAGATGTATTAAAATTAATATATTTAGATATATAATCTATAAAATTATTTTAATTTTTTTATTCAATATTATTTTAATAAATTTAAATGGAGAATCATTATGAATTTAAAAAAAATTATTTTGAAATTTTTTTTAAGGCTAAAAAACATATATCAAAATCCGGTATAAAGATGAATAAAATTTAATTAATTATTTTAGATATAATTTCATAAAAAAAAAATTATTGAAATTTTACTCATTATATGGCATTAAAATTACTTAATTATGTGAAAATACATAACAATATTTGAAAAATTGATATTTATCACAATTCATAGAAAAATCATCATTTCAGAAAAATACAAAAAGTTTACCTTAAGATAATTTTGATATGACTCTTTTATAAAATTCATTATTTTTATAAAGTTAAATTTCAAAAATTATTATAAATTTATTGTGATTTCAAAAATAAAATGAAAAATAAATCCATTTTTTATGAATATGCATTTTGAAGCATAAAATCACTTTACTAATAATTTTACCAATTATTTACTGAGACTTTATCTGAAAAATTTATTTATGAGCACCTATCTATATATATTTCATAATTTGTTTAATACTTTTCATAACCTCTAATTAAATGGCTATGTTATATAGTTCATATTTAAATAGTATCTCATGGTTCGTTTGGGTACATTGGTGAGTGACGTATACACTATCAAACATAATGTAATTCTTATAAAATATCAGGGTGTTAGAAGTAAGTAATTATTTAAATTAAATTTATAGATTATATACATATATATTCATATGAATTTAATTTAATATAATTATTTTTTATAGTCATAGAGTTAATATAAGATCACCTATGACTTGAAACATTCAATTCTTCAAAAACCCATTTTCACAACATTTGGTAGGTTTAATTTTAAATTATATTCTTACACTTAAGTGAAATTAATTTAATAAAAAGAATTCAAAATTTTTAATCAGAATAACTAAAATTATTTAATATGTTCAACTTAATATTTCACTAGAATAAATAGTAAAATAGTAAAAACAAATTACTCTAGTTAAGGTTAAAATTGTGTTTTTTTTTCACGTTAGAAGAGTTTGTGTCAAAATTAGTTCTCCACACACCTAATACAATTATTTAATAAATTAGATTTTATATTTGCAATCGGTGATTCCAAATTATTTTAAATGTCTCATTTCATTTTTTATGTTAGAGGATAAATTTCCTAGGTAAATTTATACTTATTTTAGTGAAAACTAAAATGGTAAAAGTGTGTAATATAAAAGTTAAATAGAATAAAATGTCAAAAACATGATAATTTTTTATGAAGGATTTTTTATTGAACATATATTCCCTCATCCCATTTATTTATCAAATTTCAAGGCACTTTTAATGATGGTGACTTCCAGATATTAAATAGTTTCAGGTGTTTGCAAAAATTTCACTCATTCTTACTTATAAAAGGGAACCTCCTATCTTATATTATTAGTACTTAAAAAGCCATTTTTATGCCAATACCTACCAAAATACTATCCTTATGTCCCTTATAATTTACTATAATACTTTTTAAAATTAAAAACCCCTCATTGGAAGGTTTTAGGTCCAAATCAAAAGATGGAGTTTGAAGAAGGATATAATTACTAATTATGTGTTTTAATTTTATTTATCCCCCCCTTAAAATATTATTCGAATATGGTTATATAATAAAATAATTTTATAACATATGCTAAATTTTGATTACTATAATATAATAACTTTCATGCATATACTCATCCATAAAATGGAAATCAAATCTATCATTCGTGTGTATAGAATACAAGAGCCTTGCCAACATATGTAATTAGTTTTCATCATCGCCTATTACGACTATTTAAATTGATGGATTTAATGTATTTATATTATATTCTTTAAATATTTATCATTCTTCTCAATTAATATATTATAGATCTTTTATCTATCCATTCATACAAAAAGTATAATTTTATTCATGCGTATGTATGGATTACCACCTCCCCAAATTGATTCGATTCATTTTTCAATACCACATCACATTGATGGTATATATAACTATATTTAAAGAAATAATATTATATTTATGATATAATGAAAAATATGGGAAGTAAAATTTATACTTCCCCTTTTTCCATCATGATCGTCAAAAAATGGAAACGTTTCTCATGCGTATCTGCAGCTTACTGTCTCCATGATTGTAACAAAGTTCATTTTTCAGAAACATATTTATTGATTGGTTTTAAAATAATAAATTAAATTCCAAAATGATAACTATTTCATTATTATTATATATATTATGGATTAAATTTTCCATTGACCTAATTCAACATACCAATGTGATTTTGGACATATGAGTCAAACATCATCAATGCATCCAACTTGAAACTAAATGAATATGTGATTAAATATATAATGATAATAAATAAACTAAAAAGAATAATAAACATGAAAAGTTTTATTAAGAAATTACATAATTAACATGTGTATTATTCATGATGAAAAATAATGCATGTGAAATATTTGGGTTGAGGTATGCGATCTATCTAAACATCCCCTTTCTTTAGTCTATAACCATTTTCTCTCTAACAAAATCTCCCTCTCTATATCTCTTTAATGATATGACATGATTATAAATTATATATATATATATCTTACTCATAAGTAAATATCATATTCTCCCTTCCATTTATGGGTTAATACCTTCCTTACTTTCCTTTCTCATATAAATTCATTATGAAATTTACATTTATTATGATATGAAGAAAGATTATGCAACCCATTTTTATTCCCTCGATAATTCTTGTGTCTATTCCTTATGAATGATTCCCTTTTGTGTAACACATAAATCAGGCACATTTTATGATACACGTTCCTATATATTTCTCTAATGAATTGGATAAAGCCTTATTCTCATGTGATGTTATGTATGGGATTAGGGAGTAAACCTAATCCATTATGGGACTTTGTCCACCATGTGATATTACCAAGGGATCCATCGTTCAATCAATTTTTTATGTCATATTATTTATTAGTACTGAAATTTCCAATGATAGAATCAACTTATGATACAATGTTCATTAGGTTTTGGTTCTATGTGATTACTCATGAGTCTTCTCTTTTATAATATCATATTGTGCCATTGAATCGCAAGTTATGTTTCCTTATCATGTTTATTCCCTTATTAAGATTTTTTGTTGACCCCATTATTTTATGTATTCCCCAGGTTATCTTATGTAGTTTTAGGGTATCAAATTGATTTATGATCTCATTATGAAAAACAAAATAAGTATATCATTTTTTTCATTTCCTTTTATTTTATTATGAAAAAAGTATTCCAAATACCCTATGACTTTTAGATTCTTGTTTTCTATTGATGGATATTTTTTAGAAACACTCTTGAAAAATAATTTCTAATAATAAATGGTCCTCTATAGTTGGTATCATTGAAAATTTATAAATATATTTATGGATTATAACTAGAATAATTTAGTGAGAAATATAAGTATAATTATAAGTATATAAAAAATATCATAGAATTTTGGTGAAGTATATAGGGAGTGTGTTCTAAGAAATTACATCCCTCTCGGGATGCTAAAAGTTGATATGGTTCTAGAAACATTTTACCTAATTTTAATAAATTTTAAAACGGAACATTGGTATTTGACTCGATCATCACCCGGTGCATGAAAATGGGAATTTATTCCCAACTATTCTGACACACTTATGGGATATAGTTTAGAAATTCACACACTCTTTATGAACCATTATGGATTGAATGGACATATTATTTGGTTAGAAAAACTAATAAGAAAATAAATATTTATAACCAAGATTGAAACCTAGATAGGAATGAGATATGATATTCTTTTAATTTAAAAGATATTACTCCCATGTTTATAAGTTTCCATTATTTATTTTTATTAGTTAATATATGACCATATAGTTTTTATTCTTTTAGTTAATGGTGGGAAACTATAGAAATAGTACGAATTACCAAAATGATATGATATTTGATGATAACCCCAATGATATACCATTCCTTATGGGAGTAGTATATGGGAACCTCAAGTATTTACAAGATGAAATAGCTCACGATATGAATAATAATTTTAATCATGCAAATATCCACCACTCGTCTAAAGAAAGAGCATGTTTTAGTTGAGTATTTTATGTGATAAAGACCGCATACAATTAGTGGATCTTCCAATCCCCACATCACAGAACAACAGATTTATTCCAATGAGAATATATTCTTTGTCTTGTAATTCTCATATAAAGAGAATGTTTTTTTGGCTATGTATTGCATCACGGGAGAATCCGATTAGTGGAGAAAACTAATCAAGAACATAAAGTCAAAATAAGATATTTATTCCATATAATGGGAACTCTTAAAAAAATCAATAAATATTTTCCCTATAACCTCCATCTAAAATGGAGAAGGGTTTTCTCATATTTAATTTAAAGGAAACATTATATTAGGGTGTATGATTAAAACCTCACAAGCCTTTAATTTCATGACTCTGACTTTATTATCAATGATGAATGTATGTTAGACATGTTCTTTCATGGATTAAAGCTAATTATATGAAAATGTTTAGTGGATTGACAATTTGAAATTTATATGGTTATTATTTGGTGTTTTCTCTAGGACAACACAAAGATATATGGCCCTTAGTGGTTTCATTGGACTATTAAAAAATCATAAAATGAACTATTCTTTAAGACTATTAATAGATAAATCTAAGGGAGGAAATAAAACCCAACATCCCACTTTTCAAAAGCGTGGGAAGAAGCATCCTAGAAACTGTATGATATGAACCAAGATAAGTTTCAAGATTGGAATATACAGGCACCATTTTTATCAATGATTAAGGTAAATAAAGAAATTAACTAATGTTGAAGAAGAAGAAGTGAAGGTTCAAATCAAGACTTAGCTTTCCATGAAATTTTTCAACCTAAAGATCATGATCCTAATTAAATATGATTCTCTAATCTAAGGGTGGTCATAGACAATCAACATCAATAGACACTAAGGCCTAGATAACAAGGGAGGACATATGGTTTCACTACTTATTTGGTGGATCCCTAAAATATTATTGTGACAGTAACACTAGTTGTTTATTCAAATCAAGACTTAGCTTCCATATCTTTCAAGTTTAGTCGAGCTATTCAAGAAACACCTCAAAATAGCGGGTTTAGATATCTTTGATAACAACAAATGGTGAAATGGTTTCATTAAAAGTCTATATCTCCTCCCCAATCAATTTTTGCAGAAAAAAGCTTCCCAAAATATCATATTACATTGTTTTAGTGGAGTTTGATTCTATATTGGGGAAGTATTTTTTATCCTTATATAAATAAAATATCAACTATCAAGAAATTGAGATCACTCTCTAGGTCCCAAGTCATCCTTTTATTCTATACAATTGTAAGGTTTAGAATGAATATCCCATAGAATATTATATTCAATAGTGTATATTATTGCTTTATGAGAAAGCATATCTAGCCCAAATGATGGAGACAATTGAGAGAATCATGATTGATGTAATTCCCAATATGAGGGATAATACTGATGTATTCCCTGGTGAGTTTCATAGTCTTTTTCATTATAGGGAGGTTTATTTTTCAATCGAACATACTCATGGATATCTATCCATATCGAAGAATCCTTAGAAAATGGACACCATTGAGTTGGATGAGTTGAAAAATTGGTTATAAGAGAATCCAAAAAGGGGTTTACATACCCGGGTGCTTCAACATGGGGTATGACAGTCATCCTTATCAAAACAAAGTTGCGTTAATGCACCTCTCTATTGATTATCGTAGACTCCAAAAATCACATTGAATAATAGGTATCTCATACCTTGAATAGATGAGTTGTTCAATCAACCTTGTAGGTCCCAGAATTAATCTAGGTTGTAGTTTAGAACGTGATATCACAAATTAAATTTGAAGAAGGAATAAATTCACAAAACTACCTTTTGAATAAGGTACATACACTATGAGTTCATAATGAAACCCTTAGAAATATCTAATTATCTACACATATTTAAGGACTGAATGAATATATTACATTTATATTTCCTTAAAATATTTGTTTTAGTCTTTATAGATGAAATTTTTAGTTACTCTAAAATCAAGGAGAATTATGAGGAGCATTTAGTAATATCTTAAAGACTCTATGATAAGAGAATTTATATGAAAAGTACAATATATGTGAGTTTATTTGAAGGAAGTATCATTATTTGGGAATATTAACACCACCAAATGGATCTATTTATACCCTTCTAAGAAAAAGAAGATTCATGACTATACTATAATTACATATGTAATAGAGATCCATAGTTTCATTTAACTATATAGTTATTATAGATTATTTGGTAAAAGTATCTCACAATTTCTGAACCTAATAACCAAGATAACTCAAAAGTGATTAATTTTTTTTGGGACCAATAAATTCCAAGAAATATTTAATGAGTTGAAAATGGGTATTCTCGCTAAACCATTCCTCATGCTACCCTCTAGTAGGGATCTTTCTGTGGTATATAGTGATGATTAATTCAAGGCCTTGTTCTATATACTAATGTAGAATGACATCAATATCCTATGTCTTAAGGTAGTTGAATGTTCATGAGAATAAATATGAAACACATGATCTATAGGTAGGTGAAAATATATTTGAATTGAAAATCTAGTGACATTATCTCTATGGGGAGAACTGGTAAATTTATATAAATCATATGAGCCTCAAATATATATTCCCACAGAAAAAGCTTAATATGTGATAGTGAATGTGGTTAGAGATTATCAGGGACTTTGACTACTCAATCCATTACTATCATGGAAAAGAAAACAAAGTGATATATTCTCTAAGTAGAAAGGATCCCAAAACATTATCATTAATTAGAATTGGAAAGGATCCATTCTTATTGGACTTATAGAGGACAGACATGGGAATTTTAATGAACAGAAAATCATTATTTAGTTCTTAAATGATTTCTCAACCATACATGATGGTGAATATAATGGATGCTCCAAGAGATGATGTGGAAATCTAGAAGAAAGTTACAGTTTCATGAAAAGGTAAATCCCCAGAGTTAAAAGTTGATGAAGATAGAATTTTATGATTTGGGTCACAAATATGTGTACCATGGAAACCTCATATAAAGAAATATATGATAATAATACACATATCTAGACCTTATATATATACATAGGGAGCATAAATATGTATTGAGATCTCAAGAAGCACTATTTATTGGAAAATATGAAGAAAGAGGTCCTAGAATATACATCAAATTGTCTGTTATGCTAGAAATTTAAGGTCCAAATGAAAAATACTAAGGGGGTGATGTAAAAAATACCCATACCTATATGGAAAGGGGAAAACATCACCATTTATTTTTCACTGCTATTCCAAAGAAATCAAGAGGAAATAATTCCATATGGGTTGTAGTGGTTCATCTTATAATTATTTCTCACTTCATTACAATACAATAGGACTACTCACTTGATAAACATTCATGGATATAGATTATAGAGGTGGTGAGGGTACATAAAACACCACTATCGATATTATGTGACTAAGATCTGAGATTGGTCTCTAAGTTTTGTAATATCCTCTATCATGCTTTAAATACTGAGTTCATATTTAGTATGGAATATCACCCTTAAACTAATATCCAATATGAGTAGACTATTTAGACAGTAGAAGAAATATTAAAATCATGTTTGATGGACTTAAAAGGAGGATGGTAACAACATATAAATTTGGTCTAGCTCCCATACAATAATATATTTTACTCAATCAACCAATCACTCTATATGAATACCTATAATTGAAGAGATATAGAAAATAGTTTGTTATAATAAATTTGGATAAAACACGTTATTGGGACTTGAAATAGTTGAGGAGATAGTATAAAATGTCATTATCATTCACCTATGAACCCATTCTTATCAAAGTTTATGAAAGAGTTATGTTGATAATCGTCTATGTGACCTGAAGTTTGAGGTCAAGGATAAAGTGATTCCCTACATATTTCCATAGAAGAGAATCATCAGATGTAGGAAAAAGGTAAAGATAATCCCCATTTATTTTGTTTTGATGTATATTATTGATTACATTAGAGTTGTTCCCTATCGACTATCACTCCCACCAACCCTTTCTTAGGCACACAATGCATTCAATGTATCACTCTTGAGAAAGTTTATTCTCGATTCCTCAGATATAATAAATTAACAATTTTTATTTCTCAAAATTGATTTATTTTATAAGGAGCATTTGGTGAAGATATTTGACCATGGAGATAAAGTTATACACAACAAGATAGCTCACTTGGTCCATGTACTACAAGGGAACCATAAATACGAAGAGGCATCCAGGGAACTGCATGGATAAATGAAGCCGAAGTACCCTACCCTTTTCTTACCATATTACATAATATTATATTTAAAGGGTGAAATTTCTCATGTTTAGAATAATTTAATACCTTGAGTTTTTAAGAAATAAAACAACGTTCAATATCGTAAACGACATGCAACACTGAGCCAAACAGAACCATGTTTATTTAAAAATAATACTTATAACCTAGTAGTAAAATTAGAAGGTATGAAAAGTATTAATTTATTTATAAAATACATATATATATATATATTTCCTAATAAATATATATTTATCGATAAATTTCAGTGAAATGGGCATTGAATTTTTAAGGAAGGCATATTTTCCTAAAAAATTGTTTTCTTCAAAAATGGTTTTTATTTATTTTCATGAAAAAATATTACAATTAAAATATAGAACACATAGAAAATGTATTTGATAATGTTAAAAAAATTAAATCTATATATCAAAATTAACATCGGGTGAAACAATATGATTTTTATGAAATGATTGATCTTTCAGTGAAGAGTGAAAATTACCGATTTTTCAAATACTATTATTTTTCATTAAATAAAATCTTTTAAAAGTACCATTTTATTTATGATTTGGATTTTAAGGGACATATGAACCATTTTATTAAAAATAACCTAAATAATTTTATTTTATTTGTAAATTTTTAGGATTTTGTAATAAGTTTAAATATTTTCTAAAAATGCATTTTTCGGTAAACGAGTTTTAAGAGCATAAATTTTATCTATATTAATTAAATAAAATATCCCTTGTAAGGAATGATTTAAATAATATTTATATAATATATATTCATTATAAATTAATTTCATTTAATGATGATTTCTTATTATAGAGTTAATATAATCTCACTTATTCTATGAAAATTGCATTTCATGTAAAATCCATTTTTAACGGGTTTTGTGGGATTAATTTTAAATTAAATTATGCCACATTGATGTATTGAATTTGATAAACTAGATTAAATTTTTAAAATAATAATAATAATAATTAGTTAATAAGTTCAACTTTACTTCTAGTCATATTTGACAGTGAACAAATTAAAATTCAATTACTACGGTGAAGGTTAAAACATTGTTTTACACATTACATGTGCTTTTGTAAAAATTAATATTACACACACATAGAATTTTTATTTAATGGATTTAAATTAATATTTATAGTCATTTCAACCAAATTATCTACTAAGGTTAATTTTATTTTTATTCTTAATGGATAAATTACATAGCTAAAAATAATATTTATCATACTGAAAACTAAAATGGTAATAGTTATTAAACATTATTGTAAAGAGAATTACATATTTTTAAAATGTTTATTTTTTATTTTTGATGGATTCATTTAACTTATCTTACCTAAATACATTTATTTATCATTTTTTTAGGAAACATTCCCAAGAGTTACTTCCCATTATTGAATAGTTTGGGGTATTTACAAAAAATGTCACTAATTCTCACTTATAAAATGGAATATAGTATCCATTTTTATCACATTTACAAAATATTGTGGAATATTAAATACCTACCATAATCCCTTCTAATTTTTTTAGATTCTGTGTTTTTTATTATAAAAACATCCTAAGATGGAATTTTTTGCAAACCCAAAGAGGGTTCTTGAAGATGGGATGTAATTTTTTACCATGTGTTGTCATTTTATTTCTTATTATTCCACAATAAAAAATTATTCAACCTTTATTATATAATAAAATAGTTTTACCCCATATAATAAGATCTTATTATGTTCATTTAATTACCTAAATCCATCTTCCCTTCTATCAAATTCAAAATGAAACCATCGTTCATTTGTACGAAAGACTACGACCTTGTAAACCAATGTAATTTCATTCCATCATCACCTCTAAAAACTATTTGTTATTATAAATTTAATTAATATATATTATATTAATTAAATCATTATCTTTATGTAAAATATATTAATAATATATTTTCATTCCATTCGATTTTTAGAAAAATGATAACATCGTTCGTGTGTACATGTGGATTACCAGCTCCACAGAGTGATGTGATTTATTTTTCACTACTACATCAGATGGATGGTATATATAAGTGTACATAATAAAATTATATCATATTAATGCTATAATGACCATTCTTTAATTTTAAAATAACTCTTAACTTCTTTCCACCATGTTCACTTAAAAATGGAAATGTTACTCATGCATACTCATGGATTACCATCTTCGTGATTGTAACATTGTTAATTTTTCAAAACCAAAAATCATGATTTGTTTTAAAATTAAATTTTAGTGATAAAAATTATAATTGCTACATGATTATTTTTATATATATTATGAATTAATAATCTTTTTTGACTTATTCAAACTAAAAATGTGATTTTGTAGATATTTTCTAAACATCATAAAAATGTAGAAATTAAACCTAAATAAATAAATAATTGAATATATCAGGATAATAAATAAAATAAAATTAATAGTTAACATGTAAGAGTTTCTAAAGAAATTAAATAAATAATATAATATTTTTATTCAGGAAGATAAAAAGGGCTTATTATGAGTCAGACTAAAATTGAGGGATCTTTCTAAACCAAACTTATCTTCATGATACAACCATTATCTCTCTAAATAACTTTATATCTCTATTTAGGGATATAGAATTATTTTTGACGCTTTCGTCGGGGCGTACACATCCGTCTGTCGAGGGCACACAGCTGTTTCCCCACCGTCCTATTTTCTAAGGCAGTCGGCATCTGTCACATATTCAGGGATGTATGCTCCTTGATCAAAACGGGATGATGGGATGTCATTTCTTCCTTATGTGGATTCATCCTTGGAAATAGTCACCTAGTCCGGGTCTCCCTTATAGATTAAGTCGTGGTTCGTGAATCTCGTTCTCGGTGCCATATCTTTTTGGACACCGGTTAATTACACCACTTCCATCAAGACATTACTTGGTGTATTAACATGGTAGCAACCTTCGGTCGGAGTAGATGACAACATCAGGAATGTCAGGGAACCTTTGGGTGCATGGAAATTGGGGAACCTGTATTCTTCCTCATAATAGGGCATCTCAAGGGCGCAAAACCCAAAGCATCCCACGCCAGTCGTAGGGTATCTTATGTCGAAGGCATGTCTCTGAGGATTTCCTCAGCTTCCCTTGTTTAACATGTGGTATTCCACGAGTTTAACTTCTATCAAATATGGATATGCCAAAGGCGTATCTTTCGAGGTTTTCCTCAGGCATCTCATGTTTAACACTAAGTAGGTCTTGAGTTTAATGTGTTGCAGAGATGGAATGAGGTTGATCAGAAAATCCCATAGACACATATCAGATTGGTACATACCTAGGAGGGAGCTTCAGGAGTGTTTACCAGGTAGATGGATTAGCACACTCAATAAGAACAGATACATGATGGTGTTTCCCATAACGGGAAGATGTCACACTGCAAAGGTTGATCTGGACACCATAGAGGGTGGATCAAGGACTGTGCACCCCAGAGTGAGGGAACACCAAGGTTTACCTTTGGATAGGATTGAACCTCAGGGAGGTTTTATATGTACCCTTTGTAGATTATAGGGATCAAAACCCACGTAGTTCGAAGGGGTGATGAATCGGGGTGTACAAAATGGACAACGACCTGGAGACATGCTAGGGATTAAAGATGGATTGTGGCCCGGGTACTGCTAGGAGTAGTGGGGATGGATGACATAATCCCACCGGGATGTGGCAGCCCCGGTAAGAATCAAGATGGATGATGGAGAGTTGAATGAATTGGAGGGATAATGATATTGAACCAATGTGATGATGGCGGTGATGTTGGGATTGAGCCTTGAAGAGACTTCTTACATATCCCCATGGCAGAGAATCAAATACCGTGTAGTTCGGTGGGACGATGGGACACCTGAGGAGGTAGCCCATGGGAACAGAGGCATGGATGGGATCTGGAGGAAGTGGAACAACCGGTTAGGGGGTATGACCTTCCTGAAACACATAAGCTCGAGGTAGAGACCAGAATGAGACATGGGTGATGGGATTAAACCTCAATGAGGCTTCCTACATATCCCCATGGCATGAAATCAATGTCCATGTAGTTCAGGATGGTTTGGTGCACCGACGTGAAGATGGTCATGACTAGGTAGGTGGTGGGATTGAACCTTAAGGAGTCTTCCTATGTACCTTGCCTTGGAAAGGATCAAAGTCCTCATAGTTTAAAATGGTGCATAGAATTTGGGTGTTCATAGAGGAAAAAGACCCAATAATATACTAGGGCTTACGTGCAGTTAGCATCCCAAGTTAGTTTGATGACTTAGGGAGGACCAGATAGGTAGAACCCAACAAAGGGGACTACAATGGTTTACCTTTGGTTGGGATTGAAAATGGCTTACTATCGATTGGGATACACAATGGCTTACCGTTGGTTGGGGTCACAACGAATTACCGATGGATGGGGTCACAACGGCTTACCACTAGATGGGGTCATAATGTATTGCCTCTTGATGGGGTCACAACGGCTTACTATTGTATGGGGTCACAATGGATTACTACTAGAAGGGGTCACAATGGCTTACCGTTGGATTGGGTCACAATGTCTTACCGCTGGATGGGGTCATAATGGCTTACTGGTGGATGGGGTTGAACTTCATGGAGGCATCCTACGTACCCTGTCTAGAAGACCGGGATCAAAGACCATGTAGTTCGAGAAGGCATAGTTTAATGTCGTGTGGGACGAAAAGGGGGGCATGCGGTTTAATATCATGTGGGATGAAGGTGAACCGACATAAAGGGGGGTAGAACAACAGGGTGTTGGTCTTGAACCTCAGGAAGGATTTCTACGTACCTTTCCTTAGCAAGGATCAAAGTCCATGTAGTTCAAAATGGTGTGTGGTGAGCTGATGTGAAGGGAGTCGGGATCAATGGATGGTGGGCTTGATCCTCAAGGAGGCTTCCTACTTACCTTGCCTTAGCAAGGATCAAAGTCCCCATAGTTCAAAATGGGGCTTGGTGTGCCGACGTGAAGGGGGCCAGGACCAATGGTTGTTGGGCTTGAACCTCAGGGAGGCTGCCTATGTACCATTCCATGGTATGGATCAAAGTTCATGTAGGTCAGGAGAAAAATGTTGGTGAACCGACGTGAAGGGGTCGAAACCAATGGTTGTTGGGATTGGACCTTAGGGAGGCTTCCTACACACCTCGCCTTAGCAAGGATCAAAGTCCACATCATTCAGGAATGGGGATTAGTGCACCGACATGAAGGGGGTTGGGACCAATGGTTGTTGGGATTGAACCTTAGGGAGGCTTCCTATGTACCTTGCCTTGGCAAGGATCAAAGTCCATGTAGTTCAGGTAAAAAATATTGGTGAACCGATGTGAAGGGGTTAGAACCAATTGTTGTTGATCTTGGACCTTAGGGAGGATTCCAACATACCTTGCCTTATCAAGGATCAATGTCCACATAATTTGGGAATGGGGCTTGGTGAACTGATGTGAAGTGGTCGGGGCAAAGTGGGTGTTGGGCTTAAACCTTAGGTAGGCTTCCTATGTACCTTGCCTTAGCAAAGATCAAAGTCATCATAGTTTGGGATGGTGTGGGGATTCCACTCTAGGCTAACACGAGAGGATGCCATGGTCGATGCTTACTCTAAGCCCACGTGATTTATGCTCGGTGTGAGAAACAAGAGGCAGCAAAGACCTGACGATCACATCATGAAAGGTGCGTCTGTGGGAAGTGGAATGGGGCTTACATGTGGTTAGTGGCCCAAAGAGGAAACGAGGGCTTATGCATGGTTAGAATCCCATAGAGATGAAGACCGGGACTTACTCTATGATAGAGGCCTGGATGGCTATAAAGCCCAGTGGGAGAGGGAAGGGGTAACGTAGTCCCTTGTGCCACTCTGACCTCTTAGCCAATGGCATAGAATAAGAGAGGAGGAGTAGGGATATTACCTTCCACAAGAAAGGATAGGGGCTTACCCCAAGGTGGTTTCCCTGGGGCTACTAAAGAGAAGCAATGGTGAATGGGTCTTACACATAGAATCTGCATATGTGCCAATATGGAGTGGTAATGGTGAATGGGGTTTACGCAAGGAAGATGCCCGGGTGTCTCTATGGAGCGACAATGGATGGATGGGGATTGTGCATGGAAGTTGTTCGGGTACCACTATGGAGTGGAAATGGTGATTGGGGTTTTCTCAAGGAAGCTTCCCAGGTGCCACTATGGAGCGACAATGGTAAATGGGGCTCACGCATAGAAGTTGCACGGGTGACGCTATGGATCGGAAATGGTGTATGGGGCTTACGCATAGAAGTTGCCTGTATTGTCTTCCTCATGTCTGGCCATGAGGGAATCCCAACTAACTGGTGGGTTGAGGCCTTTACCTATGCACTATTTCACAAGATGGATAATGCCAAGGATGTTAGAATAAGTTGGAATAAAGGGAGATAAAAAGTGTGAATCACATGCTAGATATTCATAACACGGTGAGGGTGGCATGATGATGGAGGATAACTGTTGAACATGTTCAAAACAAAGCATCTATATCGTGTTATCCTGAAATGGGGTCAAAAAACGAGGGTCGGTTGCTGACCGTGTTCGAAAAAAAGGACCTGACTCGAAGTTTTGTCTATAGTCTTCCAGGGTATTGGCCCAGGATGGTTGGTGAGCCAATACAGCATGGGACTAGGTTGTTAGGGGGTCCCTTCAAACATGAAGAAGGATGAAGATATGAATAGAGGACACGCAAAGTGTGATGTGGAGTGATGGAATGTTTGAACGGATTCCTACTCTCTTGAAATTATTCCATAGTAATCATGGCATGAGGTATCTTATTCTTTATACATAAGCCATCTCTTATTTGAAATAAGAGGAATCCTACTGTTTAATGATAGGGAATACTACAGTTTAAAGTCATGTAGATAGGACTGTTAGCATCTTATTTTTGGAGCATAAAGAATCTATTTTTTGGAGTAAGAGGCATCCTATATTTTTCACATAGGGAGTACTACAGTTTATAGTCATGTAGATAGGACTATTAGCATCTTATGTTTGGAGCATAAGGCATCTCCTATTTGGTGAAAGATACATCCTATGTTTGGAACATAGGGAGTACTACAGTTAAGGTCATATAGATAGGACTATTAGGTATAAGGTTCCTAACTATGGCTGGTGTTAGGACTTACGCAAGAGCAGCCCTTTCTGATTCAACATGACATATGAGCCAAGTGGTGGGGTTTTGAGGAGTTGCTTGAGGAATGGTTCAACTCAAGGTACAAAGGGAATTGATGATGATAATCTCAACTCACGACATTAAAAATCGAACCAAGGGGAATATGTCGACTCAAGGTGTTTCACGGTGTGGGGGGGAGTATCTCAAATCATGGTATTCCATAGGTGGGAGGTGGGTCCGCATACAGGCGCAATGGAAAATGCCAACATCCCAGCCAGAAAAGATCATGGTGAGACTCTCCATTTTTCATGGGGGTTCATGACAGAAGCAAGGGGACCGGCCCGGAGAGCCGGTACCATAGCCTGGAACACAAACCGAGTGGGGTGTGGGGGGCACAGCCCCCGCGGTATGGACCAACGGGCATGAAGGTAAGAGCTTTGAAAGGAATAGGTTCTCATGAATTAGCTTCGCAGAGCAATGGAGATCATGGAGCATGGGGTCTCATGATGTAGCTTCGTGAAGGAATACGGCTTGTGGGGCGAAGGGTCTCACGGAGTGAAGGGGCTCTCTGAGCGAAGGGGCTCATAGAGCGAAGGGGATCATGGAGTGAAGGGGCTCATAGAGTGAATCAGCTCTTGGAGAAAAGAGGCTCGCAGAGTTAAGATACTCCCAGAGCAAAGCGTCTCACGGAGAAAAGTCTTTCACAGAGCAAAGGCCCTTGCGGAGCCTCGAGCAACCCAAAGGAGCTCCCACCTTCACAAAGGGCATCACTTCACGGTGCTTAGGAGCTCCACGAAATGGGAGATCGGCCGCCCATGGGGCGGCATGGCCCTCCATTTGAAGAGGGGTGATCTGGGTATTTATAGGTGATAGAGGTCAGCTGAGCACGCTGTGAAGCACAAATATGCGCTTTGAACTAAAAATGACATCGCGGAGCAGATACATTCGCAATTGGATCGCGAAGGAAATAGACACCGCGAAGCAGATACGTTCGTGATTGGAGTTGAAAAGGAGATCTAAGAAGGAGCTTGGTGAACCAATTATCCATCCCAACTTTAAATTTCCATAACTTCGAAACCCAAACTCCATTTTGGCTCTACGAACTATCAAATCTAAGATTACAAAACAGGCTATGCTCTAGGATCATTTATGGGAGAATATGGAAATATTTGTGGAGGTGTTTTCTAGTGCCAACATGAATACTTATATATTATGTATATATTCCTCACACATATATACCTAGATTATTTTCCCTTCCATTGATTGGTTAATACATGCCTTATGTTCATTTCTCAAATGTTTTTCTATTTAAAATTTCCATTGGTTATAATATGAGGCAAGATTATGCAACCCATTTTTGATCCAAGGGTAATTCTTATATTTATTCCTTATGAATGATTTAATTTTTTTTCACACACAAATAATGAACATTTTAGGATTGGTGTTTCAATATAGTGCTCCAATTCATTTGGTAAACCTTTAGTCTCATGAGATGTATTGTATGGTATTTGGGAGTAAACCCAGTCAATTATGGGACATTTTCCTTCATGTGATATTTTCAAGAAAGTTAGCCTTGACTTGTGTTTATCTGATGATATATTTTTCTACCACATTTCTTATATTACCATGATCATATGAGAACATGTTACTTATGTTATGATCTCATGGGATTAATCATGAGCCTTCTCTTTTATAATATCAAGTTGTACCATTGACTCACACATTATGTTTATTTATCATGTTTATTCTCTTACTATAATTTTATGATTTTCCCTTTATTTAATGTATTATCTAGGTTATTATATACATTTTTAGGAGCTCAGATGGATATAGAATCTCATTATGGGGAATAAAATAAAGATTTTGTGTTTTAGTTTTATTTTGAAATTTTTAACCAAGCCTTCCAAAGAAACTAAGACTTTTTTATTCTATTTTTTAATTATAGGATTGGTATATTAAAAAACATGAAATTATAGATATGAAAACTCATGGGTATCTAAATGATTCCTTAGGTATATGGACCTATAAATGAAGAGGATATGTAATCTGAATTACATCCAGAAAAAGGCCCATAATGGGGGAATCAGAATCATGATTTTGGTATAGACATCACTGGAATCTAAACCCACATTAGTCATACTTAGTTTGAGAAACAATAGATATAAAAGGATAGGACATGTCATAAGAGTGCATAACATTAAACTTGTATGGGTCTTACCCAGCATGTATTTCCTAATATTTTATTACAAGTCCTGTTGGGAACATGGTATGGAGGTAGGTCCCTAGGATAGAATCCAACATATCCTATTTATAATATGAAATAGTGTCCACATGGTTCAGTGAGGACCATACATTGAAATTCAACTTCATCCATCAAGGATTTATATGAGGGTATTTGAATATTAATTGTGGATCTCAGGCATTAATAATGTGTCTTGTGTATCCTATGGTTAATAGGAATCATATTCCCCATAGATTAGTTCGGACCCGGCCCGTTAATGGGGAAAGAAATTTAATTGATACTTAGGAAGATTATTTCCTCAATGTTTTGAAATATGAAAAGATTTCAAGGACTTACACCAAGGTGAAGGCCCATGTGTGAATACACTTCCCATCGACTAATAGATGAGATGGGATGATAGAATCATAGAAGATATGGGTCCCATGATTTACAATAATTTTAATATGGAGGGACTTAAAATGAGGTGAATTATTATGTCACATACTCATTTCTTATCCTCTTATGGACAAAAAGAGATAATAACCATCGAAGATATATCAAATATGTTTTGTATGAAAAGCAGGATCTTTTGAGGTCATGGAATGAGTAGGGTTTCTTGAGTTAATAACCCTATATCAAAAAGTGTTCTATCCAAATTAAGGGTTGATCGAATAATGTTCCATGGTCCAGGGTTCACAAGGAACAGGTCCAAGTGTCCCTTCCTACCACAAAACCATCCCCAAAAGGATATTGCAATTAGGGGAGATATATGGTGACTAACTGAGTCTTTCATTTATTAGTTTCTAGTTTGGATACTATCACCAAGGGTATAATAAACATGCATATGGGAGGCATTACCCTCTATGATAAACATTTGGAAGTGAGAGATAAGAACGATACACCAAACCACACATGCTCGGATGCATGTATATAATGAAATCCCAAGTGAAAACATGTAATTATATAAAGTACTAAACAACCAAAAGGAAAACTACAAGTACCAAATAGTTAAAGATGACAATGACCAAGAATCCGAAATAGTTTCTACAAACCTAGGATCTAGTTATATCCAACCTAATCTCCAACCTACTCAAGATGGCCTAAAAATGGTTTATATATATGTAGGGTGACCATAATAGTGTACTTAGTATGAACCTTCCCAGTGCCTCTCATGAATAATATAAATAAATCATGCTAAATCACAATGAACAATAGTGAAACTAACTCATCACCTAAACAGGTCTGCTATGTTCCCAACCTTACCATAGATAAATCTTACCAAGTATCTCATAAAATAGATCATATAATATAGTAATAAAACATCAAGGGTACATTTCTTCTACTTCCCCAGTATTTTTTCGATTTTCCTCAACTATGAATGTCTTGATCCATCTCTTTCCAAAGGTAATACATCCCATATAAACCGGGAAAAGGAATGAAAACATGAACCATGTTCATTATATAACAACATAATCCAATCCACATATAAATATATTGTAACCAAGTTGTTTCTAAGAGACACCATAGTCTATATGGCATGTATCATACATCAAGTTCTATACCTCATGCCATTACTGCCCATATACTGAGTAAGTACCTAAATCCATCAGAGAATATACCCATTATATCTATAATAATCCTTTATATACTATATCCTTGAATACATGTGTGTGAAATAAAAACAATCCATCACAACCCTCTGCTAAAAAATTTGGGAAAGATAACTATCAATCATACCAGCAAAACTAACTTCCAAGATAGGATAATGGGGCAAGAGGAGGTAGTTACCAATAAATCCCCCCACTAATATATTACGGAAGACACCCTCCTAGAGTCCACTAGGTTTCAATTTCCATAGTCAACAAGGGTGGGGTAGCATATGAAATCATAGAACATACATAATATAATATAGCTCACAACCAAGCTATAGGCATAACCTAGTCTTTGACTCAACTATAGATAATGTCTCTCAGACTATCGACTACCACTTCTAAGCCCATATATCCTATAAGCACACACAAATTAAAACTAAGTAAATTAATTACTCATTTTTTGGAATATCCTTCCATTAATTAATTAATTATCCATTATTTAATTCACTATCCATTAATTAAAAATTAACATTATTCCATGTCACATTACATTAATCATTAGAGTAAAGTCCATTCCCTCCAAGAATAATACAAACCATGTCCATGGTTTATCAAAAATAACATATTTTATGCATTTTTATTGATATACGACCAACCCACTGAGTTAAGAATTATTCAATCCATTATTATAATTATTACATAAACCAATTACTATAAAAAATCATCATAAGGTACAACCAATAGGAAACCAGATACTATGTACCTATAACTACCACAATCGGCGAAGAATGGAATGAAAATAAAATAAGAAACATGGCCATCAACCATTAAATTGATTCATTAGTGATCATACTATCTCTTAGCATATCATAAATGGGTAATCAAAGATTTAATATGTTATATAACCTTTGGTTCCATCCATAGAACCAACATTCATATATCGAGGCATCATTCAATTATATGAGTTAGATACTACCACATCGTATGGGACTCCGTCCCACTTATATCACATCATCCATCTTAAGATCATCTATTCCATGAATACATCACATTTCGACCTTTCTAACCAATATAATACATCCTAGTCTAGCCTTTATCAAGCTCACCTCACAAGGATTCTATGCATAGCACATAAAAAAGTAGTAGTAATAAACAAGTAATCAAAATGGAAATTAGACCCTCAAAATAAGGCATTAAGACATCTCATGCAAATGAGTTGTCATGGATCCAAAACAAGGCACTCATCATTATCAGTCAAATAGAAAACTCAAGACCCTGTAAATTATTCTTATCACACAAAAAGTTCTTATTACATATTTAATTTTCCAATTCATTATTAACAATTTCCAAATACAGGTTACCAAAAGCATCAAGAAATAACATGATATCAAAGGAAAAACATGCTCTTAGCATTTACTTCTAGTTTAAACAATATAAAAAAGTACCATTCTCAATTAAAATTCTATTTCAATTATTATCATCATGAATTAACATGCATCACATTATTTATTAATTCCATTAATTATTTATAAAATCAATTAATTAAACATGTGAATTGCACCAATTTTATTATCATCAAATTGCTTTCACCACTGGATTGAAAACATGCCACTATTTAAATTTTCCAATCCAATTAATAATAAATTAATTATAGATTTATGTTATTTATCAATTTCAACATGATACTCCAAGAATAAGAACTATATAATAAAGCATATCATAGATATCATACTATGTATAAAAACTAGAGGCAAACGTCTATCACGGTACAAAGAAAGAACAATGACATGTGTTCGTAATTTAATTATTTATTATGGTTAAATAATTATTAGTTCAATTACATTTTCATTCAAGAAGATAAATCTTGATCAATTTAGGATTGCGGGTATATAAATAGAGAAGTAATGAATCCACTACCACAAATGTATCCATATTCTTCGCATGAGAATGTAATAATGTTGTGGATCTCTAATCACCTCTCCTATAAGGATTTGTATCTATACAAGGATTACTTAACAAAACCACACAAACAAAAACAAACAGAACACCATTAGATACAATGCAGATAAAATTCCATAGAAAGGTGAGAAGATATAGGATAAAATGATATCAAATAGGGATAACTTACTAGAAAACAAAGGAAGAACGTCCCTCGGATCACAACAAATCCCCAAGGATCAAACAAGAATGATAAGAATTGATCCCCAGTTGAATGGGTCTTGAAATGTTGATGAAAGGACTATTGGGTTTCCTATAATGAGAGAGGGAGACACAACATCTGTAGATTTTAGAGAAAACCCATGCATCTGAAACATTTAAACATGCACTACACTGGAAATTTACATGGCGTGTAATATATTTACACATCATGTAAATGTAAGGGTTTGTATTTCACTAAAAAATGTGTTGGATTTTTTTATTTAACCCCAAAACATCACACATCATGTAGAATCTAGTGAAACAGCCTTAAAAATCCATGAACATTACTCATACGACATGTGAAGAGTTCATGGCATGTAATATCTTTGTTTCTTAGCTTTTTAGTATCCAAAACCTGTAGAAATACTCCTATACTCCTCTGACTACCACTAAATTTAAAAACACACAAAGGGTTAGACCATACAGATCCATTCCCTTACATTGGATACCTCTCAAAACATCATCAATATCTAAAATAAAAAAACTAGAGTGGAAACGAAATGGGTTCATTCTAACAACCACCCCACGATATGAGAATCTCAACCACCAAACTTAGAGGGAAACTAAAAAATGATGTAAAATCAAAAACCAGCTCCTAAAACTCTCCCAAGGGATATACCTATCTGACAAGAGTAAATTTAAAAAAATAAAAAAGATAAAACCATCTCATAAACCAAAAGTTTCAACATCTACAAGAGAACTATGTTACAAAATGAGAAATAAACATCAAATAATTTGGGGTACTGAGTGTGCATCTATGAATCAGTTTCCCAGGTGCTCTCCTCCACACCACCATGCCATAATAAGACAAGAACCAGTGTACTAGCATACCCATGAAACACATTCTCCTGGAAGTCCTTGTTCTCTATAAACTACTCCTCAATGGTTGCATCATCATCAACAACGATTTCACCATAATTGATTACATGAGAGTCAAAATAAAGTTAGAAATGGACCTAATGCATGTGGAAAGCATTTTGTATCTTGTTCATCTATTGGGGTAAGTTTTATATAATACCACACATCTTCAACATGAGTGAAGACCTCAAAAGATCCAATAAACCATGGATAAAGATTACTCCCACAACCAAACCTTTCCTTTCCACAATGAAGTATCGCCTTATAAAACACATGATATATAATTTTGAACTCCATAGGTCACCTCCTATGATAGGAATGGTATTTCTAATGATATGTTATACCTTCATCATCTCATGAATTACTTTATCTATCTATTTCATATTCGGTAATTATTCCATCTCGATAATTGATTCATCTTCAACCCCATTCTAACATAATGGATATTTGAAAGGTCAGCGTTAAAAATATTCAAATTTCTTCATACCAATGGTGGAGTGGAAACTATTATAGTAACCAACCCCAACGAAGTGAAGGTTCCTCATCCACAAAACTAAAAAATCCATAACACCAGATCAAAACATGTATTCAAGAGTTTGGATGGTCTGCTCTGTATCACCATCCATTTATGGATGAAAAGTAATTTCAAGGCATAACTAAAAACCAAATACATAATGGAAACATCTCCAAACACTAGAGCTAAAATAAGTATCTCGATCAAATTTAATCATCCTCGGGACTCTGTGGAGCCTCACCTCCTTTTCAAATAATAACTTCACAAAAAATTCACTATGATCGACTCCCTGATCACTATAAAATGGTATTATTTCATCAAAAAATCCTTCATCACCCATATAGAATCATATATTCCTTGATCTTGAGGTAGATAGGTAATGATGTTCATCTATATGTCTTCCCACTTTCACTTGGGAAAATCTAACAACTAGAGAAAACAACTAGGAACATGGTTCTTGGCCTTCAACTTCTGGCAGGCCAAACATTGATAAAAAATACCACAGCCACCAGCTTCAACTTAGGACACCATAAATGACCTCTCAAATCTTGGTACATCATTTTACCATAGGGATGTACCAAAAAACGAAAACTATGGAACACTTGATTACCCATCACACACATTACCAAAGGAATGAAAATCCTTCTCTAGAACAACACCTGGTGTTATCTATCCTCACACCAACCATTAGTGCCATCACAAAAAAAACAAATCGATCTCTCTTATCCTTCACCTCAAAATCTCCAAACTAGGAATCCTCCATGTACATCACCAAAGATGATTTCACCATCATCTCGAAAATATATCTTTTTCTTCCAATATATCGTAAATCTATATTAATCCTGGATAGTTCCTCCATCACCCTACAAGAATCCCAATATTAGTGCATGAAATCACCTTGGGGTGTCTACTTAACCGGTACAAGGCTATATAATTGATGTTTCTGAGCTTGTCTTCCTTTTATGTTAGAGGTTTATAATTTAACATTTCTGTAGGTTCCTACCTGGCATATCCAAGGGTGTCTTCCAGACATTTCCAAAGGTATATTCTAGACATTTTATGAGACTCATGAGGGAATCATGAACAAATGTAAATATATGTGATCACCTACCTTTATGGATTCCCATGATGGGGTCTTACGAACATGTCCAGGATCACATGCATGATAATATGAATAAATTTAGGTGTTCAAGTACCATGTAAAATGATAAATTATTACATCAAAATACCATTGTCGACTCATACTATTGTGTGATATTAAGGGTTTCATATGATGCGTTATAAAAAACTTGTCTAAAGGTATCATGTCATGGCTAAATGGAAAATGATTTCCATGATAAGGGGTTGTATCTCTATTGTTTTACATGCATTTCAAGGCGTCAATGTTAAGGGGTGTTTTCATAATGAGGGTTAATGTCATTGACACTTAACATTGTATGAATAAATAGAGGTGTTTTGAGGACATGAGTTTTAAATATAAAGGATGAGATGTAGGTCTCACAAGATAGGTTCACGTAAATGATTTGATTAACAGAGGGATCTTGAGGGACATCCATATTAGTATCATATGATAAAGATGTTCAAGCTAAGTTGTAATCATGCATTTCATAATAGAGGTCCCACACGTGTTCATATCATCATATGATCATGTGATCATGAGGGAATAATGTGATGGAGTCTCCTCATGGGATCTCATGATAGGCTCTCGTAGTGGGGTCTTTCGATTATATAGGGAAGTTATCCAAAGGGAGTATCTCCTCACCACCTTTGTTCTTATCTTAATCTATTTCTATTACCATCCTTTCATGTATATATTCTCCATTTATCCATAAAATTATCATTTTTACCCCATCTTTATTCTTATATGATTCTAAAGAGGAGGGCATGGGTTTATATAGGAAAAAGAGTCTAAGTTCATTATTGGATTTCATAGTGAGGGTGGTTAATGCATCAACTTAATGTGGTTGAGAGATTTAACTGATCAATGATATATAATTTATACATGATCACATGATGAAGCACATTATTAATACAATATATGTCAATGGGTAATCACTTGAAGCCCATTAGTGGGATTCATGTGATATCTTCATGGGCTGCACGTGATCATGTGACATGTTAGCAGAAAAATGCTTAAAAACTAGAAAAAGGATATTGTGATAGGAAGCTATAAATTATGAATAGTTCTAAAATTCGTAAGATTTATTATTTTTCTTATGAATTCATCGTTGTTTCATCATGAATTCATGTGATTTTTATCACGTGTTCATAGGATCCTTAGTAATTCTAGCGATGTATTCACATCGTCCACGTGTTCCAAACAAAATCATGTGATACTTCAGATCGATGGATACAAGATCATGTGATACTTCATCTTTCATGAAAATGATGAACTTTATGTGATAGATCAATATTTCTGTCCATTATGAGAAAGAGTGGTGTAAAGTTGCAGTAAAAATTCTCAACAACCATTGGCGACTTCACATGATCACATTGAAGTAATCACATGATTTTTTAGCATATTAGTGGAAAAATGATTAATAACCAACAAATGGATCATGTGATAGGATGTTTTAAATGAAACAATGTTCTCTTGAGGGGAGATGAATTTTTTTTCTTGCAAATGTATTTTAATTTCAACATTTCCCACATGAACTCCATCACATGATCTTGTGATCTGTAGTCCTTGTAATGGTTTCACGTTGTTCATGTGATTTGACTCATTTGATAGCTCAGTCTATCAAAGAACCACATAAATATAAGAAATATATTTAAATCATGATTTTTCAATGATCTAGTGTCTCATTTTTTTCAATGGAGATGGTTTTCATGGAATATGTCAAAGACATGAGTCAATGTCGGCAGCAACTCACATCCTTGAACTAGTGGCATTTAGGAGTATAGTACAAAATCATATATTGATGATGACATGAGGGTGAGGTTAGATGGCTAGGATCTTTTTGTTCTAATAGAATATCTTATGGGCATATGTTTTAGACATTTTTGAACATTACCTACTTAATTTGTGTCTCGCATTGATATTGTTCTCGGTTGGTTACTGATTAATATGTTATTAGGTGTTCGTCTATTTTTCAAGAATATAGTGGGGTTTGATATTGGAAACATTGCATGCATTCCTTCACAGGTAGAACCACACCCATGCATTGATATTATAGGAAACTCTTGAACATTTCACACACACTCTGCTAGCTTTATTCTCTACCATCTTTAATCCACCATGTTGGATGACTGTGATGACTCCCTAAATTCATAAGGAAACTCCCACATGTTCTCTAGGTGATCTAGATGGATAGTTATCCATTCATAGCTAATTAGTTATACAAGGGCACACATAAAATAGATAGAATAAATATATATATATAATAGGTAAAATAAGGGCCATAATATTTTCACTTATTAAATAAATCCTAATATCATTATTCCCAAGAATAAAAATTTCAATTCCTTTGCGTAAAAATATATTAGTATTCTTTCATAGGATTCACACTTGTTAAATATCCAACAGAAAAGTTATATTAAATAATTATGGGGTCCAATAGATATATAAGAGTATATTTTGGTTTCGATTGATACATAAGATCACCCACGAGGTTATGCTGGATTAAATATGTTTTCTCAGGTAATAATTTAGAATTAAAAAATATTATGTTATGTTATTATTTAATTAATAAAATTCATGATTTAGAGTGTTAATCCAATATTCATATTAAATGTTATAGTGAATAGATTCGAAAAATATTATGTTGTGAGATGGATATTCTTGGTACATTGAGATTCACATGTAAGCATACAAAAATGGAAAATAACAAGTGGGTTTTTTGGAAGGATGTATAAAGGGAAAAGATGAAATATTTGGGAGAATTAAATTATATGATCATAGAGATTTGAGAATATACTTAAATGATATTGGGGGATATTTGAATAAAAAATATGTTCCCATATTTTAGTGTATTCCCACTATATTATTACAATATTATACTTACTTGTAGAAAATTAATAAGATTGAATGAAGATCATGGTGCTTAATTTCTAGAGAGATTCCAAATTTGAATTATTGATAATTATACACTTTATCTTAATGAGTCTATAAAAAGTAATATGTATTGAAAAATATAGGATTGGCTTTAAGAAACCCAAAATGTGTTTCTACTAAATATATAAATCATCAAAGAAGAATAAGAAGAGAGTGAGAACAATGTTCAACTACAAATGTATAATATCCCACAAATAATGGATACTTGATTGTTTTTTTATTTATAAAAAGGATCTCTATTTTTTAGGAAGAATTATATTAAATCTTTCATAATGTCCCACATAAATTGATCTTTATGAAGTGGAGAAGAGTCTAATGTGAATATTATTACAGCTGATTATCTTATGGCTTCCAACATCCTTTAATTTAGGAAGAATATATATACTTTGATGTTATATAATCATGGAGTATAGAATAATATCTTGTTTATATGAGGATTAAACACCCATTGTAAACTCAGGGGATCTAGTATAAAGAACCTTTCAGTAGATAGATGATTGTAAAAAATAGTTTCTTAGTTCAAGAATAACATATTCATTATTTTTTTAACTATTTATTATTATAGATATATGTATCTTGGAGTTGACCCTAACACAACAAGAATGTAGTCACTAACATTGGCCAAGAACCCTGTAAATATTATTTTGTAATGTGATATGGTCCTTCCTATGATTTGATTTATTTATTTTCTAGTTTTTTAAATTATTAAATATAAATAATATATTTAAATGAGTATTGGAGTTCTATTTCAGTGATGATATAGATGTTTTTTTCAAACCCATCATAAATAGGAATAATGGAGAAGTAAACAAAATGAGAAATAAATAATCTATAAATAATTATAGATGAGATTCACTGCTAGATAAATTTAATCAAAGTGAAGAAATTACTATTCTACATATTGATAATTATCCTATTAATTAATCAAGCTCATGCTACAAATAGTATGTAAAACTTAAATAAATTAGTAATTATTTTCTTTGAAATAAGGTTTTATTAAGAAAAATCCATTTTGAACTTTTCATATGTATTCACTTATGAATATAATGAGTATATGGGAAGATAAAACATAGCTGAAATTAGAGATATATTAAATTTATAAGGTTATGGACAATAAGTTACATGCATGAAATGAAATTCATCAAAGAATTATAATCTAAGAAATATTTTCTTGTAGATTTATAAAGAAAAAAATAAATGGATAAAGATGAATTTTATAAATAAAATAAATAAATAACTAAGATGAGTAATGTAATTGAAGATAACATTCATTCAATAGAAAAATTCATAAATAATTCATTTATGTAAATAATTATGAATTGGATACCAAGGAAGAAAGAATAAAGGATATTGAAAATTGATTACCTAAAAAAATATTAGATACAAGGTGTTAAAATTATTATGATTAAACTATAATTGTTATAAAATGTAATATTATTTTTGGATAATAAAAATATCCTAACACTGAGGTGTCTTGAGATGGAATATAAACTTAGAAACCAAGATGCAACACAAGTGAAATAATCCCAAGGTGTTGAGAATAGAGTTCCTTGCATTAGAGTTTTAGATGATATTTTTAATAGTAAAATAAAACATACTATTTCCATGAAGGGTTTGAAATCATACATTATAATAATTACTCTAGGATCAAATAAATTGGTAACCCTTTCCCCAAATGATTTTTTCATGCTATTTTTTTGAATATATAGCGAATGTTACAAAGTGAATTATGGAGAAATATAATAGGTGAATGTTTTTGAGAAACCCACCATTAAATCAAGAGTAGATGTAAATAGTATAAAAAATTATGGTTCCCCAATAAGTTCCCATAATTACAGTTGATTGGAATAAAAATAAAAATCTACAAAATCTATCAAGGTTACTATTAAAAGAATAAAATAAGGATTTATTCCACATTGTTGTTAATTTGAAAATATTGGGACTAATTATATTGACTATTGGTATAATATGTCAATATTTGGAAGTAAGGAATTCCCACATAAAGTGGAATCATTACTGTGTTTATTATTAGTATATAGAAATATATAAATATTTAAGTCATGAATATATATGAAATTATAAAAATATATTATAAAAATTTAAAAAATATATTCATTTCATTGATGAATATTGTTTCATACCAACCATAAATGAGTCATACACTATGGAAAAGCGATGGATATAAAAGATAAAAAATAATAGATAGAATATGGATGAGTTTACGTTATAGTATGTGAAAAATTAAAGTGATGAATAAACCACCCCCAATGAAGACTCAAAAAGATTATATTCCAAATAATAGAAGAAGGTTATATTTTGAATGAAAATTCCATATCATATGTCATTGAATGAAATACATGGATTTAAATATACAAGTATCTTATTTTTTTAATGAAGAAAAAAATTAATCCATGAAACAAATAAAGGGGTTGATTTTGTTGAAGTCATTTACAAGAGTATAGATGAATTATAATTTCATGAGAATATTTCAAAAGGTTTAACTCAATACTTCATGAGAGACTCCATGGATCTAATAAACTATTTCGGGATAACCTGACACATGATTAATACTGCTCTTCCATAAGGGTCTAAGATCATTCCAAATCACCATGGTCTAGAAATAATTGTTGGTAAAAATAAACATGGAAATATTGGGGGTCAATTTCCATTTTAAAAACCTTTGAGAAATTTAAATCTAAATTGTATGGAATTAAAACAATTAAATAAATAAACTAAAATTCTAAGAGTTGAGTACAATATTGAGAATTATAAGTAGAAGAAAAACATTTAGTGTATTATAAATATAAATGTAAAATAGAATTAATAATAAATTTGTAAATTAGTTTGACAATAATATATAAGGTATCCCTCTATCCACTCTCCTCATGTGTTCTTAAGAGGATTTTGATTAAACCTTTATTTTTAATGGTTGTAGAAAGAAAACAAAAAACACTTTATTTTAAGTGGTTGTAGCAAGGGAACCTGTTACAAGAAGTAAGAAACATAGTTTTTAGTGTTTGGTGCCATGAAATCTAAATAGTTATATTTTTAATGGTTTTGCATAGAAACCCAAATCTTCTTATTTTAATGGTAGTGGTCACTTATCCCATTGAAAATCAAACGTAGTGGGCACCAAAAAATATAAAACACAATAATATTCCATAGAATAACTGATTTGAATCACACCATCATTCCCACTTAAATAATACAAATAAAAATTATTGGAAGGGATACAATTGTGAGAGATCATGATAATGTGAGGAAAATGATACAAAATAGTTGTAGAATGATTATACATGGTGACCAGTTTCTCCCAAGAAACATTGATGAAATATTTATGTTATACCAGGGATTTAAGAACGTTCTGAGGGTTTTGGGGTCGTAGAGAACCATTATAAACTGAATTAATGCATGAAGGTCCCACTCTAACAGTTACTTTTGGTCTCTATGGGTGGAAACAGGTAGCCAGTGGGTGTCACTAGCAAGCCAGTGGCACCATGACTGAAAAAAATTTCTATCTAGGTACCCAACATGTATTCCTTATCAACTGATAGTGGAATACCCTAAAAATTCCTCCTCTCTCCTCTTGAACCCTATTATTGGTCCGTAATTCCCATAGCAAAAAAAATTTAATTTTAAAAATTGAAATCCATCATAGGAAAATATTAGAAAAATATGTTTTTGTTAGTGATCATTAAAAACTACCTTAGAGGGTGAGGTGTAAAACATTATCCCCTTTTTTATGATCATAAACACAGATATTAAAGACAAACCTGATGAATTTTATTTAAATATAAGAAAAATAAATTAAAATATTTTATAATGGGATTCATCCAATAAAATACTTTATAATTGTTTAAAAAATGATTTACTTTTATAAAAATATTTAAAATGATATCATTTCAAAACTATAACCCCATTCTAATTTCAAACCAAATAAATATTTTTAATACCAATACCAATACTTTATCTTTCTCTATGATTATCATGATTTGAAAAAGGACTTTTTTAATATCATTGGATTTTATTTTTCAATGTAATATTAATTAAAACACTTTTAAAATAGTGTAAATCATACCTTTAACATCCTCAAGGGTTTCTCCCCCTTTGAGATCAACAAGATCATGGACTTGGGTTAGAGTGATAGAGTTCAAATTAAAACGGTAATTAATAGAGAAAATAATTTTTCAGTATTATTAATATCCTAATCAATGTTGTTTGGAGAGAGAAAAAACCATTATTTTCAATGAAATATAAAACTAGTATTTAAACAAAAGAATATTTTGAAAAAAAATTAAAACATAAATTATTTCAATATTTGAAAATAGACTTTTGAAATCAAAAACAAAATATACACCACATGTTCCTATTCAAAAATATGGAACATTGAGGACCAAAAAGAAAAAATCAATTTTTAAAATGAGTTAATTTCGAATAAATTTTAATTTTTGAAATATTTTTCTCCCTCTAAAATTAAAAATAGTTTTAAAGGTATAGGGTAGTATAAAATTATTTCAATAATGATTTAAATAAATAAAAACAATGCCTAATATGGTGAAATATATATATCAATTAAATCAACATTAAATTAAAATATAAAAATGAATAAATTATCCAAATATCAAAATAATAGGGAAATGGTCAAAAAAATATGCTCAAAAAATAATTCCCATAAAATAATGAATATCAAGGTGGATAATAATGAGAAAACCCTTATTCTTTCCAAATTAAAATGAATGAATCATAAATTTTATATTCATAACTACCCCAATATAAATATAAAAAAACAAAAATCATGAGGGTTATTGATGATATCGGCTAATTGAAAATTAGTGGGGGAAAATCTAACATGATGTCATCCTTTTGAAAACGGTCTCTAAGAAAACGATTCTTAAGGTCAATTTGATTTGGGATAGATTTTTTATTGTATTTTTATAAATATAAATTTCACTTTTTTCAACACACTTAATTTATGCATGATTATAACTTAAAACATAAAATAGAAGATTATGTTTCATCAAAACTATATGGGACAATAACTTCCGATGGACATATATTCATCTTTAGAAGTATAAATAGAAAATGATTTTTTTCCCTTAAAACTCCATGAAACATGGAATCTTCAATGTTTGTGTAAATCCTAACATATAATTTTCTAATATTTTTGGTAATTGCCAAATTCTACATCAATAAACATTAATTCTTAAAATATGTGTCTTTTGGATAAAACAAAATTATATTTTTAGATCAATTCAAGAGCTTGAAAATTATTTTGAGTTTTTTAATGGAATTACATTAGAATAGAATTAAAATGGGACTGAAGTAATATACTAAACATGATGTCTAGTTAGATCTTCATAAGATAAATAAGACTCTCAATCACACCTATATAATGATTATTGTACATTGGTTTACTAAATTCGTCCAAATTAATTTTAAATAATTACTCATTCGAGTACTAATATCCGTAAATTGATCCATACCAGACTACTTTAAAATAAAAATATTTTATTTTATTTTTCTATGAAATATTTTATCTAAATTTTGGGAAATTTGAAAACCATGGAAGTTTTTGAGTTCTCCTATAAAAATCATTTCAAATTTTATACTCACTTAATCCAAAAAATCAAGGTAAAGATATTCTATAATTTAATAAAAAATAAAATCATCAACATAAATTTGAACAACCAAAATAATCAATGAAAAAAGTTTTACAAATAATATTGAGTTATCCTGTCAATATTCAAAAAAAAAATCTAACGTAAATTTTGTGTAAATTTTATAGCAATCCCAAGGAGAATGTTTCATTATATAATGGTCTTTCATGAATTTGAAGACATTTTCAGGAAATATTTAATCCTAGAAACTGATAGTTTATTCCACAAAGACCATTAAATAAATAAAACCATTTAAAAATAAAATTATAATATCCATTTTAAAATCCAAAAATTTAAATGATATTAAATTCAAAATATTATAGATTATGTCCTAGTGACTAGGGGAAAGGTCTTACCATAATCAATTCATTCTTTTAGGTTATAGTCTTAAGCAACATATCATGCTTTGGTACGATTGATATTACCTTTCCCATCCAATTTATTTCCAAATACTTCTTCTTTCTCATGTTGGGCTAATAATTAATCCCCTTCCACAATTTTCAAACATTATTCCAGGTAAATTTATTTAATTTGAATTTCATATAATGAATCCAATTTTCATCATTAATGGAAACGTTAGGGTTTTGGGGATCTAGGGGTGACACAAAATTTAGATGTTCTATTTCATTTAAAATGGCCCTCTTAGTATGAGTAATAGCATGAAAATAATTTATACTAATTTAAATATGGTGGTATAGAGTATTATCTCATGCCTTGGTCAAAGGGATAGGTTACTTTTTCAATTAATTTTATTTTATAGATTGAGGTTCATTTAAGTTCAAATTATCAAGTTTTACCTCAATATCATTATATTGGGGATGATGTGTGGTAAAATTTTCAAAAAATATGATGTGAGTTGACTATTACATGGTATTTGTGCTATTATGAAAAACTCAACAATCATTACATGAGTTTAAATACGCAAAAAATATGTCTTTATATGATTTTGTGTCAAATCATCCAATGTTATAATTATTTTTAAGAATTAAACATTTATAACCAAACACCTTAAAATTACTAACCTAAAGTGACTTGATTTTCTAAAGCTCATAAGGGGTCATATTAATAATGGTTCTTACAAGAAAATAGTGAATGGTGTAACATGTTGTATTGACCACCCAAATCATAAATATTGAGTGATTTTAAATTCATTTTGGAAAGTTTATAAAATTTCATATAATTTTTTTTTCATATTTGACCAACTCCATTTTGTGGGGAGTTCTAAGAGTGGAAAAAAGATTTGAGATAACATATGAAAAACAAATCCCATCAAAATCCATATTTTCAAACACTCCTCTATGCTAACTTCAAGTGATATGGTCTAATACACATTTTCATTTTTTAACTTCTTGGTATATTTAATAAAAACATTATAAGACTCACTTTTATTTTCCATGAAATAAACCAAATTAAATATTTTATAATCGTTGAAAATTAAAAATGAGTGCGATTAGCCTTCTATATAATATATTTAGGTTAATTCAAAGATCTATCGACCCGACACCAAAAATCCTGGATCTAGAGTATACTAACATTACATTGGCATTATTATAAACAATCAAATCCTAAAGGACTAATCAGTTTAGTATTCTTAGTAAACCAAATACATATATGAGTCTTGTATTAAAATTAATAAAATAATTACAAAAAAATAAAAGATAACTTTATTTCATATAGAATATCCTTGAATATCATTATTAGTTTCGATCCTGGATTCATTGGAAAAGGAAACAAAATAATGGTGAGATCAAATTCTCAGTAAGGGTAATGTATAGTGGAAACAATAATGAATCAATGATAATATAAATTGTGGCATGGTAAATAACTGAACACACATACCATGTAATCAACAAACTGATAAGGAAGTGAAAAAACAATATGTCAAGGTAATAACTAGAAACACATGTCATTCACATAACTACATAATGAAAAATAAAAATGGAAAGGTAAGAAACTAAAACACATGTAATTTAATCAATGAACTAAAAATGATATGTATTCATAGATATGTTGATCAACAAAATCTTGGATTAATAATAACTGAAACTAACTAAGGGAAATGTTAAATTATTGGACATCATGTTTCCAAGTTACATGGAACTATTATCATCAAGACCTTTCATAAGAAAATTTTTCATATAAGGTAAAAACTAATCTAATGTGGCCATCCAACAAACTCGTCCCATGAGAAAACTGATGCATTGAAGGGATATCTATAACCGGGACCCATCCATGTCATACCTAGATGAATTATTCCTCATATAATGAATAGTTGACTTAATAATATTCCTTATCAACAATCTATATGGATTATAAGATATGGATTTATTATTATTTCCCCAAATAATCAAATATCTTACAAAGTTAACACCATTTGAAAAATGTTATATGGTTTCGGTAGTGAACATATCCATAATAAATGATATGGATAATTAGGTGAAATTCAATGTTAAATGATCATATGAAATTGAATATTTCAAGGGTAATAGAAAAGGAATAAAGGTAGTGAATTTAAATACTATCCTTGAAAAAATCAATTGTAAACCATCCAGAGGAATAATAAGGATGGTATCAATAAACTATATCCCAAGTTAAGTAAAGATAAAGGCTTTTTCTCATTGATGAAATAGAATAACATTAAAAACATTCTTGATGAGAATGTCCATTGTTTTTTAAAAGCATTTGAGAAACGTTTTCTTTGAAAATCACATTAAAAAATATAAAATATTATTTAAAGGGTAAAAATGACTTTGATAAATCATTTTAAAAAGTGTAAAAACATTTTTTGAAAACATTTTGTAAAACATTTTTATAAAACATGGTTTTTAAAAGAAAAAAGGTTCTCCGATGAAAGAGATAAATGAAGTTAGGTTTTCTTATAAACATTTTATAAAACCTTTTAAGTACCAAAGAGTGGTAAAATGGTATTATCACTTGATAAATGTCAGGAATAACAAGAGGGGATGAAATGAAATGTTCTGATAGAAAATAATTAAATGATTTTCATTAATGGGAATTCAAGTGTAAATAACCCTGAACAAAATGATATTGTGTGGTAAACCCTTGAAAAGATTATAATGTTGAAGTGATAATCAATCAATGAGTATATTATGTGTATCAACTATAAATCCAAATAAATAAGTGGAAGTACCTAAATATATAGTCAAAGTAATTATACACATAATCATAGAATATAAACAACCACAATAAAATGGAATAACTCAATGAAAAGGAGTTGGGTTGTGAAATTTCATTTTCACTTCGGTAACTTTTAACTCAAAAACATAATTGAATAAGTACTTCAAATTGAATCTCAAAAAACCTTGAAGAATGAATGAATCATGATATTAGAAGTCAATGTTGACGTTTTTATACCTTATATAAAAAATTATGTGAACAAAACATGAAGTTATTGTTTCAACATAAAGTTAACAATCACAAAAGGAAATGATATTTTAAAGATAATCATTAAAAATGTTCTTAAGGTGAATAATATTTAGACATTCCAAAGTCTCCCATATCACTTTGAAATATTTGAATCGTAATATCTATGAAGAAATAACATTAAATGATTCTTATAATACCATGATAACATGTATATCCATGATATAACATATAAATGGGTAGTAAACACACCATATAATATAAACTAGGATCCTAACAACAAATATGTCTCAAGGAAATGTAAATTAAGAAGAAATCCCTTGCCTTTCATTAATTTTTTTGAACATCCTTTAAAATCCTGTATAATGGTTTTAAAAATGTAAATAACTAATTCTAGAACTAGAATAATATTTATAATATCATATATTAACTTATTATTATATCTTGTTACCCGTTTGTTAGTAAACTTCTATTATTTTCACTATTTTGAGTGTTAATTGCCTAGTTTCTCAAGTATGTTTTGACTTATTACATGTTATTCTTACGTAGATCATGGTTTAATAATCTATATAATGTAAATCATGGTGTGATTATAATATATATTCAGTATATATGTATTTATAATAATATATAATATTTGGAGATAATAAATGAAATGCATCGTTCATATAGATGGTAGGCCGTACATATGCTTAAAAGCTACATTAATTTCATTTTCATATTAAAATAAAGAAACTAAAATAATATAAATGTATATTATAATTATAGTATTATATTTAAGTCATATATGATTCATACTTTTAATAAAACCATCCTCTATATCTTCTATGTATAGTGTGAATGAATCACATCGCTTTGAGTGGTGGTAGTCCACACTTCCACAAATGATGTTATCATATTTAAAAAAAATGGAATGCATAATTTTCTATGTTATAAAATAATTAAATAAGTATAAATAAATTATAAATGTCATATATAACATAAACAAACATATTTCCATCATCATTCCCAATGATGAGAGGTAGTAAAGAAAAAATGAACAATCATCATTTCGTGAGGCAGTAGTTCTCTATACACAAAAACTATATATTCGTTACCCATTAGATTGATTTTTGTATAAATGTATTTATAACCATTAGAATAAAAAAAATCATTAAATATAGGATGATTTATCTTTTATATAATCCTGGAATATGAGAATTTAAATATTGTATAATGAAATTAAAAATAAAGAGCTTTAGGAAAGATGTTACCACGTAATTGGGTAACTCCTTTCGGTTTGCAACAAAGGGCTTCCATGGAAGTATTTATAACCAAGATGAGGAATATAGGTTTAGGGGAGTGATTTTGAGGATATATTTGGTAATATATTTTTGGGTTCAAAGTATCTTGAGAGGTGTGAGGAAGTAGGAGGAGAGGATGCCTTTTATAGTGGAGAAGGGACACTCATATAAATTTTGGAATAGGGAATTCCATCCAATTTTTTCCATTAAATGTGGATCCAATTATGGATAAACGTATATAAAAGGGATAATAATATCTAAATATGGTCATAAATGGATTTTGGACAAGTTTTTCTTGTCATTTTATCCCTTAATTATGAGGTTTATTTTCTTGTTAAGCTTAATTTCACCTTATTCGTTGTACTTAATTATAATGACATTCACTAATATTTTTGGTAAAAAATTAATTTTACCGTATGAGAAATAATAAATTATTTTGATTCCAAATATTTAATCCATTTTGAAAAATTCCAATCATAGAAGTGGAAAAAATAAATTTATATTTAATCACGCATATGGGATTATAATGCGAGCTTTTAAAGTAAAAATGTACAAATGCTTGTTATGTTTTTATATTCAATTGCAAAGTGAAATTGATTACAATGACCTATATTTTATTAATTCATAAGAAAATTATCTAATAAAAATTTAAAATATATTTAAAATATAATTTATCCTTATAAATAAATTACACGAAAAAGCAGTTTTGAATAAAAATTTAGTATTTTTCACTATTCATTAAAAAATGAAATATTACCAAAAAATATCAAAACATCATCCTAAATTAATTTTTATGTTTTGATTTCAACTATTAAGTATATTATTATATATAAAATCAATATACATTCTAAAAATTTGATTTAAAATATGTTCTCCCATAAACAATAGAAGTACCTTAATAAAAATATAGGTTTTATATGTAACATTGGGTTTGTTCCTATTTAATACCTATAAAATCTATTGGTTGAATACAAAAAATAATTTTATTGAATAATATATATATATATATATTACATTAATATCTTTTATTAATTTTAATTAATTTAATTTATTAAGGTAAAACATCTTTATAAGTATAAGAATAGTTTTCTATAACAATATTTTCTTTATTTTCAATTGGTACTTATATTCATTTATAATTAATTTGTAACCAATTAATTAGGTTTATATTTGTGTACACAATATATTTTCATACGTTAGTTAATACTATTTATAAATACTAATTTAACGGCTAGTTTAATTCTTATAATATTAAATAATAATATTTCAATAATATATTTCCTCTCAATAAAACTCGATATTGCATGTAACACAAGCCATTAATGAAAATCATTGTTGCATTAGATGTATTCAAACTCAATTTCATGTGAATTTCAAGATATAAAATATATTTAATTTATTAAAAATAGTAAATATAATATAAATTCATAGAATATTATCTTCCCTTACATGCTTGGTGTCGCATCTTATACACGTTATCGAATACAATGTTCCTACTTTAGATTTTATGTGTGTTACATTCTCCCTACCTTAATTAAATTGTGTCCTCACGTTTAAACTCAATCATGGTGATATAATGTTTGATATTTCCTATTCTTGAAGTCCCACATTATGATAAGGGTTCAAAATAAATCCTCTAGAAAATAGAGAATGGGAAGTATAAGGGTCACATAGAATAACATCCAACTAGGTCACTAAGTTTGGTAAAATTACTGGCAAGTATTGATAAATACTTGGAGTAAAAGTGTAAATATTTATAGTGAGTTATTGAGGTCATTAATCACAAAAAAGTTAATGATCAATGAAAATATGAGGGCCTCAAATCCATAAATATGTGGTGATGTAGAAGACCATCAGTTCATCAAAAATTATGGTATTATGACAAAGAAAATTAAAGATCATTTTCCTCATGTTAATAAACTATTTTACTTCCTAATAATATAAGGAAATTTACATACATGATGCATTTTAATTTTCATATCAAAAATTCCATCTTTTGGTTATGCTTCGATCAAGTTATAACTTATCCCTTACTTCAAGAAATGGATATACAAAAAATAACATTGATCCTGAAACTACAAAAATAAACTTTTAATGCATCATAAGTCCCATAAATGAGTGAAAAGTCTTTACATTTGTCTCTATATATTAGCCAAATATAATATGGTTAATAAAGTATTCTCTAAACCTAAAAAGTTACATTACTAGTTCATCATTGACTTTTATTTATTAAATTTTATTCATTAAATTTTTCAACTAGAAACAATGAATTTTTAACTATGACATTTTATAGGTCAGTGGTTAGTGTTAAAATAGTATCGTCCTTCGTTCATGGGTTCAAGACCCTTGGCATTACTGGACTTTATTGGTTTTCACCTGATATAGGGGTTTTCCTTTTCTAAAACCATATAATTTCCACACAAAAAATGTTGTACATCCTTGAAATAAGGTTAATCACTAAATAGCCATTTAACTAAGATTTACATTACAATCTAAAAACATAAAAACTTATTGAATTTTATTTAAACATAGGTCCTTCCTTGGTATAAGTTTTCTATTAAAATCCTTCATGATGGGTCTTAAAGAACATATAAATTATCCTAAGTGTATCCCCTGGGAGTATAAAATGAGGTTCGTTGTAAGGCCCGTTGTTGTGTACCAGGTTTTTCCGAGTTAGGACTGACACACCTTATCAATGTTGTTACTCATAGGTTTATTTTTAGTAGAACTATGTCCACTTTTAGTATCCATAGAGGGATCAATTTCATAGAAAACTATATTATCTCTATCTAACCAAATATTTAGGATGTTCTTATATACTTATCATCACATTCTACCTTAAAGATATGCTCTCTAATCTATGTTTTCCTAAATCTAGTTCCCAAACTTGATACTAAACTCCCTTTGATACCAACAATAGTGACTTGACCCCCGAATTATTAGAGTCGGGGTCTACTACCATTACATTGGCATGATTATAAGGAATCAAATCTCGAAGAACTAGTTTGTTTGGAAGTCTTGGTAAACCAGATACATACATGGTTCATGTATTACAAATGAATACACTAATTAAAATATAATTTATTTCTTTCAATTATAACTTTATTTCATCTAGTGAATCCTTGTGTATGTTTTTTAGTATACTTATTTGATTATTAGTGAAAAGAAACAAAATAAGGGTGAGATCGAATGCTCAGTAAGGGTAATTTATGGAGGAAGAAATAATGAATCAATGTGAATAATAATTATGGAATGGTAAATAACTAAAAACACATATCATGTAAATAAAAATTTGAGAAGGAAGTGAATAAACATTATGGAAAGGTAATAACTAGAAACACATTCTATTCAAATAACTAGATAAGAATAAATCAATATTGAAATGTAAAAAACTAAAACACATTCCATTTAATAAATGAATTGAAAATGTAATGTATTCATAGATATTTTGTTGAAAAATATCATGCATAAATATTAACGGGAACTAAATGAGGGAAATTCTTAATAATTGGATGTCATGTTTCCTAGGTAAATAGAACAATTACCATTAAGACCTTTTACAAGAAAGTTTGGCATATCAGGTAAAAACTCATCTAAGTTGGTTATCCAACTGACTCATACTATGAGACTACTGATGCATAAAGGGTATATCTATAATTGGGAACCACTAGTATCATACCTATCCAAAACATTCTTCATATATTGAATAATCAATTTAATAATTTGCCTTTTCAAATATCTCTATGGAGTAGAACATACATATTTATCAATATTTACCCAAATAATCAAATAACATTCAAAGTAAAAACCATATGAAAAATGTTATATGGTTTGTTAAATGAACATATATATGATAAATGAAATAGGTAATTAGGGTAAATTCAATGTTCAATTATCATAGGAAATTGAATATTTATAGGGGACTAACAAAGGAATCAATGTAGTGAATTTAAAAACTATCCTTGGCTAAATTAATCCTAAACCATCTAGAGGAATAATAAGGATGGTATAAATACAAAATATACCATATGGAGTAAGAATAAAGGGATATTATCATTTATTTAATATATGAACAAGTCTAAAACATTCTTGTGTAAAATATCCTTTTGTTTTGAAAAACCTCTGGAAAAACCTTTTTCCTTAAAAATAACATTAAAAAATAGAAAATATTATTTAATGTATTAAAATTAATTTGAAAAATAATTTGAAAATGGTTAAAAACATTTTTAAAAACATTTTAATAAAACAAAGTTTTTAGAAGAAAATAGTTTCTCTAACTAAATAAAAAATTAATTCAGGTTTTCCTAAAAAATTATAAAACATTTTTAGTGCCAAAGAGTGGGAAGATAGTATGATTAATTAATAATGGTAATGAATACCTAGTGGGGAATAAACTTGTGTGGTTTAATATAAAATGATCAAATAATTTCCAATGATGTAAATTTAATTGTAAAAAGTCCTTAAAATGATATTGTGTGGTAAAACCTTGAAAATATTATAATGTTGAAGTGAGAAACAATCAAAGAGTATATTATTTATATCAAATTTGAATAAAAATTAATAAGTGGAAGTACATAAATAGATATTAAAATTCATTATAAACATAATAAAAGAAAATTATCGAAAAAAATGAAGTAGTATAACAAAATGAAAATGATTCAGGTTATGAAATTTCTTTTTCACATCAGTAACTTTTAACTGAAATCGCGTTTGAAGAAGTAATTCCAATTGAAAGTCAAAATATCATGAATAATGTATAAATCATGATAATAAAAGTCAAAGTAGCATTATTTACACAATATATAAGTGTTTTACCCTTTGTGAGACAGTTGTTTTAATAATCACAACTCATGCCAATTTACATATTTTGATAATTTACATATTATGTTTTAAGTACAGATAATCATGTCAATGGATATTTATAACTGAATAGATTATGTAACATTATATAATTAATTTCAATATGTCAATATATTATTATGGAAACTTATGTTTAAATATATTTACAAGTATATATTTACATAAAATTATGAATTTTACTTATTATGGTATTATTCTGTAAAAGATAGACCCTTTGTAAGTGTTTCAATGTCCCTGACATTGATAGTTCAAAGGAGTCACTGATGGATGACTCACAGATCAAGGAAGTCACCAATCTAAGAACAAACTGATGTTGGACTCGTCGATAAAACAAACTTCACACTGATAGACAATTCATCGATGGTCGGATAAACCGACAGTTCAAGCAACTCACTTTTGGACGACTCATCGATGGGCGACACACTGATGAAGACTCATCCATGGGCGACACACCGATGTATTAGGCACTAAGGGGTGTTACTCCAATAGTTTTAAATTACTTACCAATGACGAATAACTGATGCCTGAACAGAATGATAACACAATTTACTCAGAGATGCATAGAGTCACTGATACTGATTGAAAGGACTCACCTATACAGAGAGTCGCCGATGATAACAGGAAGATTCCAATGAGTCACTGATCCTTATGACTCACTGATAGTTATAAAAACTGCTTTTTATTTATTAATTAAAATTTATATCTAATAATCATATTTAGAAAAAACAATGTTTATGACATTATTTAATGTTGTTTGTAGGACATTCAGTAGACAGTACGAGGTACATGCATGTGGGGAGATCTTTATGTCTACTGGACCTCAAAGTACAAATGAATTACAAGTTGGATTATGTACATGTTTGTGAGAGTATCAAAAAGGGAACAACTGACAACTCTGGATCCTACTTCAAAAATCCAAATAACTCAAAGAAAGAACATACGGGACATCAACAAGACAAGCTAAACCTACTGAGCTGACTTGAACATACAAAAAATTAAAATCTAAACACTCCATACTCCTGGAAGCCAAAAGCACATTTACTACGAATCTCTGTTTTGGAGCCAAATTTTAGAAGAGGACTCAAAATTCATTTACACTACATCAAATGAGTCAATAGCTAAACCATATAACACAGAGAGACTTTTAAACCTTATTTTAAATATTTATCTCTACTGCGTTCTTTTGTTTACATTTTTGAGAAGTGTGGGTATCTAACTGTTATACACACACTAAATCCTATGCATAATTGGAGGATACTTGATATACTCAAACACAATATCATTATTATTCATTTTATCCTATATAGAACATTTGAAGAGGTCAAGTGTGACCTATTTTTTGGTTTTTCCACTAATAATTGTGGTAGAGGTCAAGTGTGACCTATACAACCTTGTGTACTATTATGATCCCCAATCCAGGGTATGGATCAAACTATTTATTAAATTAAACTGCTTGGTTCTAGGTGATCACCAAGTGGAGAGGACTAATTCTCTTCTTGATACTGAACCTCTAATTTATATCTGATATGCCTTTGCCTTTTTTTACTCCTTTTTTTATTACTTTTTCACAAAATTAAATTGAAATTTGATAGTTATTATAGCAAATGTTTATAATTGGTTTGAAACAATAGATTAGTTTCAAAAGATATAATAATATTTAGATTAGCATATCTCATAACTAATAAATATTTTGAGAAATTAATTGAACATATGGGACTCTTATAAATTCACTACTAATTAACTTGTATTATAATTTTAATTGGGGAAAATTTTCAAAGAGCCAATTTTAACTGAAATTTTTATTGATACTCAATTCAACCCCCCCCCCCCCACCTCTTCAGTAATCTACTCCAACCAACAATAATAAATTAGATTCAAAACAATTATGTTATTATGTCAAGAGAAAGTTAATAATCACAAAAGGAAGTGAGATTTCAAAGATAATCATTAAAAATTATTTGAGGAGAATAATATTTAAACGATCCAAAATGTCTCATACAACTTTGAAAATTTTGAATCACAATATCCATCAAGTAAAAACATGAAATTAATCTTATAATATCATGATAATAATGATATTCTTGACATAACTATCCAAATTTTACTATATGCACCAGATAATTGGCTAGTTTATCAATTATTTTTTGACTTGTTACTTGTTGTTATGCTTAGATTATTCATGGTATCATCAAATACATAATTTAAACCATGATTTAAATATCATATATAATCATAATATATTTATTTAGAATAATCTATAATATTTCTAGATAAGAAATAAAATGCACTGTTTATGGAGAGGGTAGACCATAAGTACGCATGAATGCTACTTTCATTTCTTTGTCATAGTAAAAGAATGAAAATAAAATGATATATATTTATATTATAATTCATGTATTATATTTATTATATATATTTAACATGGGTACAATAAAATTATCCTTTATGTTTAATGTATAGTGTGAACAAATCACATCGCTTTGAGGGGGCGGTAGTCCACACTTCCACAAACAATTTTATCATATTTACACAAAATATAAAGGATAAGGTTATGTTTTATAAAAAAAATTAAATAAGTATAAATAAATTATAAATATCATATAATATATATATATATATAAATAGATTGTCCATCATAATTCCCAACCATGAGATGTGGTAAGGGAAAAACGAACAATCATTGTTTCATCTGCCGTATACGAAAATGTATGTTCGTAACCCACAAAATGGCCACATGTGTAAGTGTATATAGAACCATTATAATGAAAAAAATCTCGGTATATTTATGATTTTTTATATAATAATTTAACAAGGATAACTTAAATAGTGGATAATGGAAATAAAACTAAAGAGCTTGAGGAAGGATGTTACCTCTTAATCAGGTAGCTCCTTTTGGTTTACACCAAAGGGATTACATGGATGGATTTATGACTGATGTGTGGATTATATATTGAGGGAAGATATTTATAATATCTTTTTATTTATATATTAGTTGATACAAAGTGTCTTGAGAGCTGTGAATAAGTGGGAGGATATGAATCTTTTTTGTATTGCGGGTGGAGTGACCCACTTGTAAATTTTTTAAAAGGGAATTCCATCCTCAATTATTCCATTAAAAGTGGATCCAATTATAGAAAACATTATATAAATGTATAATAGGGTATAAATATGGACATATAATGTTTTTTATACAAATATATAGGTCATTTTGGCCGTTATGTTTAAGGTTTAGTCCCTTGTTAAGCTAAATTTCACCTTAATCATTGTAATTAATTTTAATTACGTTAAAAACTATTTTTGGTAAAAAAAAAAATTTTGACATTATCATAAATTATAAATTATATGGATTCCAAATAATGAATAAATTTTGAAAAATTAGAATCACATAAGTGACAGAAATTAATTTAAATTTTATCTCACAAACGGGATGAGATTTTTAAAGTAAAAACATCCAAAAGTTTTCTATGTTTTTGTTTGCAATTTCAATGTTAAATTAATTACAATATACTAAATTGGATTAATTTATAAAAAAAATCTAATTAAACTTTTAAAACAAATTAAAATATTCTTTAATCTTATAAATAAATTATAAGAAAACGAAGTTTTCAATTAAAATTCAGTATTTTTCACTATTCATTAAAAAATGAAATATTTCAGAAAAATATAAACAATTATCCCTTACAAGTTTTTTATATTTTTCATTAAAATATTATTTTTATTTTGACATATAAAACCTATAAACGTTATAAAAATTATATTTAAAATAGGTTCTCCATTATAAGACAATAAAAGTTCCTTAATACAAATATAAGTTTTTAAATGTAATATTGGGTTTGTTTCTATATTATACCTATCAAATATATTGGATTAAAATAAAAAATGTTTTATTGAATATAATATATATATATATATATATATTAAAATAATATCACTCACTAATTGTATTTAATTTTATTTTTAGGGATAAGACACCTTTGTGAGCAAAAAAATAGTTTACTATAAATATATTCCTTTTATTTTTTGTTGGTTCTTATATTAATTTCTAATTAATTTATAAATAAGTAATTAGTTTTATATTTTTATAAACCATATATTTTTATAAGTTATTTAATACTATTTATAACTAAAAATTCAACATCTAGGTTATGTGTGATTATATTAAATAATAATATATTAATAATATTTATCAGTAAAACTCGGCCATGCGTGTAATGCAAGCTATTGAACAAACATGTTCACGCATGAGACATAATCTAACTTAGTATCCCATTAATTTCAAGATTTAAATTATATTTAATATATTTAAATTAGTAAATATTTTATAAATTCTTAGGATATTATATTCCCTTATGTGCTTGGTGTTGCATGTCATACACGTTATCGAATAAATGTTTAAACTTTATATTTTCAGGGCCCTTTAAAGGAAATTTAGGATTATAAGTTCAATTAATTTAGAGTTTGACACATCATTTTTAGATTTAATGGATGATTTTGGTAGTTTTCTATGTTTTCATGGTTCACTAGTAATGTTATTTTTGAAAATACATTTTGAAAAATATCATACTAGATGTTTTTTATTTTGTTTATCTATAGAGTGTGTGCTATAGTGACCATAGAGTCTATTATATAGCCATGAAACAATATATTATTAAATTAATAATTTAAAATTTTGATTTTCAAGGGATTTTAAAACAATAACATGTATATTTTGAAATCTAGAAGCAAAAAACAGTTTTCCATGGGAACCAAAGACTTCGAAAACATAATTTTCAAATGGAAATTAAAACCAGTATGAAATAATTCAATAATTATAAGTGAATTATTCTTCAACTAATTATTATATAAAAAATATTTAATAAAGTGGGAGTTTTGAAAAGAAATGGTACATATACTAATGATCTTAGTCTTTCATTTTTTACTAAAGGAGACATGAAAACCATTAATCTCTTGAAAGTGGTTTAACTCTGTATAGTCACAACACATATGAATCAAGAACCCAATATAAATTTAATATATATCTCATAGATAATTTATCTTGAGATACTTTTTTAAAAAATATTATAGGATAAATATTTTGGTATTCCAAATTTCATTCCACAAATGATAGATAAAATTGATTTTGGAACCCATAATAGCTTTGAAATTTTATTTATATAATAAAAATCGAAAGAAAGATTAATTGATTTCAGCTTCCCATAATGAGAATTTTTTAAATAAAATTCAAAAATGATATTCGTACTTTTCCATAAACAAATGAAAATTTTATATTATGATGACACTTTTACAAAATTGTTAGTCTTTTCCATGGTGCTAGATTTCATTGAAAACCCAAAACCATATATACCTTTCCAAATCCATTGGTAATCAAAAATAAAATTCAATTGTTTCTCACCATGGTTGAATTTTTTAAAACCATTTTTTTATATTGGGTTTTGTTTTATTGTTCATCAATACTATGTTGATCCTTTAGACTCAGCCCTTTTCATTAAAATTTATTTTAATCATTTTTAATACATCATATTCTTTCATCAAAAATTTAAATCTTCTATTTTTATCATCATTGTTTTTTGAGATAAAATATTTAGTTATTTCATTTTCTCCTTTTATATTCTTTTTTTTTAAAGGGTACCCTTTTGATTAATAACAACGCTATATTTATTTTTATTTTCTTTGAATATTTATTTAATCTCATAAAATCCCTCTTCTAATTGATCTCTTTAATATCATAGATCTTAATAATTTATATTGCTAAAATAAAAATAAGATGAAAAATAATTTACCTCTTAACTAACATAAATATCATCTTTTAGGTTCTAGTGGCTTCCATCACATGAATTTTATTAGGAGAGGTTGTCATATCAAGAAATCCATATTGATATCTTGACGAAAAATTTGTCTTCCAACTCTGACTCTTTTTGAGATTGTGACACTCCGGCTTTATTAGACTATTTTTGTTACACTAATAGAATCTTTTCTCTAGTTTAGTCTGTTTCTATTTCTTCTTGCAACAGTCATAAGACCTCTTCTCCTTGAATAATTTATACAAATTCATGGAATGATTAGAAATCTCTTATTCACTTTTAAAAGATTCATAGTTTCTAGATTTTATGGAAATGACCATATTCTACTTCACTTATTTGGATTTATTATCTTCTTTTATTTTCACTATAATCTCATATGTCATGAGAAACCCTATGAGTTAATCAACCAAAATGTTTCTAATTTCATTTTCATCATTTATTTTCATCACTTTGGGTTCCTAAGAACTAGTAAATAAACAAAGGAGCTTCTCTAAACATCAATCTGTTGAAAAATATTCACCTAAATACATTATTTTATAAAAAAATATTAGTTAAACAAGTAAATAGTTCAGTTATAGCCTCATTCAAAATTATACTAAATCTTTTAAAATAATAGAGTTATATATCAAGCCTATCATCCTCTACATTATTGCTACCCTCATGGGTAACCAATAATAATTTCCAAATATCATTAGAAGTTTTACACATAGAAGCTCTATTAAATTAATTTATATCTAACCCACAATGTAAAGTATTCATGTATTTTCCCTGTAACACCCTGACCCTAGTTACCCAGAGTCAGTTCTTTTTTACATGACATTGGTATGATCACAAGACATCAATTCTTGATTGACTGACTAGTTTAGTAGCCTTGGAAGTACTAGATACATACATAAGTTTTAAATTAAATCATGAAATAAAAACAACAACAACATTTAGTCCCCTTTTGAACACACTTATATCCCTCAGCCTATCCATGCAGGTCAACCATTAAATACTTCTTCACATCCTGGGAAAAATATAACATAGAAAGATTTGAGCTCAGATGCTCAGTAAGGATAACAATATAGCGGAAAATTTCATAAATAAGTGTAAACAATTAAGGAAATGTATAAGACTAAAACATAAGCCTTTTAAACTTAAACTTCAGCATAATATGGAAAATATAAATCAAGTAATTCTATTTGCTTATTCACATGGATATTATACTTGTCAAAAAATCACATGAAATATCAATACCAATTTCATATTGAGGGAATGCATAATGTTAGACATCATAACCACATAGTCAAGGCCTCTGGCCAAGACTACAAATAAGTATTTTTTTCAAGGCCTTGTTCCAAGACACTAGTTTGTCTCATGAGACCCACCGATACATCAAGGAGCTATAGCGGGCTCCACCCGTCACTTACTAAGTCAAATGTGTTCCTCATATGAAAAGGTTGAAACATAAATTAAACATTCATATTTAAACTAGCATACGTAATGTCAATACTTTAACCATAAACCATGAATAGTATAAAAATAACACATCCATAGTCAAACATATCAAAAAACCTTCAATACAATATGGAAGATTGTATCATAATAAATCAACATTAAACAAGTGTAAAATCCATCAAAGGATGTTGACATAGATGAAATCAAAACTATATAAGATAAATATCTCTTTCTATTTTGAAATCATTTAAAAGTCACGTAATTTTAAAAGAAAAAATTTATTTTTAAAATATTCTTATAATCTTGTAAGGGAAACTTTGAAAGTGTTATAACGGAAGAAAATACCCACACCCGTCGTATAAGTTAAAAAAACATTCTTACATTAATTTGTCGAAAAGGTCATAAAGTACCTTATTTGAAAAAAGACGGAAAGATTCCTCTCAAAACATTTTATAAAAAGTAGAAAAAGGTTATAAATGACTTTAATCTATAGTATAGGAAATACTAAAGATTTTTTTAAATGAATTTTTAAGAAAACACGGATGTGGATGATAAAGAAGTCCCAATAGATACTTACGTATTAACAACCTCAAATAAGTAAAGAGATTGTAAAATTAACCATTACCTTATACTTTTCCTTGATTGAGGGTACGTTAACCTCCAATATAATATTCAAATCATTGTTATTAAATTATACAAGACCCATACATAAATATGATATCATATATGATCTTCTAATATTTCTTTGTTAATAATATTTCAGTAGTATCATTATTTCGGGTGTTAACTGATTCATTTTACTTTATATGCTTAGTTACATAAGCCATGTTTGTTATGGATTGGAGGTATTTGATTCATATCCAGAATTATATTAAGTTCTTAAAAATTATTTTTATTCATAAAATGAAAATTATTCTTGAATGGTTATGATGGGGAATGAATCTCATCTTGTTCGTGGAGATGATAATCCGTACGTACGCACAAGAGACAATAATATTGATGGTTAAATTGTATGTAATTGGATGGTAAATCATATATGTAGAATCATTGACATGTTATATTTATTATTCAAATTAGTTATACTCATTATTATACCCATCCAAATAATGAAGTGTTTGAATAACAAACTACACCACAACGTGGAGACAGTAATCCATACGTACACATGTATGGTGACTTTGTCATTCATAGGATGGATATAATAATGAAAATGGTTGTACCATATTTATACTAACATCACAATATGTATAATTTAGGGGATTTATTATTTTTATATGGAAACCACAAACAAAATAGGAAGTGTAAGAAGAAATGAACTTTGAAAAAGGTGGTGAAATTATAACCTCTTCTTCTGGTGTTTCTTTTTGAGTTGATCAAAAGGGCTCCTTAGGTTGGATTTCTAATCAAAGTAATGCCTCTAGGTCTAATTGAGGGTAGTTAGGAAGATATTTTTTCAGGTTTTGGCTGAGCCAAATAGATTTGGAGGAGTTATTTTGAGAGAAGGGGAAGTACCATTTTATAAGAGAGGTGAGGGTCACTTTAGGAAAAGCTTGAAATATTACATTATTATAAAATCATATTCAGTTTATAATGGCTCAAAAATTATTTATTTTGAATCTAAGGTGGGTATAGGTCTAAAACCTCTCAACCAATAGGTCTTAGACTAGTTTAGGTCACCATATTAACCAAATATTTTAGATTTAACTCTTAATTGAATAGTTTAACTTTTACCATGCATTCCTGTATTATTATAATAAATGGTTAATAAACATAGTATAAAAATCCAAAAGAACCCCAACTGCTTAGTTATTGATATATCTAACATTATTTAAGTACTTTTTCCAAATATTTGATTTTAATAAATATTATATCAATTAATAATATAGTATTTGTTTTAAAAACTCATTTATGTCAATTTTGACACTATTTGGTATTTTGTTTTTGTTAATGTCATAACAACATGATTAATTCGAAAAAAATTCATTGAATCCACCCTAACATGAAATATTAACCTATAAAAGTAGTGTAATCCATCAAAAGTCTAAAATTACATTTATTTGGATATTTATAATAACAATTATTTTAATCTTTCATTAATAAGGTAATTATTGCATCATCATTGTGTCATAAATAAATTTAATTATTTAATGTCTAAAAATTATAAATAAAAAACCATTATGTAGGAAATATTTTTATATTTATAATGAATATTTATAGTTGAATATATCTTATGTGTAACCCTATATTAAAAATTGTTTAGTTATTAAGCTTTGAATTAAGAACTTTTAACTCTTCTTTAAATATAATAATAAAAAATGTCCTAATCTAATCCAGGTGGACAAAAAGGATCGTATTGTATTCCTAAGGTTGATTTTGGTCGAAATAAACTTATCCAATAGAATTAATATATGTTCTAGGGTAAATATAATATCATTTTTACCTTTAATTACCATATTTACTTTTAACTGTGGAAAATAAGTCAAAAGTTACTATTCACTAAAAATTATTTTCATCTTATTGAACCAAATTTTACTTACTGATATCAATCGTGTCTCTCAGATTTTTGAAATTAAAATCACAGAAGGGGTAAAATTACATTTTATGCACATTTTCTAATGTGCCTAAAAGGTGGGTAAAAGACGGTAAAAAGTTCAATAAAATTTTATAAATCTAATTTTATAAATAAAATGACTCCAATGAATTGTATTGAACTAATATAGGTATTATGTATCTATTTTTACATAAAATAAATTTAAGTAAATTAAATTATTTTTTAAATAAAAATTTGGTTTTAAAAAATAATGTAGTGTTTTTCACAATTCAACAAAAACTAACAATTTTCAAAAAAATACCAAAATTTCACCCTAAGATAATTTTGATATTCTAAATACAAAAATGAAGTCCATTTTGAAAAATAAAATTTATAAAATTTCAAAATGTGGGTATTACTATTCATAACTACTTTTAAAATGGCTAGTTTGATTTTTCATGTTGCGCTAGAACTCAAAGTTGCGTACAACGCAAGATATTTTTTTATTCAAAGGGAAACATATTATGGAAGCTTGGGGTGTTACATTCTCCCCTCATTCAAATAATTTCGTCCTCAAAAATTCTAGAATATTACTACACAAAAAGATTTGGGTGGTTCTTCATCATAAGTTCCTTGGGTTCCCATGTTGCCTCTTCCATCTTATGGTTTCTCCGTAGAACTTTTACCAGACGAGTCATCCGGTTGCTTGACACTTATTCTCTGGTATCAAGAATCCTTATATGCTCTTCACAATAAGATAGATCGTGTTCCTGTTCTATTTTGTCATAGGTGAGTACTTGAGTTGGGTTAGGCATATATTTTCTCAACAGTGATACGTGGAACACATCATGAACTTTGGAGAGACTTGGTAGCATTTCCCGACAATAAGCTACAAATCCAATTCATTGAAGAATTTTGAAAGGTCTGATGTAACTAGGACTTAATTTACCATTCTTACCGAAACCTATAACACCCTTCTACCCTGACCCCCGTGACCCCCACCACCTAGCTTGCCACCCCTTCTCCCCTGGCCCCCGAAGAGTCGTGCCCCCCCCTTTATCACCCCCCGACGTAGCTCGCCACTCCCCCTTCTCCCCCCGACCCTCACAACCCCCCGAAGACCCATGCTCGCTGCCCCCCTTATTCGCCCCCAACCTAGCTCGCCCCTTCACCATTCTTGACCCGTGATCGCTGCCCCTCAGCGCACCTTGCCTCCCTTCTGCACACCTCGCCTCCCCTATTGGTAATGTGTTTATTTCCTTGTTTATTTTCTATGATATTATTATTCTTATTCAACATTTTTCATGTGAGGTTTTGGGTTGAGTGTTAATATAACCTGAAATGGATATTACTTATGTTTTTTTATAAATTTTAGTTTATTTTTATATAATTTCATAATATTTTGTGAGAACTTAGGTTATTTATAAAGAAAAACATTTCTGAAATTACATGTTTTTCTATTAAATATGTTTTATTGTAGTTATTTTCTACATGAAAAATATGTTTTATTTGGTGTAAAACTCACGATATTTATTTAATGTATTTAGTCATGGGTTATTGTGATTCTATAATGTTTTTTATAAATTATTGAAAGATTTTTTTCTATAAGTTATAATTTAATGAATATAATGCAAAAATATATTGGTTGACAAAGGTTTATTATTTATTAAAATAGAATATCTATAACTAAGAGATAAAATGCATTTGTTTTTTATAAATATTCTTGTTGGAATTTTTTAAGTAATAATAGTTTAAATAAAATGATTATTATCATTAATTTTTTTCAAAAATAAATTAATAGTTTCAATAAAATATAAATGGATTAATTATGAGCTTCGTATATTGAATCAGGAACATTTGTCTTTGATATTATTGCATTAGTATTTTTATTATGTAAATGTCATCGGTTAAGAAATATTACAAGAGGAAAAACATTTGGAATTGACATCATATGACATGATTTGATCCATGATTTTGTCTAGGCCTTGTGTTTGGTACTATTTTTTTTATATTCCATGTGTTTGATGGGGATATACTATCTTCTATGTGTTTTGTATAAAACTTACATGAGCCATGTTTTTTGATATCGTACTCCTTGGTGGGTGTTTATAGCATCCACCAACATTAGCTAATATTGGTATACAATTTCTATGGGTGACTTGGTCTGTGAAAAATTCCTTAAAGATCATATTTTTATGATTTCATTAAATAATTTAATAGCCTTCCCATATAATATATGATAAAATTAAAATTTTTCATTCTTTGGTTATTTAAGGGTTTATTGGAATTATTTCATACACCCTTTATATACACAACTTTAGTTAATACATATTAAATGCATGTTTATGTAGGTAAGGGTAAAAACACTAAATAGGTATGAGATGAATTTTGGAGACATCATCAAGTTGATTTTATATGGTTGGAAAAAGTGGACCCCCTGCTGGACTATAGTGGATCACCAAGGATGTTCCGTGATCCACCCTAAAGCTCCACATTATGTTTCAACCCTATTTGATTTTCCATGATACACCCCAGATCTGAAACTTTTAATCATACGCAGGTTCACAACATGTTTTTACCCATAAACGTCACCATGATACCCCACATATTCTAAAATTCTCAACCCCGGACCATACCCAACTCTTTGAATCTTAATTCGAGGCCACCAATAACATAGAAAGTAGGAAAAAATTATTAATATGCACAATATTTAATACAAACCCTATTGTATATTTTTTGGGGATTGAATAATTTATATGAATTCCATAAGAATATAGATTTAATGGGTTTTCCCACTTTATATAATTGAAAAAAAATTAAATAGAAATTGAAAAGGTATATTTACATCAATAATTTTCAGTGTGATTTTAGGATCTATTTTAGGAAATTTAATATACATGATTTCATTTATCTTGAGAATTTTATGTTTCCTTTGAGTCTGGAAAAACAAATACCTTACTTATAAGCCTTGGATTCATCTACCCTACCCATGAATCCTTTCACCTGATGAATCTTGGAATGTTCAATATCTTGGTTCCCCATGTATTTTCTAAAGTAGTGGTTCATGTTTAAGGTAATTAAGCGTTTGTTTGAATTTCATATTCCTAACTTCTATTCAATTATTATACGATTTATTAAGCCCTTACCTTCGGGATATCAAAGTTATGACATCATCAGTTTGGCCATCTGTTTTAGTGTAGAACGACATGAAAAAACACTAAAGTGATGAGATCCTTGTTCTCGTCTTCTGTTATAGATCTTTTTAATTTTCATGCTTTGGTTTTCTAGTGGGTGGGTTCATTATGTACCATACGTATTTATATAGGAAAGCCTTATTTAACATATTTATATATTTTTTCAACTAGTATATATGAATCTCTTTCCCTATTTCTTAATAGTTATGTGTTTTAATTTTTTTTATTGTGTAGGCACATTGTGATATATTTCAGCAGATGAGCAGATATTCCCCTGGTGGTATTGCATTGACTAATGGTGAGCAGGTAAATCACAAAAATTCAAAATCATTTAGTTTGAAAACTTTTGTTGGTTTTAAGTCTAAATATAAATATGAAACACTGTTTAATTTTCAATATAATGTTCTTACAGGTGGTAGCAGGAAGTGCAGATTGAGGTGGAAAGGGTGAAGATATGTGTTCATCATCAGACAGTGCTTAGTTGTATTGTTGATATGTTGGAAAAATATGGTAACAGTCAGTTTTTATATGTATCATGTGTGGCACATAATTTCCACCAAACATTTTCATGACCTAACATTTTCTTAATTTTTCATGTTTCCTTTTATGTATTTTATTGATTTCTGATGCTTCCTTTTATGTCTTGATTTCTCGTGTGTGGTATGCACCATATATGTCGATTCTTTATTGTGATGATTTATTTTCCCTAAATTTATTAGGTTTGTCATCCCCGGGTGAACATCCCACTTCAAAGCATTATAGGATCTCATAAACTCATCTATCATGGAATATGTGACCATTACCATGCTACGAACTATAAACACTCCATATATATAAAAATTCATTCCTAAAATAGTTTCACGTTCTTCCAACCTATCACACATCATGATACAATCTAGAAAAATATTCAAACTTGTATTTACTTGTTTAACCAATGAAAACATTATCTCTAAGGATACCCACATCGATTCCCCTAAACCCTCAACTACACCCACCAACTAGTCTTAAAGTAAAGAAGAGATACTCTATTCAACTAATGAAATCAGTTCTCTCGTATCCTACATTTTCTAGCTCAATGCATTTACCACTACATTTCCATTTCTAACATTTAAAAATATTGGACATCAAAATTTTCTACTTTCCTTGGTATTCATGATACTCTTGGTCTTTTCTACTTTCACTGAGACTCATTTCTCTCCATTCTTCCTTATTTGAATATGAGATTCTATCACATCGTCAATGAATGAAAATTATAATTTAGTAAATTGTGTACTAACAATTATTTTTTCCTCTATTTTGAGACACATATATTTCAAGGTTAATGATTCATGATCATCTCTAACTGTGTTCCAACCATACCCCACATAGTATCCTTATTCAACCATGCCACATGGTTTTTTGGGGAGAACCACATGGTTTCCCATGACCATGTTTCTATCATGAAAACATGTAGATTCCTCTATAAAAATTAAAACCCAAAAACAAACAACTTAATAATTCACCCAATAAAATAATATCACAGAAACAATTAAAGAAGGGTAGAATGTAAGGCTTAAGACCCCTGGAAAACAACAAGTCATTATAATCTCTCCCTCTGAGGATTTATCATCCTTGAGTAGTACCTCTATATTTCACACCCAAAAAACTAGGGCTATTGAGCTTTTGCATCATATTATAACTTGTAAGACTCTTCATGCGTACTTACATGCTCCCATATGACTCTAACAAGTGACATCGGCTTTCTTCAATGCATTTTTTCTCTACAGTCCATGATTCACACTGAGCACTCCACAAATGTTGGGTAAGTCTCCAATTGAAATTCTTCATAGTTGATCACATAATTCTGATATAGAATGTACAACTGAATATAAAAAACATGTAAAACATCTCGCATTCCTTGATATTTTTGAGGAAATTCCAAATATAATTCCACTATCATGACACTCTTGATAATCCCTAAAACCCACATAAACATCGGTGACAGTATCTTTTGCTTCTGCAATCATTGATTCCCTAATTGAGGAGCCTCCCATAATAAAACTCAAACACCCACAATGAATTCCATGTGTTTCCTCCTACCATTTTTATGTGTTCTCTATTTTAAATGAGAATTTATTAAATGCTTATTGATCAAGTACAATCTCACAAATGCCTTTAAATTCACAAAAGACCCAAAATTACAACCTCCCATCCTAATGCTAACATCGGATTGGCATTGTTTTCATGAAATATGACATACATTCTTGTTTATAATTGTTTTTAAAGGTATATTATCCATGTGATATGTTTATCTGTATTCATTTACCCACTGAACGATGAATTTGGTTGTGCTTAGTTAAGCACCTCTTTTCATATGGATTGTAGTATGTATTCTGTTGGTCTTTTGGTATTCTTCGAATTGTTGTTTTTAGGGCACTAGAACCGGGGCTGCTGAAACTGCTTCTTTTTTTTGAAAATATGTTTTTAGCAGTGGTTTTAACCAGAACTAACTGTAACAGGTAGATTTAGCAGTGCTTTTAACTGCTGCAAAATGTCAGTATTTTTATATTAGCAGCGGTTATAACTGCCTCTGTGGTCTTAAATTTAGAGATGGTTAAAACTGCCACTATAGTGACACGTCTTCCGCATGCATTTTCATAGGTTATAATGTTTTTAGTGGATGTTTTTCCGATCAGGGGCTTACTTTTTTTAGCAGCGGTTTTAACCACCACTACAAACAAGTAAGCCCCTTAATGAATAACATCACCGCTAAAAACATTATAATGGCCGCAAAATGTGCCAACAATGACAATTCCCATAAAATACCACTAAACATCTTTAACTGCCGCCAATAGTTTCTTGACATGTAATTTTGCGGCGGTTTTCAGAAACCGATGCAGAAGCATATAGTGCAGGTTTAAACCGCCTCCATATCCAAAAATAACTGCCATGAAATTATAATTCTCTTGTAGTGGTATAAGACTAATACATAATCCTTTTAAACTTAATCTTCAGCATAATATGAAAAATATAAATCAAATAATTCCATTTACTTATTCACATAGATATTCTACTAGTCTAATAATCACATGCAATATCAATAGACAATTTCATATTAATGGAATGCATAATGTAGTACATCATAACCACAAAGACAAGGTCTCGTGCCAAGACAACAAATAAATATTTTGTCAAGGCCTTTTTCCAAGACACTACTTTGTCTCATGTGACCTACCGATGCATCGAGGAGCTATAGTAGGCTCCACCTATCACAACTATGTCTGATGCATTCCTCATATGAAAAGTTTGAAACATAACATAAACATTTTTTTTTAAAACTAGAATATTAAATGTTAATACTTTAACAATAAACCATGAATGGTATAGAAAATAACACATCCATAGTCAAACATATCACAAAACCTTCAATACAATATGGAATATTGTATCAAAATAAATCAACTTCAAACAAGTGTAAAATCAATCAAAGGATGTTGTAATAGATGAAATCCAAACTATTAGATAGAAATATTTATTTATATTTTGAAATAATTTAAAAGTCAAATAATTATAAAAGAAAAAACTTATCTTGAAAATATTATTATAATATTTTAAGGTATGCTTTGAAGGTGTTATAACAGCGTAAAATACATGCACATGTCGTATAAGTTAAAAAACTGTCTTACCTTAATTTTTCGAAAAGGTTATAAAGTTCCTTGTTTGGAAAACAACGGAAAGATTCCTTTCAAAAAAATTATGAAAAGTAAAACAAGGGTATAAATGACTTTAAATCATAGTATAAAAAATATTAAATATTTTTTAAAATACATTTTAAGAAAACATGGATGTGGATGAGAAAGAAGTCCCAGTAGATACTTACGTATTAACAACCTCGGATAGGTAAAGAAATTGTAAAATTGACCTTTACCTTGTACTTTTACTTGATAGAGGATATGTTAAGCTCATGTATAATAGTTAAATAATTGTTATTAAATTATAAAAGCTCCATATACATAAATATGATATCATATATGATCTTCTAATATTTCTTTGTTAATAATATTTTATTAGTATCATTATTTTGGGTGTTAACTGATTCGTTTTACTTTATATTATTGGTTATGCAAGCCATGTTTTTTATGGATAGGATGTATTTGATTTATATATAGAATTATATTAAGTATTTAAACATTATTTTTAACCATAAAATTAAAATTATTCTTGAATGGTTATGATGGGGAATGAATCTCATCACGCTCGTGGAGACGGTAATCCGTACGTACGCATGAGCAACAATTATATTGATGGTGAAATAATAAGTAATTAGATGGTATATCATATATAAAGAATAATTAACATGTTATATTTATTATTTACATCACTTATAGTCATTATTATACCCATCAAAATAATGAAGTGTTTGAATAACAAACTACACCACGATGTGGAGACGGTAAGTCGTACGTACGCACGTATGGTGACTTTTTCATTCATAGTATGGATATAATAATGAATATTGTTGTAACATATTTATAATAACATCACAATATATGTAAGGTACTAGATTTATTATTTTGGTATGGAAACAACAAAGAAAGAGGAAGTGGAAGAAGAAAAGAACTTTGAAAAAGGAGGTGAAATTATTACCTCTTCTTCAGGTGTTTCCTTTTGAGTTGATCAAAAGTGATCCATAGGTTGGCTTTCTGATAAAATTAAGGCTTCTAGGTCTAAGTGAGGGTAGTTAGAAAGATATTTGAGTAGGTTTTCTCCAGTCCAAAAGTATTTGGAGGTGTGATTTTGAGATAAGGGGAAGTACCCTTTTATAAGAGAGGTGAGGGTCACTTTAGGAAAAGCTTGAAATATTATATTATTATAAAATTATATTCGGTTTATAAGGGCTCAAAAATGATTTATTTAGAGGATAATGCAGGTATGGGTCAAAAAACTCTGAAAAAATAAATTTTATACAGGTTTAGGTCACCATATTAACCTAATCGTTTAGATTTAACTCTTAGTTAAATAGTTTAACTTTTACCATGTATTCTTGTGTTATTATAATAAATGGTTAATAAACTTACTATAAAAAGCCACTATAACCCCAAGTGGTTCATTATTGATATATATAACCTTATTTAAGTCATTTGGACAATCCTTATATTTTTTTTAATATTATATCAATTAATAATATAGTATTTTCTTTAAAAACTCATTTATGTCACTTTTGACACTATTTGGTATTTTGTTTTTTTTAAGTCATAATAGATTGATTACTTAGAAAATAATTCATTTAATTAACCCAAAATTGTCATATTAACTTATAAAATTAGTATAATTCATCAAAAGTTTCAAATTACATTTATTTGGATATTTATAATATCAATTATTTTAATCTTTCATTAATAAGGTAATTACTACATCATCATTGTGTCATAAATAAATTAAATTATTTAATGTCTAAAGATTATCAATAAAATACCATTATGTAGGAAATATTTTTAGATTTATAATAAATTTTTATAGTCTAATATATCTTATGTATTGTACTATATTAAAAATGGTTTAGTTGTTAAACTCTTAATTAAACACTTTTAAATCTTCTTTAAATAAAATAATAACCAAAATCCTAATCTAATTCAAGTGGACCAAAAGGATCATATTTTATTCCTAAGGTTGATTTTGGTCGAAATAACTTATCAAATAGAATTAGGACATGTTTTAGGGTAAGTATAATATCATTTTTACCTTTAATTACCCAATTTACTTTTAACCGTGGAAAATAAAAGTCAAAAGTTACTATTCACAAAAAAAATTCATCTTATTGGACCAAATTTTACTTACTGATATCAACCTTGTCTCTCTTATTATTTAAATTCAATTCACAGAAGTGGTAATATTATGTTTTATGAAAATTTTCTAATGTGCTTAGAAGGTGGGTAAAAGACGGTAAAAAGTTCAATAAAATTTTATACATCTAATTTTATTATAGAAATGACTCCAATGAATTATATTGAAATAATATAAGTATTATTTATATATTTTGACTTAAAATAAATTTAAATAAAACAAATAATTATTTAAATAAAAATTTGGTTTTAAAGAATAACGACGTGTTTTTCACTATTCATCAAAAATTTAAAGTTTTCCAAAAATTACCAAATATTCACCCTAAGATAATTTTGATATTAAAAATCCAAAAATGAAGTCCATTTTGAAAAATAAAATTTATAAAATTTTCAAAATTGGGTATTACTATTCATAACTACTTTTAAAACGGCTAGTTTGATTTGTCGTGGTGTGCTAGAACTCAAAGTTGCGTACAACGTGAGATATTTTATTATTCAAAGGGTAACGTACTGTGGAAGCTTGGGGTGTAAAATTCCCCCAAGCTCAAATGTCCCTATATCATTAGAGGACCATTTTTCATCTAACTTATAGGTGGGTTTATAGCCATGATTTTCAATTCTATAAATTTTATATCATATACTTCAAAGAAAACTATATATTCTTATTTTCTTGTAAAAAATGTCAGTACCAACAAAATAAGGGTCTCTACCCATTGAGTGTCCTTCTAGGTCACATTTTTCATTAAAGATATAGGTCTTCCTTGATTGATCATTCCATTTAACTGGTTTTGTTTTTAAAATCAAGGTTTTCATTGATAGAAATTGTTGGTCTGAGTAAATTTGGAAAGAGTTTTTGAATTTATTTTTAAAAATATTTTAAAAATTTAAAACTAAATTTGATTGAATTAAATCAATTAATTAAATTAACTAAAATTATAATAGTTTATAACAACATTAATATTTATTGATGTGTGTAATAATTTACTATATAAAAAATATAAATGTAAAAGAAAAACAAAAATAAATTGGTAAAGCTATTTAAAAATAATCCACAATAGATCTCTACAACAGATCCCATTAAGTTTCAGTGAGAGGTTTTGGTTTAAACATTATTTTTAATGGTTGTACTAATAAAACATGAACCCTGTATTTCTAGAGGTTATATTAATTAATCCTATTACAAGAAGTAGGACATATAGTTTTTAGTGGTTAGTACAGAGAAACCCAATTGTCTAGCCTTTTAATTATTGTTCCTAGAAACGAAAATCCCCTCTCTTTAAAGGTAGTTATCAGCTATCACCCCCACACGTAATGGTAGTGAGCACCAGAAAAATAAAAAGGTAAATTATTTCTTTTAATAATACTTTTTGAGTCATAATCCATCTTTCTCATCAATAATATAACAATAAATGGGTGTCGGACAGAGATAAAAGAAGAATGATAAAAAGTGGCAGAAAAGTTATCTAGAATGATTCTAAAAGGTAACTTGTATCTTATAAGAACCATTGGGGGTTTATTTATAGCCTCTAATTTATTTACTAATGTTTTTTATGTGTAATTAGTTGTATAAATCCATTAGAGTTTGAATTAACTCAAGTGGAACCAACTCTAAAGGATATAATATTTGTCTCCCAAGGTTCCATCAGGTAGCTAGTGGAATCTAGATTAAACCTTGGTTTTATTCATAACCCACTATATCCCCAGTGTAACCTAGATAGAACAATTGATTTGTTCATGTACCACTTTCCATTTGGTGGTACCCACTAGGTGGGTGTTTCTAGATATTGGTCATTGGCTCCAAAACAACCACTTTTCTCCTCTTAAGCCCTCGGATTAGTCTAGAACCATCATGAAAAAATGGATATAATGTAAACACTAAAATAAATCAATAGAAACTATTATAAACGCATGTGTTTTTTTATCATTCAAAACTACCTAAGAGAGTGAGGTGTATAAAAAATAACACCAGGGTATCACAATTAATCCAATTGTAAATGATTTCACTCTAGAATAATTATAAAAAAGGAATTGAAATCAACTAAAAAATATAATGGTGTGTCCAAAAATTGGTGGTCAATGCATATGAAATAAATATTCCATGAAAAAAAAGGCAAACAAATCAGGTTATAAGAGATGATGAATACCCAAAATTCAATTTTACAAAAACATCATCAATAATAAATACATCGCAGGGTCCAGTTGTAAATTTAACTCAAAACAATACGGTAGTTGTATAAATATCCTGACACAACAATTCATAAAAAATAATTAAACAACTAGGTCTATAGTATAAACATATACATGTGACTCACTTTAACCAGCCCATACTAAAAAATATATAAATGTACTAATTTGAAAACTGTATAATATGAGATCAAAACTTAGGAAACTTTATAAAATAATGGATTGACTTACATTCACAAACATGTGTATGCAGAGTGTGATCTAATAAGGCCAGTAAGATTTTACTAAGGAGTCTATGAAATTCCTTTTATAGAATAATTTATAAAATTTAGTTTGAACAGAATTTAAGAAATAATTTTTTACAAATGTAAATAATAAATAAAACAAGCATTATGATTTCAAATCACATTCCAATTCATTTCATAAAACCATTTTGGAAAATAAAACACTACTCCACTTCGAAACAAATAGTTCAAACCCAGTTAAAATTTTTAAAATTTCCTTCCATTATAAACCCCCTATATATCAAAAAATATGTGAAATCAACCACTAAAATTGAAAATAAAATACTTTATGAATTTTTAAAGGTAGACCAAAATTATTATGAATACAATACCAAATAATTTTCTTTTATTAAAAAACTTTCACAAAAAATATTCCCTTTCAAAAAAAAAGTTGATAGTAAACTCAACCATAATGGGAATATGTATTATGAACAATGAGAAAAAACCTTTCGAAATAGATTAATATAAATAAAGAACCAATATTTAAATTGTTCCACTAATCGAAATGAATAAAAGGGCATAAAGATATAGACTGAAATAGGAATCCCAATGGTAATACCATCATCAATGAAAACATGTCATGGGAAAGTCCCAAGTTCCTAATGTGGTAAGATATTAGATATATAAAAAATATGTAACAAACTACCCATATAAATATCATTGATGTATTTCCATAATCCAGAGAACAATCTAGATTAGAAAACTAACAAGAGAACAATATAAACTAGTTCAACAACATATTTAGTTCATGAATGAGGTAAACCCTAGATTAACTCTCACTCAGGTAATTCCCTTATCCATAGCACAAGATAAACTCGGGAAATTCCCATAGAAAAATCTAAAGTATGAAAAAAATCACATCTCTCAATTACCTTCCCCAGTTCCCATGACATAATTCAAAAGTGGGTTATAAATCAAGTAATCATATGATAATCATATAAAATAAAAAATAAACATAATAGTCATCCTTATATCACCTATAACAAACTCTAATGAAATATCTACATATTAAATCACCCATAAAACACATAATAATTATAAATTCAAATAACATAATGTGGTAAAATACTACGCATGTCATATAACCAAGAGGGATCACAACATGGGTGTATAATCATTAAAAACTCATTTTATAAAATTTCAATTAGGATTTTCATAGAAATATCATATTAAAACTTATAAAAGAATAAATTTCACAAGAATGGAAGTCTTTTACACTACGTTCAAAATTTATCTTTTATTATAATTTAAAAAACATGTGATTTGTATTCATAATAAATTCAACAAGGTTTGAAATTATAAAAACATACCACACATCCCATTAGATTAAATTAAAAATTAAATCACTTAATTAATTAAAAAACCTATAAAGCATGGGTTACTAATTTGAAATTAAATACAGGGATAAAACATTTTTTAAAATTTAATATTCATTTAAAATATCCTCTAAGGAACTTTCAGAAACACTTAGCATGTGACAAAAAAAGAAATGGGGAACAAAATCCCATGAAAACTCATTATTACAAGTAAAACAATCATGGAAAATCCTTATAAACCCAACATGTGTATCAAAAATTAGTAAAACTTGATAAAATAAATAATTTAGAAGACACAATCATTTAATTTCAGGGTCAATTAAGGAATATAAGAAAACACCTACCTTAATCATGATGAAACCCCTCGCTATTGATGGTAGAAGAAAAACCTCACAAGGGAATTACCTCTACCAAACCTAAATAACAAAATATTTATGATTATACTAACACCAAACCATAAATAAAACCACTATAAAAATTAGGTTTCATGATAGAAAATAAAACCAAGGGTAGTGGAAGAAAGGATAATAGGAGAGAAATAATGAGGATAAAAAAAATTCTACCTTGAAAACCCACTTGGAATCGATGGAGGGTGAGAAATAGATAATAGGAGAGAATGTGGAGGACTCCTAGGGGTTCTCCCTAAGATTTTTCAAATTGTAATGGGATGTTGGAGGGGAGATAATGGGTTTAAACAAGAACGGGAAAAGATAAATTCCACAAGAATAATGAAAGTAGGTTGGTCACATGGTTTGTCCCCATGCTTTATTAATCCATGCACTAATAGTGCAGATTTCACAAAACTAAAGATTTATACTCATGTGGATTGGATGCATGGTTTTAAAAAATGTATTCCAATTATGATTTGTTATACCATACTTATGGTTTTCTATTTTGTTTTTCCACACATTCTAGGGAACCATTCCACAAAAATACAAACATTACCAGTAACTTGACCCTTCCAGACATATCATAGGGCGTCGTTAGTATCAATTGGTTTAAATAAATTTATTTATTTATATAGACTCAAAAATGGAAAATAATTAATAAAAAAATATATATAAACAATTTTGAGGTTGATCCCCTAGATTCTATGATATTATATTCTAGTTATTAAAAGAAAACAATTTTATTGAAATTATTTGGGATAAATGAAGAGATAGAAAATTTATTATTTTGATTACGTTTTAAAATACAAGAGGTATGAAAAATAAGTAGTTTAGTTTTTGAAATCAAGTAGGAAAGTCATTTTGGGATTATATAGATTTAGGGTTTGGGTGTAATTAGATTTATAAATTAAATTGGTTAATTCATGTATTGTGTCAGAGTCAATATGAGAGAGATCCAATGGTCATGATATCCCCTCATTAAGATAGTTGTTGCCATTTCCCATGGTTAATTACATTAGGGTATGACTAAATCAAGTTTCTCTTAATACTATTTATAAAACTAATTAACCTAAACTATTCAATGGAAATGAAATAGTTAAAGTAAATTTGTTGTGCAATTTTAGAATATGTATTTCATGATTTTTTCTCAATTCTCATGATAAAGTAAAAACAAGTAGATTGGAATTGAAATTCATTGTTCTAGAAACCCAATAATGAATAAAAAGAAATAAAATTAAATTAAACTTCCCCATTATCTACATCACACTATAACATGGATGGAATTACCTCTCATTCTAGTAATGAGGGAGTAAGAGGGAATGGAAATAATAACTTAAAACATGGCTGCAAATGGAAATGAATACTAGTTATGGACTCTACAATAACACAAAAACCCTCCCCATCCCTTTTACTTTGGATTAGTAATTATAATAAGTGTAAAAACACTCTAATTATATGTCATCAAAGAGATCAGGTTATGTTAAATTGATACATAAATGCATCAAAAAGTAATCCATGGTCAACCTCTATAATTAAATGCTAGTCCAGGTTATAAAAGGAAAGCCTCCATGGAAATTTACATTGAAGATTCTTGAATCTAGGAATGTCTTGGATGTTTCATGACATGAATGTAGCTTTCACGCAATGAATTTTGGGTTCATCCACCAAATATTTTTTATTTAGGGCATGTTTTTACACCTTAGGTTCCATTCATGTTCTAAATTATATTCAGGATGTGAATTTCATTTTTCTAGAACTTAAACGAAAATTTCACCCTGTTTAATTAGATTTAAGATTATTGAACAACCTGTGAACATCCTATGTCTTGAAAGACCTTCTTTTAGTGGAAATCATGATCCTCTTTGGATCCACTTGTTCATTTCCATACATTATTTGTATTCATCCTATGAAGAAAAGAATATTAAATATAAATAAAAGTATTAATCATTTAAATCCAAAAATAATGAATTTAAACATTTAAATTCATTCATGAAATGTTAGTATCAACCCCCCCCCCAACACACAAACTTAAATTAAGACCTATACTTATAGATGAAATTTGAACATACTACAACAGACACTCACCATACCATAATTAAAATTCAATTAAAATATAATTAATTATTAAAATATATAATTTAAATGTATTATCATCACACAAGAAAATTTAATAACTCTTTAATTTTAAAATTAAACCTATTAACCAAGTATTTTACTTTTATTCGATTAAAATATCCAAGCCCTTTAATTCATCCAATTTTATTTTTCAATTCATTATAAATAACATTCTATTTTTAATATAACTTGGTTTAATTTTTCATCACATCATTATGGTGAAAATTTTAATTGAAATTCTTCTCATACCTCAAGTACATTTCCCATACCATAAGTTTTCCAAGAATCTATAACATTCACTATGTAAAGATAAAATAACAAATAATTTTGAGGTTATCATCATTAACAATGAATCAATCTCAGGATTGAGGTAGGTAGGTAAATGATTTAAATCAATTAAAGTTAAAAAAAAGAGGTTAACTCTAAAATAATTGGAATGATAATAACAAAATAGATCAATTTAATTATCTAATTACAAAATTGATGTCGTTGATTCCCCAGTATCATAAAGAATCCTCATTAGGCAATGAAACATAATAAATAAAACACCATCTTATAATATACTATCATGATTATTATATTTTATTTTTCAAAATTTATTCTTGCAAAAAAATTCACATTCACTAAATAACCACATATGATGAAAATATCTTTATTCTAGTAATAGTGAAAAATAATACTCCCATGACACATTAAATTCTTTTCAAGAGGGTGTGTAATGAATACAATGTATGATAATCATGAACATATCCCAAATTAACACAATAAATCTCCCACAAACTTATCTATTTTGATAAATATGTCCCCTCCACCAAGGATTCATCTACACCACACACATTTTCAGAATCATGTTAAAAACTTAGAGGAAGGTAGGATTGGAAACAATATGTTTATAATGCGGCCCTTTTCCTAAAAGGTTTTTTGTGGATTATATGGACATAAAAAGTATTATTGTAAGGTGGGTCCATGGATAAAGGGTTAAAAAATAAAATTATTCAATCAAATTAAAATTTATTTTGTTTACTTAGAGCTTTGGAAAGATACTAAGAAAGTTCTAGAATAAAACATACTCGAGTATCTAAAGAAATATAAAATAAAAATAATGGTAAAAATATTTATAGAGAATATCTTCAGAAAGAAAAAAAATTATTGGACAACTACTCATGGAAATGGAAATGAATAATAATAAAAATTAATGAAAATATAACAAATATCATGGTAATAAAATTCGGAAAAAAAAATCATTTATAAAAATGAGTCAATCTGCCTAAATCGTGATTTGGTAAATCTAAAACCACATGATTATCCATACTAATAATTTTCTCCCATTTTATCAGTCAAATATATTTACTAATAAATTTAAATACATTTCATTGTATTTATTCTAATATATTTATGTCTCATAGATCAGTTTATTAAATAAATAATAAAGTTGGGGCATTAAATATTGTAGTTTAAATAAATTAAATTTGGATATTACAATTGAAAAATAATTAATTGAAAATCTTAATTCCATTTTTATTATGCTTCAAACATGGGTTTGTCAAGTTCTTCATTCACAAGGCTCACGATGTAAATTTTTTCTATAGAATATTATCATACTCTTTGATGAATTGATAAACTTGAAAAATAAAAATACACCATTGAATGTGTAAAATATTTTTCAATGATATTATTAGAATTTTGGGGACAAAGTATATGCCTAAAAATAGAAAAAAATCAAAAAAAAATTATGTGGCCTCTTGTAAGTGATTTTTATTAACATCGTTGGATTGAACATAACTCTATAGATTAGGTGATGGATGATTGAAAAATTGTACCTGGTCATGGTCTAAAAATTTGACATCTCATACCTGGTTTACTATTATGTAACTGAACCTGGTTTTCCACATAGCCTTAAGCACACCTCCCCATATGCTAAAGGCTTCTAACTAGAAATGAGGGACTAGGGTTTCTTCATCGGGATACTATACCCTCTGGTTATATAAGAGAATAGCTGTGAAAAAATAATAATCAACTATGGAAGCATAATAATAATGAATAATGAAGGGTAGCGAGAATAAGTATAAAAGAAATAAATGATCATCAAAATCTATAAGTTGTATCATATATAAAAGATGATGGAATGTCTCTACAAAAAAATGCATAAATGGAAGTAGGTAGACAGTACACTACATGATATACTAAAGAATCAAAAGGGGAAAACTATCCAAGTATTCCAAGCACTGGCTCAGTCATCTTCTACCAAGCTCATATCCTAAACCAAGAAGTTGGGTGTCCAAAATGGGATGCATCCCTTTTCTCAAACTTATGATCATTTAATCCACTTAGGTTCCAATGATTTCCCAGATAGGGTGTGAGATAATTCTTTGGTAGGAAACCACCAATGTAATCTATACAAAAACAATATGTGTATATAAACTATATAGTGTATAGTAATATAAAAAGTAAAGAAGTTCAAAAGTAAAAAACCGTACCTGAATTATCCTCAACCGGTATCTCTGAATATTAATTCATTTAATTAATTAAAATTTTATTTATAATAATAAGATTATATAAATTTTTCAGTAGTAATATAAAATATAATGATAATAAGAGAGGATCGATGGTGAAACCAAGGCACCCTTGACCACAGAAGGTCAATCCAGCTCACATTATACAACCAAGAAGCCTATCATAAGGGGACAACTGTAATTTAATGGGAAAACCCAAGACATTCTATAACACCCTGAGATTTTATGAAAAATATTCTTTTTAATTTCATTAATGTCTTGTGTTGTACGCTACACCAAAAGGAGCTTGCACAACATGCATCCTTGACTTGCCTTGAATTACACCCAATAGCGACCTTCCTCGATAGCGTGTGTAGTAAGCAATACCGAGTTTCACTAAACAATGATATACTAATAAAATATTATTAAAACTAGCCATTATGAATAGTAATAACAACTTTTTGAAATTTTGTAATTTTTATTTTTCAAAATGGACTTCATTTCTGGATTTGGAATATCAAAATTAGCTTAGGGTGAAATTTTGGTACTTTTCGGATAACTTTCATTTTTTGATGAATAGTGAAAATTACTAAATTTTAATTAAAAACAATCTTTTTAATAGAAATAATTAATAGTGATAAATTATTAATTTGATTGGTTTTAACATATATTTAGAATATATTTTTACAATTTAATACAATGTTGGTTATTGGATTTAATTTCACATTTAAACCAGACATAAACAATTGTCAATCTTTTGATAGTTATTATCTCTTAAGAACATGCTATTTGTTTTGGCGACGGGAATTAATTTTTAAATTAATTAATGCAACTGATATGTTTTTAATTTGGTAAAATAGACATCATTTTTGAATTCATAATATCATATATAGCTTAGGCCTAATTTTTGGTACTTTTCTGGAAACTTTCATTTTTTGATGAATAGTGAAACCACTAAGTGGTAGTTAAAAAAAACTGAATTTTTCATAAAACATAATTTTACCACTTCTGTGAGTGGAATTTCGAAAATCCGAGAGACACGTTTAATATCAAGGACTAAAATTTGGTTCAATGAGATGAAAATAATTTGTTGGTGAATAGTAACTTTTTACTTTTTTTTACCACGGTTAAAAGTAAATAGGATAATTAAGGGTAAATATGATATTATTATTACCCTAACACATGTCCTAATTCTATTGGACAAGTGTAATTCGAACAAAAAAACCTTAGGAATAAAATATGACCATTTAGGCCCACTTGGATTAGATTAGGACATTTATTATTAATTTATTTAAAGAAGGGTTAAAATAGTTAAAATCAAAGTTTAATAAGTAAATCATTTTTAATTTGGGGTTATACATAAGATAAATTCGGCTATAAATATTAATTAGAAATATAAAAAGCTTTCCTACATAATTATATTTTATTTTTAATTTTTAGACTTTAAATAATTTAATTTATTTATGACACAAAGATGATGCAGTAATTATCTTATTAATGAAATATTGAAATAATTGATGTTATAAACACCAAAATAAATGTAATTTGAGACTTTTTATGAATTACACTAATTTTTTAGGTTAATATGAAATGTTAGTATTGATTTAATTAACTATGTTCGAACTAATCATTCGGTTATGATTTTCACAAAAATCAATTACTAAATAGTGTCAAAATTGACATAAAATAGTTTTTAAAACAAATATTATATTAGTAATTGTTATTTTATTCGTAAAAATCTAAGGTTCGGCCAAATGACTTAAATAAGGTTATATATAATAATAATAAACAACGTGGGGTTCGTTTGGCTGCTTATAGTAAGTTTATTAACCGTATAGTATAAGAACACAAGAAGACACGGTAAAAGTAAAATTATCTAATTTAATGTTAAATCTAAATGATAAGGTTACAATAGGAATCTAAACTTGTCTAAATTATATTGTATGAGATTATTTTGACCCATCCACACCTTAGCTTCGAAATAAATCAATTTGGAGCTATTTAAAACCGAATTTAGATTTATAATAAAATAATATTTTTAGTTATTCCAAAGGTGCCCCTCTCCTCCCTTATAAAAGGGAACCTCCTCCCTCTCTTCCTCACACCACTTTGAGCCTTCAAGCTCGGCCAAACCCTGCCAATTTCTTCTCTCCACTTCCCTAGAGACATCCTAGAGGTCCGTTTCGTCTTCAAAGACCAATTTTAGTGCCCTAAAAGGAGGTCTCAAAGAGGCGCTTCAAAGAAGAGGTAATGCCCATTACCGATTCTTTCATTTTATTTCTTCTTCCACTTCTTATTCTTTAGTTTTTTCATCATGAAGTAATAACATCAGTATCACTCATATACTGATATGTTATTATAAGTATGAAACAACCCTATTTCACCATCTATCCATCCTACGGAAAATAAAATCACCGCACGTGCGTACGTACGGAATACCGTCTCCACGCCGTGGTGTAATCTATTTTCCCCCACCACCTTACTTGGATGGGTATAATGATGTAAATAATTACTATATATGATTATTGTAAAGTGATATTGATTCTGAAATAGTATACATACACTCAAATACAATTCCACGATCATGGGAACGATATCATCGCTCGTGCGTACATACGGAATACCGTCTCCACGATGTGATGCGATTTGTTCTACATGATCTTCATTTAATAATGATTATATAAATGAATTTAATTAATAAATATGATATATACTACATTAATACCATTTTGTAAATGATTTATCTATAACCTAAAGAGAAGAATAAGAATTTATTCGGCAAAACACGCATAAGAACAAAAAGTTATAAACACCCGAATAACAAGTAGCAATGAAATATTACTACCAAGAAGCTAAGAATATGACCATATATGATATGATAACAATAATTATGATTCTATAATAAGTCAATAACATTATTTAAATCATTATACAGAAGTTTCAGACACTTACGAGGCAAATCGGACCTAAGGTAAGGGAAAATATCACCATCTCATTTTTATCCAAGATTGTTTATACTTTGGTATTTACTGGGGAGTATTTTATTATCCACATCCATGTTTCCTTAATTTTTAATATTTATATCCTTATACAATAGTTTATACCCAATTTTACCCTTCGGTGAGTTTTTTGTAAAGGATATGAAAGGAATCTTTTGTCGTTTTTCGTACGAGGTACTTTTTGACTTTTCCGAAAAAAGTATGAGAAGACTATTTTTTTTAACTTATATGGCATGAATGGATTTTTAAAACAATATTTCCAAGAATATTCCTTTATAAGTTTTCAAGTTTATTTTTAATCAAATTCTTTTAGTTTAAAACGGTATGACATGTTAAGAAAGGGAAAGTATTTTTGAAGTAGAAAGGAAATTTTCCTCAAGAATAGAGTTCAAGTGTTTTATCAAAATTACTTTCCATATAAGATAATAAAGGGTTCTGTTTCTATCCCTATTATTACATTGATTTGATTATGTTGTGATGGAATTATATTTATGAATTCCTTTATCTTATATGAATTTATGATGTAACGATGTTTAAGATTCCCATTTTTATTACAAGGGTTATGAAATGATGTATGATTTATGATTTTGTGGCACACATAAGAATGTTATCATTATGAGATGGGTGGGACCTATATATCCCTCCAATTCATTGGGTAAAGATTTTATATCTCATGAGATAGACATGGTTGGAATGGTAGGTTATACCGGTTCAGTGAAACAGGACTGAAACGAGGAGTGAACTCGGTTCAGAAATGGACTTTGTCCACTAAGATAGTCTTGGCAATGAGTCTTGACTAATAAGAAATGATTCTCTATGATTATGTGTGTATGCCACAAAGTTTCATGTTTTAAGTTATGATTATTGGGATTACATTTCACTACTATGATTTATCCCATGTTATGAAATTATGATCTCTTTTGCAGGTTAAGATTTCCAAAAGATATGTTCTTATGAATATGACATGATTGATATTTCTTTTGTTTACCCTTACTGAGAATTTGAGCTCACCCTTTTGTATGTTTTATTTCCCCAGGTCATATGGGAGATGTTGAAGATCTTTCACCACGATTAGAAGATTATATTCCGAGTTTCCAAAGACACTAAACTATTACGGTCCTTGTGTGTGTGTTTTTTTTATGTACTAATTATTCCGCAAAAGTAATGTAATGTCCATGTCTGTCAAGCTTCAGGTCTCTATATTTGGTATCAGAGGAAAGGATTAGTCAACCTTTAGAAATTAAGATGCGAAAACATTAGTGAGATCCCTAGAGATATTTCTAAGGTATGTCTAGGGATGTCCCTAAGGATAAGTATACGTATAGGATACAGTCCTATAACTATGGTAACGATCATAGAATTTAACCTAAGATGTTAGATATTGAAGTTACTCCCCCATTATTATGATTTTTGCCTCTCACACTATTCTTTTTGGGTTTTAGATGATGGATGGAACCCGAAGGAACCATGTTGATCAATACAATGGACAATGCAATGATTATCCTCCTGAACAAACAAATGTTATGGGAGATGGAGTGAAAAATCTAATTACTATACTTACACAAGCTATGAATCATTCTGGACTTCCAAATGAGCAGAGAAGGGAACAATATTCTATTGAGTCCTTCATGAGGCAACGTCTACCTTCTTTCAGTGGGTCTTATGGTCCACTTGTTGCTGAACAATGGATTAGTACTACGGAAAAGATATTTTCAGTTCTTCAATGTTCTGAACATGATAAAGTCATCTTAGCAGTGTATCGTTTGGAAGGTGATACTGATCAATGGTGGAATCTTATCAAGAATACAAGGCCAAGAGATGAAATTGAGTCCATGTAATGGGACGAGTTCAAGAACTTATTTTTCAATAGGTACTTCTCTCGTATTCTTCAAACAAAGATGGAGAAGGAGTTTCTTGAACTAATGCAAAAAGATGATGAATCTGTTGGTATATACGAAGCGAATTTTACAAGTCTTGCAAGGTATGCATCTGGATTTATCATCCAAACTGAAAGTAAAGTTGATCGATTCTTCAGTGGCTTAAAACCAAATCTTTGAAGGGCATTAGCTATAAGAGACTTCAGTAGCTATGAAGAAATTGTGTGTTGTGCTATCAAGGTAGAAATGGAAGTTGGTGTTACTTATCCATCTCATAGTTTTGACAAGAAACGAAAGATGGAGTTCAAGGAGAAATCTCAGAATATTGGTTAAAAGAAGATGAATGTTTCCTTATGCTCAAAGTGTGGAAAGAAGCATGGTGGAGATTGTCTTAAAGGGACTAGAAAATGTTTTAAGTGTGGAAAAGAAGGTCATCGAGCATCTGAGTGTCGAAGTAATGTAAAAAGGGTTTCTAATTATGTGAATAAAGAAAAGACTGCAGAGAACGCACCAACAACACTTCAATGCTTCAAGTGCAAGGAAATGGGGCATTATGCTAATAAATGCACTAATCCAAGGGTTAGTGATGATCGACATGAGAAACCACTTAAGGAAAAGGACAAAGGGAAGTCACATGCGATCACTATTGGTGATATTGAATATGACAACGATGTGGTGGAATGATTAAGTGTTTATGTAATGGGATTCCAGAATAATGTTGTATATAGTATCGTGGAATATTGGAATATTTATGTTTTGGTTTATTATGGTTTTCAATAATTTTATGGCATCGGTAACCATGAAAAGTGATATAAATATTTTTGGAAAGAAGATTATATGCACATAATGAAGGGATAAAGAGAATATAATATGTTTGATAGTATTCATGAGCTCATGATTGATATAAGGACTAAGTGATATCATGGTTTGACGATATAGAATTTTGAGGATTTTGGTATGTGGAAAGTGTTAACTTTTAACTGCATTCATGTTTTCACTAAGTTTCAATGGATATTCATTCTTCAAGAGAATACATGATTAAGGTATTCACATGTTTGTAATTTTACCAACAAGATATATCTGTGGGATAAATGATTGCATTCACGTGATCATTTTCTTTATACTATGAGCTTGGACCGAAATATTTTAGATAAGCCTAAAGATTGAAATGGATTATGTTGTACATAAGTTAGTATTGTTTAAGGATAATACTTTTTTGATATTGTTGATGGGATGTTATAGTAATATAGATTTAGAAAAAGGACAACCTACAGGACGGGCGACAGCCCATCGCGTCGGACAAGGCTGTGGGAATCGAACCCACAACTGAAGTGCGACTGGCCTTTATCGCCTACCACTGGCCTACAGGAAGTACCTATTTAGTAGAAACTAGTTTTATTATATTAATTAGTATGATATATGAAGTATAAGTCCATTATATGAACCATATATGATTAATCTCACTATAGATGGACTTATGTATTTTTTGATAACTTTTCTAACCTTTTGTTTGAGACAGATGGAATGACCCATCATTCTATCACATGATCTTATAACACATAACGAATGATAAATTAAACTTAATTTCTTTAAGAGATGAAGTGGAAATTGTCCAAAGAACGACAAACGGTGAGACTATACCAAAATCACGAAAGTATTTCTTCAAATTCCAATTTCATCAACTTTAGGGAAATGATCTTGAAAACCAAAAATGTTGTCCTAGTGCTCTTATATCTGATGAATCAGATGGTACCTTAGATCGTCACAAATTTGTGGATTTGTGATTTCTAGCTTTTCCATAGCCATGTTCTCTACCACTCTCCATCAAAACATGATGGTTAGATTTCTCTTCCATATCCATATTTTGACCTATGTGGAAACCCAGTGATTAGTTTATTTGGGTAACCGTTGCGTTTCATACTTTTGTTTTTAAAGATTGGTTTTGGTATTCCTTTTTACGATGTGGGTTTCTATTAAAGAAACTTTTTAATAGTAAACAATTTATAACCCCGATGAATTTCGAGGGCGAAATTCATTTTAAGGGGGGTAGAATGTAACACCCTGAGATTTTATGAAAAATATTATTTTTAATTTCATTAATGTCTTGTGTTGTACGCTACACCAAAAGGAGCTTGTACAACATGCATCCTTGACTTGCCTTTCATTACACGCAATCGTGACCTTCCTCGATAGCGTGTGTAGTACGCAATACCGAGTTTCACTAAACAATGATATACTAATAAAATATTATTAAAACTAGCCGTTATGAATAGTAATAACCACTTTTTGAAATTTTGTAATTTTTATTTTTCAAAATGGAATTCATTTCTAGATTCGGAATATCGAAATTATCTTAGGGTGAAATTTTGGTACTTTTCGGATAACTTTCATTTTCTGATGAATAGTGAAAATTACTAAATTTTAATTAAAAACAACCTTTTTAATAGAAATAATTAATAGTGATAAATTATTAATTTGATTTGTTTTAAAGTATATTTAGAATATATTTTTACAATTTAATACAATGTTGGTTATTGGATGTAATTTCACATTTAAACCAGACATAAACAACTGTCAATCTTTTGATAGTTATTATCTCTTAAGAACACGCAATTTGTTTTGGCGATGAGAATTAATTTTTAAATTAATTAATGCAACTGATATGTTTTGAATTTGTTAAAATAGACATCATTTTTGAATTCATAATATCAAATATATCTTAGGCCTAATTTTTGGTATTTTTCTGGAAACATTCATTTTTTTATGAATAGTGAAACCACTAAGTGGTAGTTAAAAAAAACTGAATTTTTCATAAAACGTAATTTTACCGCTTCTGTGAGTGGAATTTTGAAAATCTAAGAGACACGGATAATATCAAGAACTAAAATTTGGTTAAATGAGATGAAAATAATTTTTTGGTGAATAGTAACTTTTTGCTTTTTTTACCACTGTTAAAAGTAAATAGGGTAATTAAGGGTAAAAATGATATTATTATTACCCTAACACATGTCCTAATTCTATTGGACAAGTGTAATTCGAACAAAAACAACCTTAGGAAAACAATATGACCATTTAGGCCCACTTGGATTAGATTAGGACATTTATTATTAATTTATTTAAAGAAGGGTTAAAATAGTTAAAATCAAAGTTTAATAAGTATATCATTTTTAATATGGAGTTATACATAAGATAAATTCGGCTATAAATATTCATTAGAAATATAAAAAGATTTCCTACATAATGATATTTTATTTGTAATTTTTAGACTTTAAATAATTTAATTTATTTATGACACAAAGATGATGCAGTAATTATCTTATTAATAAAATATTGACATAATTGATGTTAGAAACACCAAAATAAATGTAATTTGAGACTTTTTATGAATTGCATTAATTTTCTAGGTTAATATGACATTTGTTTATTGATTTAGTTAACATTTTTCGAACTAATCATTCTGTTGTGATTTTCAAAAAAATCAATTACTAAATAGTGTCAAAATTGACATAAAATAGTTTTTAAAACAACTATTATATTCGTAATTGTTATTTTATTCCTAAAAATCTAAGGTTTGGCCAAATGACTTAGATAAGGTTATATATATTAATAATAAACAACTTGGGGTTTTTTTGGCTGCTTATAGTAAGTTTATTAACCTTATAGTATAAGAACACAAGAAGACACGGTAAAAGTAAAATTATTTAATTTAATGTTAAATCTAAATGATAAGGTTAAAATAGGAACCTAAACTTGTCTAAATTCTATTGGATGAGAGGCTTTAGACCCCTCCCCACCTTAGCTTCTAAATAAATCAATTTTGAGCTATTTAAAACTGAATTTGGATTTATAATAAAATAATATTTTTAGTTATTCCAAAGGTGCCCCTCTCCTCCCTTATAAAAGGGCACCTCCTCCCTCTCTTCCTCACACCACTTTGAGCCTTCAAGCTCGGACAAACCCTGCCAATTGCTTCTCTCCAATTCCATAGAGACATCCTAGTGGTCTGGGTCTTCTTCAAAGACAAATTTTAGTGCCCTAAAAGGAGGTCTCAAAGAGGCGCTTCAAAGAAGAGGTAATGCCCGTTACCGATTCTTTCATGTTTATTTCTTCTTCCACTTCTTCTTATTTAGTTGTTTCATCATGAACTAATAACATCAGTATCACTCATATACTGATATGTTATTATAAGTATGAAACAACCCTATTTCACCATCTATCCATCCTACGGAAAATGAAATCACCGCGCGTGCGTACGTACGGAATACCGTCTCCACGTCGTGGTGTAATCTATTTTCCCCCACAACCTTACTTGGATGGGTATAATGATGTAAATAATTACTAAATATGATTAATGTAAAGTGATATTGATTCTGAAATAGTATACATACACCCAAATACAATTCCACGATCATGGGAACGATATCATCGCTCGTGCGTACGTACGGAATACCGTCTCCACGATGTGATGTGATTCGTTCTACATGATCTTCATTGCATAATGATTATATAAATGAATTTAATGAATAAATATGATATATAGTACATTAATACCATTCTGGAAATTATGTATCTATAACCTAAAGAGAATAATAAGAATTTATTCGACAAAACACGCATAAGAACAAAAAGTTATAAACACCTGAATAACAAGTAGCAATGAAATATTACTACCAAGAAGCTAAGAATATGACCATATATGATATAATAACAATAATTATGATTCCTTAATAAGTCAATAACATTATTTAAATCATTATACAGGAGGTTCGGACACTTACGAGGCAAATCGGACCTAAGGTAAGGGAAAATATCACAATCACATTTTTATCCGAGATTGTTTATACTTTGGTATTTACTGGGGAGTATTTTATCATCCACATCCATGTTTCCTTAATTTGTAATATTTATATCCTTCTACAATAGTTTATACCCAATTTTACCCTTCGGTGAGTTTTTTGTAAAGGATATGAAAGGAATCTTTTGTCGTTTTTCGTACGAGGTACTTTTTGACTTTTCCGACAAAAGTACGAGAAGAATGTTTTTTTAACTTATACGGCATGAATGGATTTTTAAAACATTATTTCCAAGAAGCTTCCTTTAAAAGTTTTCATGTTTATTTTTAATCAACTTCTTTTAGTTTAAAACGGTATGACATGTTAAGAAAGGAAAATTATTTTTGAAGTAGAAAGGATATTTTCCTCAAGAATGGAGTTCAAGTGTTTTATCAAAATTACTTTCCATCTAAGATAATAAAGGGTTATGTTTCTATCCCTATTATTACATTGATTTTATTATGTTGTGATGGAATTATATTTATGAATTCCTTTATCTTATATGAATTCATGATGTCACAATGTTTAAGATTCCCATTGTTGTTACAAGGGTTATGCAATGATGTATGATTTATGATTTTGTGGCACACATAAGAATGGTATCATTATGAGATGAGTGGGACCTATATCTCCCTCCAATTCATTGGGTAAAGATTTTATATCTCATGAGATAGACATGGCTGGAACGGTAGGTTATATTGGTTCAGTGAAACAGGACTGAAACGAGGAGTGAACTCAGTTCAGAAATGGACTTTTTCCACTAAGATAGTCTTGGAAATGAGTCTTGACTAATAAGAAATGATTCTCTATGATTATGTGTGTATACCACAAAGTTTTATGTTTTAAGTTATGATTATTGGGATTACATTTCACTACTATGATTTATCCCATGTTATAAAATTATGATCTCTTTTGCAGGTTAAGATTTCCAAAATATATGTTCTTATGAATATGACGTGATTGATATTTCTTTTGTTTACCCTTACTGAGCATTTGATCTCACCCTTTTATGTTTTATTTTCCCCAGGACATCAAGAAAGGATTTAGTTTTAAAAAAAAGAAGATCTTTATGGGAGATGTTGAAGATCTTTCACCACGATTAGAATATTATATTCTGAGTTTCCAAAGACACTAAACTATTACAGTCCTTGTGTGTGTGTTTTTGTTATGTACTAAGTATTTCGCAAAAGTAATGTAATGTCCATGTACATCAAGCTTCGGGTCTCTACACATTCAACTGAAAGAGTTTCTTACTCTGTTCATAGTGTGCGTCTATGGTAAATCCTAGGATAAGCTTTATGGTACTAAAGGATAATGATCCAATTTATTTCATGTATATAGACGTCAAGATTAATCTAGTGATTATATCCAAGGAATTCTAATTTCAAGAGAGAAATTGAAAGGGATCTTATTTATTCATGATGGTAATACACTAATTGGCACAGACCATGTTACAAGGTGGGTATATCCCTTGGAAACTTCCTCAATGAATCAAAATGGAATCCTCTAAGTGATCAAGTCATTCCCTAATGATTCGAATGTTGGTCAATTCTGAATATTCCTATAAAGAAGAAAAAGGTATATATGAAACTGGCACCATATAAATTTCACACATATATCATCAGTTATTTAAGCCCATGTAATACTCATCCCAATTACATTTTTATTTTTTTTATTCCATTACCTTTCATCATACATGATGAGGTGAAATAAATAAATTCAACCACTTATCAGACTAATTAACAATGATAAGGGTCAAGTGATATATAAACATATGCACATGAACTTTCAATTTAATAATTTAAGTTTATTAAATTAAAGAACATTATCTATTAAAGATCAATCAATAATACCTGAATAGTTTTCCATATAATCACAAAAAGGGTAAAACATTCATAACTTGGTATACACTATAAATAGATTGTTAGTGATGTTCCAAAGATAGAATAAAAATAGGGAAGGGGGTTGAATCAGTTGTTCACTTTTTATAAGTTTCAAAAAAATTAGAAACATAAAACATATAACATGTTAATATTTATTTCATTATCTACTTTATGTAAATACTCATGCATGAAAAAGCAGGGAAGAAAGAAAATAACACAAGATTTACAAGGTCTGGTATAAGTGTGAGAACCTATTTCCTTGCTATAGAAACAACCATGGGTCTATGGAAATACACTATTGTAAATAAGTGAATACAACTTGTGATAACTCTTATTAGACACCTTCTATATCCTGATAGGAAAGATTATACTAACTCACATCAGTTTACAATATTTTATTCTAAAAATAATTGATCCCATCAAAACAATAAAGACTTTTTTGAAACTCCTCCACAAATTCTCAGTATGAAACCTTAGTCTGATTTGTTTGGATATGATTTTCTCAACATGATGATGATGGATCCTGGAACCGATCTTCTGAATACAGAAATGGTGGAACTTGGATCCAATTTTCACATAATTTTGGTGCCAATTTTATCAGAATTCTGGATCTAATTTTATCATAATGCTGGTGAATATTTTAATATAATTTGGGATATGATTTTATGAAAATGCAGATTCCGATTTTTACAGAATTCTAGATCCATTTTTCTAATAATATTGGTACTTTTTTTCAAAATTTTGGATCCATTTTTCTTATAATGATGTTGCTTATTTTTTAAAAATTATGGATCTAATTTTCTTATAATGATGGTGAAGATTTTTATAGAATACTATATCCATTTTAATCATAAAGCTAGTACCAATTTTTGTATTATAGATTCAATGTTTTCAGAATTCTTGTGCCGATTTTTACAGAATTATAGATCCATTTATCTATGAATGAACTGTAAAAATCAAACACTGATAGAATGTTCAATAAAATTCTTCTTCAATCATATGGGAACTTTCACATAAATTTATCTAGCATTATTTCTTTCACATGTATGTAGTACATTTAAATTTATAAAGTGATATGAGAAACTATTTATAGACAACTCAAAAACTAAGAGCAGGAAACATTTAAAACTGTTCCTTCTTACTCAAATATCAAAACTCCAAAAATATCTCACATTTAAACTTCATATTTGAATTCTTCAAACCTCCTTATATTTCTCCAAGATTTATGAAATAAATAATGTAAAATTTAATAACTTTCACTCTTCTTTGTAATCATCTCATTACAGATTATTTTTCAACCTATTACAATCAATTTTCTTTTCCATCCCATTATGATCTTTTGATTTTTCTGGATATAATTGTCAGCATTCCTTCCTCCTTCCATCTAGTTCTGATCAATCTAGGTATGATTATTCTGGATATGATTATTTTATCATAATCCTGGGTATGATCATCCTAGGTATGAAAATTATTTTCTACTTCAAAAGGAAAACTGTATGTTATAGTACCTGATGACGATTAATCTGGGTATGATCATTCTAGATACGATCATCTTATCTAGATCATGCGTATGATCATCCTGGGTATAAAATTTTTTTATGATTCAGATGCAAAACCAGATATTACAGTACCTAATGCTGATTAATATAGGTACGACCAAATTCCCATTACGATGAGATTCTCATTATGATGAAATTACCATTACGATGGAATTCTCATTATGATCAAATTCACATTATGAAGTAATTATTATTATGATGAAATTCCCATTATGATGGAATTATTCACTCAACAATTTTGAATATCTTAAAATCTCTCCACCATTTCTTCAAAATATTTTATCATGAAAGTTTCTATGATTTGTGAGAACTTCTTTATTAGTAAATAATTATCTGAATTTGTTTTTTAAAGTATGAAAACTTTCTAAATCTTGACTTCACATTCTTCTTTCAAAACTCTTCAGTATCTTCATTCTTTCTCTAATTATTGAAAATATAGAATCCCATAAAAAAATTCTTCTTCCAATTATTTTGGATCTGATGAACTGAAAACAATGTATATGAATGTGATTCTTGGAAAACAAATTATAATAAAAAAGGTTAGTTTTCAAGAAATACAGAAAAATTAAAAATAAATCATCACAAAGGTAATTGAATCTCCCCCTTTGTATTTTTTTACAACCCTCAAAAAAAATCCAACACTCAAATTTTTTTCAAAAATCAAGTTTTTTATATTTTATCTAAACATAGCCTTTCTCAAAAGAGAGTGTCCCCCATTATATGGTAACCATAGCTTCAGATTCATAAAATAAAGATAAGTAAAAACTTCTTACAAAGGAAATATTTGTTTAATTTCTCTCCCCCATTGTAAACATAATCCAAAAAAAGGTTGGGGTACTTCTTTATGGGGTTTAGTAAGACATAGGAGGAGGATGAACATGAAGTTGTATCATCAATTTCATAAACCATTATTTAAACATTGCTTTTGTAAAGATATCAGAAATCTGATAGTTTGTTGAAAAGTATTCCAGAAAATTATCTCAATCAGAAACTTTCTTTTTTATAAAGTAAAACATTATATCGAAGTTTATTGACCCTGAATACCAGATAGGATTATTAAAAAGATCAATTTAACGTTAATTATCATGAAGTATCATAAATGGTTTAGAAACATTCACTTTAAAATCATCCAACTGAACTTTCGTCCACAACATTTGAGTACAAGCCTAAGTAGCTGCAACATATTCAGATTAAGTTGTGCTCAATGTTACTAAACTTTATTTATTACTATGATAATTCAAACAACATTCACCCAAATAAATTTTCCCTCTAGAGGTTGATTTTATGTCATTATAATCTACATCCCAATAAGCATCATTATAACTCTATAACTTCATCTCACAATTTATTTTGTATAATAACCCATGTGAAGTTGTTCCTTTGACATATCTAAAAATTATTTTTGTTTCCAACATAGATGATTCATTTCGATTACTTTGATACCCGGAACACAAAGTTACAGAATACACAATATCAAGCCTTGAATATTTAAGTTAAAGAAGACTTGATATAATCTTTTGATATTCTTTCTAATTCACACTTATTCTAGATTCATTATTGATCAACTTTGTGCCCACTGAAATAGGAGTTGAAACTTATTTGGATTCATACATCTCGAACTTCTTTAATAATTCCCTTCCATACTTTTCTTAAGATAAGAAAATTTATTTTTCCTTTTTTTGAACTTGTAATCCAAGTAAGAAAGTTAATTCTCCCAAAAATTACATTTAAATGTTTTTCTTTATTTCTTTAGAAAATTCTTCACCAACCTTTTCTTCATCCCGAAAAAAAATTTTATCATCCACATAAATAATTACAATTAATGTTCTAGAGTCAACATATTTGACATATAAGTTTTTATCAACTTTTCCTTTAGAAAATTTTATCACTCTCAAACAATTTTAAAGCTTCGAATACCAAGAATGTGGAGCTTGTTTCATCCCATATAAAGAATTATTCAATTTACAATCTTTTTTTCATCCCCATTAAGTAGAAACCTACAAGATTTATCAATATAGATTTATTACTCAATCTCAACATTTAATAAATATGACTTTACATATATCTAATAAATTTTGATATTTTGATGAGAAGACACTAAAATAAAAAATCAGATAGTTTCTAGTCTTATAATAGGGGAAAAGGTTTCATCAAAATCCACACCTTCACCTATGCATACCCTTTAAAAACAAGTATTTATTTGTTTCTAAAAACTTCTCCATGATCATTAAATTTGTTTCTATAAACCCACTTTCATCCGATAACATTTTTATTTGATGGCCTTGGAACAAGTTACCATGTTTCTTTCTTCTCAATATCATATTTCTCTTCATTCATAGTATCCACCAATTCATTATGTTGAATAGCCTTTGAAACTGATTATGGTTCAACTTTTGAGATAAGTGATGTTTCATTTTCTAATATCAACATCCTTCTTTCCTAAACCAGTGACTTTTGATTCCCAATAATGTTTTTGTATTCAACGTGTTTTTGTATGGTATGAAATTTCAATGTTTATTTCCTAGATGAAATTTCCTCACCACATGACTCGTCTGAATCTTGATAAGGTTATTTTGGAAAACATTCATTATTATTTTAATTCTCGAGTGTATCCTCTTCAGTATTATCAAAGAAATATTTAAGGAACTTTTATTTTCAATTACCTTTAAATCATATGAGACCACCAAATTTTATAAACATGTGTTCCAACATTTGTAACTTCTTCTGGTTAGTGAATAACTCATAAAAGTTCCTTCCTTATCTTTCCCATCAAACCTTCCCAAATCCAGATTTTTTATTTTGAGCAAACATAGACTTCCAAAAACATTAAAGTATTTTAATTATGTATAAGACATTTCATAATGAGTCATGTTATTTTATGGTCTTAACAAAAATCTATTTTGAACTTGTATAGAATTACTAACATCTTCTCTCTTATGTAATTTTGAATGTTTTTATTCAGATAACATACTTCTTCTCATTTCCACCATGCTTCTATTCTTTCTTCCATCTACTCCATTTTTTGTGGAGAATATGGAGCATTATACTGATGTTTTATACCATGCTTTCTTATATAAGTTTCAAAATTATTTCTTGGGAATTCGGTACCGTTATATGTTCTCACCTTTTTTATGGAACCACCATTTCGTTCTCAATATCCTTTCTAAAGAATTTGAACATTTCTATAGACTTTGACTTGTGCTTCATACACATGATGTTTTTCATCAGAGTGAAATCACCAATAAAAGTTATAAAGTATATATATTCTTTTATTTATTTTTGTCTCATTGTCCCACATAAATTTGAATGTATAAGCTCAAGTGGTCTAGTATATTGAATCAGAATTCTCTTATGTCTTTTGTTAGTCATCTTTCCTTTCTAGAATGTAATATAAACATCTTCATCTCTTCTTTTCAATTATGTAAAATTATGAACAACATCAAAATTAGAATTTTTATTCATGTTTTTCTTCCCAAGGTGGCTAGGTATTTAGTGCCACAATTTATTTTCATCTTTATCACTCAAGTAACTTGAGTTATTGAATTATAATATTTAAAATAGATTACTGTTGGTTCTTTCTCCTTTTGTAATGAATTTTCCATCTTTCACACATTTGATGATACAAAAAATATTTTCCAAAAAAAATATATTTTGATGATCACCAAGTTTACTTACACTGTGTAAGTTATTTTTTTTCCAATAAATAAATTAAACTTACTTAGACTTCAACTTTTATGCTTCAATCCTAGGCATTCTGATTCCTATCATTTTTAAGGAGATATCATTACCAAAGTTAACTCCTCCATCATCTTGGATTTCAACAAGTTTTAATATTTTAATATCACATGTCATATTTGAATGGAAACCACTATCATGTAACCATGGTTTGTTCTTTTTTAATTTAAAATTTTTTTTCAACAAAAAACCTATTTCCCAAACTTTTTTCTTTTTAGATTTATTTTCTTTTCTACCATATGAAAAATTGTTATAGAAGGAGTGTCATACAATTTTCAGCATGATGGAAAGATTGATCACATATTCCCAAAACATATTTCATACATTCAAATTTATTTCTCATTGTAAATTTTATAACATCTTTAAAATTTACTTTTCCAGCTTTTTGTAAGTTTGGAAAGTTTCCCATTCTTCTTTCACTAATTCTTTTACTTTTCTCAAACCCTATTTCGGGTAAGGATAAGTTATGTAAAAAATTATAAGACCTTTTCTCATAGATTCCACAAAAACAAAAATATCCATCAAATATTGATTTTTTATTGAAATAAAATCTTTTACTGTTGAAAATTTGTTAAGGTTGGTAACTTCTTTTAGCTTCAGCATACTCAGAACGAGGACTATCTTCTCTTTTGAGTGAGTTTTTTAATTTTGTAGATTTAATAGGTTTCTCATGTCCTTTTTCCACCAAATCCTTCCCAATAATTTTTCCAAAATTGGAAATGTTAAATGAATCAGATGAAATGTTAATTTTTGTAAGTAAATATTTCATTTGATACTCATATTGAGATTTCTCCACAACTTTATAAGTCTCATATTTTACATTAGAAGCTTTTTTTATGTTTTCAATCATCTTACTCAAGGTGATTTCAAACTCAAAAAGTTTTGATTGAAACTTTTTAACCTATTATTCCTTAGTTTTCATATTCTTACTAAGATCTTCAGTCATCTTTCTGTGTTCAATAATTCTAAGTTTATAACATAAAATCTCCTCAATGTGTTATTCCTCTTGATTGATAACATATTTTATTTCATGTGAAAATTATTAACAGTCATCATTCGTAACTATAATTTATTTCTTTAGCATTTTGTTTTTCTCAAGACATGAAACAAGTTATGTTCTAAGATGATTCTCTCTATAAGATTCTTTACCTCCTTCTACACTCTCTGAGAAATTTTTTTTCTCAACTTTTTTTATGAAGGTTCTAAATTGTTTTGATCTTTCATTTTTAGAGGAATTATTTTTTGGTTGAGTCTGATTCAAATTTCTTACTCAACATACTTCTTTGTTTTCAGTAAAGTTCTTCTTGTATATTTTTTAAGAGTTTTCTTCATTATCATTTTTGTTCAACTTCTTCCATCAAGTTTTTCCAAATGAATCACATCGATATCCTCCTACTTTATTCTTGGGTAAATTCAATGAAAAGTATATGAGTCCACCACACTTAAAATATTTGAGAGGAATATGACCTCCATACTTTTGTCTTCCTCTTTGATAGTTCTTGGATATGAGAGACATGATTTTTTTTATTCAACTCATCATCCACCTTATCTTCAGAGTTATAAGGATCAACATCTTCAACATATAGAATTTTCAACTTTCTCATATATTCAAAAATATTTCATCATTAATCATCTTTTTAAACATTATATATTTCCGCATTTTATAAGAAACAATAAAGTTATGAAATTCATCAAGAGATATATAATATTTATCTTTTAAATAAAAAAATTTAGAATCAAACCTATCCAGAAGGTTTCTCAAAAGTTCCTTCAAAATTTTAGAATCATCCAATACATCTCTGAATCCTCTTATGTTTCAAAAAAATCATTTATTGCGTTGAATTATTCATCAATTTTTTTCTTGATCTCTTTTTCTATTGTCACCATACTTACAACACCATATTTTAAGATTTTATTCATTAATTGTTTTTCCTTTGAAAATAGTCTTTAGCTTGTCCCACATACTTTTCTATGTTTTGATACCCATCACCTTCTGATAAAAATTCTATGATAAGGACATAAGTATTTCATTTCTATTATTTAAATTAAACTCTATATTTATCTTATCAGAAAACTTTATAGTTGAATCATTATCGATAGGTGGAAACCCAATAGTAGCAGCATCAATAAATTGAAGGCTAAGAGACAAGAGATAAAGAATAATCTTATTTTCCCATCCATAATAATTTTTTCCATAAAATGTAGGAATTACTCTTCTATTGATAGAATTTTTATTATTTATGGTAAGGATTAAACAAGATAACCTTCCCTCTAATACCAAGTAATGTTCTAAGGATAAAATTACAACTGAGAAGGGGGGTTGAATTAGTTGTACATTTTTTATAAGTTTCAAAAAAAATTGAAACTTAACCCCTGCAACCTGTTTGGATTTATTTCCTTATCAGCGTTTAGTAAATAATCATGCATTAAAAAGTATGAAATTAAGAAAATAACTCAAGATTTATAAGTTTTATCATCAGTGTGGGAACCTACATTCTTACCATAGCCACTCTTGTGGGTCAATTGAAATCCACTATTATGAAGAAGTGAATACAGCTTGTGAAAAATCCCATTGACACCTTCTATATATTGATAGTAAAGATTATAATGACTCTCATCGGTTTATAATGTTTTCCTTTAAAAACAATTTAACCAATCAAAAGAATAAATACTTTTTTGAAACTTCCCCACAACTGTTAATTCTGAAACCTCAGTCCGATTTAGCTGGATCGTATTTTCTCAACCCGGTGATGCTCGATCCTGGATTGGATTTTGTGAATAAGAAGATGCATGATTCTGGAACTGATGTTTTTTAGAATTATGGTTCTAGTTTTTTTCATAATTCTGGATTCGATTTTCTCAGAATGATGGTATAAAGTTTTTTAGAATTCTGGGTTTGATTTTCTCAAAATTCTGGTGCTTATTTTTCCTAAATTATGTATTAATTTTTCTTTGAATACTGGTGCTGATTTTTATTGAATTCTGGGCCCTTTTTTCTCATAATATTAGTAGTGATTTTTTGATAATTTAGGATCATATTTTCTAAGAATCATGGTTTTAATTTTTTCAGAATTATAGATCCATTTTTCTTTTAATGATGGTTCTGATTTGTGTAGAATAATGGATCTGATTTTTTTAGAATGCTAGCGTTTATTTTTGTAGAATGGTGGATCCAATGTTTCTGAAAATGAACTATAAAACTCAAAATATGAGAGAATGTTCAATACAATTCTTCTTCAACCAGATGGGAACTTTCACTTCAATTTCTATATCACTCCACCTTTCCGGTGTTTGTAGAAAGTTATAAATGAGCAAGTGATATGATAAAGTATTTATAGGCAACTCAAAAACCAAGAGTGGGAAACTCCATAAAATTTCCCGCTTCCTCAAATCTCAAAACTCCAAAAATATCTCTCATTTAAAATTAATCATTGACTCCATCAAACCTCCTTATATTTATCTGATATTTATGTAAAAAATGAATGTCAAATATCGCCACTTTAATTATTCTTCATAATCTGGTCATTATGAATTATTTTTCAACCTATTATTATTTGTTTTCTTTATCTTCCTATAAAGACCTTTTAATTACCCTATATAATATTTCCATAATCCATTCCTCCTTCAATATTTTTCTGATCAATTTGTGTAGGATTATTCTGGATATGATCATTTTCTCCTGAACCTGAGTATAATCATCTTGGGTGCGAAAAGTTTTTTATAATTCATATGGAAACTTGGAAGATAAAGTACCTGATGCCAATCAATCTAGGTATGCTCATTTTAGATATCATCATTTTCTTTTAAGCCTGAGTACGATCATCCTGGGTATAAAAAAAATATGCTTTAGATAGAAAATTGATGCTAAAATTCTTGATGTTGATCAATCTCAGTACGATCCAAATCCCATTATTATGTAATTATCATTATGATGAAAATTAAAATATGATGGGATTCTCATTATGATCAAATTCCTATTAGGATGGAATTACCGTTACGATGAAATTCCCATTAATATGGAATTCCTCACACTTCAATTTTGAATATCTTCAAACCTCTCCACCATTTCATCAAAATATTTTATCATGAAATTTTTCATGATTTGTGAGAACTTCTTGATCAACAAAGTATCATATGATTTTTTTTTATAAATTATGAAAACTTTATAGCCCACGAATTCACATTATTATTTCAAAATGATTTAAGAAATTCATTCTTTTTTAATTGAAGTAAATATAAACTCCCCTGCCTCTTATTAATTTGGATCCAATTAACTGACTACAATGTAGATGGATCTAATTCCTGGAAAAAAAATACATTATAATACAAAAAGGATATTTGTCAACAAATAAAAAAAACATTGTTTAAACAATCCATCACAATGTTACTTCAGTTATCATTGAGGTCTCAACTTCCAATGGTAACCAAAGGTCTCACAAGGGCCTTAGTTTTAAATTAAATGATTTAATTTAAATTATATTAATTTAAGGGTCAATTCTTGGTGAAATCATTATGAACACAATGAATACAATTTATAAAAGGTTAAACTTTTAGTGGTAAGTAATATGCTACCTACCTTGATCCATTAGTAATCTACTCATCCAGTATTAGCCCTTGGTTTTTCCTAGATGGAATAAGAAGGATAAATATAACAATTACTTGAAAATGGGGCATATTAGATTGGACCAAAATAACTCATTCGATGGAAAGAAAAGTGGATAATGGTGATAAAGTAATAAATATATTACTGATAGTTATCTAATTTGATAGAAGAATATTTATTCATAGAATACTTTGAGATATGGGATAAAATCCTAGATTTAGCTAATGGGAGAAGCTTTTCTATATAATTTCTACTATATGAGAGAAAATAGTGGAGAGGAGTGAGAAAAAACAATTGGGTTTTTCCCATAAAAACCATAGAGGTTTCATAACATATAAATTTTTACACATCAAGTAATGATTGGGTTTTTTCCTCCTAGTAAGAACTAACACATGACAGGAATTATTTCTTTCCAAACTAATACATGATGTGTATTTAATACATGTCATGAATTTGTCTTTTATACAGGCTTCATCTCCTCTGTAACTTTCTACCACAAAGAACCAACTGGCCTAAAATCATGGTTCCTAGTTTGAAGCCAAAAAATACAATGTTAACAAGGTTTTAACAAACTAATATAAAGTATCATACCATATATGAAAAACCAAGAACTTATATTCTTCCCCTAAAATAAACTCTTCCATGAGTTTCCCTTCTAAGGGTGGTAAAGCTTCATTTGAGAAAACATCCAGCCACTAAACACATACATCGGCCTCTATCTCCCTACTCTCATCACGTACGTTGTTATGATTCCATAACACCTGTACTTAGGTAATAGACCTACCTCAAAGAACCTTCATGCTACAATAAACGATGAAAATGGGATACTCCATAAAATAAGCATAAAAATCCAATTCACCATCCTTGGTATAAATAGTATGAGATGATTTAGCATGGTGATGATGATGCTTTGAAATGTGAAAGATGTCATGAATGGCACAATGTTTATGAGGTAAAATAAACCAATAAGATTTCAACATGATTCTCTCCATGTTATCAAAAGGACCATCAAAACGTGGTGATTTCTTCCCTCATGTATGTACCCACCTAATTCTAATCATGGGTGATACACTCATGAAAATATGATCCCTAACCTCAAACTCCAGATGAAGAATATGAGGATCGTCAAATAATTTCAATCTTGAATGGACAGTATTCATCCACTTTCTGATCTATTGCACCAACTATGAGGTCTCCTATAGAAGACGAGGACCTAGTAGCACTACCTCCACAACCTCCAGCAAGCACAGAGATGAATGGAATGGCCTTCTATATAAGACCTCATAAGGATTCATCAAAATTCTTTTCTGAAAGATATAATTGTATGAAAACTATAAGTACCATATGTTTCACCCAAGAACCCCTGAAATCAAGGACACATAATCGGAGCATATCCCCCAACACCTGGATAGACTGTTCTGATGATCCAACTTTCTAGGGATGAAAAGTTTTTCTTAAAATCACATATGTAGCCAAATATTTCTATAACCATATCCCAAACCTTAATGTGAAATTATTTCCTCTATCTGAAACTATAGTATGAGGGACCCCATGTAGGTGAATAATATCATGGACCTACAAATGTCCAATATCATACACTATGAAGGTCTATTTAAAAGAAAATATGTGTTCTACCTTCATCATTTTATGGATAACTACCCAAACCACGGAACTATCTTGAGGCAACCTCATTAAACCAATCAAAAAATCCATCCTGATGTCATCCCATTTCCATTTTGATATTGATAAGGGTTTTAACAATCCATATGTCCACTGGTGTTCTACCTTCACTGGATGATGGGTGGAAGATAATTGATAAAACATATTATATAATATTTCATCCCAAGCTACCAATATTGGTGGAATATATCATGATACATCTTGGAGATACCTGGGTGCACTGCCCAGTCAGAATCTTGGGATTATTACATTATCTCCCCTTACATGTATGTAGGAATCCAGATATGTCAATGAAAATGAAATATCTCATCTCCTTAAATAGAATAATTTTGAGGTTTCTCCTCACCTGACATATATTTTCATAGGAAAAACCTTCAAGTTATGAAAACATCATTCACTTCCCAATATCCACGTGTGAAGAGTTAACTGTTAAGGCTTCAAGAAAATTTTGCTCATGGATCTCTTGAAACTCCTAATGCATTTCATAAAATAGGTCCATAAAATTCCATTCATCACAAGCTTCCTAAATTTGTTTTTTCTGAGTTTTCAATCTCAATGAATCAGCTACCACATTACCTTTTCTAGGAATATACTCAATCTTAAAGTCCAAATATGGAAGGTATTTGACCCATATTAACTAAGATTTAATTCATGATATAAAATTATATATTTGAAGATCATGTGGTAATAAACACCAGAAATTGCTCAAATATAAGATAATGTCTCTAGTAATGGTAGTAATGAATGACTGATGTCAAATCGAGGTCATGTGTTGGGTAATTATGCTTGTGAGGTCCCAATTGGTGAGACCCGTATGCAAAAAATAAATCCTTCTACATTAGTGATGCACCCAAATCATTGCCTGATGCATCATATGACACTATATAACCATTTATAGGTGCTATATAATTAGGATCAGTGTTGAAGTATGTCTTCCTTAAAGATCTTAGAAGTCTCTCTTGCATTCTTTTGACCACAATAACATCACACACATATTATTCAGACTGGTAAGAGGTTCTACAAGTCTTTATAATTTCTTTATCAAAATAACAGTGATATCATAATATCCAAAAGAAACATTGTATATCAAACATGTTTTTCGGATTCTCCCAATGGAAAAGGCACTCACCTTCTCTAGGTAAATTGATACTCTTGATTGGAAGAAAATGTGACCTAATAATTGAATCTTATATTCCCATAACTGGTACTTTGTGATCTTAGCATATAAATAATACTCTCTCAACATATTCAATAATATCTCAAGATGTTTGGAATGGTAGCTTTCAGTATGATAATACACCAAGATGTCATCTAAAAATATAATGAAATGGGAATCGAAGTAGTGGTAAAAAAATAATATTCATCAAGTCCATGAAAAAAACATGTGTGTCCATAAGACCAAACAGAATAACCAGGTAATAATATATATCGTACTAACTTTGGAAGGACATGTGTGATATATCTGAAGTCCTAAATTGCAATTGATAGTAGCCTGGTCTCATTTCATTCTTAGGTAACACTCTAGCTCTTCATTAATGGTCGAATTTATCATCTATTCGAGGTAAAGTGCACTAGTTCTTAACCATAAGTTGTTTCAACCATCAGTAATCCATGAAAATTTTAGAGTGTTACATCCACCATCTTAGAAAAAATAGTAAAACCCCAAGGAGAAGTTCTGGTTCGGATAAAACCCTTATATTCTAAATCCTCCAATGGTCTCTTGAGCTCCTAGAGCTTGGTGGGTGTCATCCTATACAAAGGACTAGATACTAGAGCTGATCTTGGAATGATATTGATTATAATATCTAGCAATAACTTAGGTGGTGATCTAGAGTATTAGTCCTTGAAAAATCTCTAAAATGATCCACTACATGAGTAAAATCTATTAGATGCAACATTCAATCATTTAAGAAATGGTTGGAAATCTGGATTGTCACTCTTTCCATTCCACGATACTATAGTTCAGATCAACTGGTCCGGACATCCCATTCTCCCTTATGTACATATCTACCACCCTCAGTCAATGTGAAAGTCATACTTCAGCAATAACAGTCAATGTGGGCATGATAAGTCCAGATACAATCCATCCTATGTATGACATGAAATCTAGACATCTCACAGATAAATAAATTCCACAATAAGTAATAACCACATATCTCAAGAGGACAATCCATGCATTGGCATATACCCTTTAATTGTGCCCTCAATAGTGTGTCTAGGGCAATCAACACACAAAATTACTAAATATTAATCCCATTACTTTCCACAATCGATATAGAGATGAAAGAGTGTAAGGAATCTATATTAAATAAATAAGATATGATGGTAGAGGCTAAAATAATAGTACCTTGCACCGTATATGGTATTGTACTCTTCTCGTAAGTTATTTTTTTAATGTGTGAAACTATCCGGATCTATGGACCTGATCTATATATGGACTACCCTAAGTAGGTCCTCTATGCTAGCACTAAAAATCAAAACTATATTTGCCCCTTCCAAGAACTCCTCCTAGAAATATTAAGTTGGGGCTACGCCATCTTCCAACCTGAAGTGGATTCATTTTTCCCACTCCTATAGTTGGTTCTTGTGTGGACCCTATTCCTCTATAAATATGTGGAAAGGGAAATAAAACCCATTAAAGATAACTCATAGCACCGTAAGAAAGACACTGCAGTGGGTCTCTATCATAATATTGCTTCACATTCCCCTAGCACCCACACTTATGGCATAAAACAGAGCTACCTGTATAGATACTCTTACTACCACTATTCTGAAGAGGATCCTTAAGGTGATAATTCATCCCCCTAGAAGAACTATTTCATGGTCTCAGCACTGACCGTATGTTCCCTATACTATCAGCTTCCCTTAATTTTTGATCAGTTATAATATCTTGATTCATGATCTCACATATCATAGATATGTGGAAGACATTAACATGAGAGGAGATTGGATACCTAATCCCACCCTTAAAGCATCTCAATTTTGATATATCATCACCTTAAAGAATCAGTGTAAAGATTTGAGGATTAGGGAATCTCTTAGAATAGTCTTTGAAGGAGAAAGTACCTTTCTATAAGTGTATGATCTCTTGGTCTTAATCAGCTCTCAACATCTCAAGGAAAAAGTAATCCTAAAAGGTGGTCAAAAAGTCTACCTAGACCATTCCCTAATGTTAACCGTCATATTTAAACACATCCCACAAACTCTTGGTAGAGTCACACTACATGTAGGTAGTGAACTTGACCATCCTATATAAGGGAATCTCTTGATTCCCAAAGTTAGATAAAATGGATTCTATTTTTGAATTAGTATCTTGAGGAATATCATCCCCTGAGAAGATGAGAGCACACTGCTATTATAACTCACTAGTAAGATCATACATCATACAAACAGGGCATAGATAACACATATTGACTACATCAAGTGTAGTAAACTCCCTTGAATTTGAGCATCAGTGCCCAGTTTGGGAAAAGTAGGTGGTTTTATAAGTGGAACTCATAGAGGTGATACTAGTGTCTAAGGTCCCACCATATCCAGATCATTATTGGATCAACCCTCCTAGAACATGAATTGATGATTTCACGGTTTGATAGCTCTAAAAATAAAAATCACACACCTCAGAACAAGATTCAATAGAATTAATGAGAGATATCTCAATCGGAATGAGGAAAGACTCAAGGCCCAATAAAAACATTCACTTATAGTAGCAAGATAAACATAGAGGCTCACTGCCCATGGAATAAAATCCCAACTACTCAGGTCTAAGTTTAAGTATTAGGTATGTATTTAAATTTTCAAATAGAGTGGTTTTGGTATATTGGGTGGGGTTTTCAATTTCTTATTAAGCTGGAAAACAATCCTCAAATTTCACTTTCCCTTCCCATTTACTTGTAACCATTTTAGTTATAATTAAAAATTTACATTTTAGCTCTATATGTGTGTATATAAATAATACAAGGTTAAATTAAATGGAATATCATCACTAGTTTATAAATTCTAATACACTATATAAAATGATATCGACACCCAAGTAATTGTAACCATCCCCCCTTACATACAGACTCGGAGTGTCACGGGTAAAATAAAATGGAATGATTCAATGAATTTTCCCTTTTAATTTATAAAGTCAAATACGCTTTATAAACTACATTTGGTACTCCTATAACCAAAGATAAAGCACATCTCATAAAACCAAGGGTGAATAACTTACATGGATAAAAATAATATATTTAAGATTCCACCATCAATCTATATAGGAAATCACCATTTTGGTTGATGCTAACATTTTAAATAAACAATTTCCCTTTCCTAAAAAATTAGTTAGGGGAACAATCATATATAACAACTAAGAAACACTCAATAATCATGGGAACATGTGCATGTAAGCAACAAAATTCACCCATATAGTATGGAATATACATAGAATGTAAATCCCTAGGTGTCTATGATGATTCATGTAGAAATTATATTTTCCGTACCAAGGAAATCTAGAATATCCATAAATAATAAGAAATATCCCAATTCATGTACATCCCCCAATGGTGAAAATATATCAAATATAATAGAGGAAATATAAAACAAAAAAATATTCCTAGAAAACATGGTGTTTTCCCTAATGTGGGGTAGCTACTCCTAGGAATGGATTATGACCAAATTATGATATGGTTATAATATTCTATCTAAACTTTTTAAATAATAATATATGAAAAGAAACCCCTATCATAATACTTCATGGTATCCCTGGCCGGGTTCACTCCTGAGTAACCAAACCTGATTAGCCACATGGACTCAAGAATGCCTCCCTATATTCCATAGGTAGTAGACTAGTAAAACGGCCTAGGATGTGTCCATGTGAAAAATATTCACTCCATTTAGAGTGGATCATAGTGGTGAAAATTATGAATCAACAAAATAATAATAATAATGAATAATAAAGCAGAACAACCACAAGCATCAAAAAATAAATGATCATAAAAAACTACAAACTATATCATATAAAAAATATGAAGGCGTGTATCTATAAAAAAAATAAGGAAACTTGGCATCAGGAAGATTGTACGCTGCATGATATAAAAAATAATCAAAAAGGGAAAATATTATCCAAGCATCTTAAGCACTGGCTCAGTCATCTGATACTAAGATCCCATCCAAAAAAAAAGAAGTTAGGTTTCTAAAACAAGATGCTTATCTTTTTCAACGCTTTGGATCAAATAATATTATCAGGTGACAACAGTGGCCTAGATAGTTTGTGAGAATAACATATATAGGTCACCACCAATGACGTTTATACATATACAGTCTATAAAAAATGATTTATTTTGTATAGGTATATCATACATAAAGTAGTGAAAAAGTAAACAACCCATACCTGCTTCAGCCTCCACTGGTATATCAAAACATTAATTCATTTAATTAATTAGAAATAAATTTATAATATTAATAATATATAATTTTGGAAGTATTAATCTAAAATAAATTGATAATAATATAGGATCCAAGGTGAAAACAAGGCATCTTTGACCATAGAAGGTAGTGCCAACTCATTGTATTCAACTAAGTAGCCTAGAATAAGGGACTAAGTGTATTCTAGGGGTTATGCCCCATGTATTCCACTGGAAAAGTTTCTAACCCAGTCTATAGATCATTTCCATAGTAAATTCAGGGCTAAACATGATTGGACCTAAGGAGAATGATCCAAGGCATCACACATCTGTACACATCACCATGAATCCAATGAGTGTATCTAAGTCATTATAATTTATATACAAAAAGTGAAGGGATCTTATGGGGTTATGTTAGGAATCCACTAATAGAAAAATAACATGTCCCATGGTGGGTATCTACCTTGGAAACCATCTCAATGAATTGGAATGGAATCATCAGATTTCTAAAGAAATTACTCTAGGAATCCAAGGTTGGATTAAGTATGAACATCCCTATGAATAATAAAAATATCCATATTAAATAGGCACCTTATATATTTAAAACATATATCACAACTCATTTAAGTCTATATAATAAGCCCTCCAATTAAATTTTCATTAGGATTATTCCATTACATTTCATCATACAAGAGAATGTGAAATAAGGAAATGCAACCAATTATCGAAGTAATTAATAAGGATAAGGTCTAAGTGATATCTATACATATGTTCATTCACTTTAAATTTATAATTTTAAGATTTATTTATTAAATTAAAGAATATAATTTATTAATGGTCAATCTATCATAGTCATCTGGTGTTATAAATAGTCACAAAAATGGTCAAATAAGAATAACATGGTACACACCATAAATAAATGGTCATAGTTGAGGTCTCTAACTCCAATGATATCAAAAGGTCTCAATACATCCTTATTTTTCAATTTAGATGATTTAATTTCAATAAAATGAATTTTTGGGGAAATTTATGGTGTCACCAGCATGTTTGCAATGAAGAAGATTAATAAAAAATGGTACATTGATGGATAATCCATAGACCATATACCTTAAGCTTGTAGTACTCTCCTCATATAATATCAGCCCTTGTTTCGTCCTAGATTAGATGAAAATAATGAAATAAAAAAATTATTTGAAAATATAGAAAATTATATTTCACTAAAATAACTTCATCGATAACATGAAAAACAAAAAAAAAGATAATGAAATAAAGATCTTATCAGAGTTTATCCAATGTGATAGATGGATCATTAATCAGATTTCATATGGAGAAAAGGGATTAAATCCTAGATTTAGATGATGGAAGAAGATTATTTTGTGGAATATATGATGTTCACATAAATAGAGAGGAAAGGCATGAATAAAAAATAAAGTGGTTGTCCCACTAAAAAAATCGTGCCATTTACACGGCTTATAAATTTTTACATGTCATGTAATGATCAGGTTTTTTATTCTCAATAAAAAACCAACACATAATTGGAATTGGGTCTATCCAAATCAATATGCACCTTGAATTCATTTTGTATCCATGCTCCACCTCCCCTGATACTTTCTTCCAAAAATAACCCAAAAATAATAAAGGTACAATTTCGAGGTCTAAGTTAAGAAGACAACCTCAACGAGGGTTCAACCAAAAAAATTGAAGGATTATACTTGAAATGAAACACCTATAGCTTACAAAAAAACTATCAATATTTGTTTCATGTCAACATAGGTCGGCCCCTTTCCTTCTTCTTGAAATAGCTTAACTCTTACTACAAGCATCATTTTCTCAATTTCCATCAGACCAATGGACTATTTATTTTCAAATACTAAAATAGTAAATCAATATTCATGTTCTATTTGTACTTGTTTCTCCTTTTCAAACATAGAAGAATAAGTCTGAGCTCCAATGTCATTGGTCTAATCTCTCTGTTTCCCTTTAATCCTTTAATTTACTCTAATTTGAAAATTCAATTATGTGACATCATTAAACTAATGTAGTTAATCAATTTCCACAATGTACTCAACTTTGAGTATGAGTTCCTCTACTAGATTATAATCATCTTCCACATCATAATTCATCAAATCTCAATGAATGTTGAAACATACATTTCCACTACTAACCCTCAAACAGAGTTCTATAATTTTTGCATCAATCAGTGCTCTTCCAGAAGCAAAATATATTCTTCTCAAATTGAGAGTTGTTTGATCCTACTATATATCTACCAAAAATAAATCCATAGGGAAGTATAATTTTTCAACTTTGATCAAAATTTCATCGATCAATTCTCACGGTAATTTAAAATTTGAATTAGATAATTTATGTTTGAATATTATGGGAGTCAATACCTCCAATTTGGGGGATTTGAAGGTGGTGTAATACATGATATTAAATATTACATTTAAATCACATAAATATTATCCATATTTTTTATATCCAATGTAAATAGGGATTGATAAACTACTTGAGTATTCCCACTTCTTGGGTAGGTCCTTTGATACAATAGTTGAAAACTCATGTGCAAGGGGTTTGGTGACAATTTCCTCTTTATTAATCTTATTAGATACCATGTCATTCATAAATCTTTTGTATAATGAAATATTAGTGATAGTCTATAAAATATAAATATTAGTATGTATTTTTTAAAAATATTCAAATAATTTACCATTCTATGTCTCAATCTTCCCTTGTTCTAGCCATTCTGGAAAAGGTGGACTTGTATTAAAATTTGGTGGTTCTTTTAATTATTCTTTAGATGTTACTAGTTTTTCTTCAGTTACATATTTTACTTATTGTTCTTTTTATCTCTTTCAAGAATTATGATGTACTTCCATGACTTTTCCACTTTTCAGTGTAATGACATTAAAATCTACATATGGGTGTGCTTAATCCTATCCGGGTAATACTCCTCTTAGTTTTACTCTAATTTGCTTAGTGATTTCACCTACTTCATACTCCGTATTTCTCATTGTGACCACTTGATTAATTTAATCTTCCTTCATATCATTGATCACAAACCCTTAGTCTATATAGTAAGTAGTTCTTTATTTGATGGAATACCCAATAGTGGTCATGAATGTTTCCATGTTCTCTTCTAGAGTGTGGGATTTACTCTATAGTGATGGTTCCTACTATGATTGAAAATTAGAAACTCTCTACTGATAACTTTTTCATTATTTTTATTGTTTCTTATACCCCTATCAATTATTTTTATGGATATACTCAACAAAATTTACTAATTCTATATATATATACATTTGTGTTTTCTCTAGACAATATTTGTGTAAATTTTATTGGTCAATGATTCCATTTGTTCCAAAATCCTACTACTGTTGTTAATCATGTCAATGCCACTTCATGGTGTAACTTCAATCTTTCATTAGAATCTATTTCCATCTATTTCATCCAGTAGCTTTTATCTTTACATGGGATACTTATTCATCAATGATCCTCCTCCTGCAACATTTAATATTGATGAGTTACCCAATGATAAACCCTTATTAAATATTTTTATTAGTTTACAAATCATTATTCCGTGAATGGGGAATTTTATAAGTAAATCCCGAAAATGTTTCTAAGTAGAGTAAAGTGATTCATAATAAAAGTTATATAAATTAAGAATATTTTCATAGATATCCATGGACTTGGAGGGAGTAAATAAGCTGGTAAGAAAGTGCCTTTATAGATCATCCTATAGAGTAATGTAATGTTTTGGTAGGATCTGGTTCCACTATCGAGCATGCTCGCAAAAAGAGAACCTAAATAGACAAAGCCTTACCCCATATCTTGACATGTTTGAAATTGAAAATTATTATAGTGCTTGAGGAAAATATCAAGGTGCATATTCAAATCTTCATGGGGGTCCTAAGAATTATACCATGTTTGAAATATTCTTAATGCTTATTGTATTAATCTTGAAATGTGTTGAAGATACTGTAGGTAAACGTATTCTTGGATGCATGCTAATGTTTGAATGTCTTCCATACTTTTCCAACATACATAATACTGGATCTCTTTGTTGCACATGTATAGAAACTTGATTTTGTTGTTCCATACCATCCATATTGGATTATTAATTGTTATTATTAAGTTATTGTTTAGTTTTTGGGTTGAAAGAAATGATTTCCTTTCCTTTACTCAAGTATAGTGGGTGTTCATAAAGAATAAAAAACTCGAAACCGAAAGCACGAATGCACCCAGTGTAATAAAGAAAAGTTAAATAAAAAAATTAAAATATAAAAACCTAAAACACCTCTATTATCCCTATAAAATATGCATAAAATTTTACAATATATAGGGAATAATTATTTTCTTATGGGACTAACCAAATTAAATTATTTATATACACTCAAACAATAGCAAAAAATTAATCAAAATAAAAGTAGAATAAATTTTTAGGTTGAACAAAAAAAGATATAATAATTAGTTTTTAGGGAATTAAAAGAAAAAACATTTGAATTAATATGGTGGAAAGGGTGAGAGAATATATATTTTATTTTGATTATGTTTTGGAAAACAAGAGTAGATAAGGTGATAAAGTTTGTATTTTTAAATCAATTCGGAATTGCATTTTGAAGTTTTCTAGATTTAGGGTTCATGTGAAATTGTATTTAGGAATTAAATTAGATAACTCATGTTTCATGTTAAAGTAAATAAAATATAGATAAAATGGTCATGGTATCAACTCCTTAATGTAGAAAAGTTTCTTTTTCCTTGGTTAGGTACTTTACAGTATTGTTGAAAAAAGTTGTTCCTGATACCATTTTTAAACCTAATTTTCCTAGATAATTCAATGATCATGAAATAGTTTAGGGATATTTGATACATAGTTTTAGAATATTTATTTGTATATTTTTCCCCAATGGTCATCATGCAATACAAATAAATATATTAGAATTTATATTAAATGTTTTTTCATCCCAAATCATGAATGAAATAGGAAATAAGATTCAACACATCTTCCCCTTTTATCTATATCACCCTAGAACATGGTGGTAGTAACCCTATTATTCTAGTAATGATGAAGTAAAAGTTATTGACAGCAATAGAACAAAACATTAAAGAAAATAGAGATTATGACTGGTGGGTGACTCTACCGCATCACATAGACTCTCCCCAAGCTTTGGTCTTTAGATCATCATTGGAAGTTGCGTAATAAAACTCAATTTATAATCATTCAAGGTTCTTGGGATGTGTTAAACTCATCCATAAATTCATCAAAAACTAGTAAAATGTTAATCTTAATTATTAAATGATATTTTAGGATATAAATTGAAATCCTTCATGGGACTTTACATCAAAGCTTCTCAAATCTAGGTATGTCAAGGATGTTTAAAGGTTTAAAAGTTGTTTTCAAATAGTAAAAGTTGTGGGTCATCCTCCAATCTGATTTTTTGGTCTTATTTTTAACCCATTAATTACATTTATTTCCAAAATTATATTTTGGACATGAACTTCATTTTCCCACACATAAACCTGGGTTTCACCCTGTTTCATGAGCTTTGAAATTATGGAAAAACCCCTAGACAACTTATATCATGGAAATACTCGTTTTAGTGGAAATATAAGTTTTTTCTTGGATCCTCTTTCTCATTTACATACATTTTTTATATTACCAATGATCTAAAAATATTAAATATCTAGAAATTTTTAATCATTTATATCACAAATGTAATGTATTTTAATATTAAAAAAATGCCTGAAATGGCAATGTCAACTCCCCCACATAGACTGACTAAATGGGTAGGTATAATTTTGGGGAAAACTTGCCACTAGTTTATATTTTCCATTTCTAAAACTACTAGACATCCAAATCCTAAAAATCACCAAAAATCAAAAATAAACCAAAGTTATATACTATTTAATTCAATGTCGACATGTAGGTTACAATTATCCCCATGATGCCTCTTTCTTCCCCAAAATTTCATATTTTAAATGTAAAAGACAATAAAGAATCAAAATAAAAATAGTCAAATATAAGAGGTGGGTGGGGTGGGGAACACTCAGAAGGACCCAGTGTGAAAATAAAACTATAAATCCGTAAAACACCTCAAAATAAATACAACTAAATCCTTAAAAATAACACGGTAACATAAATCACAATCCAAACCAAAATCTATGAACATGAAACCTAAAGACCATATATACCCTTAATAGGTATCCCCCTCATTTATAATTCATCAAAACTGTTGAAAAAATAATATCTACTCCTATAATAGAATTTTTACATAAGATAAACATGTTTCAAAAAAACACCCAAGGAATTTAAAATTCTCTATAAATCAAAAAACTAATCCTAGAAACATGTTCAAAATTAAATAAAGAATCACACCTTAAAATAACAAATAATTATTATAAATTAAGTGAAAACCGTATACCAATATACTAAAAACATAATATAAGAATACATACATCAATTAAAAAAATACTTAATAAGGAACAAAATAGGCTCTGAACTGAGTTAAATAAATGAAAATTATACTAAACGAAGGCCTCACTCTTAAAACATTGGCCTATGCTGAACCTGACCAAAAAGATGAGGAACAAGACAGAGAAAAATATAAGTAGGGTTACTACTTATCCCTATAACCTAGGAATAAACCCAAGGATTAACATGATTAGGTAAACAAATTCATCCTTTTAACTGTGTTAGAATTGAAAAGAAAAAAAGGTAATTAAAAAAAATGACGCATGAATTATAACTATGAAAAGATCAGTACCATACCAAAATAATGATTGAAGAAATAACTAATTAATACACCTCTATATAATTACAAAAAAAAATCGATATCCTCTAAACTCATCAAGCGTACCTTCCAAAAAAATTATCACTATCCATTCTAACATTACATCAAAGACATCCTCTTTTTGTAATTCAATTTATATAATTTATAAAGATATTAAAAACAACCAAAATGAAGATATTTCCTGAATATTTCAAATAATACCAATTATAATTCCTATAATTACCACACATAAATCACATGATAGATCTCTTCTTCTAATGAGGAACAACATGGCTCTAAGAATACTGCCCTATAAAAATCATCTAAGTGGAATTATTGAATCCCCACTTATAAATTTATTTATCTGATTCACTCCCATCTGTAGGGTCATTTTAACCACATCTTTAGATGATTTCAGGAAATATTAACAAAAAAACTAATATAAGGTCTTATTAAAGGTCACTCTAATGTAAATAATCTTTTTAAAATTCATCGATAATTTACATGGGAAAAAATAATACCAAAACTAAAAAATGATCTACATACTTCTTCACTTCTATGTCACCAAGATGAAAGCTATTGAATTAAATTTCTTTCTGCATTGTCACATCATATGGAAAATTTCATTCAATAAACACAGTATTAAATAATTCCCGTGAAGTTTCTTCATAAAAATGATAATGTATAATAGTTTCTCACCACCTAAGGTGTGTTACCTCAAACAATCTTATAATATCTCTCACTCTTAATGTATCAAGAGTTTCCAGGTAACTAAAGGTTTCCTCAATCCTCTCTAACTTCTCCATCACTTAAATATTAACTTGATCACAATGAAAATTGGTTGAATATTAAAGAATCACTAGACCATATATGGAATGTTAATCACCACTCAATTAAGTTTTTCGATAGGGACTGATGTTCTCGAATCAATAGTCCACCAAGAGGGAGGTTGAATTAGTTGTTTCTTTTTAAAAATTACTCAAATTTAATTCAACCTATTAGAATGGTTCAAGTTTCATTCCTATTTTATTTGTGTATCACAACCTCACTTAGATTATAATGTAAATAAGGGCCTTAGAACATATTGATTTTCAAATTTTGGTCTTTAGTTATTACTTTTGATGATTAGTTAGTCACCCCAGCCATGGATTCTTCCATGATTTAACATGATTATAATCATTGGTATGGTATTTCAAAATGATTACATAAACTTCCATCATATACTATATAGTTTCACTGAATTGTATTTATACTTCTTCACACAATTACCATCTACCCAACAATAATTCTTTGTTATCTCCCAGAACTTGGTCCACGCAGCCTGATTGACTACCATGGAAAATCGGTCAATGGTTCCTTCATGAAACATCGAGTGGAATCTAAAAAATAATAATTTTTAGTTTAGAAACTATCTATTATAAATTTTCATATTGTTTATACCTCACTTGATAAACTTAAATGATATTATTTTACTGTCTCCTCTTTCTTCCTCTTCTTCTTCTTCCGCAAAACTAACAGCTATTTTTCTCCTAGGTAAAACAATGAATACTATCATTTCTTTTAATGGATTTAATTTTATAGGAAATAAAAGTTTCGATATTTTATTATATTTATATTATAATATATATTTTATATTCATAAATTCATGAATATTTTTTTTCAAAATTAAATTTTATAAACACTTTAAATATTAAAAATAGGTAATCCTTCTTTCTCAAACAGAATAATATTTTCCAATTTCAATTCTCATTTAATACACATTAGAAGTAATAGAAAAGTATTCCCTTTTAATATCTCATAATATATTCTCTTGTTCTATTATTATGAGATATTTTAATATCATAATCATTTTCTCCACAATATCCATGCATTTAAATTATTTTAAATTATCCCTATGTTTAGGGTAGAATATACCTCTTCAATGTGGAACTTACATTTTCTGGTTTAGATATTATCTCAAGAATTCATCTTGAATCAGCATCACGATTAGTTTGAGGTTGAAATTATAATTAACTAGTATTTTTATATAAAAATGTCACATCTTTGTAAATGAATATTAAATACATTTCACAACAACATGCATCGGGACTATAAATTTCTAGTGTCTTTGGAGACTCATTACACAATATTATAATTTAATGAATGCTATTTGACATATCAAATAAATATATTCCTAATTAATACTATTTATATACATTACCTACTTAAAACATTTCTTCAGAACCTGGGGAAAGGGATCATAATAAAGGGAGTGCTCAGATGCTCAGTAAGGGTAAACATCGAATATATCAATCAACGATCATATAGAAGGATAAGAGAAAAAAAATTCATATTAGATGATTAAAATAAATTGAAAAGTTCATACCCAACCTATCATAGATAATAAACATGAGACATGGAATAAATCATTATTATTCTAAACATAATGATCCATAAGAGTGTCAAGTCTTAATAAATCAAGATCTATAAGTTAATGTCATGTAGTTGTGGTAGCATAAAAATAATAGAAACAATTTCATATGTCATGTTTGATATCCAAGACTACCAAATAAAAATGGATCTAGAGTCAACACTTGTTTCCTATTTCAAAACAGATTAGGAATCATCACATGTTTCCCATAGTTGATCAAGCACGTCAGCCTATTTTCCAAGGAGGATCAACCACATCAGCTTGTTTCCAATCATTATATATTAAGATATAATAAATTACTTAATTAATTGGATGGAGATATTTATCCCACCCATATTTGGTTATAGTGTGACCACCATACTCTGTTATAAATTAACAACCATCGCATAATAAAAACTATACATCACTACGCCAAAAGATTATAAAACATTCATAATATCAAAACCGATGAAATAAAATGTGTTTCATAAATATTTCATCATATCATAACCCATATAAATTAAATGGGTCTGATAATCATCTAATCAATTCATTATATCATAACACATGCAGAAGTAATGGGTTTCATAGAAATATATTCCGTAAAAACATAAAACACCCAATGAATATATAATCATGGTACCATTGGAAAATATCCCAAGTGAATCTCAGGTAACATCAAAGGATGTCATCATATATGGAAAATTATTTTGAAAGATCACATTGAACATTTCTTAAAGAAAATAAACTTTTTTATTTGAACATAGCCTTTTCAAACTTAAAAGTTCACAAAACATTATGAAAATAATTTTCTTTGAAAAAAACCTTTTAAGCATATAAAGAAAGATTTAAAACCATTATTGGTCATTATTGTGAAAAATAATTCATGTCGTGGAAATTAAAACAAATATTCCATGTACATTTTATATAAATATAAAAACGAATTGTAAATTGACATAAAAAATCATTTAGAACCATTATGTAAAAATTCTAAAATTTTTATATATAAAATAATTATATAATTTTAAAATTTTTCTTTTAAATTTTTTTTCAAAACATGGAAAATAATAAAAATGGTTTTCGAATAAAAGGATAAATAGTTTATTTTTTCATTAAAAATAATCTTTTGGAATCATGAGTACACAGAGAATAAAAAATAAAATAAAAAATGTAATTTTAGAAAATTAACAACAGATAATAAAATTGATGATTTTTTTAAAGTTATATAATAATATCTCATTATTGAGAACTTATCATAAACAATACAATTAATAATGAGATCAAAACATTAAACTTTTACCACATTGGTATCGTTTGAATCGTAAGTCAAGTGGAAGAAAGAACATTAAAGAGATATGTATATCCCAAAATTATCATGAAAGCGGTCATAAAATATATTTATCTTCATTATATAAACTAAAAATAAAGGATAAAAGTGGTTTAAAATTCATGTATCCCATATAAGTAGAAGTGAGACAACAATCCCTTACCTTAAGTCTCAACTTCCCTCGAACAGGTTCAATCCTTCTCTACTTCAAAGAACCACTTAGGTTATATACCTAAAGCCTTATTAGAGGTTTTTACTAATAAAACTAAGGCCTATAAGATTTTAGGAGGGAATTAGGGATTATATTTGGGTAGTTAATGGCTGAACCAAAGGTTTTTGGAAGTATGAAGAGGAGAGGAGAGAGGGTACCATTTTTGAAGTGGGGGAGAGGACACACTCAGAATTTTTGAAATGAAAGTAAATTATACACATTTTAAACAAGCCAATGGTATCCAAAAAATGTTCATTAAAAAAATAGAATAAATAAGGTTTAAATATTTCCATCTAAAAGGAATTATAAAAGCTTATATGTCATTTTAACCCTTAACATTCTCTTTTTACCCCTTGTTAAACCTTTTTTATCCATAACCTCAGTAATTAATTTTAAAAAAAAAATTAAATTTGAAAAAAAATGTGTTAAACTTATTATATAATTTTAATTATTTAAATAAAAAAATATTGAATCTATTTTCCCAAATTCCATTTTTAAATGTATAAAATTTTAATTCAAAATTAAACCTGCATATTCCACAAAAAATAATTTTTCCAAATATAAAATTAACATAAGTACAGAAAGTCTTAATAAAATATAAATATGGAACTGATTCCAATTATCTAAATTATATTAATAAATATATAAATAAAATAATATTCCTTTTAAAAAAATAAATAATATATAACTTTTAAAATTCATTAAATGAAAAGGTGGTTTTTAATAAAAAAACATTATTTTTTACTATTGACTGAAAAATTAATCATTTTTAAAAACTATAAAAAACTAAATCTAAAATAAATTTTAAATGATGAATCTAAAATGGATTTTAATTTCTTCAAATAAATTTTATAAAATTCCCAAAAATTAATTTTATTATTTCTTCACAAAATACAATAAAAATATTTTTTGAGAAAGTAGTATTTTGGAACCATTTAAAGACTTTACTAATAATTAAATAATATTTATCAATATGTATTATTGGTATAAAAACATTATAATTATTATATAAAATATGTTTATTCTTATTCATAATTCCAATTTTAACAAATAAGTTATAATGGTATCTTTAAATAATGATTTTAATAATATTTCATGGTTTATCACAACTCTGTGTTGCATGTAATGCAATATATCGAGAAAATTAAAATATAAAAATGAAATTTTTCATGAAAACTTAGAGTGTTTCATTCTATCCCCATTAAAATTTATTTCTCCCTCATAATTATGTCACTTATTAAAAACAATATTAGAATTCATCTCCCTCATTACATCGTTACATTCCCACATAGCTTCCTCAAGGTGGTGGTTTCACCTCATGAATTTAATAAAGAGGGTGGTCTTGTTTCGTAGAACATTCACTATATGATCCAAATTCTCCACCAATTATTCCACATAACAAAGATCATTATCCATTGGCATGGCCTCTGATATCAATTTATGTGAAGGATCGGGTATGTTATTCCTTAAGAGAGGTACATTAATCAAATCATGGACTTGAGAGAGGTTAAGTGGATGAACCAATTTGGTAAGCTACTTTATTAGTATGATCAAGAATTTCAAAGGGTTCAATACACATAAGGATTAGTTTTCCTTTAATACCAAATCTCGTTACTTTCTTCCATGGATAAACACTTATAAAAACCTTATAACTACCATCAAATTCCATATCCCACAACCAATTGTCTGCACAATGTTTTTACCGAATTTATTTCCCTGGTATGTTGTTGAGTTGATATAACATTATCCACCATTTTCTAAACTATTTCAGGTATTAATATATTTATTTCCCCAACTATATCCTAGTATATTGGAGTTCTACACTTATTTCCAGAGTGGGTTTCATAGTGAGAAATTTGAATACTCAGATGAAAGATATTATTGTAAAAACTCAACTAGAGAAAGGTGTTGATCCAAACAACCTTTTTAATACATAAAAAAGATCTACAAATATCCACTGTAGTTTCAATTTTACTCTCAAACTCATCATTTTTTTAGGATGATACATAGTGATGAAACTTATCTCCATATCCAAATCCTCTCAATAACTATTATAGAACCTTGAATAAAACCTCAGATCTAAATCAGACCCAACAAAATTTGGTACTCTATATAACATTACAACTTCATTAATGTGTATCTTATAAAGATAATACATAGATAAATATTATTGGATATCGATGAAGTGTCATGAATTTTTAAGGTCATAGACTACAGCCCACATATAATTATGTCAATTATAGGTTTTGGGGAGTTCAATGGAAAACTCTATGGGGATGTCTTCTCATTTCCATTCGGGTATGGGAAATCATTGTAATATACGCATAGTATATTGTCTTTTATCCTCAACTAACTAAAAAAAGAACCAAGATACATATTCTACAATATATATCTTTATTCCATCCAACCATAAATACACTTTTATATCTCTATATACCTTTATACCTATAGGATGAATAGATAATGAATAACTATGATGGTCCTCTAACAAATCCTTCAAATATGGTATAGATGGAACACATACATGATTCCTAGACCTTATCATTATGTCCCAATAATGTTTGAACTCAAGAAAACATTTTACCTTCTTTTATAGCTCTATATCATCCTTTTGTACATCTTTTAACCTCACATGGATTGATGGTTAAACAATTACTTGAGGAAGATAATATTTCTCCCTATCCTTAAATATTTCAAGATTTATACTTTCAAAACCCATAAATATTGGATCATTTATAATCCTCATCATGGATAAGCTAGAAGGATTCTTTTAACTCAAAGAATATGATGCTTTATTTTCTTTCCTAGGGTGGTAGTGTTTTGAGCATTCATAATGTTTAATAAAATCCAACACTCTCTTTATAATATATTCAAATATTTCTATGTGAATATAGACATTAAAAATTTGTGATTAGTATATATATCACACTTTTCTCAATAAAGATAATCCCTCCATATCATTAATGTAAATATTATCATAGCTAAATTAAAATCATGAGTTAGGTATTTTTTCTCAGGATCTATAAATTTTAATTAAAAGGAAGAGATAACCATGTCATAATGTATGAGAACAAATCACAATATCTTATTGGATGCATCACTATAGATTACCAACCATTATCTACTACAAAGTAATACATGCACAGGATCACTGGATAATATTCTCTTTTTTCCTTGAAATTTTCCTTGCATTCATTCATTCAGAGGAAATTGGATCACTTTCAAGTTAACCTAGAGAGTGGGTTAGATATTCATGAAAAATTCTCCAAAAGAATCGATAATATCATTGAAAATAATGAAATATAGGGATCTCAGTCACATTAGTTGATCTAGGGAAACATTCAATAGGCTTAATTTTTGATGAACCAAAGATATACACTCTCTTGAGATTATATATCCCAATAATTGAACATTTTTAACCAAAATTCACACTTCATAAATTTTTCACACAATTTATCCTTCCTTGAGGTATTTAGTACAATTAAAAAGTGATCATCATTACCTTCATTAATCTATGAATATGTAATAATATCCACTATAAAGACTACAAAAAACTGATCAAGGTAATCTATAAAGACTCTATTAATTAAATAAATAAAATATAGGCTGAATTAGTAAGACTGAATGGAATCACTATATAATCAAAGTATCTATACCATGTATGGAATGTTTCCTTTGTTATATCATCCTCTTGAACCTCGGTTGATTATTTCTAGAATAAAGGTAGATCATGGAAAAGTATTTAAATCCACATAGTTGATCAAACAAGCCATCAATATGGGGTAGAGGATAGATTTCCTTGATCATGATCCTTTTCAACCCGCTATAATCAATAAATAGTCTCGTAGGTCCATATTTCTTTTTAACAAAAAAGAACTAGAGCACCCCATGGTGACACACATGGGTGAATGAATACCTTATCAAGGTTCTCCTAGATATTTTTCTTCAATTTGTGCAATTCAATTGGGTAAATTCCATATAGAGTCTTCAAAATAGGTTTTGCATAAATTCATTAGTTCTTTTGAGATCTTAACCCCATGTTTTTGTGGAATACCAGGGAAATATTCTTGAAATTCATAAGTAAACTCATGTATAATTGACATATAATTTATGTAGATTTTATACACAACCATCTAAGATAAATATCCCTTTTTAATGGGAATTAACACACATACAATGGATGTCATAACCATTAGAAATTTATATTTATCATCACATAGGTAAATGATCATATGTTTTTTTAGAATATCAAATTTGGCTTCCCCTATATGAAAATTAATGTGGGATTTATGTAGAAAAATCCAATTATTACCTTATATAACATAAAATTCATATTGAGGGAGAATAACAAGGATATTAATAAGCACATCCCTAAAAACATCAACTAGAGAAGAATCATGGACTGAAGATATGATCATCATACCATTAGGTGTTTCCACTACTAATTCCCCATAAAATTACTAAGGTGGTATTATGATACACTTAAAAAATATTTCAAATATAAAAAAGAGTATATATCTAGAATAAAATAAGACATTAGTAGTTATATAGTGGATGGTAAGTGTACCTTTCACCATGACGTTATCATAACCCACATCATAAATAGTGATCGATTGATATTTCCCTTTATCCATTGCCTTAAGAGGTTTTTAACATTGATCATCATCATTAAAATTTGTATTTGAGCATGGGTTATCATAATTCTCATATTTTGTTCATTTGATGTATTAAAGAATGGTTTGTGTGTTATAAAGTGTCATCTTCTATTCAACTACATTAACCAACCCATTCATTACCTTTTCAAATTCATGGGATTTATGACCAGTCCATACCCATTTAATGATCCTACCAATTCAATTAATGTAGTAACAATTATGTTTCATCACACATTTCTAGAATTTAGATGGATGGAATTTCATTCCACTATGTGATTTATTAGAGTTTACATTAGTCTTGATCTTCCTTTTCCTATCAAAGCCATAGGAATGGTGGGAGTATATAATTTTCATTTCTTCCTTGAGTTCACATAAAATGATTTCTTCATAGATTCTAAAGTCTCTTATAAATATATAATTTCGTAGACTTAGTTTTAGAACAACACAGAATATATCAACCATACTTTCAGTTTGGATGATAATACCAGAAGTGTACCTCACAAGTTTTATAAAATTTTCTTCATAGATATTATTGGATTCATCATCATTCCACATAAACTCAATTAATTACTTCTACATCCTTATATAAATAATAATGTGAATTTACTTATTGAAAAATAATCCCTTAATATCATCCCACTATATAGTTTCTATTTTTTTCATTTCCATCATGTTCTTGTTGAGATCCCACCACTGATCAGCATCACCTAAAAAATGATAAATATCCAAAATTACTTCTTCATTATTTAAACACTAAAGAATGGAAAAATATATTTTCAGTGATACTGATCCATTACTCAAAACTTTTTGTATTATTAGCAACACTAAAATAAGGTGGGAATTGCCTCATGAATGACTCAAAAGAACATTGTCTATCCTTTTCTCGTTTATAGGACCATCATGAGTCATATCTTGAGAATTTTTTGTAAGGTTAACAACAATGTTTGGAATAAAGAATCCTATATAATTTGGTTTCTCAAGTTGACAATCATTACATTGTTCATCACAATCAGTATTATCATGGTTCCGTGATCTTCTATCTATTCAGTAAAACTAAAAAAATCAAAGTGTGGGAAATACTAATCATAGCCAAAAAATACATATCTATGATGAATTATTTATTTTTTCTAATTTAAGACACCTTATTTAAAAATACAACACCTAAGGTTTAACCTAGGTCACCCTTAAACATAATCAATTCAAATCCTTCATGATTGTTCATCAAGAAAATGTGAATTGACCAAAGAATATCCCCAAGGAATGTCGAACCAGGGGAATAGTGAGGTTCATTATCATATACTAGATAACAATATATTCAATCCCAACAAACTTTTTTCAGAGTTATTACCCATGGGTATATATTTTATAGAAGCTATGTCCACTTACAGTAACTAGAAAGGGATTTTTTTCTATGTAAACAACATTATATCTTCCTTACGAAAACATTAATATGTTCTACTATACTTATGCATATCCTAAGTAATATCACTAAAGTTTTCACATCCTAGTTTCCAAAAGTTGACTAATTCATTTGAACTGATACCAACTATATAGACCTAGGATTTTAAAACATAAATATCACATTTCTGTAGATGAATATTCAATACATCTCGCAAATATACATCTGAGCTCCGTAAAGGTTTAGTGTATCTGTAGGCTACTGACACAATCATATTATTTCATGAATGATCATCAACATATCCAATAAATATTTTCCCATTGAGTAATCTTCATAGGAATACCCTACTTAAAACCTTTATTTGTAAATTGGGTGAAGTAAATATAAGAAATGGTGAACTCATATGCTTAGTAAGGGTAAAAATGGAACATATCAATCGATGATCATGTGAAATAAGAAGATAAGAATAAGGGTATTATATCATGATCATAACATACAAAATTCATACCCAAATTCTCGTAGATCACAAACTTGAGTCATGAAATAATGCATTATCATTCTAAAATACATGATTTATAATAGTCTAAAATCATCATAATTCAAGAACCATATGTTCCTATAATATAAATGTGGTGCTATTATAAGAATATAAACCATTTTAAATGTCAATATTAATATCTAAGACCATAAAATAATAATGGATCAGGAATCAACACCTATTTTCAATTTCATAATGGATTAACCCTCATCAATTGTATATCATAGTGGATCAATAACATTGTCTTTTTTCCCAAAAAATATCAAACACGTAAACTATTTTTAATTATCATATCGTGATATATAAACAATTTCCCAATAAATAGGTGGTAGATATAATTCCCACCCATACTTGGTTATAATGTAACCACCGTTACACAATGAAACTATTAATAAGGGTGTCAGAGGATCATAAAACTTTCATCATATTAGAATCCAAGAAAATAAACGGGTTTCAAAAACATTTCATTATTACATAACCCTTAAAAAGGAAATGGGGATCATAATCATATCATAAAATCATCATAACATAATTCATGAAAAAGGAATAGGTTTCATAAATATCTATTTATCATGAAGACAAACCATCCAAATAAATAATAAGAATGGTACCATTGGATCATATCCCCATAAAATCTTATAAAACATAAAAGGATTTCATATAAGATTGAAAATGATTTTAAAAGATTTTTGGAACATTTCATGATGAAACTGACCATTTCACTTTGAAAATTAGCTTTTCAAAACTAAAGGTTCACAAAACGGTGTGAAATCATTTTATTTGAAAATTTCTTTTGAATATTATAATGGAATCCTTAAAAAATTGGATGTACATGATGGTAGAAAATTCTAATCATTGTGTACTTGATAAAATAAATATTCCTTTAATGTTTTTGGTAAAATCCAAAAGGGACTTGTTTGGAAAATGACATGAATATAACTTTAAAAACATTTCTTAAAAAGTCAAATCATGTGTAAATATTAATTTAAAAAATAGGATAAATATAAAAACTTTATTTAAAACATTTTTAGAAAACATGGATGTGGAGGAAAATGGATTTCAACCGAAGAGAGAAAAAAACTTGTTTTTTCCTTAAAAACATTATTTTGAAATATTGAGTACATAAAGAGATGAAAATGAATAAAAAACATGTAATTTCAAGAAATAAGCAGAGTATAAAAAATTTTGGGATTTTTTTTAAAGGTAGATAATATGATCTCATCATTGTAATTATATCATAAAAATACCAATAACAATGAGATAATAACATCAAACCTTTACCACTCTTGTATCATTTAAATCATAAGTCCCATAAAATCAAGAACATTATGTGGATTTGTATATCCAATTATTATCATGATAAGGATCAAAAAATACATTTGTGGAATTTATAAACACCAAAAAAATGGAAAAAAGTTTTGTAAAAGGAATGTGTCCTACAAAAGTAAATGTGAGAAAAAAATCCCTTATAATAAGTCTTGACATCCATCATACACATTCGGACAACCACATATTCATAAAACCTATTTAGGTTTATAATTAAATAATTCAAAGGAGGGTTTCATAATATAACTAAGAAATATAGGATGTGAGGAGGAAAGTATAGAAGATATCTAGGTAGGGATTGGATGAACCAAAGAGTTTTGGAAATGTTAATAAAAGAGGAGTGGGGGTTCCCTTTTATGAGTGGCGGAGTGCACACACTTGGAATTTTTGAAAATAAAAAAGTTTACCCATAATTGAAACATGACTCAAGGATCCAAAATGGGTCATTATCAAAACTTATCCGAGATAAGGTTGAATTATATATAGCCAATAGTAATTTTCATGTATTTAGTTCATTTTAACCCTTAACATTTTAGTATAACACCACTGGAAATTATTTTTTAACATAAACCTCATTAATTAATTTTTACTATTTTTATAATTCATTTTGAAAAAAAAAATTAAATTGAAGATATAATATAATATTAATTATTATAATTCCAAATATAGAATCCATTTTTACAAATTCAATTTATATAAGTGTAAAATCTTAATTTAAAACTGAACCCATATACACAATTCAAAGGTAGATTACCAAAGAGAAATTTATTAATTGAACATTTTAATATCAAAATTCAATATGGAATTGATTCTAATGATTTAAGTTTTATTAATAAATATATAATTGAACTATTATTAATTTTGTTACATTATTAATAATATATAACTTTTTAAATTCATTAAATGATAAGTAATTATTTAATAAAAATTAGTATTTTCACTATTCAACAAAAAATTATTCTTTTTTGAAAATTATAAAAAAATAAACATAACATAATTTTCAAATTTCAATTCTAAAAATAAATCTATTTCTTTTCAAACACATTTTCTAAAAGTTTCAAAAATTAATTTTATTATTTTTTCACAAAATAAATTTGTAATATTTTTTTAAAAAACTAGTATTTTCGAAACATATAAAGGCTTTGTTAAAAAAATAATTACTTTTTTTATTGATATATTTTCATTGTATAAAAATAATGTACTAAATATTTAAAATTTAGTTATTATTATTCATACATCCAAGTTTAATGGCTAGGTTTTAATTTTAATGTTTAAATAATAATATTAGTAGTATATTGTGGTTCATTAAAACTCAGTGTTCAATGAAACATAAGCTATCGAAATGTTTTATTATTTGAAAAAACATATTTCAAAAAAACTCATCGTGTTTTAGAAATATCATATTCAATCATGATATTTATTGATCAAGCAATTTAAATCCATGAATATCATTCCAAAAAATCATCACATTTATTCACCATTTATAAGAAAATTTATACTGAATGAATTATTATTTTTCCTCATTTATTTAAAATTTAAAATTCATCTTCGTAGAGTTATTCAATTACACACGATAAAGTTTGAGTAAATTATCTTTTGAGTTATAATGAATTATTAAATTGTTCATAGGGTTCATTTGTACCTTATAACATTTTTCCTTATGATGATACCCGATAAAGCTCTTGTAAGGAACCTTAAGAAGTATCTAAGAATTAGTTAGATGCTTTATAGTGTAAAACAATTTGTTCTTAATAGGGTTAATTTAAACCTTATAAAAATATATATCCTATAATGTATTGGTTATTCCCTAGGAAGTCTATATGTAAGTTTTATATACTCTACAGTGATAACAACTCCTCATATTTTCATGAATTATTATAACCTAAGATATTTGGACATACACTATGAAGTCCATTATACCCTACAAATGTATTTTTATGTACCATAAAATGTTGTTTTATACTGCATAAAGTCTGTGTTAGGGTTTATTCCTTTTACATTATCAACTTCTTCTACTCAGAAATGTTTTACCCTATGAATGTTTCGAATTTACCCTATGATGTGTATAAGGTCCTTCCCTTTTCAATATTTTGCATCCAATATAGCACTTTCAAAGTTATTACATATCAAGTTATCACCTCTTCAACACTCTCTAAGCCTTAGAAAACACTTTAAAACATATAAATAACATTACATTCAAATTCTTAAAAAACAAATATAAACTATTATGGATTGTGGACTATCTATGAATACTTCTCTTTAACATAAAAGTTCATCTCTCTAACAGAAATCATTTTTAATAGGCTGCCTCATTGAAACTATTCAGATTTGATCTTTATGGTAGTAAGTAATATTTTATTTTCTATTAATGATGTTAGTATCTTAAAATCCATTATATATTTCTCTATAAAATATTGAAAACTTTATATCATCATAGTAGCTTCCTTAACTAAAAACAAAGGCAATCCAAAAATGGGTTCTTGAATCTCCCCATTTTTGTTTATTGGAAGTATCATCAAACATTGATGTCAATTTGGGTGTTAAATAACCATTATTCTATTCATTATTTTCAATTAATGAGATAGAATATGGGGTAGGTATTTTCATCTCCTTCTTATTTTTATTCTATGATTTCTCAAAAAATATATTTACTCCTACGTTTATTCTAAAAAATAACTTGAAGTAACAAAGAGAAGGATGTCACCACATTATTCCTAATAAATGATCCTTTATTTAATCAAATCCATGTATATATGGGATATAATACTGTAGAAAAAAGTGATATATAACCATGAAATCAAGTTTCTCTATAAACTAGTTCAATATATGATTCTATTATCAATTTATCATGTTTGGGGAAATTCAAAGAATATTTTTGAAGAAATATTTGAACCACCACCAATCCAAAAAAAATATTAAAAATGTTCCTCCGAAAGGTAGAAAGACTTCCCCGTTTATTCATATGTTTATAAAACATAACTCAACCTTCAAAACATATTTGATAAAATAAATAATAAGTGATTTATGTCAGACTGTTATACCTCAATTTTCAGTTTTCCAAAGCTATCTAGAAATTCAAAATTTACTGCATCCTCATATTTTGAAAAAGTATCCTACATATTTTCTCTTTATCAAGGGATTAACTCACTTATTATTCTTCAAGGTTATAATTATACTCCATAAAGGAACATTTTTGTTGTATAGTGTATACAACACTCATATAACTACATCAATTTCTTATACGATAGTAAAAAATAAATAAGGGATAAGTGAGTAAGGAGAGATCTCTTTATCTCTTTATAAGTTCAACATGGATAAGACCCGAGTTTCAACCTAATGATATTTCCATCCTTATTTTTTATTTTATGTAAAACTCAATTTTACACTATGACCATTATATCATAAGAATCCCTACGTTCTTTCATTTAAGTTTTATGAAACTCCCACTTTCAATGATGTATTCCCAAGTAGTTTTGTGGACTATGCTTATATTGTTCACACCTTTTAAAAATTATTCATACATTTTCATGTTTTTATTTATTAGAATACATTATTATTTATTATCAGGGATGATGACATCATCTCCATCCTTATTCATTGTCTGCATGGTAGAGGTTCGCTTGTTTTTATCTTTATTTCCCTCTAAATAGATAGATTATCATATATCATCACTTTATTCTTTCCTTGTTTATATATTCTCTTAATAATAACATAATATTTCAATTGAAATTTTCTATACAATAAAACTTCTTCTTATAGACCACTTTCATAGAATTAATCACTAAATAATTTCAACAAGAAAAATTGTGCGTAGTGAAACAAATATTCTCTTATGATCAAATTTTCTTTTATTAATCATATTTCCTCCGTTAATCAGACCCCCACCCACATTATATCTGGCCTTATATATCCTATAAAGAGTCAAAAATCCTGAAAAAACTTGTTTTACTTATGCCAAAATCTCCAAAAACACCAGAAATTTGAAATGCACCTCCTTCCTTTAGTTTTTTAGGCAATATGTCTTAATTTTTTACTTTCTTTTTCTAAGAGAAATTACTAAAATTTTGGGATCTTCTTAGTGGGAGGATTTTCGTGTATATGATAATATATATCTTTTAGATAAGGGTGAGTTTTTCATAATTTTTATCTATAAAAGTGTTTCTAGATATTGATTTTAAATCTATAAAAGTATGTGAAAAATAATTTTTATGTGTAACATTTTTGGGGTAATGGGTTTCTTTCCTCTCAGATAATGCAATAGCCTGATTAGAGGATTCTCTCAAGATCTTATTACCACTTATTGGAGTCTTAATAGATCTAAGAATCTTAATAAAAGTTTTTTAGGAACCATCATTATTTACAATAATATGTAAGTCTATAATTGTATTGGTTCCAAATTTATTAGTTTCACTTCAATCTAAAGTCACATCATGTTAAGAAAGTTCTTCTCATACAAAATTGATCTTATGGTACCTTCCCAATCATTTTTCAACTTCTTAAATTGTAATTCATGAATTTTTACTGATGATTTATAAAAGTTATATAGTTATTTTATTCTTTCATGATTTAACCTCTATTTTACCATACTTAACATTGATCGTGGTTTTATACAATTTTTCAAATTCATGGATAACTTCCAAAATTTCAATTTTAGATTCTATTTTTTGAAAAATAAACAATTTAAATTCTTCTTCAACTAATAAAAAATAATATATTGTAAAGTATTCCCACCTTTTCCTTTTCTTTCAAAATATTTATCATAGAAACTAAATTTATCAACTTATAACTTAGTTCATTTCCTATTTCTTCCACTTACTCTTCTAGCTATTATTTTCCCTCAATAATTCCCTCCATACAATCTAATATATAATTGTCTGATTATTTTGGAAATTTTTATAAATGTTCATTGATCTTAGATTTTATGTCGTCAATTATATTATTAGAATCATCTGACTCATACACTTTAACACATGGAATTTATTCCTTAATAGAAAATTTCTCAATATATTTTGGGGATAAACACTTATCTGTTTAAAGAGATTCATATTGTGATAGATACTTCTTTTCAATTGATATTTCTATCAATTTATTTTCCAAAATTTTCTTCCAATTCTTTAGTGTTTTGTCTAAGACTTCCACTTCAACTTCAATAGAGATAAATACCGATCTCTCCATCTAAAAACCCTCAAAATATTCATGAAATTCACACATATTATAGATATATTAAAAGAAAATAAAAAAATGTGTATCTGATCAAAGGATACCTGGATTAGATTTGATACCACTAGATGTGCCAACAATGGCGGACCACTAAGAGGTTAGTTCAATCAGTGACCTCTTTTTATTAATTTATTTAATTCAAATAAACCTTTTATTCTAGATAAATTCTCAATCCTCGCATTTTTAATTCAAATACAACTCATATTATTCAGTAAATAATGTTACAAAAACATAGTGATTTTCAATTTTCATCCCAGAAATCCTACTCCATGTCATGATTGTTTAGTCTCACCAACCATGGATTGTTCCATTATTCGACATGAAGTGGTTACAAGGCATGATATCATAATTTGATTCTATAAAATCTTATTATGTGCCCCATATTCCCTCTAGATAGTGTTTATAATGCTTTAAAAAGTTACCAAATTTCCATTAGTTTCCCTTCATTATCTCCCATAGCATAGTCCTCATGACTATATTGAATGCCTCACGTAGTCAATGAATGGATCCTTCACAATAAATCATTTTGGACATCGACTACTTCATATTTTTTTTGAACAATACAATCTTACTCTTCTATGCAGTCTTATAGTACAAACCCTCTTGATCTTTTTCAATGATATTTTATCATTATAGGCCTCCTTATTCTTCTCATTCTACTTCTCCCTTGATACTAGTAAGTTATCTTATATCAAGTACTGTATCAGGTATATCACACATTCAAATGGATATCATTATTAATAAAATAACTATGTTTGGAGTTTCACATATTCTTCTCTTCATCATTATATTAAATACAATGGATTTTTTATATTTTATTTCCAAATTCAATTTTGGAAACTACTAAAATCTTGAAAAAAAGGAAATCCTTCTTTCTCCAACTAAAATTTATTTTCCAATTTTAATTCTATTTTAAAACTCATTCAAAATCGCGGTTAATTATTACTTTATAAATTCCCTAAATACTTGGACATGTTTACCTAATAATGATATATTTTAATATTTCATCATTTTTTCTACAATATCTATTCATTTATACTCCATTGAATTATACATGTCTTAAAAGCAGTGTGATCCTCTATAATAATTCACATTCCTTCTATTATGTTGACAATATATCAAAATTCCATCTTGAATTAGAAGCATAGTTATTTTGATGCTAAATACATAGCATGAATCAGGTTATTTGAATGATTGTGATATTTATTTTGATGAAGTTCACAGTATGAGTATCATCAAATTTATTCCCCATTTTTTAGGATATTAATTAGTAATTATTTATGATTTTTTCTCATTTATTTGAAACTAATCATTCCTCTAAATAGAGTTCTTCTCATTCACCAAAAAAAATTGGATATCAGTATTTTCATAGTGTAGACTTAATTCATAAATTTTTGGTTGGGTTGATTTATACCTTATGATGTTGTAAATTATAATAATACCTAATGAATCTCTTTTAATGAACCTTATCAGGACTTTTAAATTGATTTTTCTATCATTATAGGGTTGGATGGTTGGTTCCTCATTCCATTCATTTTTTCCTTCTGAATACTTATACTCTATGAAGTCATGTGGCCAATTATGCACTAGTTATACCCTATAAAGTCTCCACATACGTTTTATGTACCCTATAATGATCTTAAATCCTTATATTTTCCTAAATTTTTGTACATTATGAAGTTGTGTTACACCCTATGAAATCAATTGTACCATACAAAGATATAGTGATATAAGTTATGAATTTGGTATGTACCCTATGAATTACATCATTGGTTTATGCTTTTTCAGTTTTTAACTACTTAATATTAGTGATGTTCTACCTAATTAAATTTTTCATTATACTATATAAAGTATGTAGGGTTCCTTACTTTTCCATATTTCACATCTAGTATATCACTTGCAGACTTCTTAAATCTCATCCAAACACCTCCTTAACTCCCTCAATTCCTTTTCAAACACACTAATTCGTCTCAAAAACCTTTTATCTGGATTCAAAAAAACTAAATATAAATTAATATTAATAGTGAATAATATACTAGAACATATCTCTTTCATTAAAGATCATCTCACCAACATCCATCCCATTTAAAGGGATTCCTTCTTGAATCTATCCAACCATGTTCTTTAAGGTAAAGGCCTCTAGTTGTTTTCCCATGTATAATGGTGTCACATTTTTGTATCTTCCTTATTTATCTATCACATATTGAAAACTCCATATCATCATACTAAACTCTAAGATTTATAATAATTTCAATCCACACATGGTCACTTTAGAGTCAATAACTAAAATATTCACACTCAAAAGATGAAATACTTTACCCTTAAGATCATCCCAAGAGATAGAATTTGTAAGTTATATCAATAATTTTATAGGATTCATGCCTTAAATAACACAACTTGATGGTTCTTAGTAGAGAGAGTGACACATCATGTGAATGGTGATTACCAAATAGGAGAAGTGAAACGTCTAGGGGGCAGCATGGCATGGGGACATACAGGTGTTGCTAGATCAGAAGCTTGAAATAGAAATGGGTGTGCTAGAACTCATATTCTAGACCTCTGACCATATATGGGTTTAAATAGAGGTTATGTTTGAAGGTATTCATAGTTTTTTGGTATAATGAAATATTAAATGGTAAGGGGGCATTGCAGTGATAAGACTAGGATCATAATGTGATTCTTGGATGCTCGGATTGGTACTTCGGGCCACAGGGCCTTTAGACCATCAAAAATTTTAATGGGCCTCCTAGACACTGGGATTTATGATCATGTAAGGGTTAACTATAAACCCTATTAAATATAGTTCAATCATTCCATAAATAAAAATGGGTGTTTCCCCTACCTATTAATAGAAGTGTGATACAATCCAAGATACCAAGGTTTAGTGTCTTGGGAAAATTAGACCTGTACATCAATTATATATAAAAAACATAAACATTATTTAAATTCTTATTCCTTATCCTTATAAATCTCTCACAGTATTCTTTGTACATGTAGTCACTTAATGATATAAACTGAACAAAGTGTTTAACTAAAATACTATTAAGGGTACGAGTAAGGGATATGAATCAATATTACATGGGTGAGAATAATACACACCATTATATTTTAATATTATGATCATCATCATAATTATGATGGAATAATTTTATAAAGGCATGGTTTTTGGAATATTCATAATAATGAAATATCATAACATAGTGGTAAAATACCACACATATTTGGGAACAATGCTAGAATTATGTTCACACATAACATATGTGCATAAATAAAAACATCATAGTTGTGAACAATGATATCATCATGTTCATTCATAATAAAAAATATCTTGTGCGATACAACACATTACCCAATTCATTGAATGTATATATAATTTATTTCCCAACCATCACATCATAAAATTATCATAATCTTTCATGACACGTGGAAGGAAAACATTTTAGTTATGAAATAACCCATGGAAATGAATGGGTTTTGTAAACTATTTCACATAAAAACATCATGAAATGAACATTAGGATTCTAAAATTAATATGGGAAATCATTCTATGTCATAAAATTTCACTTTATTTTTGAAATCAGAAACAAATTAAGTTAATTCTATAGATGATTTGAAAATTTAAGTCTTTTATGAAAAGAATTATAACTAGGTTAGATAACATTTAGTAAGGGTAGAAACAATTATATCCACTAATGAAAATATAAATATTATTTAAAGGAATTATTTTTTATGTTATAGGAACATTCACACTAAAATCAACGTCAAATTGAAGATAACCCAAAAGAAAGAGTTTGGGTTTGAGAATCTATTTACCTTAAATCCCGCTTTATTTTGTTATTTTTCAACCTCATAAATACTAAACAAAGGTTTGTTAAAAAAATTAACCACAAGAGAATTATTTTAATTATTTTACTATTTATCAATTACAATCATTAGATTATATTTTTTAATTATATTGGTTAAAGGGAAAAAATTTTGATATCTTGTTTTCCTTAAAAATTTACCATCTTTCTTTGATTTTTCTATTTTTGTTCAAGGTCGTGTATAAATTAGTATAATTAATTGAAAATTATTAAAATAATTTTATTTACACATTTATATATCATTCATAATTTTCTATAAGTATATATAAGGTAGGTTTTAATGAATGAGATGGTAATATCCTCATTGGTGGTTAATCGATCGTTAACAGGAAATTATCTAAGGATGACGTATGAGAATTATGAAATATAATTACATATTAGATATGATTATTTATGTACTATAAAATAATTTATATAATTTCAATATAGAAATTAATTAATCGACTGATATTTGAGTTTGGAATGGATGGATAAAAGGGGGTAATGAAAAGGAAAACGCAAAGAAGAGTTGATGAAAACAAACCCTCTTCTTGGTGTTTCCTCTCTTGTATGACACTAAACTCCATTGATTCTTGGATTTGGTTTGTAAACAATATCCATAAGGATTCAAAGAGGATAAAGGGAGAGTATTTTGTAATATTTTGTTCTTTGTTAATTAAGGGAGGAGTAATTTTCCTTGGGGAGGGAGACGGGTTATTTACACTTGAAGATAGGGGTATTTTTAGAATAAAATCATGAAAAGAATATTATATCATAGTTCAAACCGATAATATTGATATTAATGAAATTATAGATCATATATCAACAAAATATAATGGTTGTTTTGACTTTAAACCCCTTTATAATTCTAATTCATTATTTTATTAAAAATAAAAGTGGAAAAATATTAATAATTTTTATTTTGATTGAATACATTACATGTTAGACTTTGCAAAATACTTTAAAGTAAGTAAAACATGTTTGTTGTGTATCAAAGAGTAATTTACCAAATTTAATATGTTCTTGTTCGATAAAATTTTCTATAATTTATTTTTATATTATTACATCTTGAATGATGAAATTTAAAATACATAAATTATAAAAAATATGTATTTTTACAATTCACCTACAAATTGAAGTATTTCATAACATTACAAAAAATACACTTTGAATATTTAAATATTCACATTTAAAAATTTAAATTCATTTGATAAAAATAATTTTATAACATAGGTTACTTTTTATTTTTAATATAAAAATTATTATTGTCTATGAAATACCTTAAAGTACAGTTTATTAAAAATATGCCTACATTTTATTTGGTTTTTTAATCTTGATGTTTATTGTCTTGCATTATAATATTTATAATTACTTAAATTAACCATGATAGATATTATTTATATTATATTTTATTATTTAAATTTCAAATTACTGTTACAACAGTCACATTACCTCTTATAAAGAAAACTTTATTTCTTCACTCAACATTAACTTCCATTCTTTCTAAGGTTCTATATTTCAATTTTCTAAGATATTGGTTGGATTACAAACATTTTGATTCATTTATATAGTTATTTACATGGGGGGATTTTTCTATTATATTATAACAATCAAAAAAATTCCATTCTACTTTTATTAATTTATATTTTTTTTTCCATTGTGATGTTTGATATTTTCTTGGGTTTAGTTATTGATTAATGTCACGATATTTATTAATGAAAAAAATAGCTGATTATTTATGTGTTTTATATTTATAATACCATACAATATAATATAATAAACATTTATTTTAATAGAAAATATAATTTATAAACTTGGGGCTGTAGAATTCTTCTTTGCTTTAGAAATTCCATCCTGAAAATTTACACTCATATTCATGGAAAGAAATAGGTGTGGATGATTCTATTTCATTATTTCCTCCGGTTTCCTTATCTCTTCTTCATATTTATGGTTCCACCACAACACTTTGACATGGTGAGTTAACTTTTTGGGTAGAACATTATATCTATGGTCTATAATCGGCATCATCTTCTCTTTATATGAGAGGTCGTTATCCAGTTGTACCACCTCCAGATACAATACATGTGAGGGTTTAGGTACATAATTAATCAGGATAGATATGTGGAACGCATGATTAATATGATCCACATTTTTTAGAAGTCCAAGATGATAGTCCACTACTCATATGCGGTCAAGGATCTCAAAGGGGCCAATGTATGAAGGGACAAGATTTTATTTTCAAAGAATTTTCCTCTCTTCCACGGTGATATTTGATGGAAATATTTTTCCCCAATATCAAACACCAAGTCCCTATGATATTTTTCATCATAGATCTTATGCCAACTCTAAGTAGCTATGATATGTTGTTGGATGGCTTGAAATTTATTTTTCATCCCTTACACGGGATCAGGTTTGAGGGGATTTTGTTCAAAAAATTAATCCCAACAAGTAGGAGTTATACAACACTTCATAGATAGATTTTGATATAGATCCATTTGAACAGTTTAGTGGAATATGTTTTTGTATATGAACTCAACAAATGTGAGATGATACTACGTAATCCCCACACTCTTGATTCCAATTCTAAAAACATGCTATATTTTTTTAACAAAAATAAGTAACTAAAAAATATACAGTCCCTTACACATCTAAGGAAAATTTTCATATAGGTTTTTGAGGATTGTGAAAAACATTAAATCATAGTCGAGTTTAATAAAAATTATATTTAAACATTTTTTGAATTCACACATTCCATATCCTTAATAAATCCAAAAACCATTATAACATATACTAGGCCTATGAAAAACATCTTAAAATGTGGGGTAAGAAAATAATTGCCCAGCACAGGGTTTAAAACCTAGGGTTAAAATACTTTAATAAATACTATAAAAACTACTTAAAAACGTTTTATTTTATATCAAATATAAAAAAATTTAATATATTAGAATCATTTTAAGATATTTCTATAGAGTTTTCAAAACATGGGAAATACTTTTGAAAAACCTATTAAAATAAATACCAATTTGAAAAAACAATTTTATTACCTAATATAATAAAATTTTAAATATATACTCTGATTTATCCATATTGTTTTAAAACATTTATTTTAAATTAATAAATTTGTAAATAAATGATACTTGGAAACCATTATAAAATCCATGAGGCCACTAGTAGTATCACATTTTGGGAAACTGTCCCCTTACGGTCATCAGTTCACTCCACATTCCAAATTATAACAATTGATACCCAAGTAATGAGTTTCAAATAAAATCATTTTTGTAGGGTTTTTTTTCCCATTTTATTTCAACTAAAATATTCTACCAAAAACTATATAAATTATTTTCAAGAGGGAATCATTTTATATGACATAATATTTAGAAAATTTGTATTTTAAGACAAAATCATAAAGATTATTAGATACATATATTTCGCAATTAACGCTTACAATAATACATATAACAAATAAAACATAGGAAGACACATTTCATAAAAATCCACACCATCACAGGCCACTTCTATAAAATTATTCTCTAAAAAACTCAAAAAAATCATTACAATCATGCTTTCAATATTAATGACTACTATATCATATAAACATATCTATATTAATGAATGAAATTTATTAAAATAGAATAACATTTTAAATATAAAATGATAGACTTTAAAATAAACTTGAAATATTTAAACAATTTTATTGAAATAAATGAACATTAAATAATACACTATCATTTTAAATTCATCCTTGAATTATGTAAATTATATTTTATTTTGAAAGATAATACTTAATGGTAATAAATAATTAAATCATACTTATATATATAAGGGTTTAAATAGTTTAAAATAATTTTCAATGAACAAAATATTAATAAAAACTTGAAAGAGGGCTTTAAATATAATAAATCCATTACATAGAAAGGGTTTTGTAAAAACATAAATTAGAAGCATCAAATAAAATTTCCATTTCCTAAAATGGGTTTGAAAATAAAATGAATAGATTTGATGAAATAAAATTTCTTTAAATATATGTTTGAAAACAAAACATTCCCTTACATAAAAAGATTGTATAAATTTAATTAATTCTTTTCATGGAAAATAGAGTTTTTTTAGATAACATAATTCAAATAAATTAAAAATTAATTTTTATAACTAAAACTCTATTACCCGATATTAAAAGCAAGAAAATATTGTACAATGTATTTATCCAATGATAGGGCTTGGAGATGGAAGTATGGGACAAGGGTGTAAGAGGGGACAAGGGAAAGGGGTTTCCAAGGAGTGAAGAAGGAGTTACCTCTATATATCTACATATATAGGGTTTTGAATCTTTAATATATTTTTGAAGGTTATGTAAAACAATTGAATTGTATTCCCATATTTCTATGATGAACATAAGCCTACTTTCAAATCTTAAAGATTCTTGGTGTTTGATCTTCTATATTGTACAGTAATATGAGATTTATAATAGGACTTCCATTATTTTTCTTTCAAGATATATATATATATATATATATATATCTTTTTGGATGATATAACCCATACTAAAGCAACAAGGACGAGGTATCAAAATGAATAGATCATTTTCTATGGTAAAAAATGATTTCATTAATTTTATTATATATATTTATCTAACCATTTCAATAGTGAAACTCAGTGAACATTGAATGTCAAAGGGGGTTTCCATTTCCAATAGTATGCTACCTAGTATTTAATTGATTATTAATATTATATAATTATATATTTATGAAACATGTTTACTTCAGTCTTCTCAAGCTTCCATGTCAAGGTAAAGTTTTCCATTATTGAACACTATGATTGATGGCCTTTAAAGGGTACAACCTTTATTTGGTAACTCAAGGGTTATAGTTCTGTCACAACAGGAATAAATAATGGTTGTGGTATAGGTTGGAATAAAGACAAAATATTTTCAATTCATTTACATAGGTTATTAATTTAATTGGAAGGATAAGAAGAATTTGATTAAGGACTTTAGTAAACTGTTGAAGACAACAGCACTGCTTCAGTCTACCAAGTGGAGGAAGACGACAATGCATTGGAATATTGGATGGTCGAGATTTGTTTGATCGAAAGATCAGAATATAAGAGTGTGTTTTTAGCACTAGTAAACAATACCTATGTATACCTATCCCACATCGAATATATAAACTATTTTCCACTTCTATAAATTAAAAATTCTCTCATTACATCGATGTGCCAAGGTAGAAAGGGATTGATGCCCGTATACACTCTTAACTCTCAGGGGCCACACTATCCCACTCCCATGTGATATAGAGCATGCACCTTGTAGGTGTTATGCAACCATTACCCAACCCATGCATAAGCACTCACACCTCTATTCCGCTATGCAACTGGCCAGGTCAACCTCTCTGATGTCGCTGACCCTGTGGGTCCCACATGTGTGGTTAAGGGGTCCTTGACTGGTCCTTGGCTGGCACATTTTTTATACATGACTAAATAAATTTATAATAATGAAATATAATTAAAGGACACACTATATAATATTTTAATTTTATTCTTAACATCTTTCTTCAAAATAATAATATACTCAAATCATTAAATCACAAGATTTTAAAAACTATAATAAAATATCACTTTTTAATAAATAAGCACAATAAATTTTATATTAAAATGACTTATAGATTATGAAATAAGTTTAAAATAAATTTTTATATAAAAATAAATCATATATAATCAAAATATATTCAATATTATCTAAATTATAAAATTTTCTAAAAATTTATTATTTTTTCATTATTAAAATACATAACTTTTTATGAGAAAATTAAAAGTACTTTTTAATTATCTATTAAGAATGTTAAATATATCTATGTATATATGAACATATTTAACATGTAATTTTAAAAATTGTACTTATTATATTTATTGTTTTTTTATTTCAATATTAATAATGAATATATTACTAATAATAACATTTTAGTAAATTCAATTTAAAATAATTTTATTATAAAAATAATATTAAATAAAATTTAGAAAAATTATTTAAATTATTCACTTATGACTATAATTTATTTTAAATTTCCAAAAATGGTTTTTATATATATTTAAAAAATATATTTAGTTAGAATTTAAAATAAAATTAATATTTCTTGAAAAATATAAAATCAATACTTTTTCAGTAAATTTGAAATTTAACTAATAACAACAAATTATTTTCATAAAGAAAAACATTTAATTTCATATAATATTCTCTTAAATTATATCTTAGTTGGTTTTCAATTAAAAAAACATTTAATAATAATTTATCAAAAACATATGCTTAATTCAATTGGATGTTATATTTTACCCCTCCTAATAGAATTACACCCTCATAATTCATTTATACACAAGAAAACTCTGATTATTAATTTCCAAGATTCAATTTATATATACTTTATCTCTATAAATTAACTTCATTAATATCACCAATAATTTAAAAGTATATAATTTAATTTTCTAGAAATAAGTCATACCTTTATCCTAGTATCAGCCTATCTTTATTGTTTCTTCATTCATATATATCGGTGGCCCATTCAATGTAACCAGGCTTTCTCACTTCTTTAATGACTCTTTCTTTGTTTTATAAGAAGTATCTCATAAAATTGGGGTTGTATCAATGTTGTCAAAGAAATAGTTTTGAAAAATTATTTTCAATGAAAAGTAGTTTCAAAAAACAGATAGAACATGATTTTTTTTAAAAACTCAAACTAAGTCTGTATTGAATCATTCAATTATGGTCCCTTCAAAATACCAAAGGTATGAACCAGAATGTTATATGTTGATATCAAATATAAATATTACACACAAGGGACCCCTTCCTTTGGATCTATACTAATATTGTAGCATATATAAAATTCTCATAATAGGGTAAAATATTTGAAAAATAATTTACAATATTTCTCTTATTGGGAAAGGTTAAAAAGTTTGGAATTCATGAATAGATTCAGAATGATCCATGATCCATGATTATATCATGATATAGTGGAGGTTGTTGATATTTTAAACAACTTCTTATAGGATATTTGTATATTGCAAAAGGATTCAAAATTAAAAGTGCATGACTTTTCAATAATTACTACAATCATGTCATCAGGGAGTGATAGAAATTTTTTTTGTGGTCCTCCTCCTTCCATTTTGTAACAAATTTCCTAATCTAAAATTGTTATAATATATGTATTTTACATAAATGAAATATACTTAGACACCTAACCTATTTTTTAATATAACATCATAATCTCCAAAGTTATCTAAATTGATCTTTTGATACCAACTAAGATAGTGTAAGACTCATAATCTAGAATCATGTGGTAAAAACAAGATAAATAATTTAAAAAAATAAGTAGGATAAAAATATACATTCCAATACACATCTGAGGATCTTTTCAAGTTAGGATTTAGAGGATTAGTCATAACATAACATCGTATCAAAGTTTAATACAAATCACCTACAAACATTTATTTTACTTGATTCATGCTAGCTACTTAAAGAAGAAAACCCCCTTCATAACTTATATTGGGGCTTTGGAAAACATTTTAAAACATAGGGGGAACATAAATTCTCCCAATAAGGAGTATTAAAACTAAAGTGAAAATCCATTACTAAATACTATACAAGATTCTTGAAAATAATCTAATTTAAATAAAATATAGAAAATTGGATATAACAGGTACTTTTGAAAATACTACCCTTGGGTTTTTAAAACATAGGAAATATAATTGAATACCCCTAAAAATATATATCACTTTGAAATCCCAATTTTATTTAAAAATATAATTTCCTTAGAAAAATATACATGTATTTCTTCATAAAGTTTTAAAACCAATCTTTAAAAATAATAAATTTTTATTGATAGAAATGATACTTAAAACCCCTTAATAAATCTATGATTCCATTAATAGTATCACCATTTGTGATAATATCCCCTTGAGGTCATGCAGTCACTCTTCATTCTTCATTATCACATTTTATACCCCAAGTTGTCGAGTTTTATATAAAAACATTTATGTAGGGTTTTATATTCTTATTTTATTTCCACTAAAACATTCTTTCAAAAATTATATATTAAAAATTTTCAAAAGGAAATAATTTCATAACAGATAATCTTTATAAAATGATCATTTTAATTTAACACTATAAGGATTGGGATAAATCCATATTTCATAATTAATTATTAAAATAATAAACATAGAGAATAAAACTTAGGCAGATTCTTTTCATAAAAATACACACCATCAAAAGGCCACTTTTATAAAACACATCTTTTAAAAAAATCACAAATAAATGATTTATAATCATGTAAGGAATGTCAATGAATTTTATTTTATAATTATATATCTATATTCATGAATTAAATTTATTAAAAATGGAGGAAATTTTTTACATAAAATGATTGACTTTAAAATCGGTTGGGCTCCTCATGTGTTAAACATGTTTTAATGATCACAAATCTCATTACTGTTAATTAATCTTGATCTTCAGTGCACATCTTGTTAATGCTCTTAAAACTCAAAAATAGGTGCACATCATGTTTTTATAATAACAAATATTATGGATGTTAATTACTCTCTTTATTATTTACAAGTATTATGCATGATCACAATTCTCTCATATATTATCTCTAATGATTAACCTTAACCCATATTCTGCATATCACTGTCTTAGTCCAAATATAGATATTCATCTAAGTATGCAAACACCGTGAAGGAATCACCGTGACCCAGACACCGTGAAGGACTCACCGTGACCTAGACACCATGAATGACTGACCGTGACCCAGACACCGTGAAGGACTCACCGTGACCCAGACACTGTGAAGGACTCACCGTGACTCAGACACTGTGAAGGACTCACCGTGACCCAGACACCGTGACGGACTCACCCTGACCCGGACACCGTGAAGGACTCACCCTGACTAGACACTGTGACCAGACACCATGACTACCCACCGTGATGAGACACCGTGATCAGACACCATGAAGAAGACATTGTTTCCATGATCACTATGACACTGTTTCTTAAGCTTTTGTAAATATTATTTTAAATAATGATAACGATCATATTTGTTGTTTTTAATGAAATTAATGTTATTTAATGTTAGTTGTTGGAATGTCAGGAAATTGTATCTCGTACCTATGAGAAGGGAATCATTCCTACTGCCAGAACTCGTGGAATATAAGAAAGATTGATATGCAGTACACATGTAATAAAATAAACAACAACGAAACAAGAAGAAAAGTAGTGTGCAAGTGTGAAGATACAACACGAATAACTTGCATACACTCAAGTGCACTGTCCTGAACAAGAAGGAGATTGCAAGACCTTCAAAGAACTCTCATGAGTGCAATCCAATACGGCTGAAGAACACACAATGAATCAAGAGATCATTCTCACTCCTGTAGAACACAAGCTGAACTACGACACTCTGTTTTTCAATAGAAAAGCCATAGAAGGACTCCGAAGCATTCCTGCTAAATCCAACGAGTCCCGAGCTACATTGATAATCACTAGATCTTTTCTAAACTCTCATCTATCTTCTCTACGTGATTTATTTATTAACTTTCGAGCAGTGTGGTATACTTTGTATATCTTTACACACACTTTCTCCTGCACTGAACTGGAGGATATCAAAATCCTCACTCAAATTCTCTTAACCTTTGTCTACCCACGTCAACTGTGGAAGAGGTCCTTGTGTGACCTGGTCTTTGTTTTTTTTCCACAAAGAACAGTGGTAGAGGTCACTGCGTGGCCTGGACAGTTTTGTAAAACTGTTTTTAACCCCGATCTAGGGTGTGGATCAAATTTATATATATATTTGAGAGGAATAAGTCTCGGCTTGAGACTGAACCTCTTTTTATATCTACTGTGCATCTTTTATTTAAGTTTAATGTATACGACATATATCATATTTATTTTTCTACTATTACTTTAAAATAAAAAATTATTTTGAAGCTACTTTGATAGTTAAATTATAAAGTGTTTACACTTATTGTAAATCATAAGATTAGTTTCAAAAGTTAGTTTGATCTTGTGGCTAAACTAACTGAGATCTAATCAATCTTTGAGAAGTTAAGTGAACATTTACAATTTGTATAAATTCACTATAGTTTAACGTATTTTATAAATCAGGGGATTTTAACTAGACAATATTTTAACAAAACTTTTAATTGGAACTCAATTCACCCCCCCTCTTGAGTGTCCACTCTGACCAACATTTGGTATCAGAGGGTTAGTTTTTTGTTCAAAGATTTTTGAAATACTCTCTTTTTCAACTATGATTTTAGTTGCATCTTTAAAGATCTTAAATTTCTGTTAGTTCTAAATTTTTATATCTTTAAATTATCTTTCTAAAATCTAGTTATGGATAATAGACTAGAGGGTGATGCTACTAACAGGCCACCTTTCTTGAATGGTACCAAATATGCTCAGTGGAAACATAAAATGAAAATTCATTTAGAAAGCATAGGTTTTGATATTTGGACTGCCATAGAATTAGAATATAAACTTCCCACTACTGCTAGATCCACTTGGGATGAACCTACAAAGACTGCTTACAATAATAATTGTAAAGCCATGAATGCCCTGTACTGTTCTTTAGGAGATGAAGAGTTTAACAGAATTTCTGCTTGTAAAACTGCTTTTGAAATTTGGGATACCTTGGGTGTTTCTCATGAAGGAACAACCAATGTTAAAGAAATGAGATTAAATACTTATACAATTAATTATGATAATTTTAAAATGAAAACTGATGAACATATTTCTGACATGTATCTCAGATTTAATGAGATAGTCAATACAATGAATTCACTTGGAAAAGTTGTTCCAACAGAGGAACAAATTATGAGAATCTTGAGATGTTTACCAGACCGATGGAGAGGCACATCTGTTTCAATCAGAGAGTCATGTGACATTGCTGCTCTACCTGTCAAAGAACTCATTGGTAAGCTTATGATGTATGAGGAAGAACTCAAGGTGAATAAAGAGGAAGATGATGAACCTAAGAGGAAATCAGTGGCTTTCAAGACTACAGCTTCAAAGAGCAAGGACAAAGATAAATCTCAACTACCTACTAATAGTTCAACCAGTGAAAATTCAGACTCTGATAGTGATGCTGAAATGGCTCAGATAGACAGAAGGTTTAATAAATTTTATAGGAAGAAGAAATTATTCAGAAAATCAAATTACAAAGGAAAGTATGACAATAAGGGAAATTGGAAGAAGGATTGGAAAAATGCAGATAAAAATGATGAAGTTGTCTGTTATGAGTGCAAAAGAAAAGAACATATTAAATCAGACTGCCCAAAGCTCAAATTCAAGAAGAAATATGATTACAAGGACAGTAAGTACAAAAAGGCTATGAAGGCTACTTGGAGCAATTCTGAGGATAGCTCCAGTGAATCTGAAGCTTCTGAGACTGAAACCATAAATAAGGAAAACATGTGCTTCATGGAAAACACATCTGAGGTAACCCTAGATACTCCTACTTTAAATTATTGTTATTCTAAAGATAGTGAAAAATCTGATTCTGATTCTGAAAACATGACTAGTGAGGAATTATTTGAATATTGTAATATGCTGGAAGATACATTCAATGAACTTAAGGATAAATACAAATCATTAAAGAAATAGCATGCTCTCACTACTACTTGTAAAACTGAACATACTATTGAAAAAGAGAAAATGCTCAACTGTTAAAGGAGAACACTAAACTGAAAATGTCCAATGAGAAACTCAAAAAGGATTTAGAGAAATTCACAAATGGAAAGGATACACTAACTCAAATGCTAGGAAAGAAATTTGCACCAAAATACACTACTGGAATAGGCTACAAACCTGGACAGAGACAGTTTACAAATAGATTTATTACTAAATCTGGACAGAATGCTGGTAATTCTAGTTTTGGACATTTATATGCTTCAACTAGTTATATTAATAGTTATGGATATAATAAGGTTTATCTTTCAAAGTCTGTTGATTCTACAAATTTCATGAGACCCATAAGACAAATTTGGGTACCAAAAGCTTTGATTGCTAACCTTTCTGGACCCAAGAAGATCTGGGTACCAAAATCATTTCCTATCTAAATCTGTTTTGTAGGAAACCTGCTTAAAGAGCTCCTGTAGGAAGACCTGGTACATGGACAGTGGATGTTCAAGACAAATTTCAGGGGACTTCTCATGCTTTAAAATCTTAGTCAGAATTGATGGAGGTTTTGTCACCTTTGGTGATAATTCTAAAGGGAAAATCATCGGCTTAGGCCAGATTGGTAACACTGAATCAGTATTAATTTCTAAAGTCTTATTTGTTGATGGACTTAAATATAATATATTAAGTATTTCTTAGTTATGTGATGATGGTTTTAATGTTAAATTTGAAAATGATTCTTGCAATGTTTTTAATTCTAAAAATGCTTTAGTATTTCCTGTCCTACAGAATGAAAATATTTATGTTGTTGATTTAAATTATTTAGCCATGAAAAATATTACGTGTTTAAATGCTTTTAATAAAGAGTCTTGGCTTTGGCACAGAAGATTAGGACACTGCAATATACACTCACATAGAAAACTTACTAGGAAGAACTTTGTTAGAGACCTACCCAAACTTGAGTTTCCAAATGACAAAGTTTGTAATCCCTATCAAAAGGGAAATCAACACAAAATCTCTTTCAAACCAAAGAAAGAAGTATCAACTTCTCAACCTCTTGAGTTGGTTCACATGGATTTGTTTGGACCATCTAGAGTTTCTAGCTTAAATGGGAAGCACTATGTCTATGTCCTAGTAGATGACTTTTCTAGATATACTTGGGTATATTTTCTAGCTCACAAAAGTGAAGCTTGTTCTTAATTTGTTAAATACTCCAAATCTGTAGAAAATCTTAATGGACTTAAGATTAAAACTCTAAGAAGTGATCATGGCCGTGAGTTTGAGAATCATGAATTTGAATCCTATTGCTCACACAATGACTATAGTCACAATTTCTCTGCCCCTAGGACACCTCAACAAAATGGTGTAGTAGAAAGAAGGAATAGAACCCTACAAGAAATTTCTAGAACTATGCTTAATGAGTATGACATACCTCTTTATTTTTTGGTTGAAGCTGTAAATACAACTTGTTATATTATCAATAGAGTCTTAATCAGACCTGTTCTTAAGAGGACCCCTTATGAGTTGTGGAACCCTAGGAAACCTAAGGTTAACTACTTCAAAGTCTTTGGCTGCAAAGTCTTTATTCTTAATACCAAAGATAATATTGACAAGTTTGAATCCAAGAGTGATGAAGGAATTTTCTTAGGTTAATCTATCTCAAGTAAAGCCTATAGAGTTTTCAATAAAAGAACCAAGTGTGTGGAAGAATCTGTTCACATCAAGTTTGATTAAACTGATCCACATGAGCCTAAAATATCTCTTTAAAATCTTGAAAAAGATTTATCTGTTTTGGACCTTAATGACAAATCAAATGAACCTGCTATAAAGACAACCAGGTCTAGAAATTTTCCAGAACCTGCTTCTGTTGATTCCCAACCTGTTGATGAACCTGAAATTTCTAGTCCTACCTTTACTAGATCAACTAGAATTCTAAAGAATCATCATTTAGATGTTGTTGTAGGAAATCTTGATAGAGGGACACAGACTATAGCTTCTCTTAGAAATCAGGTTGAACATCAAGCCTTCTTGTCACAGCTTGAACCTAAAAACATTCATGATGCTATTAATGATGAATTTTGGGTAATTGCTATGCAAGAAGAACTCAATCAGTTTGAAAGAAATAAAGTTTGGAATCTTGTTGAAAGACCTAAGGACACTTTCACAATAAGCACAAAATGGGTGTTTAGAAATAAATTAGATGAATCCAGAAACATAGTTAGAAATAAAGATAGACTAGTTGCACAAGGCTATTGTCAAGAAGAAGGTATTGACTATGAGAAGACTTTTTCTCCAGTATCCAGATTAGAGGATATTATGATTTTACTTGCTTATGCGGCACATCTAAATTTCAAAATATATCAAATGGATGTCAAGAGTGCATTCTTAAATAGATATATTATTGAGGATGTTTTTGTTGAACAACCACCTAGTTTTTCAAACCCTCATTTTCCAAATCATATTTTCAAACTATCAAAAGCTTTATATGGTTTAAAGCAAGACCCAAGAGCTTGGTATGATAGATTAAGTACTTTTATAATTTCTAAAGGTTTTACAAAAGGAATAGCTAATCCTACTCTGTTTATAAAATGAATTTCTAAAGATTTTTTAGTTGTACAAATTTATGTAGATGATATTATTTTTGGATCTTCAAAAACTACATTATGTACTGATTTTTCTAAAATGATGCAAAATGAATTTGAAATGAGTTTAATGGGTGAACTTAAATTCTTTCTTGGTTTTCAAATCTTTCAAAATGATGATGGAATTATTTTAACTCAAAGTAAATATACTATAGATCTTTTAAAACGTTTTGGATTGGATAGCACAAAAAGTAGTGACACTCCCATGAGTACCACCTGTAAGATGGATCTTGATGAAAATGGTAAATCTGTTGATCAAACCACTTATAGAGGAATGATTGGAAGTCTACTCTACCTGACTGCTAGTCATCCTGATATTATGTTTAGTGTGTGTATGTGTGCTCATTTTCAAGTAAACCCTAAAGAGTTACATTTAAATGTTGTAAAGAGAATTTTCAAATACCCCAAGCATACTCCCAATTTAGGACTGTTCTATCCCAAAGGAAAATCATTTGAATTAGTTAGTTATTCTGATTATGACTTTACTGGATGTAAGCTAGATAGAAAAAGCACCTCCAGAACATGTCATCTTTTAGGAAAGTCACTAGTATCATGGTGTAGTAAGAAACAAAATTATGTTGAATTATCAACTGCCGAAGCTAAATACATAGCTGCTGGAAGTTGTTGTGCACAAATTTTGTGGATGAAACACACATTACTAGACTATATATATCAATTCAGACATGTCTCAATAAATTGTGACAACCCAAGTGCTATTAATATTTCTAAGAATCCTGTTTCTCATTCTAGGAAAAAACATATTGATGTAAGACATCACTTTTTGAGGGATCATTATCAAAAAGGTGATATCACTTTGGAATTCATTGGTACTGAATATCAACTTGCTGATATATTCACTAAACCATTAAATTCTGAAAGATTAGACTACATCATACATGATCTTGGTATGATTAATCATAAATGAATATCTTACTGATCTTAATGTTTAATACTTTACTGTACTTTACTTTACGGTTTCATACTTACTGTTTCTAAGTTACTGTTTTATGCTCACGGTCTGACAACTCACTGTCTCACCGTGACTATATAAAATGCTCACTGTCTCACCGTGATGACTATAAATTGTCTTACCGTGATGACTATAAACTGTCTCACCGTGATGACTAGTTTTCTGTCTCACCGTGAGAATTATTTTTTTTAACCCGTATCGCGGTAATTTTTATTCACCGATATTTGATTTCCCACGTTTGTGTTTTTATGACGTTTAACATTCCCAAATGAGAAAACTTAAGGGTTTCATTCGATTCCTTACCCGAATTCTCTCCTGAACCTTCTCTTCCCTCTCGCCAGAACCTTTAGTGAATTCCAAGGATGAAGCGTCTATCTTCATCCTCGTCTAAGAAGCACCGCTCTAAGAAAAAAAATAGGATACCGAGGATACCTCCCGAAGGACCTCTAAACCCAAACATGGTAAGCCGTAACATTGTACCTGAAAAAGGGGTTTGCCCTGAATGGTTACTGTCTAGCAGATCGTTAGTTTTGAAAGTTTTAAAAGAACAAGGATGGATTGAATGGTTCACTGGACAGAATAGACCGATTTACCTACGTCTTGTATCTCAATTCTATCAGTATGTGAAGTTCTCTTTTGATTTTGGAGAAAGCTTTTTGGTGACCAGCTGGATCGATGGTCAGAAGTGCTCTTTCTCTTCAAGGTTGTGGGCTACATGCCTAATAATTCCACATGAAGGAGTGTGTGAAGATTACCAGAGAGACCCTCCTCCAACAATCAACATCTTTGACCTGGAAACCACTTTGGAAAATCTAATTGGAAATGGAACCAAGCGAAGGTCCATAGCTTCTGAACTGGATGGGGAGACAAGACTTCTGTTCAATTTTGTTCAAAATTTGGTTAGTCCAAGAAAATGAGATTTTGCTGTGATGAAGTATCAGGATGTGTTCCTGACTCACCTGTTGAAGAATGGTCATAAGATCAAACTGTATAAGTATGTTATCAACCATATCTGCGAGCTGATCAAAGTAACTTCCAAATCCACCTCCCTGTTTTATTCAAGGATGATTTCATCCATGTTAGTTTCAAAAGGGATGGTTGGACCGAATGAAGAAAAATTAGAGGACCTTGATTTCTGCCTATCCATGCCTATCATCATAAGGATGAAGATTAGCTGGAATCCCTGGAAAAAGAAATGGGTTGAGGTTAGTGATCAACTGTATAAAAAGTTTAATCCTGTTGACTATCCAAGAAGGCCTAAGAACCTAGCTGATCCTGGTTTGGAACCAGATGAAGTGGCTGAGTATTCAGAAGAAGAATAACAAGAAGAAGTAACAGGTGAAGTTCCACCTATAGAAGAATCTGTAATACCTCCAATGGAAACATTTCTTGTTGAAGAGGAAAGAGTTTTTGTCCTTAATGTTATCCCTGTTGAAATACCTCAAGGAGAGGAAGTTGTTGTTGAAAAGGAAAGGACTAAGGACCCCTCAGTTGTTCTTCATGAGAAATAATCTCATCCCAATGCTGCAAGGAAATTGGTTTTTTCTGGTTCAGAACAGCAAGAAACCTTTGAGGCAGATTTTTTTTAAGAGACTCTTTCTGTTGAGAAAGAAGAAAGTCTGGAAGCTTATCCAGTGGAACAATCGGTTCCTGAGATTATTCCATCTGCTGAAGAAAGAATGGAAATTTCCTTTCAGCTGGCAAGGCAAGAGTTTGCTGAAGATATTAGGGATGATCCTGTGGATCTTTTCCATGTTCTTGAAACTCAAGAATCTGAAAGGGAAGCACAAGTTGAGGGGGAGGAAACTCAAAATCTTGATATTGTGGAAGCTGGATCTACTGAAGCTTCTCAATCTTCTGTCACTTACTATGTGCACTCTCGGTATGAGTTCCCAAGATTTTATGATGTGAATGAGTCACAGAAAGTGACTGCAACTGGAATAGATCTTTCTTCTCTATTTCAACTAAAGTCCTTAGCTCTTTAAGAACCAGAACCAGAGCCCCAACCTCAATCTGGATCAGAATCTAAGTCTGAAGATGACTCTGACCCTCAACCAGATTCTGAACCTCTACCTTTACATGTATCCTTACCTGAGCTTCACTCCTTTGTAACCAAAGATGATCTAAAAGTTTTTGGCGAGACTTTGTTAGCTGGATTTGAGAAAATTGTCTCCACTCAACCTCGCTCAGTGACTCAATTAAGTCAAGAAGATGCATCAATTCTCTCGGAAAATATTATCTTGCATATTCAACCAAGGATGATCTGAGAAATTCAAGAATTCGAAATAGAGAATAAGCTGCTGAGTGCTGATGTTGCAAATCTGAAAAGTATGGTAGCAAGTCTGCAGAATGAGTTATCTTTGAGATCAGAGCCTGCTCCTATTTCTGCCCCTGCACCTACTGCTGTTTCTCCTGAGTATTCTGATTCCCTCTTTGCTAGGGAGATTGTGTTTCAAGTTCATCCATACCTACTATATTTTTATGAAAATATTGGAAAAAGGCACACCAAGATGCTAGAACGCATGAGAGATCTTGTGGAAACTCTGAATAAGCTTATAGATGAATACACTGGATGTCTGCAAAACGTTCTGAAATAGCTCAAAGTTCTAACTGAAGCTATCAAGGCTTCACCTGCTTCTGGTCAGACCTCCACACCTTATTTGGATGATTCTATGATGAGATCCATAATTAAGGAATAATTTCATAATGCCTTCAGTGTCTTGGATCTATCTTCTTTTTCAGAAGTGATTAAGAATAGTGATAGAGTATTAGACTTGGTTAGGATTCATTCTAATATAGCCAATAATGCTCAACAAGAGATCTCCAAGAAAATAGATTTGTATCTTTCCCGGATTTTCTCTAAAAGTGATATGATAGATCACTTTAGATATCTTGTGGAAAATCTGAGAATCCCTCCGGTGACTCAAGCTTTTAAAGCTCAAGTTCAGAAACTTTCAGAGTTCACCAGATTGTTGGATAGATTTATGGAAAATAACGATGATTTTGAAAAGGCTATGCAGTATGGTGGTGAAATAATTACTAATTACATCAATCTTTTAAAGCCGTATCTTCACGTACAGAGTACTGCTATAGTTGCTCCAGCTGCAGCACCCCTTAGACCTGGACTACCTGCCTTAGCCTCAACTACCATGACAGTTATCTAAGCCCTTTCTCAGATCCGGCCAATCATTATTGACCAACCTAAGTCTAGATCTTCTACTGCTCCTACTTTGGCTCCATCTATTTTTGAAGGTCTACCCTTACCCTCGTTGTCTACCACTTCTATTCCTTCTTCTACTTCAGCACCAGCTCCTGCTACTGATAAAGGCAAGAAAAAAATGGATCCCTAAAGAGTCTAGAGGCTGCTTTTCTTTTCGATGGGATGTCATTTCTTGTTTACAGTTTGTACTACTTTTGTACTTTGTATTCTGAACCCTTTGTTTAATGACAACTGCCGAGTTTCATTTCCTTCTCTCTGCTTTTTGATAATCCCAAAAGGGGGAGAAAAACTACAAGTATCAGTTCTATAATAGTATAAATGGGGGAGAAAAACTACAAGTATCTGTTATATAATGTTTTTCTATGCTAGTATCTTTAATATTACATGTCTTCTATATTCTGCCTATATATGATTTGTGATCATCAAAAAGGGGGAGATTGTTGGACTCCTCATGTGTTAATCATGTTTTAATGATCACAAATCTCATTACTGTTAATTAATATTGATCTTTAGTGCACATCTTGCTAATTCTCTTCAAACTCAACAATAGGTGCACATCATGTTTTTATAATAACAAATCGTATGGATGTTAATTACTCTCTTTATTATTTACAAGTCTTATGCATGATCGCAATTCTCTCATATATTATCTCTAATGATTAACCTTAACCCATATTCTGTATATCACTGTCTTAGTCCAAATACAGATATTTGTCTTAGTATGTAGACACTGTGAAGGACTCACCATGACCCAGACACCGTGAAGGACTCACCGTGACCCAGACACCGTGAAGGACTGACCGTGACCCAAACACCGTGAAGGAATCACCGTGACCCAGACACCGTGAATGACTCACCGTGACCCAGACACCATGAAGGACTCACTGTGACCCAGACACCGTGACGGACTCACTGTGACCCAGACACCGTGAAGGACTCACCGTGACCAGACACCGTCACCAGACACCATGACCACTCACCATGAGGAGACACCTTGATCAGACACCGTGAAGAAGACACCGTTTCCATGATCACTGTGACACCGTTTCTTAAGATTTTGTCAATATTATTTTAAATAATGCTAATGGTCATATTTTTGGTTTTTTATGCAATTAATGTTATTTAATGTTAGTTTTTGGCATGTCAGGAAACCGTATATCGTGCCTATGAGAAGGGAATCATTCCTACTACCAGAACTCATGGAATATAAGAAAGATTGAGATGCAGTACACGTGTAATAAAATAAGCAACAACGAAACAAGAAGAAAAGCGGTGTGCAAGTGTGAAGATACAACACGAAGAACTTACGTACACTCAAGTGCACTGTGCTGAACAAGAAGGAGATTGCAATACCTTCAAAGAAATATCATGAGTGCAATCCAATACGGCGGAAGAACACATGATGAATCAAGAGATCATTCTCACTCCTATAGAACACAAGCTGAACTACGACACTCTGTTTTTCAACAAAAAAACCAGAGAAGGACTCTGAAGCATTCCTGCTGAATCCAACAAGTCCAGAGCTACATTTATAATCACTAGAGCTTTTCTAAACTCTCATCTATCTTCTCTACATGATGTATTTATTAACTTTCGAGCAGTGTGGTATACTCTTTATATCATTACACACACTGTCTCCTGCACTGAACTGGAGGATATCAAAATCCTCACTCAAATTCTCTTAACCTTTGTTTACCCACGTCAATTGTGGAAGAGGTCCTTGTGTGACCTGGTCTTTGTTTTGTTTCCCACAAAGAACAGTGGTAGAGGTCCCTGCGTGGCCTAGACAGTTTTTTAAAACTGTTTTAACCCCGATCCAGGGTGTGGATCAAATTTATATATATATTTGAGAGGACTAAGTCTCGGCTTGAGACTGAACCTCTTGTTATATCTGTTGTGCATCTTTTATTTAAGTTTAATGTATACGACATATATCATATTTATTCCTCTGCTATTACTTTAAAATACAAAATTATTTTGAAGCTACTTTGATTGTTAAGTTAGCAAGTGTTTACACTTATTGTAAATCAGTAGATTAGTTTCAAAAGTTAGTTTGATCTTGTGGTTAAACTAACTGAGATCTAATCAATCTTTGAGAAGATAAGTGAACATTTACAATCTGTATAAATTCACTATAGTTTAACTTATTTTATAAATCAGGGGATTTTAACTACACAATATTTTAATAGAAATTTTAATTGGAACTCAATTCCCCCCCCCCCCCTCTTGAGTGTCCACTCTGACCAACAAAATCCACTTGAAACTTTTAAATAATTATATTGAAATATTATAATATAAAACGATAAAATTTATCATTTTAAATTCATCCATGAATTAAGGAAAAAATTTATTTAGAAAGGACTTACTTAATGGTAATAAATACTTAAATCATAAGTCTCATGATAAGTGTTTAGAATTGTTTAAAATAAATTTCAATGAACAAAAACTCAATAAAAATATTTAAAATAATTTTCCATTTATAGGAGGGTTTTGAATAAAAAAATATAGGTTTGAAACCTGAAAACATAATTCCCTATTACTAAAGGGTTTTACAAAGACATGAATGATGGGTATTAAAATTAATAATTACCTTACGTTGAATGGTTTTTGGAAAAAAAATTAATATAAAGATAATTAAATTAAATTTCGTTTTTATAAAAAGGGTTTTGAAATTGAAATACTTATAATGGATAAAATAAAATTCCATTAAATAAAATTTTGAAAATAAAACATTGGCTTTGGTAAAATCATAGTATAAATAAAATTATTAATTTTCTTCAAAATTATTATTCTTATGAAAAATAATCCCCTTATGTAAAATAGTAATTTTAAAAATACAACTCCCTTTCGTGAGATTAACACCCAAAATGAGATTAGCCAATTGATTTCTCCACTCTTAGGGTTTGGAGACGGATGTATGGGACAAGGGTGGAAGAGGGAACTTGGGAAAGGGTTTTTTAATGAGTGAAGAGATAGTTCTCTCTATATAGCTATATATATAGGGGTTAATATATTTAGTGGAATTTTTAGGATGATGTAAAAAAATTGAACGGTATACCCATATTTCCATGATGAAAAGAAGAATACTTTCAAGAATCGATGATTTGTTGTGTTTGATCTCATATTTTTACAAGAAATCCAATATTTATAATGGAAACTCCATTATTTTGGTTTATATTTATATATATATATATATATATATATATATATATATATATATATATATATATATCATTGTGACATATATAACTCAAGAGAATGTGAGGATACTAGGGTTTAAAATAAATAGATGATAGTCCTTGGTTAAAAATGACTGCTTTCATGTTGTTATATATATTAATCTCACCGTTGAAGAGGTGAAACCTGATAAACATGAAATATTTAAGCGTATTTATATTTGTCAGAGCATGTTACTCAGTTTTTACTCAATTGTTATCATTATATTATTATATATTTATTTGAATTGTTTAATTCAAAATTTCTAAGATTCCTGAGTATGCTAAGGTTTTCCATTATTCAACACTATGGATGAATTCTGTTGAAGTGTATAACCTTTATTAAATAGATTGATAGTTATAGGTTTATCACATCAGGAAGACAAAATGGTGGTAATATATGGTGTAATTGATTTGAACTATTTTTAGGTCATTTACACCAGGTATTTCTTATGTAAAAAAGATAATATGAAAGAAACTAAGGCTTTAAATGAAATGTTGAAGATGATAGTGTGGCATTGGTCTAGTGTTTGGAGGAAGATTATGGTGCATTGTAATATTGGATGGTTGAGATTTTTATGATTAGACTACGAGGATAAAAACATGATTTTTTAGAAAGGGTAAGTAGTACCAATGCTTTCCCATCCTACATCAAACATTTAGCCTATTTGATATATTGCAACTGATCTCATTCCACTGATGTGCAAAGCCATTAGTGGATTGACACCCACATAAACTCTTCACACACATGGTTCAGGTCATCCCACTTCCATGTGCTTTGGAGAATGCACCTTGTAGGAACTATGCACCTATTATCCTAACCATGTGCAGGTAATCACACCTACATATCACTATGTGTCTATCCATGTCATCCTAACCCAATTGGTTAACCATTTGGGTCCCACATGTATAGTTTAGGGGTTCTTGGCCATCCCATGGTTGGTGAATATTCTATATATAACATAGTAAAATTTAAATTACTTAATATAATTAAAGTATAAACTATATAATATTGTAATTTTTTTCATAAATTATTTCATCAAAATAATAATATACTCAAAACATAAAATCATATTATTTAAAAAATAGATTTATAATATCAATTTTTAATAAATAACCAATGGTGTTGTTTTACTAAATTGGCTTATAATTTATTAAATAAGTTTAAAATATCTTTTTATGAAAAAAAATACATCGTATCTACTCAAAATATATTTTATATTGTCTAAATTATGACATGTACTAAAATTTTATTAGTTATGCACTAAAAAATATTTTATTATTTCTAGGAAATATAAACATTTTAAATATGAATGCCACTTTCCCAAAAGGTTAATAAGGTGAGTTGTCACTTAAATGAATTGAGAAAGAAGTAGTCGATTGGTTTTTCTTATCGTTGGAGGTCACCTTTTCCATGATGGAGTCAGTGGTGTTTGGTTGTAATGATTATCTAGCCTTCAATAATTTTCTTGCAATCAATTTTGTGGATGGATTTTGATCGAATTTAGATATTAATTTCTGAGACATGTCTTGGAAATTTGGAATCTTGGAGGGCATTTTTGAGTCTTCATCTAAATCATCATCAAATGAATATGATCTTTCAAAGACATGGAGGTGAGGATGACACCCCAAGGGAAGGGGTAGATACCCTCAGAATTTGGGATCTATGGGTAGTCATAGTAAGTGGTCTTGTGTTTTATTATAGGCATCTGGTTCAATGTTTGTGTAAGAGTTGGTTTCCTAGAACCAACTGGTTGTACTTCTATTACATGAATATTTAATATATTTAAATATTAAACATATTATTACATGTTGTTCATTGTTTTTCATGAAAATAGTTTAATAAAGTCCTGGAGTATTTGTCGCATTTACAAGGTCATAGCAGTTCCCCGCTATGATGAGAACCCTGAAGAGCTATGAAAATATTCTTAAATATAGTTTTGCGGTTGGAGGACATGCTATAATGCGAAACATAGTATACAGACCGTCATGTTTTAGTACTCATAAGAATATGAGACTTCTTCTCATGAAATTCGTACTTGGTAATCTTCGAGACAGGTGACTATGTGAGCAGACCAACCTGTAAGAATTTTTCCGGTTTTGGTGTCATCAAATATTCCTATCTGCGAGTGTGTGTAATGATACTTAGACTTTAAGATTATCATTAATAAATGTTATGACTCACACACTTTGATTTACTGATGAAAAACATCATGCAGACAGTTGGAGGGAAGTAGGGTGCGTTAGGTGTGTCACGAGTGGCATGTTATTAATGGATAATTCAAGGAAGTATTTTTCCCCCACTATTTATGGAAGTTTATATCTCTTCCCTTTGATTGAAATAGAACCATTGCCCGAAATTATATGGTTGTGGTGTAACGATGAGTTTATTTCAGGTAGTCAAAGAATGACGTATCAAGCATAAATGTTGATGACACTATCATGAAACCATATGGATGAGATATTGAGACAAAGGGATTATATTACAGAGTGAGTGTTTGTATTTGGATATCGTTGTTGTGACTTTAAGTTCTTCCTCTTCGTTGCCTTGACCTGTTACTATATAGTACTCCTCAAATTTAGGAAATACCACCTAATTCCAATGAGAAAGAATACTAGAGGGTCACACACTAAGTGTTTCTGGTGGTCTCATTTAAATTCGATTTGAATTTAATTAATAGAATAAATATTATTCCTAAGATAGTGGAATAATTTTATTCAAGTTGAATTGATTTCATAAATTAAATAAATATTTATTCACTGTAATGTGGGTAAAATATATTTATTTAATTTATTTAAAATTTAATAAATATTTATTTACTAGTTTGTAAATAAAACATTTATTTAAGATAACAAATTATTTATTTCTTTATTATGGTGTTCAATAAATGGAAGTGGAGTTCGAGCGGATCAAGGCTAGTCCGGTAGTAAAACAATTATTTTCAAGACATTAAATAATTATTTAACTAGTTGGCACAAATTAAATTAATAATAATTCTTCTATTATTTTGTGATACAAAATTTTATTTATTTCATTTTGTGCAAGTTGGTGCACCACAAATAATGATGCGGTATTATTATTAAAATCATGGGTTTTCTCTAAGTTTTTGAATTTATTTAATTGATGTTATGCAATTAAATACTGTAACTGAAGCCTCATGCCGATTAATAGACCCTTACGTCTACTATTCCATGTACTGAACTGGACACCCAGTGAATTGAGAATTATTGAGCAAAAACATTTCTCTATCGAATATTTTTCCCTCCCCTATCAAGAACAAGATACATTCTTCAATACTGAAGCAAAAGCGATCAAAAATGGACAACACAAGACACTCACTTCGCTGCACTAGCACCCGGAGAATGATTTTTGTCGATCGGAGGCCATCAGAGTACGTGTTGATCACTACTAGAGGAATTCTAGTCTGGATCCTCACAAGCGCAATAAGAAAATAAAAAAGGTTCATTCCATATGATCAACATCATAAAAAAATAAAATAATGAATATATAAGTATTTTTTCTTTATGAAATTAATTAAATTAGTTATAAACATGATGTGAAAGATCCTCTCTAAAGTTTTCAGACCTCTTCCTTCTTTATCTAAATATTTTATTCTATTAAATGGAGATAGGTGTTCATCATCACATTGATCCCAGAATAATCATTGATCATGGTAAAAAATTAAAGTTGGGTGTCAACCCAACCATGCTTCTATTGTGACTCGAACCTTCAAGGGGTATCATAGTAGTTACATCATAGTTTATAATTATTTAAATATTTCATTGATGATTTACGCATTTAATAATTTAGTGGATTCAATTCAAGTTAATCATTTTGAAAATCTAAATATCGATATCTATTCCACCTCTTTTGTTTCTCATTCACCATATAGAAACAATCTTTTATTTAAATTTTGATTAAAATAAAATAGAGGATCTCATCTGGAGGTGTCAAAGGTTCTTGGACATACAACACCAGAACACACGGAGTTTATTCATTAGTACACGCTATGTAGTCAAGGTTCAATGCACTGGGTCTAGTCTGCCAAACCATGCTATGTCATTGTATTTTGCCTAAGTCTTAATGACTCCATGTGTTGAACAGAAATAGGTGGCACGTGGTTTCCGGATTACATGCCATGTGGCCCACTAGACACGGTGTGTAGTCACTTCGGATTAAGGTTGGACTGTGTACCCCATACACAGATTTCCTGGCTGGAGACTGTGTAATGTGGATACTACGTAGTGTGTGGCCCACTGAACATGTCATGTACTCAAAATATTTCTTAAGTACACTCACATGTCATATCCTCAGGCATGTACTTTGGATGCACAGTGAATAATAGTACACATCGTGTAGTTAGAACTACACGTTGTGTACTCATCCAAATTACTCAGATTTATTAAAATCTATTATTAAAATATAAAAACCCTTGAGTTTTGTACCATGGTGTGGGCGTAAATCTAAGGCACAACGCATGATAGGTGTTATATATATATATATATGTGTGTGTGTGTGTGTTTAATTTAACATATGCGTAATGTTCATTTCTACTCATTGGGTAGTTATGAATATGAATTTACTGGGTTGCCTCCAAGGTAAAAGTTACATACAAAGATAATTTGAATTTAATTTATTTGTTTAAAGTTATGATGTATGAGAATATAAAGGAAATTCAATAAAGGGTTTAAGATAAAAGGATTGATTAATTAAAGATGATAATTAATTGATCCAAGCATGATTTATCTTAAACAAGAACGATTAAAGAATTGAATTCTAGTTTAATTTATTCATAAATATCGTTGCATGTATGGATGATCAAGAGCTAGACCAGGACCTTTGTATGTGGATGTTTTCTTTTAATTTATTTATTTAAATTAAATTTGTTGCCATGTGAGTCTTATCCTCATTAATATGTAGGGCATTCATGCCAAAGGTTTCTTCATATAAAACCCCATTTACCCATCACTTGCGTGTGAGTTTAAAAGCATATGTAATGGATGGAACTCCCAAGCTAGTGGATGTGGTTCAATATGTAGACAATATAAAACCAATCACATGAGATATAGAGGTGGATAGGTGGAAAGTTGTAAACATGAACCTAAAAGGTTCGAGGTGTTTCTACCCTAGGTCAGGGTTAGTTTATCAACCACTAGATAAACTAACTATTAAAAAATCTCATGATCATGCCATTTACTTCATTTTATTTTTGTCAGTTACATGGTTTATCATTATGGATGTGTTGTCACAATCACATAATTAATTAATTAAACAAGCATGCAAGATGGAACTAAAATAAACTATACTTATGTGTAAATATTATCAAGACATGGTTAATTACTTAAGTGAGTTCCAATTAATATTAACAATCATGTGATGATGATATTAATAAATTTACAGATAAGAGATAAAAATCCCTCAAATAAAATATTAAGTTAGACCAATCCATTTTTTACTTGATTTATGTGTTTGAAAAACCCATGTTGGGACACTTACTTTTATATAGGAATACCTTATGAAGGTTCTTGGTTTTACTTAACCATATTTCATCAAGAGGAGTATCCCTTGATAGACTTGGTGTAATATTGGAGGCAATAGTTGAGGAAATCCAAATATATAATTTTAGGATAGGGGAGTCCACTCAACAGATCCAGGAGTTTCACGCCTGTAGTTGGAAAAGACATGCCTACCTAAATACCTTCAAATAGATTGATCAACCTTTGTTAGGGTTATGTGAAGGGGAATGTGGATCCTTTCCACTAGAATGTCATGTCAATTGGACATTCTGAGTTCAATGGTGAGGGCCATTGAGACTTGATAAAATAGTGGGATACTAATTAAAATTAATTTATTATTTCACATAAAAAATTACTAATGATCTGATCTTTTATATGTAGAATAGAAAATGACAAGCTTTTCAACCACAATATCTCAGTGTTAAATTCTGGATAAAGATGACATCCTCACAAGCAGTAACTTTTAGGAATGGTTTAGATGTCTTTGGGTTAGCCTAAGGCATGAATGTAAGTCTTACGTGTTGGAGTCAGTAAAACCTGATTCGCCTACCAAATAGGTAGGTAATGAGGATTTTTTGGTCCTTGAGAAACATATGAATGATGCGGTCGACGTTTAATGTTTGATGCTATCATCAATGTCTAGTGATCTCATGAAGTCTCATAAAAACATGGATGGTTATAGCATGATCGAGCACCTATGTGGTCTTTACTATGAGAGAGAAAGACAAGAAATGTTTGAGATATCCAAGGCACTCTTTCAGAGTAATCTGGAAGGGTTTATCCCATCTAGGCCTCATGTATTCAAGATCATTGGCTATATTGGTGCCCAGAGGTTCTAGGGTTTGAACTCCCCGAAGAACTGGGCTCTGATCTCATTCTTTCATAACTCCATCAGAGCTTCTCCAGCTTTGTCGTTAATTTTCATATGAAAAACATTGATAAGTCTCCATCTGATCTTCTTATCCTCATTCTCTAAGTGGAAAAAGATATGAAGCGCGGAAAGACTTATGTCCTTATAGTGAATAATAGGAAAGGGAAGGAAAAGATCTTTAAGCCCAAAGCTTTTTTATGCCCTTCCATGACAAATAATATCAAAGGTGAGGAAAGGGAATATGAGGTTGTTTGTTTCTCATATGGTAAGAAGATCCATTGGATGAAAAACTGAAACCATCCTAAGAAGCAATGGGAAAATTCATGTGTGTTTATGTTAGGTTTACTAGATTCAATACCCTAAGAGGGGGTGAATCAGGGTATGACAGATTAAAACTTTATCCCATTTGGATCTTCTTTCATTGTTAGAAAAAACTTAATTCTCCCTTATTACCATAGAAATATACGAAAAGATATGAAATCATACACATCACACAGAGATTTTTACGTGGTTCACCCTCACTAGGCTACGTTCAAGGAGCATAAAACAGCAATGTGCTTATGTACCAAATTCACTAAGGCTCACTACCAATAATGATCATAATGTTCAGGCTATATCTTTTATGCCTAGGCTCACTACCTTTAAAAAGTTTAGGGTATTCTCACTTAATTCCCTAGGGTCACTCCCTATGCCTCTTTCTCTGGCTCACTTCCAGTGGAAAGGGTCACCATCTTCCTCTTCCTGCGCTCACTACTCTTGGAATGGAATCCATACATAGTTTATAGACTTGTAGGTCAAACACAGTTTATATCCTTTCATTTTCATGAATTCCTATATCCTAAAATTTAGGTAGATGCTCTGTTGAAGTTCCTTTTTCACCCACAGATTAAGTCCACCTTCCCAGGTACTTCTAAGTACCGGATAATACTTTTTCAAACTGATTTGAAGCTTTCACAAGATTCCTTTTGAAAATCATGAACCACCTTGTTCAACCGCATATTATGTACCTGGTATGGTATGTCGATCACCTCCTTCGCGTACTGATTCTGCTACTCTAAACCTCCCTTCATCTGCGGACTACCTTTGCCTTCACTATCGCATACCGATTCCTCATATTGATTCCACAAACCTCCTCTATGAAACACCTCTTATCTGAAAATTGTTCTCTACTCACAGACTATCTTTGCTTCCACATATCATTGTCGCCGCTCTGCCTCTGTGAACTTCCCTTTGTCCACGAATTGTTCTATATCCACAAATTGAGTTTTCTTCCATGTACTAGAGCTCCCCCTATGCTTACCGCTTACTGAATTCTCTCTTTCGAATACCGAAGATTCCTCCTTCACATACCAAGTATTCCTTTGCAAGTTTATAATCCCCACGAACACCTTCGATGGAATTTCTTCTGCACGAACCTCCTCGGCTTTCGTATAATTCTTCCCCGCGAACCTCCTTTGGACATTGCTGAAATCCCAGACCAAAATTATGTTCTCTGATGATATTCGGTCTCCACAATAATTGGTGGGATTAGAGATTATTATATAGGCAAAGATGCCCAAAAATTTTGCTAATCTAAGATTTACCAAATCTTCAATCCAACCTTCACTACATACCGATCCTTCTTCCATTGCAAACCGAAATCCACCCGTGAACCATTTTTTCTTATCTGATTCATGTAATGTCTTGGTTCCTATGCAATCGATCAAATATTCTTATGACAAAACATATGCGTACCACACAACCTTCCCCCTTTAGGTTTGTTACCACTCTTCTCATAACAATTCTGCACATTTTGATACCTCATTAATACTCCTTCCAACTTCAACCACCATTCGCTTCACGTGATTAAGATGGCGATCAAGGATTTACTCAAAACATACTATAAGCCCATATGAACCATGATCGGCATGAGAAACAATTGTATAATGAAAATTTCATCAATCAATCACTTCATTGCTAATCATCAATTGCTGATACCATACAGATATAGGAATACCAATGAATTGATTTCATCACAAACCTCAACCTTCTTGATATCTAATAATTGATCAATCACTTCAAGAATCATCAGATTTAATGCCCCCCCCCCCTATGTTATAGCTCCTCTAACTATCTTTAACTCAGCTTCAACTCCCCCTACCACACTACTCCACTTAACAGCTTTTCCCCATGTATTTTTTCCCCTTGTACAGTCACACTTTTCCCCCCCTTTTTCAATGAACCCGAAGGGAACTTCAAGGTTTTCTACAACATGGTAAAGAACACATTTCAGTACATTAGGGAAAAACACATCATACTTACGGGATAGGGGGACCCACATCCACACTTTTTCAAGTGTGAGAAGTCAAATGGACTCCTAGAGCTATTATATGCCTTTAAAATGCTTCTTTGAGTAAGGCCTTTATCATAATGTCTGCAACCTGTTGCTCTGTAGGCACATAATCCAACTTCATAAGCCCTTGCTCAACCTTATATATGATAAAATGATATTTGATTCCAATTTTCTTTGTCTGTGAGTGATGGACTAGATTTTTTCTAAGATTTATAGCACTTGAATTATCACAATGGATTGTGATTGTAGATTTTGCTTCAACCCCCATATCTTTAAGTTGTTGCTTCGTCCATAATAGTTTTGTGCAAGATTGATTAGCCCAATGTATTCAGCTTCTGCGGTCCTCAATGAAATGCAGTATTGTTTCTTGATTAACCAACAAATACACAACCCTCCAAGATAAAAGGCACCTCTTAATGTTGATTTCATATCATCTGTTGAACCGGCCCAATCATCATCTGTATATCCCAATAACTCTGGCTGAGATTTTTCATTATATAGTTGGCCAAAATATATTGTTCCCTTGATATACAGAAGAATTATTTTTACTACAATCATGTGGATCTCCTTTGAATTGCTTTGATACCTTGCTACTTGGAATGTGTCAAATACAATATCAGGCCTTTTTAATGTCAGGTACAATAGACTTCCACTACTTTTCCTATATTATACAGTATTAACTACCTTGCCTTCATCATCTCGTGACAGTTTCATCCGAGTAGAAAAATGATTCATCATCTCTTTGAAATTATCCATTCCAAACCTTCTCAAAATATCCTTGGAATATTTATATAAAGAAATAAATGTGCCATTTCTTCCTTGCTTCACCTATAAGACAAGTAAAAATGCCAGCTCACCAATCATCGACATTTTGAACTCACTTTTCAAGTATTCAAAAAACTTTCTACATTGGGCTTCATCTAATCCACCAAATAATATTTCATCGACATAAACCAGCACCATCATCCTTTGATAACTGTCATTGTTGAAATATAAATTGTAATAAACTCCACTACACTATAAAATAAGCTTCTATAGGAATTGATCAAGTCTTGAATACCATGATCTTGGTTCTTACTTCAAGCCATATAAATCCTTCTTCAGTCGATAAAATCTGTTCTCATATACATGTACAAGAAAAGCATTTGTTTTCTCAATTTAGACTCCTTCTTCAAAAACTCCATTTAGAAATGATGACTTGACATCCATCTGGAAAACATTGAACTTTCATTGCATATTTATGGCCAAGAATAATCTCATTGTCTCTAGCCTTTAAATAGGTAAAAACATCTCATCAACATCAGTATCATTTATCTGATATTACCCTTTGCACACCAAGCATGATTTGTTTCAAATCGTAACACCATATTCAATCATTTTGTTGTGAATGACCCATTTTGTCCCTATGACATTCTTGTTTTCTGGCCTTGAAATAATTTCCCATGTCTGATTCTTCTCAATTTGGTCATACTCTTCACTCATTTCCTGAACCCAATTCTCATCTCCAACATCTTAATCAAATCATTTATTATCAACTTTTGATAATTATGATTCTTGTTGTAGATACTTAATCCTCATTTTCTTCACCGGTGATGTCTGGTCACCAATTATGTTTTCCTATCAATTTCATCTCTTCTCGCTCGTCTCTGAGAATACACTGATTTGTTCTCATCATTTGAGTCTTCTTCTGAATAAACCACTGGATATGGATCATCTCTTGACCTGCTCATTTCTTCATCACTGTCCTCTTGAGTCTAATCATGTATTTTCTCATGATTCTATTCATTCTCCACTATAGTTACATCATGACTTTCAACAATTTTTCCTAGCCTCTTATTGAAACATTTATATTCTTTTCTCTTCTTTGAGTATCCAATAAATATGCATTCATCCCCACGTGATTCAAATTTCATATATTTCTCCTTATTGAGAATGAAACATTTACTTCTGAATATTTGAAAGTAATTTAATGATGAATTCTTCCCATACCAAAACTCGTATGGAGTCTTCTCCTCTTTTGGAAAAAGTAAATCTCTATTTGAAGTGTATATTGTTGTCATCACTACTTCTTTCCAAAATTTCTCTGGAAGGTATTTCTCAATGAGAATTATTCTATCCATGTTGTTGAAAATCCGATTTCTTATCTCAACTAATCCATTTTGCTGGGGAGTTTTTACTACTAAAACTTGATGTCTTATCCAATGTTTTTCAAGATAATCCTCCACTTGGCTATTTGTGAACTCTGTTCCATTATCTGTTCGAATCATCTAGATTTTCTGACCAAAAGCCTTTTTGTATTCCCATAGATATCATGTAATGAAACTAAACACTTCAGATTTGTGGGTGATTATTGAAACTCATGTCATTCTACTATAGTCATCAATGAAGAGAAGATAATACCTCCTCCCATCAATAGCCCTTAGCAAAATTGGCCCGCATATATCAATATGCACCAACTCAAGCAATCTTTTCGACCTATTCTCCTTTGGATTATATGTATTTAGAATGATATTCCCCTGTTGAAAGGAATCGCACGTATGATTATGATCACGTGATAATCTAGGGAGATTTCTAGTTGCATCATATTTCACCATATCTTCCAAGGAGCCTTGGCTTTTGTGGCCAAGATGCTTATTCCATAACTTTTTTTCTTCATCCTTAGACAGAAAGAACATATCTTCTTCTCCACTCACAAGGTAGAGATTCACTTTCGCACTCTTTCCTTGCAACACAACAACTCCAGCCCTTTCTTTGATGATACATAATTTCTTGAAAAAACTTATGGAATGTCCTGAGTCACGCAATTAACTAACACTCATCAAGTTTTGACTAAGCCCCTCAACAACCAATACATCTACTCGTCTCATGTCTTTTCCTCTAAAATTGGATTTTCCTGAACAAATAATTTTAAATCCCTCATCATTACCAAATCTTGCAATACCTTCTTTATAATTCTTGATTTCGGTCACTAGATCCTTATTTCTTGTCATATGGGAATTGTATCCACTATCAATGATCCATATCCTGGTGTGATCTGATGCCTTGAATGAAATTTCTGCAACCACTGCCTGCTCTTCCCTTTTCTTTTTGACCCAAGTATTTGACTTCATAGATAACATGGAATGATAATCTTGATCTTTCTCAGTATATAACAATCTAGCTTCAACCTTCAGAGCTGAAAATTGATTTTAAATTTTCATCTCTCTTGAAGATACATTTGGATGCTTTTTATAAACAAATTTAGTCTGCCTCAACACATTACTATGCACTGTTGATGTGTATTATCTTTCTATATGATTGAGTCCTTCACATCTAAAACAATGACCATCAAATGATGGCCTGGAATTTTGAGATCCATACGATCACCTTTGTTGGTCTTATTCCCTTTGGTGCCTCTTAGCAATGGAACATACATTTTCATAATATCCCATCTTACCACAACAATATCATCTTATGTGAGGTACATTATTATGTGGAAATGATACACCACTAGTTGTGTCTTGGTTTCTCTGAATCTTCTAATTCTGCTTCATACCCTAGTCAATATTCAATATTAGAGTGGGATCTTGTGGTCTGACCTAAACCATAACTAGTTTTTGTTTTAGATCAAGCCCCATACCAGCCTTATCATTTAGAATTGATTTTTTTTCTATTTTGATGGACCACTATGCTCAAGTATCATCTTATTTGTTTCCTATATGATCTTATTTACTGATGTAAAACTAAGATTTAACATTTTCTCCTAATCATCAATTGTTTGTTGTAGACTGACGACTTCCTCTTAAAGTTGTTCAATATGTTTAATTTGATGTTTTACAGTTTTAGTAAACAATTAATTTCTATTTTTTGTTCCTCAATTTTGAGTTTGTACTCAACCACCTTTTCTGAGTTTTTTTTCTTTTGAAGACCTCAGCTTTTCAATTTCTTCATTCAGACCAAAAGTATCTTCTACCTACTATTGCATAAATAGTTTGGATTCATAGACAAATTTGTTATATTTATTTTTTTTCTATCAAAATATCTACCTCTTCAAGGAAAGCTTCTAATTTAGCCAGAAGATCAATTATTTCTTCAATTTCATCTTCTTCATTGTCACTTTCCTCTGTTGTTAATGAATTTCTGACAACTACCCCCAACGCATCTATTTTATGATCCTTGTAGTCCTCAAACTCTTATGCCTCAGATTCTTCTGAAATTTCTTCCACTTTTAAAAGTATATTCTTATTTTTGAAAAACTCTCTCTTGGTACTTCTCCTCCATTTCTAATTTTATGAATACTTATTTTGGGGATTTCAGAATTTATTCATTTTCATCATCAAACTTCTCTGGAAACATTTCTTCAAAATAACCTATCTTTCTACATCAGAAGCATGAAAATGGAAGTTTAACTTTGAACTTCCCTTTTCCCCTTTACAGATTAGAGGAGAGAAATGACATGACATCATTCATATTGTCCTCATTATGACTATCTTCAACAGAGAAATTCTTCATGGCCTTGAATTTCACTTGCTTGGACATCCCCTTTTCCACTGCATCATTATCATCATTTATCATTTCATATCATACAAGGGTACTTTGTAGGTTATATAGTGTCAGGTATTTCGGGTCTTTTTCTTACAACACTGAAACTTTCAGATTGAACCGTGGTGGAAGTTTCCTCAAGATATGTTTCACAATCTTTGTATATTTAATTACTTCTCCAAGACCCCTCATGTCTTCCATAATAATATTTATCCTATTGAATAATGCATCAACAATCTCATTGGGATTCATTCTAAGATCCTCATACTTGTTCCATAGAACCTGCACCTTTGCTTCTCAAAATTTTGTCTCTCCCTCCTAGATGTTCAATAATTTTTTCCACATTGCATATGATGTTTTACCTGACATCACCATCATATAAATTTAATTTGATAGGGCTCCCCCTAAAGCATTGATCCCTTCAGCATCAGCATCCAATTATCTTCTTTTAGATTCTGATAAAGCACCACTATTAATTTCTGCATATATACCATGCATAGCTGTTGTGAATACATTCATCCCTACTAATCAGAAGTAGTGCTTCATTCGATTCTTCCATTGTGGAAAATTATTTCCATCAAATATTATAATTCATTTATGATTGACAACCTCCATTTCTTCTTCTTGAGAGAAAACCACTAACTTTCAACCTTTTGCTCTGATACCAATTTTTAGGTCCACTAGGTTGAATACCCTGAGAAGGGGGTGAATCAGGGTATGAAAGATTAAAACTTTCTCATGTTCATATCTTGTTTCATTTTTAGACAAAATTCAATTCTCTCTTACTATTATAGAAATACAAAAACAGATATGAAATCATGCTTAGGACACAATGCTTTTTTACTTGGTTCACCCTCACTGGGCTACGTCCAATGAGCATACAACAGTAATGTGTTGATGTATCAAATTAACTAAGGCTCACTGCCAATAATGAGTACAATGTTCGGGTTATATCTTCTATTCCCATGCTCACTTCCTTTACAATATTTAGGTTCTACTCACTATATTCTCAAGGGCCACTCCCTATACCTCTTCCTCTGGATCACTACTGGTGGAAAGGGTCACCGTCTTTCTCTTCTGGTGCTCAATTCTCTTGGAAAGGAATACACACACAATTTATAGACTTTTAGTTCAAACACATTTTATGGACATGTAAGTCCCTTAATTTTCATGAATTTTTGCATCCTCAACTTTAGGTAGATGCTCTGTTGAAGTTCATTTTTCACCCACAGATGAATTCCACCTTCTCAGGTACTACTAGGAACTGGAAAATACTTTCGCAAACTGATTTGAAGCTTTCACAACATTCCTAGTGAAAATTGTGAACCACCTTGTTCCACTGCATATTGTGTACCGGGTATGGTACGTTGATCACCTCCTCCGCGTGCTTCTGCTACTACTCCAAACCGCACTTCGTTCGTAGACTACCTTCATTTTCACTATCGCGTACTGATTCCATGAACCTTCTCTATGAAACCCCTATTCTCTGTGAACTATTCTCTATTCGCTGACTTTCAACACTTCCGCATACCCCCACCTTCCCTCTGCCTCTGCGAACTATCCTATGTCTGCAAAATGTTCTCTGTTCGCAGACTACCTTTTTTTCCATGTACCAGAGCTACCCATCCACATAACGATTATGGAATTCTCTCTTTCATGTACGGAAGATTACTTTTATGCATACAGAGTCTTCATTTGCGGGTTAAGAATCCCTGAAAACACCTTTGATGAGATTTCTTCCATCCAAACCACTTCAGCTTTCGCAGAATTATTCCTCGGGAACCTCCTTCAGATGTTGTCGAAATCCCAGAACAAAAATATTTTCTCTAATGATATTAGGTCTCCATAGTAATCAGTGGGATTAGAAATTATTATATAGGAAAAGATACCCTCAAAATCCACTAATCTAAGATTTACCAAATCTTCAATCCAGCCTTCACCGCATACCAATCCTTCTGCCACTGCAAGCCACCTATGAACCATTTTTTCTATCTGGTCTGTGTAGTATATTTTTTCCTACGTGGTAGATCTCCTCCATTGATGTCAAACCATCCATGTACCACACCACCTTCCACTGTGAACCATTTTCAGTTTAGCGAACTACTCTGGCGTACTATTCTCGCTTCTCCATGTACCGTTCCCTAAACATGATATGTTATCCATGAATTATGATACATGGTTCTCATCATTTTCCAATTTTATTCAATTCCCTTCAAACTATTCACTCTTATGAATAAATCCTTCCCTTTCGAACATCAAAATCCCAATTTTGAGGCCAAAAAATTTTGTAAACACTAGAGAAACTACGCCACCCTAAAAACCTATTTTTGGAAAACGCCAACCATACCCATTTGTGGTCATCTCGCTTTGTCAAATAATAAAAACACACCCAAAAAAACTGAGAGAACACCTTCAGGAATTTTTTTCCCAATAGTTTGTTATCGAATGAAATATATATGTTTTTATAAATTGGGTATTAGATACATATTTTGGTGCTCACATATGTATCCAAATACATAAACCAATTAGATTCAGAAATATTGATCGAGGGGAAGTAGATCTATGATCATCCAACAGAGTCATACTTGCTATTGTAGTTTTTGGGGATTACTACCTAACGTTTCCAACTGGGATGATCTTGGTGTTAAAGTGTTTTTATTATGTGTATTCCTTTACTAGAAACATTATTTATGCATCAAGATTAGATATAGATGGATTTTGTTTCATGTTTGGAAATGAATGTTGCTTATTTTACAAAGATGACATTTTTTGGGTAGGGAACATTTATACAATGGTCTTTACATGTTAGATTACACAAACCAAGTAATGGAAATTGATAACAAGGAAACTTCACATGACTCATACCACACCCAACTTTGTTATCACTGGCTAGGTCATGTAAATGACAAATGCTTGACAAAGTTACATCAACATAGATATTTAGATTCTTTGTAACTAAAACCACTTGGCGTATGTCATGGATTTTTACAAGGAAAAATGACCAAATCCCCATTCTTTGGGAAAGTTTAAAGGGCTAAAGATCTTCTTGAATTGGTTTATACTGATGTTTGTGGACCATTTCCAGTTGAAGCAAGGGGAGGGTACTCATACTTCAGAACTTGTACTGATGATTTTAGAAGATATGGATATATCTACTTAATGAGGTATAAGTTGGATTCTTTTGATAAGTTCAAAGAATACAATAATGAAGTTGAGAACCATCTTGGTAAAAAGATTAAGAAATCCCACTCATAATGAGGTGGGGAATATCTTAATCAAGACTTCATTGATTACTTATGGGAGTTTGGGATCTTATTCCAACTCACTCCTCCTTACACGCCCCAGTCATATAGTGTGAGAGAAAGGAGGATTCTCACCTTGTTGGACATGGTGAGATCAATGATGAGTCATGTGATTATTCCATTATCCTTTTGAGGATATGCGTTACAAAAAACGTCGCACATACTAAACCAAGTACCAACTAAATTGATAAATGGTATTCCATATGAGTTCTAGAGTGGAAAGAACGTCATGTTATCGAATTCACATGTGTGGGGAAGAGATGTGTTTGTTAAGACCTCTTCAGGTAACAAACATGAACCCCAAGGCACAAAGTGTACCTTTATAGGATACCCCAATGAAACAAGCAGATATTATCAATAGAACCCCTCATACAAAAAGGTTATAGTGGAAAGACACACCATATTCCATGGGAGGGAGCACATCTCTAAAAGAGATAGTGGGAGCGAGATAGACTTCTATGAAGTCGATGCTCAAGGTACAAATGATTTGGTACAGGAATAGATTCCAAAAATCCATGTGGAAGAAAGAACTATTATATAATCACAATAACTATGTAGGAGTACAATAGAGGCTAGAAAACTAGAACGATACGATTTTCTAGTTAACTAGGATGGTGACAAATTATTAGTTGATAATAATGATCCACTAACCTACAAGGAAGCAATAAGTGGCACAGATGTTACCAAGTAGCAAGAATCCATGAATTCTGAAAAGGATTACATGCACCAAAATCATTTCTGGATTTTGGTAGATCCTCCAGTTGATATAATGCTTATTGGTTGCAAATGGGTATTCAAGAAGAAACTGGACATTGAAGGAAAATCCAGTACCTATAAGGCACAACTGGTTGCATAGGGGTTAAAGATACATCAATAAATTGACTACGATGAAACATTTTCACTAGTTACAATACTGAAATCCATCAGAATTCTATTGACCATTTCCACTTACCATGAATATGATATTTGGAAAATGGATGCCAAAATATCCTTCCTCAATGGGAACCTTCAGGAAGAGATCTATGTGACCCCACCTGAAGGGTTTATGACTCCAAAGGATTCCAAAAAAGTATGCAAGTTGTATAAATCCATTTATGGATTAAAGAAAGCATATAAGTCATGAAAAAATTGTTTTGATGAATCCATAATGGAATTTGGTTTTATCAAGAAAGAATGTGAGATTTGTGTCTACAAATGGTTTTGTGGGTGTGTAGTTGTTTTCTTAAAAGTATATGTTGATGACATATTACTTATTGGAAATGAGATATCAGTCTTACAGTCTGTTAAGGCATGGTTGAATCAATGCTTCTCCATGAAGGACTTGTATGAGGCAGCATATATTCTGGGGATCAAGATCCATCGTGATAGATCTAAGAGATTGTTAGTCCTAAGGCAAAGTATATACATTGATAAGATACTGAAGAGATTCAGTATGGAACAATCCATGTTGGGATTATTGCTAGTGTCACATGGCATTCATATTTACAAGAAAATGTGTAATCAGACACATGAGGAAAGGAACATAATGGAAAGGACTCCATACGCATCAGTGATTGGGTCAGTCATGTATTCCATGCTATGTACTAGGTTGTATGTCACATACGCATTGAGTACAGTAGGTAGATATCAAGATTACCTATGTGAACTCCATTGGATGGAAGACAAGACTATCCTAATGTATCTTATGTGTACTAAGGATATATTCTTGGTTTATGGAGGATATGAAGAACTTCTCATTAGAGGATATGCAGATGCTAGTTTCCAGAATCATCAAAAAGACATGAAGTTGCAAACGGGATACATCTTTACCTTTAATGGAGGTGCAGTGAGTTGTAATATCTTAATGCAGAGTGTGGTTGTAGATTCTATAGCAGATTCTAAGTATATTGCAGCTTATGAGGCAGGTAAAGAAGCATTTTGAATGTAAAGCTTTGTCTAGGAAATAGATTTTATACCTAGCAGTAAAGATCCCATCACATTGTAATGTGATAATACTACAGTGGTGGCTCTCGCAAAATATCCAAGGTCACATCATCAGACAAAGCACATACATCAAAAGTATCATATCTTGAGGGATTTTTCTTAGAGAGGTGAATTTTCAGTGAGTAGTATTTCCACAGAAGATAACATGGAAGACCCTTTGACTAAAGCCTTGACTCAGTAGAAACATGATCATCATGTGAGGTCAAGTCGACTGAAACTCGTAGGCGGTTGGCTCTAGTCTAAGTGGGATTTTGTAAGAATTGGTTTCTTAAAACCAAGTTGTTGTAATTTTATTACATAAATATTTAATATATTTAACTATTAAACATATTATTACATATTGTCTGTTGTTCTGCATGACTAGAGTGTAATAATGTCCTAGAGTATTTGTCACATTGACAATGTCATAGTAGTTCTCCACTATGATGAGAACCTTAAAGTTCTATGACAATATTATTAAATATAATTATGTGGTTGGATGATATGCTATAATGGGACACATAGTATACATACCATCAGGTTTGAGTACTCATAAGAAGATAATACCTCCTCTCATGAAATGTATACTTGGTAATCTTCAAGATGGGAGATTATGAGAACAGACCCTCTAGTATGAATTCTTCATGTTTTGGTGTCATCATATATTCCTATCTACAAGCATGTGTAATGACCCTTGGACTTTAAGATTATCATTAATATGTGTCATGAATAGCACACTTTGATTTACTGATGAAAACTATCATGCAGATAGTTGGGGGAAAGTAGGGTGCGTCATGAGTGGCATGTTATTAATGGATAATTAAAGGAATGATTTTTCCCTTCCATTTATGGATGTTGATATCTCGACCCATTGATTGAAATAGAACCGTCGTGTAAAATTTCATGGCCTTGGTATAACGATGAGTTTATTTCAGGTAGTCAAGGAACGATGTATCAAGCATAAAGTTTGGTGACACTATAATGAATCCAGCTTGATGAGATATTGAGACAAAGGTATTATATTACACAATGAGCATTCATATGTAGATGTCGTTGTTGCGATTTTAATTTCTTTCTCTTAGGTTCCTTAATATGCTTCTATATAGTACTCTTGGACTTTAGGCAAGCCAACCTAATGCCAACGAGACACACTAAGTGTTTCTCATGGTCTCGGTTAAATTATATTTGAATTTAATTAATGTATTAAATATTATTCTCAAGAAAGTGGAATAATTTTATTCAACTTAATTTGGTTGCAAAAATTAAATAAATATTTATTCACTCAATTGTGGGGAAAATGTATTTATTTATTTTATTGATTATTTAATAAATATTTATTTACTAGTTTGAAAATAAAATATTTATTTAAGAGAATAATTTATTTATTTATTTATTCAGGTGTTCAGTAAATGGAAGTGGAGTTCAAGAAAACCAAGGTCGGTCCAGTAGAAAACTAATTATTTTCAAGACGGTAAATAATTATTTAACTATTTGGCAGAAATTAAAATAATAATAATGATGTTATTATTTTGTGATGTAGAGTTTCTTTATTCCATTTTTCATAAGTTAGCGCTCCATAAATAATGACGTGACATTATTATTAAAATCATGGGTTTTCTCTAAGGTTATGAATGTATTTAATTGATGTTACGCAATTAAATATTGTAACTGAATCCCCATGTCGATAAATAGACATGTACGTCAATTGTGCCATGTACCGAACTACACTCTCGGTGAATTGATAATTGTTGATCTAAACAATTTATCTATTGAATCCTCTTTTCGTCCCTCTCAAGAAAGAGATACATTCATCTAGAATGAAGAATAAATGATCAAAAATGACTGACATGAGACACTCGCTTCATCATGCTAGCACCTAGATAATGAGTGGTGTCAATCGAAGGCCATAGAAGAATGTGTGGATCACCACTAGAGAGATTCTAGTTTGGATCCTCACAAGCCCAATGAGACAATTCAGAAAGGTCATTCCGGATGATCAACATCATCAACGAAGAAAATACTGAAGATCCAGTCATTATTTTCTTCATGAAATAAATTAAATTAATTATAAATATGATGTGAAAGATCCTCATTAAAGGTTTTGGGCCTCTTCATTATTTATAAAAAAATTATTCTAATCCATGGTGATCAGCATCTATTATTGTATTGATCCCAAAATAATCATTGATCATGGTAAAAATTAATGTTGGGCGTCGGCCCAACCGCGCTTCCGCTACACCTGGAACCTTCAGTTTTTCTTCATCCTATTTTGTACTTTTTATTTTCTTAATAATTTTTTAGTCATGGGTTTGGTTTCCCTTCCCATGGCTGGGCCTATTGTGTATTTTCATTCTTTCACTATTTACACTGACTATATTATTAATATGATCATTTTATTATCCCTAATTTAAAAAGAAATATTATAAAAATAGTATTAAATACTATTTCCAAAAAATTAATAAAATTATTCATATATAACAATAAATCATTATATATTTCCAAAATAAATTTTTTTATATATGGTTAAAAAATATATTTATATATACTTTATAACAAAAATATTATTTTTAAAAAATACAAAAGCAATTTATTTTATAAATTTTAAATTTAATTGATAAAAAACATATTTTCATAAATAAATTCATTCAATTTCATATAATATAATCTTAAAATACATTATATTTTTTTTTAAATTAAAAAATTATTTAATAATCCTTTATCAGAAAAACAAATATTCTTAAATTCTTGGGATTTTATTAAATATGTTGATCCCATCCTTCTTTAAGATCTATTGAGAATGTTCTCAGCATGTCCTTGACTGTTTGAATAGTTATTTTAGATTGGTCATCAATTTGTGGGTGATAGTCCATACTAAAATTCAACTTAGTATTCAATTCACACTAATACTTCTCTAAAATATAGAAGTTATCCTTGGATCATGATCAAAGATGATCTAAAGTTTTTCCCAATAAAAATTACCCCATTATTTACATATATTTGGGTACGTATTCTGATGATAAATATTCATGAATAGCAATGAAGTGGGAATTCTTCATATGTCAGTCCACCATAACCCATAATACATTTCATCCAGTATATGTCTTTTAGATACAAGTGTAAAATATTAGGGTGATGTTATCCCGTTCCCATGTGGGTATGGGAAAGGGTTTCATCATTCCCTTGCACATTAGTTTTTCTTCTTTAATATACTGACATACCATGAACTTTGGGATGATCTCAAAAATATGTTTCTTCATGTTTTCCCACTAGAAGTTCTCTCTACGATCATGGTACATCTTGGTGCTTCTGGGATAGATGGAGGAATATGATATATGCACATTATCCAACAGAAACTTATTTATCTAAATATATGAAGGCACAAAAATCCTAGATCCAAACTAAATCCCACCATCATAATCGATATGGAATTCATGAAGCTTCCCTTCCTTTACTTCTTTCAGCCTTTTTGAAGTTCCAAATCATCCATTTGTGCCATCGTGATCTTCTCTTTGATATATGGTTGGGAAATCATTTTCTAAAGGTAGGATGTCGTCACTACCATTCTAATTTCCATATCCATAATTTTGATATCCATGAAGATGGGGTCTTTCTAAATCTACATCATGGAAAAAGTAGAAGGCACTTTTCTTCTAAGAGCATCAGCTACCTTATTCGTCATTCTTGTATGGTAGTGAATATAGAAGTCATAGTTCTTGATCATCTTAAACCATAATTTATATTTCATATTGAAATTATTCTATGTGAATATATACTTTAGACTCTTGGGATTAGAATATAAGTCACACTTTCCAACATAAAGGTATTGTCTATAAATATTCAAGGTTAAGATGATATTTTATAACTCTAGATCATGAATTGAGTAGCTCTTATCATGTATCTTTAGTTTTCATGAGGAATATGCTATAAATTTGTCACTCTTCATGAGTAAACAACCCAAGTATTTCATCGAAGATCTACTGTATATCCTAAAACCATATCCACTAAATGGTATTGTGAGTACAGGATCAGTGATTATCCTCTTCTTGAGCTCCTTAAACATTTACTTGCATTTTTATATCTAGACATATATTACTCTTTTCCTTGTCAACTTAGTTAAAAGGTTGGAAAATCTAGAGAAATTTTTCAAAAAATGTCTATAGTACCTTGATAACCCATGAAAACTGAAAATTTGGATAAAATTAGTGGATTTGGTATATTCCACAATTTTATTTTCCTTTTAAGGGTCCATATAAATTCACTCACCTAGGATCACATACCCCAAGAATTTGACTTGTTGTATCCAAATTAAAAAAAATCAACTTAGCATACATTTACTCATATCTTAATGTTTCCATAAAAATCCTTAGATTCACTTCTTATTCTCCCTTACACAAGGATTAAATGAGAATATCATCAATAAAAACTACCAAAACTTTGTCAAGGTAGACTCTAAAGACTGTATGAATCAAAACCATCAAGATTGCAGCAGAATTAGTAATCATGAAGGGAGTCACAATGAACTCATAGTTTCCATACCTTATACATAAGGTTATCTTCTAAATATATCCCTTATTTACCTCTAGTTGATGATATCCATGACAAATATCCTTATTTATAATTATTGGCATCCTCTTAATTTATTGAACACATCATCAATCCTTAGAAGGGGATACTTTTTATTTATAGTGATCTTGTTGATCTCCCAGTAATCTATACATAGATGCATTATTCCATCTTTTTCTTTACAAATAGAATCAACACACCCCAAGGTGATGTACTAGGGAGTATAAACCATTTGTATAAATTCAATTATTGCTGATTTTTTAGCTACTATAGTTCGATCGAAAAAATCCTATAGGGAAATTTAGAGATATGAGTGGATATGGGTATTAGCTCTATTGAGAACTCTACTTCATAATCCTATGGAATTCTAAAAAACACTTAGATAGATACAATAGCATATTCCCTAATGATGTGAATTTCCTCAAGGATGATTCTTTCCTTCGACAAAATCATTTTGGAATGGTATGATTCTTTATAGGGTATCATCACCCACAAAATTGAGGTGTTCTCCAAAGGAGATTCATGATCTTCCTAGAATTGTTATAAAATCATGGGATGGTTCTAAATATAAAAAGAGATTTTTTCCCCTAATATTTGATGTGTGATCTGTATGATGAGATCCAATCCATGTAAATTATAGCATCAAATTCCACCAATGTAAGTATTATGAGATTGACTGGATGAATCCTCACAAAAAATCTAATAGGAGAAGATTCCAACAGTTGGGTTTCATTGATCGAACCACTAGGTGTTTTTATGGATATCCCTTCTTTAAGGTTTCAGAGATTTGATTCAATAGTTCTATAAAACCTGTAGGATATAAAGGAATGCATAGAACTACAATCAAATAAAATATTTTCCATTATTTAGTGAAAAGGAAGTGTACCTTGGAAAAATTCATTTTTATGTTCTACCTTAACTATGGTGATGGAATATAACTTCTCTTACTCAATCATCTTTGGTGGCTGCTAATGTTGATTACCCTCACTAAATCATGGTATAGTGTACCATATTTCATAGTTACATTACTTCTTACAATTGAAGCATTGAAATGTGGGAGGATCCTTGCTTTACTTCATCATTTTGGTAGTATTTTTCATGTATCTTCGACATTCGTGATATTTCTGGCCTTCTCTACCACGCTTAAAGGTTTCCATTCTCTATTGAGGAAATTCCTATAATGCTTATTCTTACAATTTTGACATGTGGGTGGCTAGATATTATTTCATCCTTTTTCATTTGATTCTCTATTATGAAACTCCATAATTCATTTATTATATCTAAAACTATGGTTCCTTTAAAAAACTTCATCTCTACTTTGAGATAACATCGAACTACTTATTCGTAACTCCTAAATTCTGAAATATCTATATCCTTTCAATGGAGTGGTTTAAAAACACTAAAGATTCTATCTATATTTCTATTATTTTTTATAAAAAAACCTATGGTGTATCTTTCAAGCATTTTGAAGTTCTCATTATTTTTAATATATGATTTTCCCTCATTATTTACCTCTAAAACTTCTCTCTTAATATTGTTTTTGAAGGTTTCATGGCTAATGCTTGATAATAAATATTTTTATAAAGACTTAAAACTCCATATCTTCCATTTCATCTTTCATCGTGGAATTATTTATCAATTACTAAAATTAATCTACCTCCTCGTAAAAATGTTAAATCTCCAAATTCAACTTATACTTCCCAAAAAACTGGAGCATAGAAAACATCTTCTCTGATAATTTAACCCACATTTCAGAAAAAAAGTGGATTATAATACCCACTTAATGTTGGTCAATGTTTCCTCATATATGACTCAATATCTAGTTCCCCTTATTTGGATAAGATGAAAATTGATGAGGTTCTGGTTATTGAACATATCTTGAGACAATTGGGTAATAATTTAAAAAAAAAAATTAAATCCACCTCTAATTTTATTGGTAATATTGTTTTTTCCCTCACAGAAGTTTTTTGTCTTTTTTTTCTATCTCCCACCATTTTATAAAATCAAAAAATTTATAAAAAATAAAAAGTAAACAAACCATGGATAAATAATTTATTCTTATACACAAATTAACTCTAAAAAATATTTTATGGGATCCCTATGTCAATACTTTTTATTAAATGATTATTCTATGATGTTTACCAAGTCATAAACATATATTTATGGTTTTCACTAATGTTTTCTAGTCGTTGTTTTCAAATTAACTAAAGAATTCTATAATACCATCTATAGAGATCTAACTTTCCATACAAGACTATTATATCACTTTTAAGATAATGAACATAATAGTGATATAATACTGTATACAAAGGCATAGTGTTCTGGTAAAATTTGGATCAAGCATTAACAATACATAACATGACTTAAAAAATTTCTAAATTCTTATTTTTACCCTTATAAAGCTATCACAATATCCTTAATAAATTTAGTCATCTAAGGATATACATTAAATAAATGGGTGAGCTAAAAGCCTAATATAGGGAGGAATAAGGGACATGAATGAGTTTTAATTGGGTGAGTAGAATCAACATCGACATACCATAATAATAGGATCATCAACATAATCATGATGGAAACATTTTATAAATTCATGGAATGTAGAATATGTATAATAGAGAAACAATGTAACATAATGGTCAAATATCTCAAGTAGTTGTGAACAAATCTAGCATCATGTTCACACATAATACTCATTATCACATGATATCTATCAAACTAATGAATGAATTGGATGGAAATTCAATTCTAGTCCCACCCATTAAAGAATAAAATGATCATAATCATGAATGCCATATAGAAGGATAAAAATCATAGTCAAAAAATAACCCATGGAAAGGAATGGGTTTCATAAAATATTTCACATATCATACTTCATGAAATGAACTATAGGATTCACAAATTAATAATGGAGATCATTATTTGGCATGAAATATCATTTTATTATTTGAAAGGATAAAAAACTCAATAGGATTCAAGAGATGTTTTGGAAATTGAATTCTTTTTTGTAAAAAAGGATTGTAAATGGATTATTTGACATTTTGGAAGGGTATAAATTTGTATATCAACAAAATAAAAGATAAATATTATTTAAAGGTAATATTTTGTATATTATATGAATATTAATAATAAAATCAATGTGAAATAGGTGATAACCCAAAAGAAATAGTCTTTGTTTGAGAATCCCTTTACATTAAATCCCGATTTATTTTGTTATTATTCCACCTACTGAATAATAAGAATATGGTTATTAAAACATAAAACCATAAATTAATTAATTTAATTTTTTATCAATTTTCCAATTATAATCATTTATTTTATTTATAAATTACCTTGGTTAAAGGTAACACATTTTTCTATTATTTTTTCTATAAAAAGTACACCTTTTTATTCAATTTATCTATTTTTGTTCAATTTATTTTACATATTAGTAGTATTAATTACAAAAGATTAATATACATATATAAATAATTTTATATATCATAAATAATTTATTATAACTATAAATATTGTTGATGATAATGAAAGAATTTTAAACGTCCTTGTTGGCAGTAAACCAAGCGTTAACGGGACATTGTCCGAGGAGGAGTTACGAAAAGTATGAAGTATTAATACATAGAAGATATGATTATTTAAATAGGATAATATCATAAATATAATTTTATCATACTAATTAATTAATAATATAATTTTTCAGTTTCTAAGGGATATATAAAAAGAGTAAGAGAAGAGGAAAACAAAAGGAAGAGTTGATGAAAACATGCCCTCTTCTCGATGTTGCGTCTATTATAAGACACTAAAATAAATTGATTATTGGATTTGATCACTCCAAAACATAACTAAAGATTTTATGTGGATTTAGATAGTGAAATGTGGAAGTTTTTTGTCTTTGTTAAGTGAGGGGAGTGGTTTTCCAAGGGGAGGGAGAGGGGTTATTTATACTCAATGAGAGGGGTATTTTTTGAATAAAATACTATATCCAAGGTAAAATGTGTAATAGAGATATTAATGAAATTTTGGATCATATATAAATAAAATATAATTTGATTGGACTTTAAACACTTTTATAATTATAATTCAATAGTTCATTAAAATGGAAAGCATACATATGAAAAAATGATATTTTAAGGGAATACATTACACTTTAGACATTGGTATATAATTTTTATGTTTAGAAAACACATTTGTTTTATTAAAATGAATCATTAATAAAATATAATATGTTCATGGTGCCCCACCGTTGGTGGTGGGGTGGTAAGGGTTTGGGGGGGTAAGGGGCAGGTCGCGGGGTCAAGTCCCCGGGGTTGCAATTTAATGTAATTTTATTCCTTGCGTCGTGTGCCGCTTTCATGGTTGTACCCAAATTTTTTTATAATATGTTCATGGTATATAAAACATTCTATAATTGGTTAGCTCATTATTACATCATGAATGATGTAATTTAATATAAAGTGATTATGAAAGAACTATATTTTTACAATTCAACTGAAAATTGAATTGTTTTGGAAAATTAAAATATTTAATCCTTAGATAATTTGGGCATGATGATTTAAAAAATAATATTTTTTTATCTAAATAATTTTATTTCATAGGTTATTTTAATTTTTAATATAAAAATTATAATTTTTATGAAATACTGTAATATACAGTTTATTAAAAATGTACATATATTTTCTTTGAGTTTTTAATGTTGATATTTATTTTTTAGAATTACAATATTTATATTTACCTAAATTACTAATAATGAATATTATTTATATTACATTTTTATTATTTTTCTGTTAAATTACTATTCCAATATTCACATAACCTCTTATAAATATTACTGCAATCTATCACTCAACATTCATTGCAATTCCTCACAAGGTTCTATATTTTCATTCTCTAAGATTTCAATTGGTTTACTTTTTTCATTTATAGTATTGGACCTGGGTGCAAAAATTATAGTAGATTGGATGGATTCAAATTTTCCCATTCTACTTTTGTTAATTTATATTTTATCTCTTATTGTAATGTTTAATATTTTCATGGATTTACTTTCTCATTAATGTAATGATATTTATTAATTAAATAAAATTTTGTTCAGTTATTTATATGTTTTGTCTGTATAATATCATATAATATGATATAATATACATTAATTTCAAGAAAAAAATGTCATTTATAAACTCTGGGTTATTACACCCAGCCAGTTCATAAATAAAAATACAAATTAAATGGCCCCAATATAAACCAATGGTTAAAACCATAACACCAACCCCTTTTAAAATTTCAGTTCCTTTAAAACCGAAAATATTTGAAGAATGTTTTAAAACTAATTTTACAAATTTATGAATAATAAAAAAAAGTATCCATTGAAAAAACTTCATAGCATTTAAAAACTAGGAAAAAGACAATTTCACGATTCACACAGGAGTTAAAATAATGACTCCTTTACTAGGTAAATAAAAACATTTAGGTAAAAATTTACATTCATATCAAAGTATACCTAGTTTTCATTATAAAACCAACCAATTTTTTAAACACTCTATAAGAGTTTAAATCCATTTCAAATAAATCACCAAAACTTGTTCTAAAATAAAAATATTTCATGAAATCTTCTTTTTTATACAACACTAACATTAAATAACAATTATAAAAAAATAAAAATGTCACAGTACCCTATTTGATTCACATATAATAAATGGAAACCACTGGAAAAGAACTTATAAATCAAAATAGGTGAAAATAATAATTTCAGATGGGATATAAAACTATACAAGGTTTGAAAAACCATGTGCCATATATTTGAGAGCACAATTGATAATTTTAGATGCAAATGCACAGGCTCTATAAGGTCTTCTAGAACATGTGATATAACCATAAGACTCTATTTTTACTCTATTTTCTCCCCAAAACATAGGCAACCCCCATAGTATCTGATATAACTCAATGAATATCAAAATACCATCAAATAAATCATGATGAAAATATAAATTCAAGACTCAAATATTAAATAATAATGGAATCTCCAGTTTCATCACTAAAGGTACTAATCATGAAACTAATAATGAACTACATCATTTGTTATAACATTCTCAACTCTATACAAATAAAATAAACCCAAATAACAATAAGGTTCTCTAATATCATTTTTTTTTCAAATCGACCAAGTTTGACCTAACATGTCCCCTGGACATCTCATCCGTAAGGCCCATAGTGCATTCCTAAATTCCATAGGTTACTACCATGAACTTGGTTATCAGACATTATCCAAGTATAAATAGTTTCTTCATTTTTAATAATAATAGTTTTTTGTAATATATTTAGAAACTATCATGATTCACCTATACATTGGATGACTATGTATATGATATAAAAAGCCCTAAATAAATAAGACAAACAAAACATGGAATATATAAAAATTAAAGAGAAAGCACATACATACATATTTAATATCCATAATTAATACATTCCAAATTCCTAAAAAAAGGAAACCCATAATAATGACCACCACTTTCTCAATATATCAATACAACAATCTCTACAAAATAATGAACTTGAACCACTTCTATAACATTTATTTATAAATATTATCACCAAAAAATCCTAACATGTCCATTAAATGACCAATTTGAATGATATTCAAGATGATATCACAACCTGGGAACTTATATAAAAATTTGATATCTACACAAACATGTGTGTATAGAGGTCATGAGATAAAATTCCTAGTAGTATTTCACCAAAGAGTCTATGAAATTCCTTTTATAAAACATTTTGTAAAATTTTATATGAAATTTATTTTCAAAATATGGTTTTCCAAATGTGAATCAAAAAGAAAACAATATTTATGTTTCTAACCTTTTCTAAATCTATGGGTAAATCCTTTTTAGAAACCAAAACACAACTCTGCTAGAAAATCAAGAGTTCAAACCCAAGAAAAAAATCGAAAACTTTATTTGTTTCAAAAATACCTTTTCAATAAACCAAGGAGTGTAATCTTAAATTTAAAATGAAGAGAAAATTATTTCAAACATTTAAAATTTTCACCTCTATGTTTATGGAAACAAAAACAAATAATATTATTTTTTCAACAATGTTCGCAAAAACATCCTCTTTCAAAAAAATGTAAAATTAAAATCAACCATAATGAAATGATTGAATATAAACAATGGGAATCATCATGTTAGGAAATAATAATATAAATAAGAAACCATGATGTAAATGGTTTTAATAACCCCTAACAAGGGGATACACCTAATTTATATAGTGGGAATTCCCAAGGTGATACTATTATCAATAGAAAAGTTCCATGGAAAACTCCCTTAGTCAAAATGTGGTGTGCTATTATAAAAATAATCAAGTGGAATAAAATACCTAAATCACTCTCATTATGGGATTTCCCTTATAAAGAGAATAATTTACAATAAGGAACTATCCATAGCACAATATAAAATAGTAAAACATAAATTTGACTTCATGAATGACATAAACATCTTAATCACTCTCATTAGGTGCCTTCCTTTAGTCAAAGAAAAATATAAAATATGGAACTATCCATAATATAATCTAAACTAATATAACAAAACTTGATCTCTCACATAGAAACCTAGGTTCCCATGATATAATTGTAAAGTATGTGAGAAATCAAGAAAGTATATGATCATCATATAAATTAAATATTAAACTAAAATAGTAATTCTCACCTCAACTCTATCACCCACACAAGAAATATCCCCTTTTCACATCACCTAAGCAACAAATAAAAAAATCACATCTCGTAAACATGTATAATTCTACACAAGACACACAACCCAAAGTGATCATAATAAGGGTATATAATCATTTACAAATAATTTTATAAAATACTAAATAAGACTTTAAAAAATAATGGGATGAAGAATTGTAAAAACATCCATCTCACACAACATGGAATCATTTTGAAATATTATCCAAATAGAAAAGTTATTTCGATGTGGAAATCAACTAATGAACATTTATTCAAAATAAACAAGATTGAACTTTTTAAAAACATAAAATAAATTATGTAGGATTCAATTAAAAAACAATGTACTTATTTAATTAAAAACCCCATAAAATGAGTTACTATTTTAAAATAATGATAGGTAAATACCTTAATTAAATTTAAAATTCATTTAATAATGACTCTAAGGTATACTAACTAACACCTACCATTCACACAAAAAAATGTTTTTGAAATAGACATCTAATTCCTATGAAATATATCTATGATATGTATAGAAATCATGGAAACCCCATTACAAACCCATCATTGGTACCATGCATAGGTAAAACATGGTAAAATAATGAATTAAAAAAATTGTGAATATCTTGACTTGTTTAATTAATGAATTTCATAAAAAATATTCCCCAAACAAGTGAAAACCATGACCTTCGATAGAGGAAACACAAAACCATAAGGAAATGACCTCTACTATCCATAATCATCCAAAGCCAAGTGATTGGACTATTCCCAAACCTTAAATTTGAACACCATGGCTCTTAGGGTTTATGAGACAAAATAAACCCAAGCGGGGTTGAATAAGGGGAATAAGAGAAGAAGAATGAGTAGAAATATGAGACTTTAACTTGAAAAAACACATGGAATCATAGGATGTGGCACTCAAAATACCAAGTGGATGAATGGGAGTATGCATAGGGCTCTCTTTTTGTTCATTTGAAAAATAGTGAGAGGGATTGTTATAAGTAATGAGTTAAATAAATCATAGTGAAAAGGAAAATTTAACAATTTTAATGAGAATGGGTAGGCTATAGGATTTGGCTGTATAACTTACCAAATTATACATAACCCTTGTATCACAAACTATAATAGAGATACTACCTCACATTTTTTTGTCACAAAAGTTTCAAATCATGCACCAGCCATATGGGGTGATCCTATATGTAATGTTTTCCACTTAGTTTCGATGCACTGTCTAAGGAACCACACACATACCATGTATACCTCACTGGGAGATCATACCCTCTCTCATATGATATGGCTACACTATAAGGCTTAACAATGTTTTAACCATTCCACTAATACAGACTCTAAGTTTCTCAAACTCTCATATTTTAAACTACCAAAAACATCTAAAAATTTAAAAATAACCCAAAATTATATAACATCAAAAAATTTAAAAATAACCCAAAATTATATAATATTTAATAAAACTGTGACATCAGAGTTTCATAGTGGAATATTTTAATAGGGTGGGTAAATTTTTAAAGAATGCATGACACACATCCAAATATAATAAGAAATAGGAAAAAACATGAATCATACATAATGGAATTCATTTTCAATGTTGGTTATCATGAAGAAGAAAATTTTACACAATAATAATATTAAAATAATAAATAAGGACATGATGTTGAAGGATATTTATATTGGTAAATTAAAAATATAAATCATTAATAACACTTATCTAATTATATATAACAAAAATGGATTTTCTCATTTGTAAAGAAACTATAAATCTTATTTCTAGCACTGAATAAAATTATAGAATCCGATTTATTCCCATATATTTTTTTTTATTTTCATTACATGGAATTTAAGGTTATGAATGTAAGGAAAAATATAGATGAGTATTGATGGTTGGTAATTCCATATTAGAGTGATCTATTATTTTTTGTAATTATTTCTTGATGGATACTTAATAAATGAATGCATGAAGTTTATCTTGGAAAGATATCATCCATAACACATGGTTGATGGAGTATATCCCTTTGAGGGGGGACTATATTAAGAAAATACTATAGTAAATTATTTTAAATATATAATATCTATAAAATTTTTAACTCTTCATTAATTAAGATAATTTTGTTAATTATTTCCCATACTTGCATTGATTGAATCAATTCTAAAATTAAGGGGGAGACATCGGTTAATTGTATAACATCAAAATTGAAAATATTTTATAGAATACATTTTTTTAATTGGTAATATGAGAATTTAATTACTAATTGTTTTTTCTACATCGACCATTTCTCATTTAGAATTCTATTTTATGAATTTATAACCCTCAATTTGTTTCGATCTTTGAATTTATTACTAATAAAGAGAGATATATGAAAATGGATAATATCTACTTTAGTTTGAAATAGGTTTTGACAATAAACCCATATGGAGATATTGAATTGACTAATGGATTGTGATTAAGAGTGCAGTGTTCATTTATAACGGTTGATAAAGTAAATATTTATTTAATTAGAATGAATAATTTAATAAATGGTCGAGTATTTTGAAGCATCCAACTGATTATTGGAGATAGGATCCTTTTTAAAAACACTCTTTGAGATTAAAATTAAAGATTTTACTATTCATATATATTCTACCAAGATATAATTTTTGATATATTTAAATTTTTAGATGTTTCAAATGATTATTCTACAATTTGAACGTTCTTATTTTAAAGACTGTAAAAGTAATATTGAGGTTGTTGTTTCCTAATGTTTCATGTATAGAATATTTTAAATAGTCTAAGTAATATAAATATAAGTTGAGGAGTTTTCTTATAAATGAAGGACATATCATCTATATGAGATTATATAGAAAAAAAATTGGTGATGAAATATTAGTCTTTTGGTGTGGGTTTTAGGAATTGGCCAGAAACCATGGGTTTCCACTTTAGTGTAGTGTTCTCATTCATGATATAGGGAGTTGTTCTATATAGATTCTCACCTCAGTGTGGTAGAAATATATTTATGAATTAGAGTTAATTATTTTTGTTTGATAATGGGTAATGACTTACGGATATAAGGTAGTATTTTTTTGATGATTTGGGTTACCCGATTGGAAAAAAGGATAATGTTTTTTTACCTATTCCCTTAAAAAATTTGTAAAATGATTGGTAATTTTTTAAATTTTATCATTCATTAAATGATTTAATTTTCAAAATAGTTTGAATTATTGGGGTTTTATAAATACATGGTGTGCATAAAACTCTTATGGTTTTAATGGATGATATAGTATTCTCTAAATCCTAGGCTTGATTATACATGGACACTAACCTATCCTTAAGTGGAACATTGATAATATTATTCCTACAACATGTTATTAATAAAACCATTAAGACTACATTATAACCATTTATTTTAATATTCATGAGTTATATATTTAGAAAATTCATTGGACAATATATAGTGGGTTTATAGTATACATGACATATTATTGTTGCCTTCAGTCATATGGTCGAACATTAAGGATTAATATCCAAATGATCCACCATTGTAATCTATCATTAAAGGATTTTATATATAAGGTATGATGCAAGGGTGGACTAAAATTCAAGCATGATAAACATTAACTAGAATATGAATTAACTTATGTGTTAATGATTCATGAGTTAATTCTTACATCACCCAGGAGCATATTCATGGATATATAAACGTCACTACCTAGGGAAGGAAGAGTGTGTGACACTAGATAAATGTTAGAATAGTCTCCCTTGAACTAGATGATACTTTTCATTTACCTCTATTACAAAAATAGGTGTTATCACATAATATAGGAAAAAGGATATTATTTCTAGTGTCAAAATGATTCATCATGGCTTGGGGATGTACTTATAGAGAGGGGGTGTCAGTTTTCTTACCTAAAGTGATCTACATAAAAATATATAATGATTTGAATATATTTTTCCAATAAATTCCATAAGGAATGTCATATTTTATTATGTCTTGGATGGTCATAATCATTTGGTCCCACACTCCCACATTCTAATAGTAGGCAACCTATCACCACCCAAGTTGATGGTGGTAGGTCCTTAATAAGTAGGTGATGATGGGAAGTTATCCCTTACTTCTATGGGTTACCATGTGGACATCATTTAATAGTCCAGTATTCCTTCAAAGATTTTAAAAATGATCATTAATTCCATTAGCAATGCCATTATCAAGTAAAATTTGATAAATTATGTCACTTATGGCCTTAGCGGGGTGAACGGCTTCTGTTGGAGAAGATGAGTCTTCATGCATCACAAAGCATCTGGGTATGTTTGGAATATATAAATATCTTCCTTAGGATAGTCCATGAGGTAATACTATGCTTGTTTGATTAGATATATTGGGTTAAAAAACTAAGGAATCCTATTCTCATCACATAGAGAAACTTATTCTCATCACATAAGGCATCATAGGCTCATTTCCTAGGGTAACCCTAGATACTCACCATAAGAAACTCATGTTTGTCCCCTGATGCATCATGAAATCATCACCTAAAAAAGGTAGAGTTGTAGGGTCATTAGCTAATGGTAGGAGAGAGATATTTCATGCTTTTCACATTTTCTCCTTATTCTCATCATATAATCCATCTCATGATCATTACATGTGACATCCACTTATTGTCATACCTGGTTAAGAACATAGGATCTTTACCTAAAGAAAGGGTGAAGATATCATTCTATCATCACATAGGAATCTTATGATATTCACAAAATTAATCTCATGCTCATCACATGATGTTTCCTATGATCCTCACATAGGGATAGTATTATAATTCATAAAGTGGTGGTAATCCTAAGCTCATGACATATGACCTATTGGTCTCATCACACAAGAGAATGTCATTGTTTAAAGTATAGTGGGGATGATTCAACTATAATTACTCATACTTTACATACATTTATATTAATTAAAAGTTGAAAAAAATATAACAAATCCATGATAGGACCATATAGGTATAGTGTCTTTATAAACTGGGTAACAAAAACAACTAGTTTATAAGACATCTTCATTGTCCCCCATTTGTTTCATCATAACTAGACCCATTTTTGAAATATCTTATATAATACCCTAATTAATGACCTAGGGAAAAGAAACATATGAAAGGGTGATATCATATGCTCAGTAAGGGTAAACAAGGAAGTTATCAATCATCTCATAATAATAATACATAAGAACATAACATTTGAAAACCTTATCTTCCATATAAAAGATTGTGATATCATGCCATGGGGATAAATCATGAAAGTTCATAAGAATAAATGAATATAATACCAAAGTTATAACATAATACATAAAGTGTTTTGGTGTACACATAATAATAGAAATTCATTTCATATTAGTCACGGCTCATTGTTAAGACCATCAAAGAGAATAAAGTCCATTACTAAACTGAGTTCGCTCCTCATTCCAACCCTGTATTACTAAACAAAGACAATTTCCCTTTCCATCCATGTCTATATCATGAGATATAAATATTTACCCAATTAATTTTAGGGAGATACAAGTTCCTCCCATCTCATAATGAAAATCATTCTTACGTGTTCGACAAAAACATAAATCATAGCATAACCTAAGGAATAAAATGGGTTTCTTAAGTATTATTCCAACAAAACATAATCCGTGTAAAAAAATGGATTTCATAAATAGAATTCCATTATAAATATAACAAAACCATAAGAATAACAGGGATAGTATACTTGAAACATAACCCTATTAAATAATTCCATCTTAGATGGAAAATAATTTTGATATATCACTTGAAATTAATTCTTGAGGAAAATAACCTTTCCTCTTCAAAAAAATTTTCTTTATCAAAATGTCATCCAGTTTTAAAAGTAAATAATTTATTTGAAAAGAAACATGAAATCGTTTATAGGAATATTTATGGAAATAAGTAGTTATGAAAACATAAAAATCCATTCATGTCGTACAAGTTAAAAAACATTCTCCTCATACTTTTCCCAAAAAAGTCAAAAAGTACATCGTATTGAATAAATACAAAAGATTCCTTTAGTACTGATTAATAAAAACTCACTAATGGGTAAAATTGAATTTAAAAATTGTATAAGAATATAAATAATATTACATACTTAGGATACATGGATATAAATGATAAATATACCCCTGTTTATACTAACGTATAAATAATCTCAGATAATAATGAGATTGTGAAATTTTCTCTTACCTTTGGTCAGATTTGTTTTGTATGTTTCTGAACCTCTTTTAAAATGATTTAAATAATATAATTGACTTATTTCAGAATCATAGTAATGTTTATTATATCATATATGATAATATTGTCATCATTTTGTTAATAACATTTCATTATTACTTGTTATTCGGGTATTAACTGCTTCATTTTTTTGGCATGTTTTGTTGAATAAGTTCTAGTTCTCCATAATATGTCATAGTTATATCATTAAAAAATTATATTAAAATTATATATATCATATTTATTCATTCTATAAATTTATATAATCATTCTTTAATGAAGATCACATATAATGAATCACATCGCATTGTATAGATGGTAGGTTATACGTACGCACGAGCGACAATATCAATCTCATAATTGTTTAATGGTATTGAATTAGGTGGTGTATAATATTTAAGAACAAATATAATGTTAAAATAATCATATATAGTGATTATTTGGATCATTATACCCATCCAAGAAAGGTGGTGGTGAAAAACAGATTACACCACGGCGTGGAGATAGTAAGTCGTACGTACGCATAGGTTGTGATTTTGTTTTTCATAGAAAGGATAGAAAGTAGAATATTGTTATTAAAAAATAATAGTAACATTTAATTATGTAAGTGATACTAGATTTATTACTTTATAGTGAAACAACTCATGAATAGGAAGTATAAGAAGAAAGAAGTTTGAAAGAATCGGTAGAGGAGATTAACTCTTCTTAGACGTGCTTCCTCTAAATCTACTCTTAGAGCACTAGATTTGATTTATAAAGAAGACCAAAACCTCTAGTTTGTAACTAGTTAAGTTTATAATGTAAAATATTAGGGTATGTCTGAGCATTAAGGTTCAATGTGAATTGAATAGGTGAGGGAGAAGGGGCCCTTTTATTTTTGAGGTGAGGGGAATTTTTGGAATCTCCAAAAATATTAATTTATAATAAAATTAAACCCCAAAAACCATAATAATGTCCCAATTTATAATATGAGATGATATAGGGTTGTATTATCATCAAAAAATAGATTTTATACAAGTTTTCCTGTCAATTTAAACCTTATTATTTTAATCAACACTTAGTTATTTTATTTAATTTTTAACTAGGGTTACTAATATTTCAATATTAAAAGGGTAAAATATTTACTTATTTGATATCAATTAGACCATAAATAAATACCTTTGAACATTTTTTAAAATATCATAATTATTAAATATTTTTTATAAAAAATTATGATTATTATAAAAGTTAATAAAACATTATTTTGATAAACAGTCAATAGTGTTAATTTTGACATAATTCAATTCATTGTTTTTTAAAAAATATTAACACAACATGTTAAATTAGAAAAAAATATTTTATTATATTCCTAATATGTCAAGATCATATATAAAATTCATTATAAATATTAATTATCTCAAATTATATTTATTTTAATATTTTTAATAACATTTATTTGTTATCTCTATTAATAGAATAATTAATACATTAATTTTTTGTAATTATTTAATATACTTATTTGTTAAATTAAAATTAAAAATAAAATAATATGATGAATATAAATCTACTATATTTTAAAATAATACTTTTTGTTGAATTTATCTTCTATAAAATCCAACATTTAAAATGTTATACATGTAAAATTATGTATATGAAAACTTTAACATCACTTTAAATAAAACAATATAAGCATCACAATATCTTCTATAAGGCTCCAAATGGTCACTAACACAGCCCTTGGATGGTTATGGTTGAGATATGCCTAAAAAATAATATTTGGTCAAGTTTTTGGATCTTTTGATGGTAATTAAATTTTAATAAAAATTGTTTTATTCATTTCTCATCAATTAATTAAATTTTATATCATCAAAGTATAAGTCTTTAAGGTAATTATTTATTTCCTAAAAATTACAGATAAATTACCATGATAAATATACACATTTTAGATTTTAAATTAGTATTTATAATATAATTTATATTTTTTATTAACTTATATAAAAATATAATTAGTAATTAAAATTTGAGTGAGACATATTTAACTTTTCTTTGAAAAATATTAAATGTCCTAATCTCATCCTAGTGGCTTCCAATGAACATCATTCCACCCCAAGGATAATTTATTTCAAAAAATACTCATCCAATAATATTAATACATGTGTTTCGGTAATTTTATAATAGTATTCTTACCCTTTATTACTCAATTTACCATTTTACCGTATTAATAAAAATAACCGAAATTATTATTCATAGTGCCTAGAAAAAAAATAAACTTTTTTACATAATTTTGAATTACTGATTAAAAATATGGAATACATTTTAAAAAATTGAAAACACGTATTTTCATTACTTAATTTAAAATTAATCTCATTGTTAAAAAGACAAAACGAGTTTTAAAAGTTAAAACATTGCAAAAGATTAAAATGTTTTTACATATAAATTCAAAGTAAAAATAATGAAAATGAAATAAATTATGTTGAATGATAAAATTATATTCTATTTATACTTTAAAACCATTTCATAATATAATTTAACTATAGAAATTATTTTAATGAAAAAAAATAAATTAAGATTTAGTGCATATTTACTATTCATCAAACATTGAATGTTATCAGAAAAATATTAAATTTTCATCCAAAGTAAATTTTTATATCATTTTTCCAAAGAACTTTTTATTTATTCATATAAAAATTATTTATGTTTTAAAATATTAATTTAAAATCTGTTCACCATTAAAAGGTAGAAAATTACCCTTTTGAAAAATATAGGTTTTTATACCTCAAATAGAGTTTATTCACTCCTTATGATAAAAAATATCTATTGGATGAATATCAAAAATATTTCATTAATTATATAACATATAATTTTAATTAATTTGTTTTACTATTAGAAATTAACTCAATTTATTAATATAAAAAACAAATATATAATTGATTTACGTTTTTCATAAATAATTGGTAGTGAATGAATTCACCATAAATTTTCATAAGTTAGTTATATTTATTCTCACTAACCTAACAGCTATATTAAAATGTACATTTTATACTAAGGACATCTTGTGGTTCGTTTAAACTTGTAATTGCATGCAATGAAAGCTATTAAAGAATTAAAAAAAATTAAAGAAAATATTTCATAAAAACATATGGGTGTTACATCCACATATACTCATCATGTACGAACAAGTAATAATATATATGGGGTATCACCTATGGTTTATTGTCCTATGAAGACTATTGAAGGGTTTAGTGTGAGATGAGCTATGATCTAGGAGGATGGTTAAGATTTAGAGATACAACCTCTCGAGGGGGTGGGGTTGGGGAGGGTGATGGTAATATCAGCATTGAAACTTGGAGATGTATCCTAAAAACTCTATTGGAATACAGGGATAAAATCACATGAATTTTGGGGTTTATAATTTAATTTTATGTGTTAGGATATTACCATGCATTTTAACAACATGTGGTAATATAGCAACCCAAACATTTGATACGTAGATATTATATATTAATTGATAAAAATTCATTACATAACATGAAGATATATGAAAGAATCATTTATTTCTAGTGACATTGGAAACATGGATACATAATCAACTGCTACATAAGTGATCTATATCATCTCCCACTAAGTTCTTCATATCTGGAACCCTTCTTATAAATATAATACATAATCAATTTCTTCAAAACTTGGGGAAATGAAATATGTGAAAGGGTTATCTCAAATGATTAGTAATGGTAAATAAGGGAGATATCAACATAACTTGAGCATAATAGTATAAGAACAAGATAATAAAATTTAAAAACCATACCATGTATATCATATAACATAAAAATGATACATTGTATAAATTTTAGAATTTCATAATCTATGAATAATTATGAAATCAGAGAACATGTTCCATGAGAAATTAACATTTGAATATGAAATATATTTATAGAATACACATTAACATAGAATATCATCTCCTTATTAGTCAATACTAACTGCCAAGTTATCATAGTGGATTGGGTTCATTCCCCAGACCATCATAGTAGTCATGATTCACTTCGATAACTATCATTATGTAAAAATTTCCTTACTGAACTATGTATAACCCTATTACATTCCTATTTATATAATTATTTCTCAATATTTACCCAATTCATTAAAAAAAATATAGGTTTCACCTGTCCTTGGTTATAACGTGACCAATATCCTTTGTTATAACATAACCACCATAATTGGTTACAATGTAACCATTTTCACATAATTAAAATCATATATATGTGTTCCAAAAGATAATAAAACATTTATAAAATAAAAAACAATAAAAATGGGTTTTATAAAGTATTCATAATATTGGAACCCATGAAAATAAATTGGCTTCCTAATCATTTCATAAAATCATAACATATGGAAATGAAACAGGTTTCATATACAGTTAATCCTTTTATAACTGAAAACCCCATCTAAATATAATAGTTTTCATGGAAATTTTATCATCGTAATCATAAGGAGCTCAAAGAAATAAAAAGGATGATATTAATGGCTCATATCCCCAATAAAGATTAGGTAACATCAAAGAATTTCATCATAGATAGAAACTTATTTTAAAAGAACTCTTGGAACATTTATTGAGTAAAGTAACCTTTTTACTTTGAAAATTAACTTTTTAAAACAAAAAGTTCACAAAAAATTGTTAAAATAATTTTATTTTAAAATAACCTACAAAAGTTATATAGGAAGCTTTAAAAATAATTTAAAACATTTCTTGATGAAAATAACCTTTCAAATTTGAAAAAACACTTTTTAAAACATAAATTTTTTTAAAAATACATATATTTGAAAACAACCTTAAAAATTATAAAGAAATCTTTAAAACATTGATTAGTCATTATGAAATAAATTTAATTCATGTATTAAATGTTAAAATAAATATTCCTTTCACATTTTCTATAAAATCAAGACATGCCTTCTTTGGAAAATAACCTAATGATTCCATTTAAAAACATTTTTAAAAAAGTAAAATAAGAGTAAAAATGAGTATAAACAATAAAATATGAAAATTAAAAAATTATTGAAAACATTTTTAAAAATTATTGATGTGGATAAAATTTATTTTTGACCGAATATAGAAATTTAATTGATTTTACTTAAAAAACTTATTTTGAAATATTGAGTACTTAATGGGAGGAAAATTAAAGGGAACATTTTTTTTCATGATGTAACTAGAAGAAAATAAAATTCATGATTTTATTGAGAAATATTTCATAATATTTTATCATTGAAATCATAATAAAAAAAATCGTGATAAAAAATGATATTGTAACATCAAACTCTTCCCACTAAGGTAACCTTTGAATCGTAAGACCCATTAAAAAATAAAATAAGATGAAAAATTAAATATCATAAATTAAATAAAATTCATCATATAAAATGTCAAAGGGGTAGTATATACACCTTATAAAAGAAGATAGGTTCATAAATTCACATATGTCTCAAAGAAGGAAAATTGTGACCAAAATCTATTACCTTAAGTCGCAACTTCCTTAGTACATGTTCAAACCTCTTATATAAAATAAATAGGTTTATTATACAGCTATTACTGAGCCATCCATATATATATATATATTACCATATTTTATTTAATTATGAACTTTTATTTCTTGTTTATTAACAATTCCTTGTTAAAATCACGTTTTGGGTAATAAATTCTTTCTTTTTCATGTATTTTTTGATTTGGTATTTTAAGTACTTTTACTTTGATTATGGTTTCATAATATCTAGAGTGTTTAACATGATATAAATATCATATTCATTTAGTATATGTGTATATTATAATACTATATAAAAGTTAGAGATAGAACATCAAATACATCGTTCATAGAGATGGTAGGTCAATCATGTATAAGAATATTATTACCTTCCTTATAAAGAATAAGTGAAAAACGAATCACTTCACTTTGTGAAGCAGTAATCCTCTGTACACACGATCGACATTATCATATTACCATAGAATGAAATGTAAGAAAGTATATGTGATATTATAATACCATAAGTATACTAATATCATAAATTTCATATATAAACATTAAATCCATCATTATATCTAGCCGTGAGAGGTGGTTATGGAAACAAAATAACATCAGTTTGTGAGGTTGTTTTCTTCCGTACACATGATCGATGATTTCATTTCCAATTTTATGGAAGAGGGGATATATGTAGGTCATGATATTAACAATATAAAATCTCATTATATGGTATATACACATGATATTATATATTCATAGTTTTAAAAAATGATATAGGTGGATGGAGAAAAAAACAAGAGTTTAAAAATTTCACCTATTTTTCGAAGAACCTATTTAGGTTTGTAGTTAATGACTTCATGAGAGATTTTAATAATAAAACTAAGTCATCTTGGATGTGGATGGTAATTTAAGTAATATATTTGGTCAGCTATTGGAGGAACCAAAGTGTTCTAGAATTTTAAATAGGAGAGGATAGGGGTGGAATTTTATAAGTGGGAAGAGCACACACATGGAAAGTATTAAAAGAATTAAATGTAATTATTATTTTCACATTATAAAATTTTCAATAATAGTTTATTTTTTGAATATTTTCTTAGTCCTAAAAATCTCTAGATCAAAGGAGAAAATGATTTCATGAATTTTCAAAAATAAAAAAAATCAATATTGGGAAAAAAATTAAAGACATAAAGTCATGACCGAAGGCTCGGGTCAGCATAGAAAATCTCGCTATGTGGACCGTCACTCCACATAGAGTTACAAAAATGATGAATCTTTTTTGTGTGTGGGAAGTTTTTTTCATCCTCTAAAAAATGAAAAATCTTTTGTGGGTGTGGACGGTGATTTATACCCCCCTACAAATGAAAAAGTTGTTTGTAGTCCCATATGGTGTTTTTTGTCCCCTACAAACAAAGTCCCTATAGTTGGCCACAAAAGACCATCCATCCCAGTGGTCTATTACCCTCATTAATCTTTAAAAACCCTGATTGAACAAATAAAAATAGAGAATTAAATTTGAATAAAACTCGAAGAGATGTTACAGAGACATCGATTTCCACCAAGTAATTTTACTGCATAACACTAAGGTAGAAAGGGAACTCACCAAACCATCAATAGACACAAAACCATTTACATATTACATTCCATTAAGAATAACCAGATGGATTATTTTTTATTAATATCCATGTGTATTAAAAGGATATGTGGAGGTATCCTTGCCCTGCATAGGAAGATGCTACATGGGAGGAACTCGGATCAGTATAGCAAAGTCGTAATAGGATAGAACCAACACCCACGTAGCAAAACTCTATATAGACAAAACCCACACCTCTGTAGAAAAACACAATGTAGAGGGAACCCCATCCTACATAGAAACACTATATGTGGAATGGGGTATTCTAGGGTGCTTTGATTTTCTATTCTCATTACCTTACTCGGATGTAGTTTTCGATCCCACCTTGGCCCCTCCATAAACTGTCCTAAAGACCTTCTTCATCAAACCATTTTATGTGAATCACTAAGCCCTAAGTGGGTCCCATTGAGAGGCATCATTCCAATGAATCTCCCAATACTGAAATATGTGTGTGATCAAATCACTGGGATCATTAATTTTTCCTCTCGAGCATACATATCAGTGTTAAATGATGTCTTTTTGGCAACCTCCTTAATAAGGGGGTCATCAGAATGTTTTCAAGAATAATTCCCATGGTGAGGGGGTCTCGACCATAGAGGTACTAATGTGGACCTCCACATTTTATATGTTGAGGGTAACCAATTTCCTTTCCCTTCAATGAGGTATAGTGTTGGATCCTTCTCCCATCCTCTCTAAAATCGAGAGCAAGGCATCCCTCTTGGAGTAAGCCCCAAAACATTCTTGTTGGAGGATGCACCCCTCCTCCTATTTCTCTAATTAGGTCATATCCAAGAGTTTATGTGACTATATTGGTTACAAAAAAAAGAGGATATGGTAACCATAAATTACCTTTATCTCTCCCCTTCAGCCCAGGCTATGAAAATAAGAGACGAGATGGGATCCAGAGCTCTCTCTCTCTCTCTCTTCCTTTGGGCTCTGACCTTATCCACCAGAATAAAATGTAGATCATATAGTTTCCAAATCTATCTATTCCTACTATTTCTCACAATGATCCAGAATCCCATAGGCTAATTTATTAGTGATGATCATGAAATATGCATGATACTAAGCACCTTAGGCATCCTCCTGATTATAAGCCCCAAAAAAATTCCAAATCACCTTATGTTGAGACTTTCCTCATGGTTCAAGAAAAACAAGTATCCTATTTGGTATAATCCCAAAAACCATGTTATCATCCTCTAAAATAGGCCATATTTCCTTCATTAAAAACCTTCAAATGTCCATATTCTGGATGAAGCAACTTTGGGCCTCTTATAAAGGTGTAATCCCCAACCATACCGAACTATGTAGGTTTTGATTTATGGCTAACAGAGATATGTAGTAATCCTTTGAGAGTTCCAAAAAAAACTCCAAAATCCACCCTAATGTTCCCTGGGATACATCCCTAGTAGGGTCATACCCAACCTAATAGGCCATATTCCTTTTCGGTCCCTGTCAACACCATCCTTTTTTGGGCCATATTACCAATAAGATCGTACCCCACTCAGAAGACCACATCTTGTCTAGGTACCTTGTGCTACTTTGGTGTCAGTTCCACACCATCCCTGGCTAGGCACCATTCACCTAAATTTCCTTGTTGCATGTCATTAAACAATGCAATTTGGTTCTCATCACATGAACTTAAAAGGTGTTGTGTTCTATTAAGTATAACTAAACTATGTGGGTTTGTATTCCATTAATGAGGATATATAGAAACCCCGTATTTTAGGTTCTTTTCTGATATCAAAATAACTCTCATATCCTTATATGACTATAAATTCTATAGAACCACACTACATCACCTAAAAATGATTCATAATGATGAAAAATATAAGAATATATAATCCTCATATAAAATGGTAACGTTGATGTAGAGCCTTGGATACATATAGATATATCTATAAATGGGTAACCACAGATACATATAAATGATTATGAATCCATGTGTGATAATAATTGATCGTTAATTTAGGGGTGACCCATGTTATTTTGGGGAATAAACAAAGGATTCATGAACATGTCTTAAATATATAAGTGAGTCCCAGAATTGGAAATAATCCCCCAACCCAAATGGTGTGAGGAGCCCAACCTCCCATCCTCTCAACCAATGTGAGTCTCTAAGAATTATTTGGTGATTTCTCAACAACAACCTTATTTTGGAAGACTATTCTTAAAACATCTCAAATCAAGGAACCATTGGGTGTTTTTGGATCCATGAAAAACCCATTGAAATACATTTGAATAAAAAACTAACATGAAAAAAATTCTACCATAATCACCCCCACAATCATCTATCAGGAGCCTGATTTTCATCAGAAACAAAAATTGGGAACCCAACATGAAATTATTTTACTATGGAATCTCCTTCACATATTAAAATTTATAGACTGGTCGATTCTCATCAGACCATTTTTTCCAACCTAGGCATGCCATGTGATTTTCATCGAAAACAAAAATCGTGAACCTGAAATGAATTCTTAACCAATGTGATGATGTCAGACACACGTCAGGCCCCTTTCTATCTCAAAATGTAAGATGTTAAAACAAAATGATTGATGAAGCATGTTTTCATTTATGGAGATACTTATTTTATGGGTATTTTTTTCTGTGTTTTCCATATATATATATATATATATATATATATATATTTCATCCACTTTTTACTAGAACTCTCTTCGGTCCAAATGGAATCTCTCCAAATCTCACATACATGCACATTAGCCACAACATAAGCTTGGTCTTTGACCAAATAGAGGACATCATCACCCACCCAATGTCTTCAATTATAGGTTATAAATGAATTGGTCTGAGATTACCACTAAAACGGTACTCTCCCAACCCTTTAGGTAGCTCGAAAATCCCTCCGGGTTTTGAAGTCTCGTCATCCATCCACTCACCGACATTCAGTGGTCAAGAATCAAACAACACCAATAGCCATCTCAAACCATTTGGGGGGGATATCCCTAAAACGTGAGAATTATTTCCTCCCTTACCTTACGGAGGAAGATGAATCGATAACTGAATACTTCATCTAAGTGACACAAAGATCCCACCCAAGGTCTCCCACAACAAATCATCACTACCATTGATGTGTAGACCATCATCCTCTACATGAATAAGACACTTCCCCATAGTCCCAATTCTAATTAATTCGAACCTAGGCCCCCAGGGTGGCCCATAGAAGGAAACAGTCAAATAATATAAAACATTCTATAATTTTTATTCCTAATGATGAATCCATACTATCAAATACGATGGAAATGAGAAGTTGAAAATCCCTTATTGTGTATATCAAGGCTGCCAAGAAAATACAGTGGCAATCAATAAGGAGATGAAAATACATACTCATATATATCAAGGTCGTCAGTCAATTATAGCAATAGACAACGAGCATATGAAAATCCCTACACGCTCATATCACAACCTCCAATAAAATACGGTAGAAAAACATGGGAAGATTCAAATATATGGTTATACATATCAAGATCGATAGTCAAATATGACAGTAACCAATTACCAAATGGAAACCCATACTTATGCATTTCAAGCCCACCAGTCAAATATGGAGGCATCCAATAAGAAGATAAAAATAAATTCTCACTCATATCAAGATTTCCAGTTAGATATGGAAGAAAACTAGGAGAACATGCAAATCCATTCTCATAAATATAAATCATGCCACTCAATTATAGTGGAAACAAAGTGTGGATGAAAATCAAAGATTAGATATATCATGATCGTCGGGAAAATACGGTGGAAACCAATAAGAAAATACAAATACCTATTATAAAATATCAAGCCTACTAAGAAAATATATTAGTAATTGGAGGACCTAGTTGATTCATCTTGTATATAAACAAGGGGAAGACTCATATTCCATCCCTAACACCAAAGTGGGTGTAAATTCTCTTTCCTGCTATGGATGTTTCTCATCACGCCTTGGAAATGATGGAAGTTCAGATATCACTTCCTAACCACATCCTAAACACATTACAAGGCATAATCATGTCAACAAAAATAATAAGGATTCAGTTCCATGACACCACCTCCTCAAGTGAGGTGACTCGTCTACACAATGGGATGATCACTAAAGAGCAACCACAGATCCCTAATCTCATCTAGGAGGGTCATCAAGAATATTACACAATAAATGAAAAACTTGATTGGGCCCAAATACCCATTCCAACAGGGGATTAATGGCCCATTTTAGAGGCCTCTCCATGTAAGTAAAACTTTGCTTTAGAAATTATAGAATCTCATTAGCATTCTCTAACAACAACATGGGAGTCTGTCAAACCCACTCTCATGCATGGGGATCAACATTCACAACATGTGGTCCCCATTTTCTCCTAGAGAGAATTGAAAAATAAATAATTCCAAGCGCAGTTCAAAATTTTGGATAAAATTTAGGATCCTACTCTATAAAATGCTAGAGTTCTTGAGGCCATCAAAAATCAATTATTGGTTCCCCTTGATCTTCCCAATTCATCATCGAATTGCAGAAGTGGAAATAGTAGTCATGAAGGTTCTCCCCATACTAGTACTACTAATTTCTCAAAAGGTCCTCCCCTAAATGATTACCATGAAGGATTTCCACATGGGAACAATCTAATCAATCATGAGAGATCATATCTTGATGATAAACATAAAATCCATCCTTATGGATAGAATATCAATCAATAAAAAGGCCCTCCCCTTATCGGATCAAATATAAGAAATCCCTTGTATTATGAGGTGCTTGGAAAGATGGGGCCAAAGATTCTCACCAACCTATCCATGACAGGAGACAGTCTTTCTTAATCAGAAGATGTTTCGAGGCAATGCTCATCCTCCAAACAACCTCTAGATCATTTTTAGGCCAACACGATCTGATAAACTGAAATCATATATACATTTTTCTGTCATTTTATTGTGGATTTTCAATGATTTACTCGATAATTAACCTGTTAAGTGTTATTTATTATAGGAAATAGGCTTTAAAGTTTTCAAAGGAAAAAAATCAGAAAAAAAAAACAACAAAAGTGGCTATTACACATTATAAAACATCAATAAATAACGTGTAGTATCATTTCACAACATGTTATAATCCGTGAAGCAAAACTACGAATAATTTCAAGTCATGAAGACATTACACAATGTGATTCACCAATACAATCCATGTAACCTTTTAATTCAATCCTCTCCTATAAGATAAATCTTGAAAGAAAATACACATAGTGAGTCCCAAATACACATCATGAAAGGATTCAAAGTTATAACTCTTTGAATGAGATTCGCATGATATTTATATAGATTCAAAAATCATAGAGTCCAAATAGTATTAGAATTAAATGATGTCAAACAACATTACACATCATGTAATATACTAATTATAGAACTACAATAGGAACACTATGTCCAGAAGGGTGGGAATAATTCATATTTATTTTATTTTTCTCTCATTTCTCTTCGAATCCCTCTCCCAAAAACTCAAATTTCTAAAATTAATTTCATTATTTTACTTTAATAAAAGAATTTTGTATTGATTTAAAGGATTTTCTTTATCCATTTTTTCATCACCAATATTGTTTCATGTGTTCTTCATCTTGATTGGAAGTATGTGATAATCCTTTTTTGTGCTTGTTCTTATTCTAGTTTCATGTAAGTATCTGCTTATAATTGTGAATGAATCCATCTCAATATTGTTAACTCATGATTTCATAATATTTAATTGATAAATATAAATCCTTTCAGGATATTTAATTTTTTAATCCAAATTTCTTTTTTTAAACTCAAAATGTTTTCAATATTTTACCCATTCTTGATCAATTCTACCATGAGTGGCTAAAACACTTAGGGTAGGGATCGAGATTAGTCATACCTGAACTCAATAGATATTAAATTATAAACTTGGAAACTTAAGGATTAGTAATCATGGTAAACAACATTTTTATATCTAATTCAATTGAACAACCCTGAATAGGGGAATTTTTCTAAAACGACCCTATCCTGATTGAATTCAAATATTCTACAAAAAATAGTCAATGACACTTTCTAACATAGAATCTAAGTTTAATGCATCTGGGTTGTAGTTATCAATGGACCAAAGAATAGTTGCTTCCTAGATAGATCTAGTTGGTCTGATCATGGTAAACTAGTGAAATCTGCTTTCTTCACAGCCAAAACCTTAGGAACATACCAAGTTAGTATTAAGATCATCCTTTCTACTAAACCCTAAAATTGATCATGATCCCTTACTTATCATTGATCCTAAACCCTGTTCTATTAACATTATTTTTTCCAAACTTAATCAAAATTGATTAAATTAAACAATGCGTATGGGTGCGTCAAACTTTGGTGTCATTTCTGGGGATCAATTTTGATGTGCTTCACATATAATCCTACAGAAAGAACTTGGATTTACCTCTCCCTTTCCCAATTTCCATTTTCTTTTCTTTCCCTTTTCTTTGGGATGCACTATGTCCATCTTCTTCTTCTTGCACCTTAGAGGATGCATCAGGTCCCTTCAACTCGTTTGAGGAGCCTTGACTCACAAGAACAACATGCCTTTAATCCTAAAATCAAAAGGTATATATCTACATTCTGCCACTTACAAATGGAAAATTGTAGTAATCTTACAGATCAAAATCAACCCAACCCACCCAACATGCAACTTTTAGTTCATGTAGATAATCCTAGACATCAAGAATGCACCATCATTAATTATGGATTTTCATTAATCCATGGTGATATACCAAGTGCTGTGCACCCTCTTATTCAGAAACACAACTTTGAGATCAAATCTAGAGTCATTCATATGATCCAGAACATGGTCCACTTCACTGGGCTTCAAAACAATGATCCCCATGAACAAATTTCAAACTTCCTGGAAGTATGAAATTCCTTTCGCAACTAGGGAGTGTCTTTATGATGTGATAAGACTCATATTAATTACCTTATATCTATTATACTGAGCCAAGGATTGGTTCAAAAGTCATGCACCCAAGTCCAACATGAATTGGGATGATTTAGCAAAGAAATTTTTGTACATGTACTTTCCACCAATCCTCACATGGAAATTGTGGAACAATATCTAGAATTTCGCTAAAAAAAATAGAGAGTCGACATGGGAATCATGGTGTCATTTTAAATAACTCGCCTTAAAGTGCCCATATCATGGAATCCACATATGGATCCATCTCGAAACATTCTATCAAGGCCTCCATCTAGCTTCTCACATAGTCGTTGATTCCGCAGCTAATGGAGGACTAATGTTTAAGATGTTTGAGGTAGGCTGAGAACTTCTGGATGAAGTCTGTCATAATTTCATCCTATGGAAGAGCGATCTTCTTAAACCTTGTCATGGTATCCACCATTATGAATAAAATACCCAACTAGCTACACAAGTAGAATGATTCACCAAAAATATTGAATCATTTCAACTACCTACTGCACCCCCCTCCCACTCCTATAATGGAAATTCAGTCATACGAAATGTGCGGTGGACCGCATCTATATCAAGAATATATATAAAATGTTGTTGAACAACCAAATCATGATTGTAATTATGTTAATTAAAATCAGAAAAATCAACAGTTCCAACAACCGCAACAATATTTGCAAGAGAGACCCACACAATAATAATAGTAGAATGATCAGGGGTTTTACCAACAAAGAAGTGGTAAGGCACCTTTCTAGAGTCACGGACCACCATGATAACACCAATGAATAATGTTCCTCGACCACCATACCAAGCATCAAAATAACCCATCCCTCTAAGGGAACAAAAAAATCATCTAACTCCACAAAGTCCTCAACAACCAGTTGTACTTCTGCAAACAAATATATAAAATCTACTCTCAGCCATTGTCCAAAAAAAGATCAAAGATTTACCACCTATGAAACTGAAATGAAAAATCAAAGGATGGATCTTCAAAACCTCGAGCATCAAAATATGTCATATCTCCAAGACCCAGTCATTAAAATTACCAGGAACCCTACTTGGTAATATAGAGATATAACCAAGGTAAGAGGAAAACACAGTGGTTATAAGGAGTGGAAAAGTGATGGATTTTTAGAAACCATATGGAAGAGATAAATGTAAAGTTGAGGAACACAAGAACTATACACCAATCATAGGTAAAGAAGTTAACGTACCACTCAAGTAATACCTCTAGAGGTACCACCAACCACAAAAACCCAAACACCTGAGCAGATGAAAGAGTAACTTTATATTTCTCGAACACCCTATAAACCACCCCTTCCTTTTATATAAATATCATGATAATGAATAATAAATGGAAAATATAAGAAGTTTTTTGGAAATATTCAAGAAATTGCACATCATCATTACATTTGTGAAGTCAATCACTCAAATTCCCACCTATGGAAAATTCTTAAAATATCTCCTTTCAAAAAAAAAGGAAAATGGGATACCAAGGAGTCATCTCACTAAATTAAGAATACTCTACTATTTTTTAGTTGAAAATTGCACCAAAAATGAGAGACCCAGGTAGTTTCTCAATCCCATGCACAATATGAGAATGTAACTTCAAAAGAGCTTTGTGCGATTTAGGAGATAACATCAACCTTATATAGATGAGTGTATTCCAAAATTTGGGGCTTTAAGAACTCAAAACAATCAGAGTATCACTTCAATTATTTGTCCGATCTGTAAACTATCCTCTAAGAATTCTCAAGGATATCCTAGTTAAATTTGAAATTTTCATTTTCCCAGCAGACTTCCTCATTTTGGACATATAAGAGGAAGGATAAATTGTAATCATTTTCAGTCGACCATTTATAGACACTAGAAAAGAAATGATTAATGTAAATCAAGGAAGACTTATATTCTAAGTTGGAGAAGAACAAGTTATGTTCGAACAAGAAAATACAGCACAACAAATAGATGATCCTTTAATTTCCATGTGATCTCTCTCACTAACCTAAGTAAAGGTTACTACAACATAGAAGAAAAGAGTGATGACATACCCCCTAATGAAAATGAGGAATATGAAACTGGAGAAATAAAATACATATAACATATTATAAGGGACAACATTCCACCTTTCATACCCTCATTCATTCGGTCATCCAAACTTGAACTAAAACCCCTCCCTAGTGCACTCAAGTATTTCTTTATAGATATTATTGATGAACAACTAGTTATCATTAACTCTATACTATCATATTCATAAGAGAAAAAATTGGTTAAAGTCTTGAAAAGGTGTAAGCAGTTAATTTCTTAGGGAGTGGATGAAATTAAAAGAATCAACCCTGGTTTATGCACCCATAAAAGTATACTTGAAGAAAGTGAAAAACCCAAATGACAAACTTAGAGGGAATTCACACCATCGATGAAGGATGTTGTTAAAAAAGAAGTGATGAAACTTATATATGCTGGAATAATCTTGTTAATCTCTGATAGTTAGTGGGTGATCCCACTGCATGTAGTTCCTAAGAAAGGTGGTCTCATAATCGAAAATAATGATAAAGATGAACTAATATCAACTCGCACCGCAAATGGATAGAGAGTATACATGGACTACATAAATATAAATGTGATAACCCATAAATATAATTTACTCTTACCCTTCCTGGATCAAATGTTGGAGAGACTAGTAGAACAAGATTTATATTGTTTCCTGGATTGATATTCAGGATATAATTAGATTTTAGTCAACCCGGATGATTACTCAAGAAAAACATTCACATGTTTATTTGGCACCTTCACCTACAGTCACATGTCCTTCGGTGTGTGTAATGCTTCAGCAAATTTTCAAAGATTCATGAAACATATATTCTATGATATGGTGGAGGAATTCTTATAAATTTTCATGGATGAATTTTCAGTCTATAGGAGATCCTTTAAGGTTCGCCTAAGCAATATTGAGTTAGTCCCTCAGTGTTGTGAAGAGGTGTGTCTAGTTTTAAACTGGGAAAATTTTCAATTTATAGTCCAAGGAGGTATATTCATTGGACATCAAATTTCTAAGAATGGTATTGAAGTTGATTCTACTAAGATAAAAGTTATCAAATATTTACCTGACCCTTCATAAGTAAAATGTATAAGAAAATTTCTGGGCCATGCAGGATTCTATCATCAATTCATAAAATAAATTACAATAGTTTCCCACCATCTAATGCACCTATTATCAAAGGAAACTCCATTTTAATTTACTGAATAATTTTGTTGGTAATTAAATTATTTAACAAAAATCCTGATAGAAACTCTTGTAATCATTTAACCAGATTGGGAAAATAATTTGAATTGATGTGAGATGCTAGTGAATTTTTTTTGGTGCTATTTTAGGAAAATGAGTTGGTAAAATATTCTATCATATCTACTATGTCATTCACACGCTGAATGAAGTTTAATTCAATTATACAACTACTGAGAAAGACCTCTTAGTAGTTGTGTATTCTTTTGATAAATTATGTTCCTATCTAGTTTTGCTCAAGGTGATTGTGCACCCTAATCATGCTACCCTGAGATATTTGATAAATAAAAAGGATGTCAATACAATATTGATAAGGTGGATCCTATTGCTCGAAGAGTTTTACATCATCATCAAGCATACCAAAGGCAAATAAAATTTTATTGTTGATCATCTGTCCCGACTTCCACTTCTAATCATAAAGGGCAATGAAGATATCGACATCGAAATCAACTTTCCTGATGAAACCTTTTCAACATAATGTTATAACCATGGTTTTCAGATATTGAAAATTATCTCTCCATGATAATTTTACACTAACAACTCTTCTACCAGTAAAGAAGAATATTTTTAGTTGAAGCATCACACTACTACTGGGATAAACCACTCTTGTTTAAGTGTTGTGTTGATGGCTTCTTGTGATGATGCATTCTAGATAATGTAATCCAAACCATGTTATACATTTTTCATATGTCACCAACTAGAGGAAATAATGGAATATAATGAACGATATAAAATATCCTACTAAGTGTACTTTTCTAGCCCATGCAACACCAATATGTAGGGGATTATTGTCAAATCTATGATAGGTGCTAAAAAAATGGAACCATTGGAAAATGAAATGAAATTAACCAAAATCCAATCATGGAAGTTGAAATATTCAATGTATGGGGAATAGATTTCATGTGACTATTTCGAAATTTACATGGAAATTCCAATATCCTTGTTGGTGTTAACTGTGTATCCAAATGGGTAGAAGATGAGGCTACAAGACATGAATCACCAAAAGTGGTCATGAACTTCCTTAAAAAAATATGTTTTCAATATTTGGATTTCCTAGATTACTCATTAGTGATCATGGAACGCATTTTACTAATCAACCTGTTAAAATACTAATGCAGAAATATGGAATATGGTATAACACAGGAACTCCCTACTACCCGTAAACAAGCGGGTAAGTTGAATTGTCAAATTGGGAACTCAAATGAATCTTATAAAAGATCATGAACATAAGTTTAAGTGATTAGAGTATGAAATTGGATGTTGAACTATTTTCATACTGCACTGGGTATAAAAAATCCATTATCCCCCCACCATTATGATTAGTTTATGGAAAACATTTTCATCTACCAGTTGAATTGGAGAATTGATCGTACTAGGAAATTAAGAAGTTCAATTTGGATTCTAAAAAATCTAGAGAAGCTTGGATGCTATAATTAGATGAATTGGAAGATATCAGAAAATGTTCTTATAAAAATAATAAGATCTGCAAATTAAAAAAGAAATGGAATGATCAATGGATTGCAAGATGCATCTTTGTCCTAGGAAATAAGGTTCTTTTGTTCAACTTGAGATTAAAATTGTTCCCTGGGAAGCAAAAATATAGATGTTCAGGACCCTTTGTAGTTATTCAAGTAATTCATTATGGGAACATTGAAATTCAGAAGGAAGGTGGACCACCATTCAAATTCAATGGTCAAAGATTAAAAATCATTCAAGAAACCTTCCATGAAGGTTGTTTCATCAGCCTAAAATTCATCTAAGCCTTAAAGTGTCAAGATACGGATGTTAAAGGATTCTATGATTGTAAGGAATCCCAAAATAGGTCACCTTAGTCTAGATTTTTTTATAATAATCCTTATTAAATCTAATGGAATGCTCGGATCAAAGCACCAGGGGTTTGAACCAAAACTGGTCAAAAAGTTAAATTACATATCATGTACCCCTATTTTACGGCGTGTATTTTTTACGGACAAAATTACATTAAAATAATAATTACATGATGTGAACCTAAATTTCACGTCATGTTATTTTGTGGTCATGTTTTTAAAAATAACAAGCCATGAACCTAGGGTTCACAACCTGAACACCCACCTCTCCTTTCATCCCTCTTTAATGAACCCTCTCATCTCCTCACTCTCGGTTGAACCCTCCACTCTCCTCCCTCTCATCCAAACCATCCCACCCCCCCCCCCCCTCTCGGATGAACACCAACCTCCCCTATGTCCCTTGTTCCTTATCCTAATCATCCCTACATACAACCTACTCCTGCGATGGTACGAACAAAGGTCGTGCGCCTTGAAACTGAAGAATTCATATCTAACTATGATGACCCACCTTTGGTGAAGTACCCATGAGGTACTGCACCTCTCGAACCCCAACCACCTCAGGTAGTATGTCCCTAGAATCCAACTACAGACCATGCTAATACCACTTCTCAAAAAGACTCTCAATGCATCTCTAGTGAATCTTTATAAGATGACCACCCCTATTTCCACCCCATTATCCATTTCTATGACCCCAAGAATCATTTATCCTTCAACCGACTATAGGAAAACAAAATGAGGAGTAAAAAACCATTGACATGGTCATCTTATACTGCCTACATATCAGCCACAAGGTCCTCCAGTTCTTCAACCATCTTCATATCTCCTCTATCATCGATGTGCGAGAGGAGACATACCGAGAGCTGTTTCTCGAGTTCTAATATACCTTCGAGGTCTTAGTTGATTAGCTCCACTTTATACTTGACATGTGACATCATGATATCTTATTTTTGGAATTTAGAATTGGCATTGACAATTACACATAGGAATTCACTACATCTAAGGTATCTCCTACCATACAGGTCATGCCTCCGATGACCGATTTGAGGTGTCTTTGGAGAATGATTGGCGGGATTCTCACACTCACCATGATATGAGGATCACCAGGTTAACCTAGCTCCGTGGTCTATCACTAAGGATCCTACATAGAGCCTAGAATTATGGTTAGTATTTCCGAGCTGAATCTCATGGCAGTGTGAGCTAGCTAGACATCTACATCTTAGTAGCATTCATGGGAGGCCTTGCCATCAACATGGATTCTATGCTCTAATTTTACTACAGAGATCACACTCATAGGATGAGAGGTACATTATTGGGAGGTTACTTAATCCCTCACCTAGACCTTTATCTTGAATTGTTTGAGACTTCTCTTCCACTAACCTCCTTTGGGCCGATGGAGTCAATTTATTTATTGGTGTTTAACAAGATGAAACTCCTAATTAAATATGATGACAACAGAAGGTGGGAACCAGGAGTTTTGAAGGCTGCTGACGAGGCCTTAGGAGATCATGCAGTATACCCTACACCTACTCCACCCACCACTTCACCTCCAGCCTCAATAGCCCATACCCCTACATCTACCACCACCACATACGTTACTGCTCCACCAACCCTGTATTTTCCAGTGGATCTCTGGGTAATGCACCTATGCATCCTAGAGAATCTATTATGGATCTCCCAACATTTGCACATCCATTTTGCAGATCTATCCCACTTAACCACCTCTTCATTACCACCATCATCTCATCCATCCTTTCAGACACCACTGGACCCCACCGGACCTTCCTCATCTACCACCATGACCCCAGCCATAGCCCTGACCGATGTACCTATAGAGCTCACAAATCATGCTACCCAACAGAAGTACCTTGTAGAGAAAGACTGGTGGTGAAAGGGACCATCCAATTCCCCATCCAACATGGTCACATTATTTGATCATGTTTTCAGACCCACATCCACAATATGTATCATCCCCCCCCCACCGCCTTCCCTAAAGCTTCCTACCATCACCACAACACCACCCTCAGTAGCTGAACCTCCATCCCCTTCAGACATCACATCCATTGACCAGGCAGGATAGCTATAACCACCCTCTGATCGGGAGTGGGAATTCGAGGATATTTTTGAGTTTACTAACTTATCATAGTTTCCCACCCTACTCATCCCTATTCTAGTCCACTATTTGAGGGATTGTTATTTTATGGTCCATTTGTTTTTCCTTTATTTTTTATTATAACACTTAAAATATATATGGGAAACTGTTTTTGAAATATTTTAATTGGATTATTTTTTAAATATTTATACTTTTATAGTATCCATGTCTACCTCCTATATTTCATGTATGGTTATCAATGAATCTATGACACTATATGTCCTTGTTCTAAGAGTGACTCAACTCCTGGCCGAGGTCGAGCAACAGCTCCAGGAGTTGTCCCTTGATATTTTTTCCCAATATACACCACCATGTGCATAGATACCTTTCCTTCCATATCATATCGATGCTTGGTATGCTCCAGAAGTGATCAATCCTGCCAAAAGACCCTGACAGCTAGAGGAAACAATCATGAGTAGTTGTAGATGACAAAGGAGACAATGAGCTGATATACGATTCTCCTAATACCTTGGTCCATCTGTTTTTCTCACGATGTCATTATTGGCACTTTATGGCAGGGAACTCATATTTCATCTATTTTCTCATTGGTGTCTTTATACTTTCCTTATAATTTTTTTAGAGACTTTTCACTTTTTTTTTATGAGTTACTTTGAGCTTTATTGTAGACACCTACATAAATTTAAATAAAATTTGTTTCATTGTGATTCATACTTGGAACGTGTCTGTATTTATTCTTTCAAAATGTTTAAAACCTATGGACTAAAATTTTATTTAGTACATGATTTTTATTTATAGCATGTTTTTCAGGTATCCTAATTCCAAAAATCAAGATAGATCAACTTTCCCTGTGGTATACCACTCTATACAAGCAGCTCTTGACTCCTTAGCATTTCATTTTCCAATTTCAATTTAATTATTCTAAGATTCATCTTCCATAACTCTCCCATAGTAATTACATAGAAAATTCCTACGTTGTCCCATTCTATGTGTGGGGGATTTTTTTAATGAGTTTCACTTTTGATACACTTGAATTTTTTTCTGTTCTCATCTATATAGGAGACATTTTTCATTCAGAAGCATGATTTAAACTAGAAACTCATTATACCAATTTAAATAAAAGAAAAATTTAAGTTGGAAATTGTTGTAAATCCATGTTTTTTTCTTGTTTAGTCTTTTAAAATGATTTTTGATCTTATTAATTTAACTCAAAATTTAAAATTTTTTAAATTACTTTTAATTGAATTATTACTTGGTTTTATACGCAAAGTGATTGCCATTTTTATTTATTTATCCCCATTCTAGAGAGGATTATGAGCCTAAAATTTCATATTATTTTTATATATATTTCTATATTGACACATGGGACATAAAAACCTATCAGAACTTTCATTCATATCTTATTGAGGCTATAACTAAACAAATACAATTTTTAAATTATGGAGGCAATATTTGTTGAGTTGTATTTTTTATGAGCCCCACCTTACATATTTCCTTTATTAATCCATCAGTTTCCATTAATGACTTTAGAGGACACATCTATTCCAAATCGATTATCCCTTTCTACCATGCTCCTTGTATAATGCGTGACTTTACTTTGAATAAGTGTGGGGGAAGTTTTTAGCTAGTACGGGATGATTTTTATTACGATGATGTATTTTTTTTTTCTCATTATACTATTTTATTGTGATCCATGGGAATTTTTTGGTATGTCACATCTATCATCTTCCTTTAAAAAATACAAATAAAAATTTAAAAAAATGATTGTGTTGTATATTTAGAATGTCAAAAATCAAAATTTCCAAACTACTGAATCCCTTGAAGGATCATATGTTTTTAGGGGGTGGATGTGAGAACTCTCCAATAAATGACTTTAGAAAAATAAAAACACAAAAGAAAAATAAAGGAACTAGATACCTTTTTTACTCACTTGATATATATACATGGATCTAACTTGAGCTATTGGAAACGTAGACTCTATTATCAATAAAATAGTTATTTTGTTACACTTTTCACGACATCCATGCATTATTCTCTAGATTCTACCCTCCTTTTTTAGATTTTTTCACTATTTACCCACCTACCCATTGCCTCAAAGTCATTAGAACCTAATTACTGAAACCCACATGATTGGTTTTGTATTGTTATTTACAAAGTGGAGATGACAGAACCAAATAAAGAATATGGTTAGGAACATGTAAATAGGGTATGATCATAACTCCAATTTCATTTTACCCTGAGTGATGATAGAAAATCCATTGTGAGGTAAATTGAAAATGGGTATGGAGTTCATGGAATAGTTAAAAAATGTAATTAAAAGATTAATAATTTGTTTAAAGAACTGAGCTATGAGGCATTACTAATTTTCTATGTAGAGATGATTCGAGAGACAGAAATTTCCTACTTACACATAGTTATATTTACTTGGATATAATGGATTTTTGTTATTTGAAAATTTTATTAACCTTTGAAATCCCTATTGAGATATTTTTTCTTGAGGACAACCAATTGTTCAAGTGTGGGGGAATTTGATAAGCTGAAATCATATATATTTTTTATTTTTATTTTGATAAGGATTTTCAATGATTTACTAGATAATTAACTTGTTATGTGATGTTTATTGTACGAAATAGGCATTCAAAGACTCAATGTAATAATGCATAAAAGAACCAAAATTGGATATTACACATCATGAAACATCATTACACAATGTGTAGTAGAATTTCACAACATGATGCACGCTATGAAATAAAGTAATATAGACTTTCAAGTCATGAATCCATTACATGATGTGATTCACCAATATACATTATGTAACCTTTTAATTCAATACCCACTTAAAATATAAAGCTCATAGGAAAATACACTTCATGAGTCCCAAATACACATTGTGAAAGGAGTTAAAATTCCTAATCTCCAAATGATATTCATGCGATATTCGTGCAGATTCAAAAATTGTGGAGGAAAACTCAAATTAGAATTACATGACATGAAACATTATTACATGTCGTTTAATATCCTGATTATTTACCTACAGTTGGTGCAAAACTGCTAGAAGAGTGGGAAGACCTCATATTTCTTTCATTTTTCTCTCGTTTCCCTTCAACTCTCTCAACCAAAAACTCAAATTTCTTTAATTTTTTTAATGGTTTTACTTTAATACAAGAATCGTGTATCAATTTCAGTGACTTTATTCATCCCTCTTTTCATCACCAATACCATTTCGTACATTATTCATCTCGATTATAAATCTACAAAAAAACCATTGTTTCGATTGTTCTTGTTCTTATTTCATGTAAGTATCTTGTTATAATTGTGATTGAATCCATATCTTTATTTATAATTCATGATTTAATATTCTTTAATTGATAAATCTCAATACTTTAATGGTATTTAATTGGACAATACCAATTTCTATTTGTAAACTCTGCATGTTTTCAATATTTTACCCATTCTTGATCAATTCTTCCTTTAGTGGCTAAACCACCTAGGGTAGGGATCAATAGTATGGGTGTCTGATCTCAATAAAACTTCAATTATTAACTTGGTAACTTAAGGATTAGTAATTAGGGTAAACAAAATTTTTCTATCTGATTCACTTGGATAACCATGACCAGATTAAGTTTGAATGAATGACCTTATCCGGATTGTAGTTGAATAGGCTATAACCAATATCTTATGACACTTTCTTCCATAGAATCTATGTTAAATTCATATAGGTTGTAATTACCTCCAGAAAAAGGAATATATGCCTCCTAGATAGAGCTGGTTGTTCTACCACGATCAACTAGTGACATATTCTAGCTTCACAGCCTAAACCTTAGGACCATACCAAGTTATAATTAAGATCATTCTTTCTACTAAACCCCAAAATTTATCTCAATACCTTTATTATATTTGATCTTAAACCCAATTATCTTAGCATTAAGTTTCCCAAACTTAATCAAACTCATGAGGACTCCTACCTAAAAGGGTTCTAATCCTTAGTTTCTTTCTGACAGATCTTTTCCCCTATGGGAGCGACCCCGCACTATCACTATACTATGCCTTATGAGTAAGTGTAGATTGGGAAATAATAAATCTAATATGATCATAGCTTGTGTGAATTAAATGATGTGTGTGGATGTTCCATTACCCCCACTAGCCCCACTTATTATTACAAAACATTCAAGAAGCTCCCATGTTGGGAATATCAGGTAACGGAATCTCTAACAGATGAAAACAAGGTACATTACTCATGAGAAGAAAATTGGACAGGGATGATATACCCATCATTTTTAGTCCCTCATCACCTTTTTAGTTATATATTACAAAGGTATTTTTAGAAGAGTGTTTATACAACATCCATAGGAATCTCTAGAAAACTCTCTACCACCTAAAAGTGGTGTTTTTTCCTTCAAATGGGTATAAATACCATATAAAAGTATTGGAAGAGATTAATCATCAAATAGACATGGAATCCATTCCATCTGTGTGTAGTCTACAATTAGGGAAGTGGTAGAAAGATCTTTAATTAGAATAATTCAATGCATTTCATGAATTTTGTTGTCTAATTATCGATACCCCGCCTGTTGTTCATATCTAAGTATAGGGGGGAACATGGAAATTTTCATTTCACCCCATGCATCAATCATAAAAACCCACCGGAAATGACATACTGAAATTCCATTACTCTAGGGTGGCTAGTAAACAAGACCCATGCTCAAGAAAGATGGTTCACTCAATTTGAATAGTCCTTGATTATGTCTCACAAGTGTAATGTTCGATGAGAGAAAGCTATCGAAAAACTCCGAAACTAGGAAATCAAGAACATTAAGTAGGATTCCCACTTAAGGGAAGTCAACCATAATGCATTATTGATGTCCTTTGATTCAAGAGTTTCATGTAAACAATCGTGCATTGTACCCAACTAATGCTCGTACAATTATGTGTGAGATAAATAGAGTGGTGGAAATAACAGTAGTCACTGCAGTATGGAATCAACCCCATCGCATGGGGTTGTGGGTATTTTTAACACAAAGTTCCCCTCCAAGGGCAAAAAATTTGGCCTGAGGAAAAACCATGTGAGAATAGGAGTATCCCTAACCCATAGGGATGGAGGAATTTTTAACTCAACCACCACGTCAATAGAAATCGATCTTTTCCTAATTGGGGTAAACAATAATAAATGAGGTCTCATAGAACCTCCCACCTCACAACCCATTTCCCCATGAAGTTAAATTCATGACATGGTCGTGTGGTGGTTCCCTTAGAGTCACTCTTCTCCTTGAAACTCAAAGAGGATCCAGGAAATGAAGTAAGAGGTCTAATAAATGGTGCAAGAAATTCTCCTATCATTTGATGGTTGATACGACACCTACTATGCATTGTGTATTGGTGAATATCATTGGAATAAATCTTGAAAACAACACTATAGATGACACCAATATAGAGGAGTTAAGAGACAATGAATCCATTTAGAATGCGGTCAACACTGAGCTAAATGAAGGACGTGTTCATACTCAGAACTAGAGATTCTCCCTAAATTTGGGTGTTCCCAAGAACAATCCTTTATTTCCTCCTCAAAGAACATATACCAAAGATAATGGAAAATAAAGGCTTCATACAACCCACCTACCTAAGATATAAAATCCATCACACTTGAGGAATGATTCGCTTGGCATGAGAAAGATATGAAAGAGTTAAGAAGAATTAATGCTGAATTACTCTGAGGTAGTATGCCTATAAAATATTTTCCATGAGAAGAGCCTCAACTCAGACTTCCAAATAGTGTACCTTGAAAATGAGGGATCACCCCACTGATTAAAGTAGGGTCAAAAATCCACCCAACCTTATGCCCGAACTATCAGTTTATCTAGACCCAATCATGGAAAGATATCAATATTTCCCATCAATAGTGAAACAACCTGAACTGATTTAGGAAAACCATTAAAAAATGTACCCTACCATATGTCAGATTCAAATATTGGTAGATCCATCATTTCATTCCTTACCTATTTCATCCCATGTTCAAGATCTTTTTCAACCAAATATTCATCAAGGTCTTACTAACATCATCTGATCATTGGTGGCTCGATTTGAAGCTGTGTAGGAATGACATGAACCAGTACAGCCATAACGGAAACCTTTCCATGAATGGGTAACTGACATCCCACCCCTTACAAATTAAGGGAGTCCCATGTTTTCAATATTTAATGGATCGGGATACCCATAACCACACCTAACACACTTTGTGTCCCATTGTGATTCCATGATGGGAACACCTGGTAAACAAGAAGTAGTGAAACATAGATTCTTCATGAAAATCTTGCAAGGGTCCGCCTTCATATGGTACATCAGGTTTCTAGCTCTATCAAACATAGAATGGGAATACCTCCATTGGAAGTTTCTATTTCAGTCCAGCTCTGTTCTAAAAAATACAATGATACTTTACCCCTACAATTATAATTAATGGGAGAATAATAGGCTCTGTGATTTCATTTTCAGATGGAAAGGGATGACCTACTCCCTAAGCCTAAAACTCTCATAAAAATATTTGATTTCTATTTTCATAAAGAACCTCATCGACGAGTTATAAACGTCGCTCATCCCAAAATGATATACGAGTGAGTTTTGGGATCTTGCTTTAGTTTCTAAAATAATTGAATATTCCATACATAAAACTAAGAATAAGTCCCAAATAATTTTGTCAGCCTCATGGAAGGAAATGTTAAAGGAAGTGGTTACATCTGTCACACATAACACAGCCTCTATACCGACTCGAGTTCCAAAACCCGCACCATATTGGGCGGCATCCCATGGGAATCAATAGAAACCCAAACGTCATCAGGATACTTGGTGGGGACCAAGGTTAAATAATTTTTAGGAGTGAATGAATACTTTTTATTCATTCCAAGATGATAAATTATTCTTATAATTTATAGTAGTTATGGAAAACAATTTACTCTACCTCTCTAATCCCAAGAGGCCCGACAAGGTGGGTCTTCATGACTGTCCAGATTATTTCCCGTTCCACAAGATATTGAGACACACCATTCAGTAATGCTTCATCTTCAATACATGCTAAAAAAATTGTGGACATTGGGAAATTGAATTTCTGAAAACTATCATTACAAGTATCATACGATGACACTACATCCCTTGAGGAACTCATTGTGACCTATGATCATAGTTGATGAAACCGACTATGCCCCTAGACACATCCTCTACGACACAACTGACTCAGTTATCATCATGGAGAAATTATTTCAAAAATAATCATAGTTAGAATAGTGGGGAGAAAGTTATAGAAGATGAACCTAAAACAAGTCCATAGTTGGCTTAGACCCTCTAAGACTTTATTCCCTTAGGTTGGAAACAACAGCCATCGCCTCACCAAATGGAACCACCAGAAATAGTCATCCAGATAGAATCCCAATAGAGGAGGAATTAATCTTCAATTCCATTAATTTCATTCACTTAATGGACCAATTATCTAATAAAGATGATTAATGTGAACCCAAGTTCTACATGAATGATTGGGGAACTAGAGGAAGAATCCATAGGATTCAAGGAAATAGGGTAAGATTCATTCATGTTAGAAACTAGAATTTTAGCTATGCCCCTACCCAGACTATCAGCGCTGCAAAAACTCCTAGAAGAGACCTTCAGGGAGTCTAATATGAGCTAGGAAATCTACCACCATTTTCTAAAATCCACCCTTACTCGATCATTCTGTAATACAAATGAAAAGGATTATAAGTTTTCAATCACCCTCGAAAGGCAAGAAGACTTTTTCGACCTAACCCATAAAGAATAAAAGTTCCTATAATTCATATTTCAAGGTTCTCCCCATCTACATCTAGCACTCTAGACCCTAATGTGATTATGAAATAGCACACACACACAGGGAATCATAGGCCTTTAGGCCATAATTATGACATCTTGAAACAATTAGCCTTAGTTACAACCAACTTATCAATGTTGGACACTACGAGTTTATCAAAAGACCTCGGGGAAGCACTCATATAGGATTTTCTAATCCCTAATGAGTTTGAAGTTAGAGGTATTGCTGCTAAGGTCTGTCAGACAGGGACCAATTTTGTAGAATTTCCCATGGATATCTCCTTTATGGATCAAGATAAATTTGTCATTATATAGGGACACATCAAACTTATGTACATGTCTAGGAGGATAAATGGTGTAGATATTTGAAGGGATTTCATTGATAATTGATCTAGGGTTAATATAATTCTAGTATAGACACTTTGTCGATAGGGCTATAGCGAGACTAACCTAGAACGCTCCACTCTAATGCTACAAGGTTATGAAAAACTCCAGTAAAATTCACTGAGCTAAGTCAAGAAAAGTGATCAATTTGAGGACTTTGTCTCCAAATCATAGTTTCTGGTTGTTCATCAGTATATGACCTTCAATGTTTTACTAGGAAGGCACTAGATTTATCAACACATAGCAATCTTCTTATAATAGAATCAATGCGTCAAATACTACATTAATGGAAAACTTTAGATGTTTCATGCTGATAAGTCCCAATTTGAATCTTGTGAGCCTCTTTATATCAATGTAGGATTTAATTTGTGGGTAGGTAAATATATCATGGTTGATGGAGTCGCTTGGATCACTGCCACGAATAGTTTAGAAATGACCCCGACCAACCCCTTCAAATAGCTTAGTGAAGAGTATATATTGCATATCAATATGTTCAAGCATATGAGTTAATATTTTGATTCATATCTCACAAGTATCATGATATAAGTTACAAAAAATGATCCCAAAATTGATGAAAATACCATTAACTCTCTAAAAAAATTTAAAAGCTCATATAAAAATTCCCTCATTATATCCTCTAAGTTTTGATATATTAATACTTCATAGTCAAGTTAGGAGAAGCCACCACATCACCAATAGAAAGTAAAGATTCTCATTATAAGTCCTTTTTATATCCTTTAGAACTTCAAAGAGACCCCGCAACATCATTTGGGTCATAGGAAGTCACTTCATATTCTGAATGTTAAAATTTTGACTCCTCTCCTAACACTAAAGTGTTCCCTTTATCACCTACTGCACCTAAGGGATGAGTGGAGGAGTAGGAGGAAAAGGAAGGATATTAAGAATAAAAAGAGGATGAGAACCTTAGGTATGCCCCTATACCTTTTGAGGAATGTGTCTTTACCACCATTGATGAACTCAGAGAGACAAATATGGGTACAGAAGAGGACACACAACCCATATTGATCAATGATGCCATGTATTCCATAGAACAAGAGATATATACCTCCTTTCAGAAAAAGCATCGAGATGTGTTTTTCTGGAATTACATAGAAATATTGTTCCTTGATCCTAAGGTGGCCACATGACAACTGGGCTTTCCAGAGGACCACCGGAGCTATAAGCAGGTATCCAGAAGGAAAAATCATACACATGCCACCAAGATTAAAGTTTATGTTTATATGAACAACAAGAAAAACATAATTCTGGAGGTCCAATATCAAAAATATCTAGAAAATATAGTCATTATCAAGAAAAATAATGGGAAAATTAGATTCTACATTGATTTCAAAGATTTCAATTGACACTGTCTAAAAGATAATTTTCTGATCTCGATAAGAGAGCTACTAATAAATGAAATATCTAGATATAAAACCCTCTCCTTTAAATATGGCTATTTAAGGTCTAATAAAATTTAAATGGCCTAAGTATATGAATATTACACTACCTTCAGGGCCCCTTAGGGAGTATTATTCTATCGAGAAATTCCCTTTATCTTGATGAATGATATTGTTATATACCAATATACCATGCATTTCATCTTCAAACCCTTTCTGGGGTAGTTTGTCAAACTCTTCATTGATGATATGGGGTTAAATATCGACAGTGATCTAACCACTTAGTTGACCCTGAAACCATATTAACCAAAATACAATAGCACAACCAGATAATGAACCCCTTGGGGTGTGATTTTAGTGTTACCTCGGGGAAATTTACCATCTTCATTGTATTCCATCATAGTATAGAAGACAACCCTGAGAAGACAAAATATATCTGCATCATTTCTCCTCCTTGAAACCTCAAAGAGTTAAGAGAAAATCTTGGAATCTTGGAAAACATCCAGTGCTTTATATTCAACCTTGGAGGAAAATGTTTTCTGTTTACCTGGTTAATGAAAAATGGGGTCATATATCAGTGGACCAATGACTTTTAATAATAATTCAATAGTTTAAAGAAATATCTCTTATGTTCACCAGTGATAATTCTACCTATCAAAGTAAGACCACATATTTGGTATGTGAAAGTGTTAAATAGGTCACTGGATGCCTTCCTCACACACAAAAAATGATTTTGACATTAAAAACAATATGTATCACCTCATTTGAACTATGCTCGATGTTGAGACTCAGAATTTAGATATCGAGAATAGTTTTATGTAGTTAATCATTTCAGTCCAAAAATTAAGGGATTACCTAGAACATCATTAGGTTTGTACAATCTCTCATAACAACCCACTCAAATACAATCCCAACCACCCAATGTTTACTGTATGTTTTTCATGATGGGATTTCATCCTACAGTAGTTTGATATCTAGTTTGTGCCTAAGAATGTAGTGAAAGGACAGGCATTAGTAGACTTCCTTATAGAAAACCCCTCTCCACAAATGATTTCACTGGACACTAAACTGCTCGATGAATATATTATCTTTGTTTAAGAGGTCCCCCATATAAGGGATATGTATTTTGAGGGTGAATCTATAAGACCAATTGGGAAGATTTTAGAGGAACCCAAGATCAAAAAGGTCAGTTTTGTAGTCATTCTCATTTCCCCAGATTAGGGAGTCCTACCTTACTCCTTCCTTCTATCAGAAGGGTGCAAGAAAAATGAGGTAGAATAGAATTACCTCGTTATAGGGAAAGATAATGGGTTCTAGGTGAAATTAAATCACTTGAAGATAAAGGGTAATTCATAATTGGTCATCAATAAGGTCAATAGTGATTATTCCATCAAAATGGAAGAGAAAATCCACCTGATAAACTATGTATGAGGAATAATGGTGGAGTTCCCTTTGTAGTGGATATTGAGTCACATCATGCGCTGACAAAATTCCTGGGTAGACACCCTAGAAAATTCAGCCACAAATCTTGAAAATCCAGACCGAAATGAAATAGTCATCTACATTACACACCACTGAATTATCTCACCATTTGTTTAAATCATCACGGAAAAAATTGATGAAGTCAGTCTCATCCACAAACCATACGGTCCTATGACCGGCCAGATGGAACTCATTATGAGCTACCTTCAAAATGGAGTAATCCTATCAGATACAGCTGAGAAAGATAAAATCGAAAAATATACAATTAACTTTGTTCTATATGATGACACAAAGCATCAAAAGGTTCTCTATAAATGGGGACTTGATGAGGTCTTTCTGATGTGTATTGTGGGAGAAGAGACTATTTTGGTCCTAAAATAAGTTCACAGTACTGCCTATGATTCCCACCCATCAGGGTTCAAGATTTCTCATCAAAACTAGAGGCATGGGTATTACTAGCCCACTATTACTCAAGATTGCACAAAATTTATTAAAACGTTACATTCCTACCAAGATTATGACAACGTCATTCGTAAACCCTTGGAGTTGTTGCACACAACCAAATACTCTTTACCATTTTCAATATGGGGAATGGATGTAATGGGGCCACATCCTCCTACAAAATCCAAATAGTTTAAATACACTCTCACTGTAAAAAACTTCTACTCCAAGTGGTTCGAAGTTGTACCCCTTAAATAATTTGGGGAAGGAACATTTTCATATTCATGAATGCCAACATCATCACCAGATTTGGCATCCCTTATAAAATACAAATGAACAACCACATTAAATTCAATTATGCTGAGTTAGAGAAGCTATATCAGAAGTACAAAATCAAGTAAAACCATTTATCCCACTATCATGTAGTAAATAATGGATATATTGAGGTTCTCAACAAGACCTTATCAAATATACTACAAAATATGGTAGTTTATAATAAAACGTTCTGGTCAGACAAGATCATGCATTCCTTGTGGGCCTACCAGATGACAACCCGCACCTCCACACAATTGACCCCATACTTATTGGTTTATTGGATTGAGGTAGTCATACCCATTGAGGTTCAATTTCCCTCGCTTCACATTTCCATCCTTGATTGGTTTTCCATGGATGAAAAATCCCAAAAATGGTAGGATGAATTGGTGTGATTTGATGAGAATAGATTGCACACCTAGAATCATTTGGAAGTCCATCAAAACCAGATCATGTGAGCCATTTAAAAAAAGTTCACCCATGGTCATTCCTTGAGGGATAGATGGTGTAGTCTTCAGGACTCCGATAAGACCCCGACAAAAACCTCTAATGGTGGAACAAAAGTGAGAGGGACCTAATTCCATACACAAAATCCGATCATCCATGTCTCAATGGATCTTATCCTTTGATCCCGATGGAAGAACATCTCAACACATCCCCCACCAATGTAAGTTTATTGAAGAAATACTTCATGTTATCACACACCCGTCATCCATATCGCAATATGATAAAATATGAGATTCACATATCCTCGATGTATGATATTAAACTACATGGAATATTCATCCTGACCTCATGATATTAAATTGAATGGTATTGGTCCTTTATTCATGATGTGAAACTTTATGGTAGACCTCATTAGAACACAATGTTATACTATAGTCATTCCCCATAGAATAAACTTGGTATGCCAATGGAAACAAAAGAAAGATATTTAAATTTCCTCACCATAGAGGACATTGTCCCCCATCATCAAACTTCTACCCTGTCAGATCTTAAGAACTATGTGTGTCATGATTCCTTTCATTATAGGATGCGTATTGACACTCAGATCAACAATCCTGAGACTATCCATAATAATCAATAGGTAATATTCCCTCATATGCATGGGGATCAGACCTCTATAGAGAGTTTCCCATTAAAAAATATGTACGTCTTGATTACCATTATCTTGGTATACGTAGTAATTCATGTTTCACCTATCCTATTTCCATCCCCAACATCAATTGGTCATGAATTTCTTACCCTTCAGCATCGTTACAGAGGCCACTATAAAATATGTATTGATCATTTTTACGGAAAAGGTTACCATTGTCCCTCTTTTTCCATCAGTTCATCACCTTTTATCCAATGAAAGATTCTTTTATACATTTTCACCCCATCATTATCAAATCTATACAACAATAAATTATATCGTTACCCCATAGAAAACTTGTGATGCCTCATGAGATTGAGTGTGAGAGGAATAAATGAAAATTTCCTCAGTACATGACAATAAATGGTAATCCTTACCCCTTCCCATAGATATGGGATGCATCACGATAGTTGTTGTATGTCTCAATGTAATAGACATAGATAACTCCCCAATTTATATCATTGGAATTCTACCATGCTATCCTTTAGAACTACTTGTGACTTGATTCCTATCTGCACAAGATGCGTAGAGATTCCTGAATCCTTTATCATGACATGGATGAAACATGCCAAAAAATGTCACCTTCCCTATATATGACTCATATATATGTATGTAACTTCAAAATAATGGCCAATGTCATTCTAAATTCCCCTCACATACTCAAAGACATTCCTTCCACATATTATTCACTTTTTCTAGAAAATTTATCATCTTTATAATCCTTAAATGGACACTGGTAATAAGGATTTAGTTTCTTGAGGATACCTTTAGTTAACTATGCATAATACACCCCAGTTTGGCTCTGTATAAGTCTCCCACAAAAAACACCTATCAACCAGAGGAAATTTCATTCCCAAGAGAGATATCTTATATCCTCATAATTCTAGAAAAGGATGTGCTAGACACCTATTTTTGAATATGGTATGTGGTCACTCCTTACTTACTTATCCCATCACATTTCTCATAATCCATTAACCCCTAGAATGATGGTTTATGTTTTTCCTCTTCACATCCGAGACATGTCAGAACATTTTGTCCCGATAGTCTTTTTATTACTCATCTTCTCCATGAAATAGGTCCTAGTTGTATGGGAAAAAAATGCATGAACCATGTACTCCTTAAGACATGATGCTTAACTTCATAGTTAACATAACTCGTGTTCGGTGTTATAATTCGAGGACTACTTGTAGTTTTCTTCCCACCATTGTAATATATGTTGTCACACTTGGATCTACTACTTTGATTGCCACCATATTTCATCTCTCACATTGATTCACCTATGACCTTACTATATGACATTAAATTTCATGGATGGTGGCCTCTTTTCTTGAAACTAACTACACAATTTCCTAGAACAACATACATCTTGATTCTCACCCCTGTAAGATATGTTGCGATGCATGGATCCTATATCTTTGTCCAACCATTATAAAATATAAATGTCCTTGACCTTCCATTTGATATCCATTGTGTGTTGGAATAAAACTTTTCCACTCTTTATTTCCCACATTGACCGTAGATCACATTGGATTATGAATTTTTGTATGATCCTTTATTTCATGATCAAGTCATATCATTTCATGTTAGGGTTACCATGGTCTAGGGTGTGGGACCTTAAAATTCACACCAAACATACTTACCATAAGAATTTAAAATGCACAGTTGATGTCTCTTGTAAGAAGTAAATCCTATAACTTAATTTTTATTAATTATTATTATCATATGATATGTAGTGATGCCCGAATATACAATTATAGGTTCATATGTAGTGTAAAAATGTCCCCCTTCCCCATTTGTGGGTCAAACCTACATAGGTAACATTCACACAAGATCCATGTATGGATTGATTCTTTCTTTGACAAGATATGTAGTGAACCTCGAATCCTATATCCTGGCTCATCTAGAATAATAATAAAAAACCCCCACTCTCCTATGTAAGAGATGGATCTACATAGGATTGTCTGGTATGGGTCTCACCCCGTTCATGATCTTGTATTAAAAAAATGCTCCCTCTTCACATAATAATTTGATCATTGTGCATAATATTTCCCAGAACTATATATAGTTTGATTATCACTTTTATGAGATTCATAGTAATGCTTAGACATTATGTATCAAGCACAATCATTAACAAAAAATATATCCATCAGCATATGGGTCAAACCTACATGGGTAAAATATTTCTACAAATTCTCGGTAGAATTTGACATGAAATACTCCTTCCATATTCAAGTGCTTTCCTTACACAAGCCAAACTCTATGTCTGGGAAAGTATGAATCTCTATAATATTTATTTGGTCATCAGAAATGAAAGGAATGTTTTCTGAGGATACCTTTTTTGGACTATGTATTAACATTCCTTAGTTGTATTTTCATAAATTTCCCACAAATTCCTTGTCAACCAAAGGAAAAAATGTCCTCAGAAGACAACTATTCTATCTCTTTAATCCTCGATGAATTTTTCATCTCATATCACTTATTTAATTCAAAAACCCCAAGATTGAGCTTACAACCCTTCTTCTTCATGCCTAAAGATGATGGATTATTCTTAGACAAGATTACCATGAAAAGAAAAAATAACAAATCTTTCGGTCAAATCTAAGTGACCTTAAATCGTAGCCCTAAAACTTCCTTTCCATAAGAAATTAAACAGAATGGTCCATGTCCAAGTGGCATGAAATTAAACTACACTATGCTTTATCCCTCATTTCCACATTCAAAATTTGTGTAGGAGTGGTTTCTCATTCATGGATAGTGCTGATAAAGATTCCCTCATCATTTTCAGACATCTTATCTTCATAAATCTCCCTTCATGGTCATGGGAAGTCAGGATCTTTATAAATTACCTAGACATCATAAATGAAATCTCATTTTCCATAGGATAAATTTTTTTTTGACTATGCATTGATACACCCCAGCTAGATTTTCATTAATCTCCCATAAAAAAAGGCATGTTAACCAATGGGAAATTCATTCTCAGTAGATATTTATTCTATATCTATAACCCCTGACAACATTATGTAATAAGAATTATTTTCAAAAATGTTATATGATCATTCCTTGTATGCATGTCCCATATCATACCTTATTTTTTAAAATCATGATATCATGGCTTTAATTTCCCTTCATATATCTTAAATGTATTGGTACATTCTCAGATAGTCATCCTTGCTTAGGTAGTCATCCCATAAATCATTGTCAAAGTTCTTCGATGTAAAACACCAGTTGCATTAGTCTGTCTTAAGAGACTCTAAATTTCCCATGTAAAGAGACATGATACTCACCAGGTTGGAACCCCAAAAAGGGAACCCTAGTTAAATGTTGATTTCCATCTTGGTAAACCTATGCTTGGCATGGTTTAGGGAAAAATTGAGCATTAAAAAGAAAAATGGAAAAAAACTTTTTGGGTTGAAAACTCATAAAGTTCAGAATAAGAAAAATCCATGTATCACCCATCAATTCTTCTTCATATTAGGATTATAAAAATGTTAGGGTGATAAAGAAAAGGTAAAAGTATGTAGGTTTGTCCAACTAACCCTAGAAATAGTCAAAAATATTCTCACTATGTCTCTTGTATTAGGATCAAATTAAAGAAATATCTGATCTTTCATCCAAACTAGTGGAATTTGGTGTTATTTTAATAGTAATTATACTTTTACCCATCCATGATAAATGATATGGAAGATATATTTTCAAATTGATTATCTTAGTTATGAAGAAGATTGATATCTATTGATAAAACTAGTTGAGTTATTGAGATATTGTCTTTCAAAAAGTTACAAGATATGATTTATTGGAACTACATGCTAATATAAATAATTTTTGCTAGAGGGTGAATGAATTTTCATTTATTCATTGAATGGGAACAAAGGATGAAAAACCACATCTAGGAGCCTCGCCCTAAATATTTTGGACAATAAAAAACAATTGATATAACTATACTGAAACATTTCATGCTTTGATTGTAAAATCAGTTAACACCTAATGCGAGTTGTCAAGGTCCTTCTCTAAATTGGTTCTTTTCCCAGCTTCAGATTCAGCCAATACAAGAATTGTTTTTAATAACAAACCATATCAATTAACCTTTTTGTGTGATGTATTTGAGTCCTGCATTTATTGATAACAGATTTTCCTTTCTTCTATATATGATATCCGCCAATTATTGTAGCTCTGTAGTCTGTGCAACCTTCATATCAAAAAATTGGGCTTCTTCAGAAACTAAGAAATACAATTAAGTAAAAGTATCCTTTAAGGATTTTGAATAATGATTGGAAATATTAAAATAGATAATATTGAATTCACAAGAATCCAACTTTTCTCGAGTAGTTAGGACTTGATGAATAATGACATGAAAGTGCTGGTAATCAAACCTATTGCACCTGAGTCAAGGAAAAGTTAACAGAGGCTGTCTATAATATCATAAATTTTATCCCAATGAGTCTTTGTGATGATGGTGTAAATTTGGTGCCAATCCAAATTTTGCACAGCCTGATGTTCAATGGAAGCACTGGGATCATGACCCTTTTCACCTACTGTTATAGACATATAATTCGGTATTGTATTTGTGATAAATAGGCACATTACAAATACTGAAACTGAAGTGGGAATGTCCCCTGTATCTATTTATTATTTAATGTTAGTAAATGAGGTGAAAAATTTGGAATCAATCGGTGGAATGCCCAATACTATCCCATTAGGACCATCCTCATTAGTTCCTCCAATGGTGCTAGTCAGAAGTGTGGGGTCCACACCACTCCCTACAAAAGGAGAACTTGAGGATGAAACACCCTTAAAATGCACATAATTTTGAGATGAACTTATTTACCTTTCAGAAGATGTGAAGTTATCATGATAATCAAAGAACAAGGGGTGGCTACTGGTTTACGTACACATAGAACTAGCTTCCCCAGCACCCCATCGGGGATAGTATTACACCCATATTTTAGAATAAACCCATGATATGTTAGTTAGAGCTCTCATGGTAGGTAAATAAATTTCCTTTCTAGAATCCTCACACGTCATCATCATACATAATTGAAGAAGGATAACAGGGTGTGAATCCATTTTAATCATGGTAAGGGGTAAATATTCAATATGTTTCATGCATCCAAATTTTCATGTAAACCTATAGGGACCATAAGGCTCACAAATGATTTCCCCATACACCATACTAGTCATAATCCCATCTTGAAATGAGATGATTTAGGAGAGTTCTTCCATATAACCTATATCATTATCTACCACCACTCCATAGGGTGTTGTATAAGGAGTGAAAGAAGATTAGGAAAAGTCATTTAACAACTAAACAACACTATTAATGCCCAGGGATTTCAAGAGAATAGTAGTAATATTGAGTAATGAAAGGAAAAATAGGGAATGATGGATCATTGTAAGGTAAAAATATTCTTAGTATCGAAAGTGTTCTTCCACCCAACTATATAAACACTAAAACATCCAGAAAAGATTTTTTTTTGGGATCTACCCCCCTTTATATGGCCCAAAAATTCATAAATTCAAGCGATAGTGGGAACAACTGGGTTGATGGGTTGTCCCTTCACCAATGTGGATGTCATCATTAAGGTGCATACCCTTACACCAGTATAGGAATCATGATATGGGAAGATCCATCCACTCAGTAACATGGTGAAAATGACAGGAACCCAAATTCTGGGGATACATTTAAGCAAATCAATTAACCTCATGTCGTATGTTGTCATTCCTAAATATTGGACCAGTATGAACTCAGAATTCCTCATTATTTTTGAGTAATGTGAGTCCTGATGTGCCTAATTTTCAGCCTCATACCACCAGGTTCTAAAAATAGATGTATCCATTCATGGAACAGAATGAGTGAACGGGTATGAAGAGGATGACATGGTGATTTATCTACCATAATTTTTAAATATCTACCTAATGGAGAAACATATTCATTATCTTCATAGGAATTACATGTAGGAAGGAATTCATCATACATATTTCCAAGAATGGTAATTCCTCCAAATTGATAAATATCCCATTTCTCGATCCCTACTTTTCCATGTGTTAAGTGATAGGTGTTAGTGCTCAAACAACAATGACTAATCAATTTGGGTAAGACCTCTGTTAGTGAATATACCTAAAACTGAGAAATCCATACTTCCTGGTACAAGCTGACAACCACCAATAATTTGGGGAATTCCATGCAATTTGGGCCCACCTAGAATGTCAAAGCCCATTCATCAGAAGAGATTCCTCTGGATCATAAATCCCACTTGGAACACCATCCTCTACTAGTATCGTCTTATAGGAGATTAATAATTTATGGGTAATCATGAATGGTATACCACAAGGATATATCATCATTATAATGGTTGATTTGAGTCTAGAGGGAACCATTCAAAATAGAGACATTCTCTTGACCTGATTCAGAAATGATATGCCTCATGGTAGAGATGTTCGATTGAACACAATCCAAGGATTCCTTAAGCCAAGTAAATGGAAGAGTATGGTTAGATAATGGAATGGGACAATCCTCTTGAAGTTCAAAGTTTTACAACGCAAATCTGTTGGACAAAATATAATTCAGAATCTTGAGTGAATAAAGATTCTTCATAATACCATCTAGAGGAATGATGTGATATCGAAGACAATTTTTTATGTTCTCGGTAATATTTTTTATACTCATAATTGTGATAATGGAAGTAGAATCCATAGTTTTTTTATAAGATCAATTAAGTTTTCCCTATGGTGATATCATAAAAAATAAGTGAGATTCATTGAAACATGAAAACGTTTATTAAAACCCACATAATACTCAGCCTATGAAGTGTCTTCCCGTGAAGCATCTCTCTACGAAGCATCTAGCTATGAATTACTATTTTTCTATGTGGATGAGTGGAAAGAGAGGTCGTGGGAGATGACCTTTGAGTTCAGGATAAATTCAAACCTAAAGGATAAATTCTACATTGGATCCAAAAATTTGATGTTTTTCTCAAAGGATCAGTTCGCAAAAGAGATTCAGGAAATTAAAAATGAGTCGAAACCACATTTTATAAGAATGATCTATATTTTTTTGTTCACATACACACTACAAAACTGATCCAATGGGACCAACATCTTCATTAAAACCACCACCTCTTCATCTCTATCATATCTTATTCCAATGAGAGAATTTTTAGGTCCTAAAAACTCTAGAATAAAAGAGAAAAGGATTTCATGAATTTAGTAAAGTTAAAATACAATGTTGGAAAAAAAATTCAAGGATGTAAAGTTGCGAAGGAAGGATTGGGTCCAAATAGAAAATATTTATATGAAAATTTCCAATTCTCATTGAATTCCCACTACTCAGCATGGTGTACTGCAATTGAGAAATCATTTTTGGGTGCGAGCAATGTTTTTTGTCCCCCGAAAAAGAAAATTAATTTTAGGGTATAGGTGATGTTTATTGTCCCCCATAAATGAAAAATCATCTGAGGGTGTGGACGGTGATCCCCCCATCCTCGCAAACAAAATATCTATTTGCAGGCCCAGATGATGCTTTTTATCCCCCACAAATGAATTCCCCGTGGTTGAATGTGGATGATCGGCCATCCCAGTGGTCAGTTAACCCCATTACTCTATAAAAACCTTATGTTGATAAAAAGACAAATATTGAAGGATAGAGAATGAAAACCTAAGTAAAGGTGTGAGAGAAATCGATTTCCACTATGTAATTTTACCACATAATGCTATGGTAGAAAGGGAACTCACCCAACTATCCACAAATAGAAAACACTTTGTGGTCACCATTTTGCAAAGTATAATTGGATTTCCTCTTTATGGTCTATTTCCCAACATAGTAAAAGTCCATGAAGAGGTATCTCTTCCTTGTATAGGAAGATTCTATATAGGATGAACTTAGACAAGAGCAGAAAAGTGATACATGGACAAAACCTACACCCATATAGAAAAATGCTATGTTGATAGATCACTACTACAAAAACGGCCTATATCAGCGCTAAAAAAGGGCTTTAACAGCGCTAAAAAAGAGCTGCAAAGATTAGCGCTAATATAGGGGGGGTCCCTGTTATCTGTGCTCTAAAAAGCACTGATAAAGGCTGCTTTTATCAGCGCTAAAAAAAGTGATGATAAAAGACCCCTTTATCAGCACTTTTTTTAGCACTGATAAAGGTAAAAAAATTAAAAATAATAAAAATAATTAAAAACAATATGAGGGTTCTTTTATCAGAGCTTCACACCCCCTTTATCAATGCTAGGAGATCTCTCATGTGCTGCCATTCCCGCACATCCTCATACGTGCGCACCCCCTTCGCATCCACCCGAACTCAAACCCGGGACCTCCCCCCTTGTGCGGCTGCACCTTTACCACTATGCCATTTCATTTTGTTCTCTATTTAATGATATATTTATATATATATATATAGTTATATTTATTTATATATTTATATAGATTCATATTAATATAAATATATTTATTCATATATTAGTATATATATATTAATTCGTATATTAATATATTTATATATATATATATAGTTATAATTTTTTATACGTATATTTATTTGTATATTAATATATACATATAAGATTAGTTTTAAATACATTTATGAAAAAATATGTTTTTTATGTGTGTTTATAAATAAATAAATACATACATACATACATAGATATATACAACACACATACATAGATATATACAACACATAGACACACACAGAGACACACATACACACAAACACATTTATATTTACGAATAAATACATATATATGTGTATTTGAAAAGCCATTGAATGTACATATAATATTAGTTTTAAATACATTTATCAAAAAATATGTTTTTGATGTGTGTTTATAAGTAAGTAAATAAATAAATACATATATAAATATATACAACACACAGACACAAACATAGACACCCACACACACACACATATATATTTACGAATAAATACATATATATGTGTATTTGAAAAGCCATAAAATTTTAAAACGACCATAACTTATAATCTAGAATTCCATTTCAACGCCACAACTAGTAAAATTAAAGAAAATGAAACAATATTCGATATGATATGTGGTACAGGCCTAACAAACATCCAGATCAGAAGTTATACTTGTTTGAATGTTAAAAACTTGGGGTATCCCGACTAAAAACTCAGTTTTGGAGGCCTTCTAGACCTTTTTTGAGATCGAAGAATGTGACAGAGGCTTCGTCTAGGTCATTATCATGTAGAGCTTGTCGCAGGTTTCGATTTGATATGTTGTAGAGCTCAAACGGGCACCCAGATCCAAAGTTATGTCTGTTTGAAGTTTGAGTTACATTTTCAACATATTTTAGATCTTTTATTAATTGTTTTGATTTTTTTGTGTCCTAAAATTGTTATTAAATGATTTTTAATCGATAATAATTAGAAAATTATTAATTAATAATATTTTTTTAAAAATATTTTGAATCCATTTTCACTAAGTTTCATATATATTAAATGTAATAGTCTATTTATATGTATCTAGAGCATATTTAAAAAATATATATTGTATTTATATCAATATAAATATACTTATATAAGAATAGTTTATTTTTCCAGATTTTTTTTGAAATATAAATTTTTTTAGCACTGATAAAGGGGGCATTTATTACCTTCCTCCGATGTAGTTTGTGGTCCCACCCTGGACCCTCCATGAACTTATATAAAGTATTTTCTCATTAAAACTTTTTATATGAAGCTTAAAGCCTTAAATAGTCCCCATTATGAGGAATTAGGCCACGGCATCTACCTAAACCACCAGATATGTATGATAAAATCACTAGGCATATCAGCGTGTCCTCTAGGGCATACATACCCATGGTAAATTAGGTTCTATTGGTAGCCTCTATAACCAGGGAGATCCTAGAACAGTTTTCAAGCATACATTTCCATGGTAATGAGGGTATCTACCTTGGAGAAACTCATAAGGACCTCACCATTTTAGAAATTATGGGGAACCACTATCTTTACCTTAGATTAAGGATATTTTTGGATCCTTCTCTCATCATATATAAAATTAGGATTAGGGAATCCCTCCCATAGTAATCACCTAGCCTTTCTAACTGGAGGATTCACCACTCCTCCTCTTTATCTTCCCGGGTCATAACCAGGAGTCGATGTGACTATACTAGTTTCCAAAAAAATAGTATATTAGCATATTCAACACCATTTTTCTCTACCCTTATGCCCAAAGCAGGAAAATAATATAGGAGATGGGTTTCATATCTCCCTCTCTCCCTCTTCCATTGGGAACTGGCCTCATCCATTAATAGATGAAATAGAATATGTGGCTTCTAGATCTACCAATTCCTCTTGTTTGTCACATTTAGAATGACTCATTTGGGATTAGAGGTTAGTGATGATCATGAAATAAAAATGAAGCCAAATACCTTGGGAATCCTCTTAAGTGTAATCCCCAACCAAACTTCCAAATCACTATAAGTTGATACTTTCCTCACGGTTCCAGAAACACGGGCCTCCTTTTTCATATATTCCTCAAAACCATGTAACTATCCTATCAAAGGGCCATATTACCTACATGAAAACCCCTCAAAGGGATATATTCCTTAATAACTAACCTTGGGTATCTTCCATAGGTGTAATCCCAAACCTTTCTGAACTATGTGGGCTTTGATTTCTGACTAACTAGGATATGTAAGATTCATCCCTAAGGTCCAAACCCAACACCCAAATCCAACCTAATGTTCTTTGGGAAACATCCTCGATAGGTTCATACCTAACCCAAAGGTATATATTCCTTGTCAGTCCTTTTCATCACCATCCTTATTATGTTCATATTCTTAATAAGATCATACCTTAATTGGGAGATCACATCTTTTCAATGTACCTTGGCATGATTCAGTATAAGTCTGTCACCCTCCTTTGATGGACACCATTCCCCAAGACGTCCTTTTTGAATGGCATTAAACTTCACAATCTGGCCCTCATCAAATGACCTTAAAGGGTGATGTGTCCTATTAAGTGGCATTAAACTATGTGTGTTCTGATTCCTTTTGAAAGGATATGTGGGAAACCCGATTTAGGTGTTTGATCCCAATATCAAAACAACACCCATCTCCCTAGATGATTATAAATTCTAGATTTCCCCACTATGTGTCTTAAAACAAGCTTCATAATGATGAAAAATATAAGAATCTATAATACTCATATATAAAAGGTACTATTGATAAATAACCTTGGATACAAACAAATATCTCTATCAATGGGGAACCTTGGATACAAACATATTATTCTGAATCTGTGTGTTCTAATAATTGATCATTAATTCAGCGGTAACCCATTTTATACTTGGGAATGAACATAGTCTTCATGAACATGTGATAGATATATAAGAGAGTACCTGAATAGTAAATAAATCCCTCACCAAGCATTTGATGAGTCTGACCTTCCATCCTCTCAACCAATGTGAGTCCCTAAGCATTATTGGTCCATTTCTAAATAATCACCTACCTTTAAAAAGTAGGTTTGTGAAACATCTCAAATGAGGGAACGGTTAGGTTTTTTGGCTCCAAAAAAACACATTATAAGATGTTAAAAAATAGAAAACATGAAGGGAACAATTCTAAAACCATAATCAACCCCAACAATCAACCTTTGGCTGCTATATTTTCATCAAAATTAAAAAAGGTGAACCTGATGTGAAATCATTTAATTATGGCATCTCATTTATATGTTAGAAAGGATATACTTCCCAGTTCTCATCAAACCATTTTGTTCCTACCATATTGTATCATTTTATTTTCATCATAAATAACCTTATGGGTGATAAGGTAAATTTATTTCTAGAAAATGGGTGTTTTATAAGTTTATAGGTAATTTTTACCCTTATCTTTTTCTTTAATCCCCATATAAACTCATTTTAACCTTAACTATCGTGATTAATTTTTTTATTTTTACTATTAATTTTTAATAAAAATTATCTTGACAATATTAAATACTATTAATTTTTTTATTCAAAATATGAAATCCATTTTTCAAAATTACATTGATAGAAGTGGAAAATTTTAATTAAAAAATAAACTTTTAGTGGTTAAGAAATAAGATTTTTTCAAAGAGAAAATTTCAAATGTTTTAAAAGTATTTTATATAAAAATAATATATTAAATTTATTACAATGACCTATATTATAATAACTATTATATAAATGATCTAGTTCAACTTTGGAAACCATTTTCAAAAAAAATGGATCCTTGTAGATCTTTTACATGAAATTTATGTTTTCAATAAAAACCAATATTTTTCACTATTCAATGAATAATTAATCATTTCATAATAATAATAAAAATATACTAAAGTAATTTTAAAATTTTGATTCTAAAAATGTTAGTAATTATTTCAAATTAAATTTTCTAAAAGTTTTATAATTTAATTTTATTATTTGTTCAAAAAAACAATACAAATTGTTTTTTGAGAAAAATTATTTTTCATAGAATATAAAGACTTTACTAAAAAATTAATTAAATTTTTATCAGTATGATTTATTTATATTAAACCATTATACCTAGTTTTTAATGTGTGATTATTCCTATTCATTCCGCTAAGTTTAACAACTTGGTAATAATACTCATGTTAAAATAATAATATTAATAGTTTTTTGTTGTTTATTAAAACTTGGGGTTTCATGTAATGCAAGATGTCTAATAAATTAAATATATTAGAGAAAATGTTTTATAAAAATATCTAGGTGTTACATTATACCCCACATAAAATAAATTTCCCCACTAAAATTTCATCACTTTGGTTCAAAAAATAGAGGATACTTCTACCTCATTACATCCTTAGGTTCACATGTAGTTTCATCAAGTTGAAAGTTTCATAAGAAAACTTTGACCAGGTGGATAGTAGTTTTTTCGTATAACATTATCTATATGATCATAATATCCCTTGTTTATTCATAATAAGAAATATCATGATCTTTTGGTACATCTTACGCGTTCAATACATGTGATGGATATGGTATGTACTCCCTTGGGAGAGATACATAGAAAAAATCATGAACCTGGGAGGGGTTTGGGGAAGTGTTAACCGGTAAGATATGATTCCAATGAGATCAATAATTTTATAGTAACAGATATAACTAGGCTATTTTTTCCTTTCTTTAAAAATTAAATAAACTTCTCCCAAAGTGAAATTTGTAGAAACACCTTATCCCTATCTTCAAATTCCCAATCACATCAAATATTATCAACATACATTTTCTATCAAATTTGTGTCACCTTGATGTAATATTGAAGGGATATTACCTTCTCTACCATTTATTCAGCTATCTTAGGTCTCAATATCTTTATCACTCTAACTTTATCCCAACACGATGGAGTTATATACTTCCTTCCATATAGGTATTCATAAGAATCCATCTGAATGCTCAATTGGAAATTATTGTTATTAGAAAACTCAAATAGAGGAATATCTTGATCCCAACCACATATGAAATCAATATAATAAGATTTTAGAATATTATATCGGGTTTGAATTATTCTCACAGTCTGACTATCTTTCTGAGGATGACACACAATGATGAAACTCAATTCTTCAATAAAGGATTTCTGAATACATCGCCCTAACATCGTGGTAAACCTCATATCTCAATTATAAACAATAGAATGTGGTACTATATGCAACCCTTCCACTTAATGTATATCTAGAAAATATGATCTAGAGGGAAATATTCTCTGATATAAATAAAATGTGATAAATTTTTAAGCCCATATAACATTGTTCCCACTAATGTTTTGGGGAGTCTGATGAAAAAATCCATGGTGATGTTTTCTCATTCCCATTCTGCTACAGAAAATGGTTGTAGCATCCCCTTATAATTTTTTCTCTCTCCATTAACTTATTAACATACCAAGTATTGAGATACAAACTTATATATATCTATATTCTTTTTTTCACACCTTAAATACTCTTATATATAGGCTAGTGGTAAGTTTTATACACTTGTCATCCTTTAGTTGTGGGTTCAAGCCTTATGGCCCTTCCAGATGCGATATGTTGTCTCCTGAAGTGCAAGTTATCTTTTTCCAAAACAATATTAATATAATTCATATAACCTCCCCAAATTTTAGTAACCCATAATTACCTCAAAATATAAGATAATATAAAAACTAAAGGATTCCCATATCATTAAATTATGTCCAAAAAATATAGAGGTATTTTTCTTTGAATAACTTTTTCACTAAAACATATACAAAACCAAAGGTATGTTTTACCACAAATACTTCCCAAAATATACATAATATTGAAAAACTTGCATCATCTAAAAACTCTAAAGGGGTGACTAAGACTTAAAACTTATGATAAAATATAAACTCATAAACCCATGGTGGTATCCCAAACTATTAAATTAATCATAAATGGTGACATATAAGCTTGTAAAAGTCAATTCTCCCTTTTTCCCTCAAATGTGATAACATATTAGGAAAAAAAATTTCCATTAGATGATTGGGTTTATCATTTCACTTATAAAATATAAAATCTGATTTAATTATTGCAGAATCTATGTGGTGTGGAATATTTAATTATAAGAATAAAATCAAATTTCACTGAAGGATGAACAATTAGATTATCATAGGGCTCATTCACACAAAACATGAAATTCCCAACTAAGTAGTGGATGATAAGTGTACCCAAAATATATTTATTCACTTCAACTATTTTTATTTCATAATACTTCCCTTGGTTCTTTTTCTTTAGAGGTTGTTGTGGTTATTCATCCTTATTATCCCTTGGATTGGGGAATTAATTTTCATAATGATCATACTCCTTGTAATTGAAATGATGGAGTGTGGGTGGTGCATTTGGTGGAGAGTTCTATCTCTTCTCATCATTGTCTAACTTCTTCCCCCCACTTCAGTATTCTTTTGCTTGATGAAATTTCATTCCAAACATAAAACATTTAGCATTACCCTTAGGATAATTTACTCCATGTTTATTTCCACACATTGAGCATAAAACATTTCATCCTTAATTATCCATGGTTTATAGATTTTCCATTTAATTCTATCTTTCTTTATTTTTCAGAACCATGTGACTGATGGGTAACTCCAATATCTATTTAGACCATGATATCATAATGAACAATTTGTTCATAACTACCAAAGTCCCTTATGGATAATACCCATCAGATACTTTTTTTAATCCACTAAAAAATCTAGGAACCTTATTTTCAGGTTAGATGATAATACTAGAAGAGTACCTAAAAAGTCTTGTAAAATTTTCCTCATAGGTACTAATGGATCCATCATACTTATGCTTTAGCACAATAAATTATTTATCTATATTTTTATGAAGAATAAGAGGAAATTACTTATTGAAAAATAATCTCTTAAACTCATCCCACTCCATAGAGTAAATTTCTTCCAATTAACTCTTGATCTTTATAATATTCCACCACTAATATGATTTACCTTCAATAAAATAGATAAACAAAATGGATTTTTCATGATCTGAACACTAGAGAATGGAAAATACCATTTTAGATGTACCAATCCGTTTCTCAGAAACAATTCTATCATCATAACCACTAAAAAAGGTGGAAGATTCCTCATGAAGAACTCAAAATAATATTGTTCCCTCATTTTCTAGTTTGTAAGTTTAACAAGATTAATATATTTATAATGTTGTGTAAGAATAGAAAAAATATTTTTCATTCCATCTCCCATAAGTTTTAGTTACTCAAGAGTATAATCAATTCATTGTCTGCTTCACTCAGTATGAACATAGTTCCTTCATGTTTCTACCATTTACTAAAACCAAAAAATGTTGAGTAAGTAAAAATAATCATAGTGGGGAAACACATAATCATGAAGTATCACTTATTGGATGTCTAAATAAAAAAAACATTTTCAATAAATGACACCTTAGGTTTATCCTAGTTCATTCATGTCCTTCATCGTTTTAAATCCTTCATGATGGTCCATAATTAAAATGTGAATTAATTAAAGAAATCCCTCAGGAGTGTCAAATTGGGATCATAGTAAGGCTCGTTGTTATATACTAGGTTATGCTCATGTCAAGATGGATACAAATTTTTTGGACTTATTACCCCAAGATACATCCATGACAAAACCACATCCACTTTTAGTATCCATATAGGGATTTATTTCTAGGAAAACCACACTACTTTATTTAGCATAACATAGGACGTTATCTTATGCTTAGGATTATCTAAAGGGTTCACACTAATATTTTATCAACCTAGTTTCAAATTCCATAACTAAACCTTACTCTAATACTAATTATAGTGACCCATACTTTATATATATATATTATATACTAACAGAAAAATATTCATTACATAATATAATTATCCATGGTATAATCATTTAGGTCAAGTACCATTTGATACGTAGATACACAATCAACTAGTTCATAAGTGATCTTTACCATATCCCACTAAATTATTCATAACTAGAACCCTTATTAGAAATATCATACATAATACCTTTATTTATAACCTGGGAAAAGGAAACATAATAATGGTTGAGCTCAAACGCTCCGGAAGAGTAAACATTGGAGATATCAACCTAACATGAGCATAAGGGTATGAAAACCTAAGAATAACATTTGAAAACCATACCCTGTATATTATAAATCATAAACACAAGTCATTACATTAATATTGTTAATTCAAAAGACTTGAATAAAAGTGGAATCAAAGAATAATATCCATTAGAACATAACATTGGAATAATATATAGAATTATGTCATAAACATAATCATAGAATATCATTTTCTTATTTTTAAAGACTTATTTCCAATAATATCATAGTGGCTTGGGTTTACTCCCTAAACCATAGAAATAGTAATTCTTCACTCACATGACTATCATAGTGGAACAAGTCCCTCACTTAACTGGGTTTACTCTTCATTCTTATCATGTTTATCTCATGAGATCTCAATCATTACCCAATGCATTGGTGGAAGATATAAGTCCAAACAACCATTTTTTAAAACATGACCACCATCCTTGGTTATAACATAACCACTATCCTTGGTTATAACATAAACATCGTCACATAATAAAAACCATAAATATTTATTCCACAAGATCATAAAAAATTCATCATATCATAACCCATGAAAAAAATTGGTTTCATATAGCATTTAGCATATCGGAACCCATGAAATGAAATAGGTTTCATAAACATTTATCCACAGCCTAACCTGAGGAATATAAATAGGTTTCAAAGACATTTCATAATTTCTTGTAACAACCTGGTATTTATTAGTAATATTAATCTATTGAATAAATGTGTTTTGTATTATATTGTATAATATTATACACATACAAAATATAGAGAAACCAAAAAAAGACTTTGTTTCATTACTAAATACTATTACATTAATAAGTAATTAAACTAATTAAAATTATAAACTTTATAAGTGTAAAAAAATATAAAATCTAAAATCTAAAATCATAAAATATAGATCATCCCAATCTACTAGAATCATCGCCCTGACGGCAAACACTATAGAGAAGAAGAAAAATATTAGTAAACCAAGTGAAATTATAGAAAATCGAAATATAGAACTGTGATAGGAATTGAGTTGAATATTATATGAAATAATGAAGTGGTATTTATATGAAGTAATGTGACTCTTGGAATAGTAATGTGATTGTTAGAATAGTAACCTATCTGATGGGAATAGTAACTTGACCATTGGGAATAATATCCTGACTGTTGAAATAATAATTTTACCTCAACTAATAAATTTTAGTAAAAATATTATTTATCATGATTAATTTACATAAATATAAATTTTATAATTACAAAAAATAAATATCATGATTAAGAAACTCAAAAAAAAATATAAGCATGTTTTTAATAAACTGTATTTTAAAGTATTTTGTAAAAGTCATAATTTTTGTTTAAAAAATTAAAATTAGATATTTTAAAATTTTATTTTGGTAAAATTAATATCATTTTTTAATTCATTATTTATAAAATTTTCAAGGGTTATGTTTTGGTAATTTTTAGAAATACTTCAATTTTCAAGTGAATAGTAAAAATATAGTTTTTTACATAACCAGTTTAACTCAAATTACATCATTCATGATGTAAAAATTATAGAATCATTTATAGAACTTTAGTTTCGTTCATGGTATTTTTAATTTCATAAATGTTTCATTAAAATAAAATAAACATAATTTCTGAACCTAAAAATAACTTACCAAAACCTGAAGTCAAAAGTGATTTCTTAAAATAATAAATTTTTTTCTTTCCACTTTCCTTTTGAATAAAATAATTAATTGGATTTATAAATGGGATTTATAGTCCTAAAAACAATATATTATATTTATATATGATTTATATTGTCAAAAAAACACTATTAATAGTTTTACCTTTGATATATTGTTTTATTCAATAGTTTATTCTTAAAACACCCCTCTCCTCAAGTATAAATAACCCCTCCCATTCCCCTTATAAAACCTCTCCTTCCACACACTGAAAAGCCTAATATATTCCCACATAATCACTATTAAGACTCTTAGAATCCATAGTGTTTTTTTGGAGCAATCCAACTCTAATAACCAAGGAGTTACAGTGTCGTACAACATAATCTACACTGAGGATTAAGTGTGTTCTCATCCACTCCTCTCTCTTTGCTTATTTATTATTCTTATTCTAATTATTTTTTTACCAAAACTTTAATAAAAAAACTTAAAATAATTAATTTGGAAGTCATTTAACATCATATTAATTATTTTTACCTATTCTAATTATCATACTACTACATATATTAATTTTAAACTTCTCATTCCCGCTCTCCTAATAATGTCCTGTTAAAGGTTGGTTAACCACCTACGAAGAAATTTCCATGTCAACACATATAACAATCATCATGGATGAATTTTATAAAATATATATAATATATAAAAATTTAATTATATTCATTATAATATTCTATAATTAATTATACTAATTTATAAATTACATTTATGAAAATAGAGAAATCAAAGTGAAACTGGAAATTTTTAAGAAAAACATGATATCAAAATGCTTCAATTTCATCAAAAATATTTAATAAATATAATAAAATGATTATAATTGATAAATATTTGTATAAATGACTATAATAAACATTCATATCAATGTTTTAATAAATATATTTTTATTATCTAGGAGGCGTAAAAATGACGAATTAGGATGGGAATTAAGGTAAGGGGGTTCTTGAACCAAGTTCCTTTATTTTGGTTATTCTCTCTTCCATGGTATTAATGTTCATATAATGTTCTTAAAATATAATTTACATTTTTATTACGGGATATAAATGCTCCTACCATGTCAAAAAAATTATAAGATAAATCACTTTCTTTTAAAGTGACATCAATTTCCAAAAAATTATATTTTACTCCTGAAATTATTCTTGTCCACTCAAGAATAATGATGTTCCATTTCCAAGTATGATTTCCCTTATTCATTTAGGAACCAAAAAAGTTTATTCTTGAATATATTATTTATGAAATCCTTATGAAACCCATTCTCTTCCTTGGATTTACTTCATAACTTTTCTTGATATATGTTCTATATAGCATACATAATTATGTAAATGATATGATGTGACGGGTGGGCAAGGAATTATATAGACCTAAAATGAATTGGGTAATGTGTTGTATCTCATGAGATGATGTGTATTATTCATGAACATGATGCTAGATTTTTTAACAATGATGATATTATAATTATTCACATATGATATGTGTGAACATGATGCTAACTTTTTTTTTGAAAAGACAGAAACATTAATATAGAAGATCAGCGGATGTACAAATGCAAAGCCAAGAAGGGAAATGGTCCAGCCAGAGCTGGTCAACATCATAGGGGCCTGAGGCCACCAGCTGATGGGCAGTATTGTTTCCTTCTCTTTTAGTAAAAGATAATGTGCAGATTGAGAAGCCTTGATGGAGAGAAAGGATTCGCATGATGAGGGATCCAAAAGACTAGAGGTCATCGTTGTTGAAATTGATAGCATTGATAATGGTGAGACAGTCTGATTCGAGGGTGATTTTATCCCATCCGTGATTCTGGGCGATCATCATACCTTTAAGGATGGCAGTAGCCTCAGCCACCACAGGTACCCAAAAAGCATGGTGTGATTCATGTTTGGCTACAACGACTTTCCCCTAATGATTCTGGGCCAGGATGTCGAGGGTGACAGGCCCATCCTTGGGGAGAGACACATCCACATTAATATTTAGAATCCCTTATCTTGGAGGACACCAGTGGGAGGTAAAAGAAGGGGCTAAGGAAATTTAGAATAAATGGGACTCTGCTTCAGACACATCACTGGTCATGGCCTCTAACCTCCCATCTCTCCTGATGTGATGGTGCTCCTCCTTCTTGTCGGAAAAAGTGGGTTCACTTTGCACCCTTGCCTCGATCATTTGGGTTCGTCTCAACGAGGCAGTTTTTAACCACATTCATAGACCCCCTGAATTCTGGATTGAATGGGCCTCTTCATGGATTGAGGGCTGGAAGCACCACAATGGACAACATGATGCAAACTTTGTTCACAACAATGTGTGGTATTTGACCACTAAGACATAATATCTTATTTTTAAGCATTTCCATTTTCCATGCCTTTATCCATGGTTTCACTTAAGACGTTGATGATAATCCTATGCTTAGTTTATGATGATGATAATTATTTTTACTCATGTTATATTGATTCATGTCCCTTATTCATCCTCTTATAGGATTTTAACTCACCCCTTTCATTGATGTATATCCTCAATAGATTATTTGTAGTAAGTAGTGTTGGAGTTGGTGGCCTAGAACCAACTACTTTTTACTTTATTCATTAATAAATATCTTATCATGTCTTGATTATTCTTCTGTATAACAATGCATGTGATAATGTCCTAAGGATAGCTGTTGCATTAAAGGGTCATAGTGGATCCCTGCTATGATGAGAACTCGGAAGTGCCATAACACTATTTTTGAATATATGTTCTATGGACGGATGATGTTATTTGAGGGACACAAATAAAACAGGACATTAGAGGTGAGGACTCCTAAAACTTTGAGACATCTTCTCATGGTGTGCGCCCTTGGTAATATCTAGGAGGATATTATGAGAACGAGACCCACTAGTATGAAATCCACATTTCATAGTGTCATTGGATTTTTCTGTCTGTGGATGTGTGTATTGGTCCTTATACTTTAATATTATTATTAATGGGTATTGAAACTCACGCACTTAGATGTATTTATGAAAACTGTGACGACACATTTTTCTTCGTGAGGTAGGATATGTTGGGTGCGTCACGAGTAATATTGCATTAATAGATAATGAGAGAAAGTATTTTTCCCTACTATTCCATAACGGAAGTAGATATCTCAGGCCCATTGATCGAATTTATATAGCCTAAATAAATCCATGGCCATGGTAAGGAATGGGAGAGTTCAATTCTGGAAATTCAATGAAAGAATAATCGAGCACATAGGTTGATGGCACTAGCATGCAACCCGCTTGATATGAGATATCAATACAAAGGGATTACATTACATGGTAAGCGTTCGTAATAGGTGACACATCATTACGATGTTAACTTCTTTCTATATGGGTACCTTGGCGTGTTGCTTGACGCTAACCTTGGACTTTAGGTAGGCTCCTCCTAATGTCATTGAGAAAGAGGCCTAGACGGTCACACACTAAGTGTGTCCAAGTATCTCAGTTAAATATTAATTTAACAAGTTAAATAAATATTATTCCCGATTGTGGTATAATAATTATTTATGGATGCCTAATTTCCTTTATTTCAAAAATAGTTATTTGAGAGAATATATTGTTGTAAAAATAATATATTTATTAGCAAGTAATGTAGTGATATTTATTTTAGAAATAAATATCCATTATTCAAGGTCTAATAAATGTGGTGGAGGAAATAAAGAAAAAGGGAAAAATAAAAATTACATGTTATGTATATTAAATATACACGCTGTGTATTTTTTTTCTGGGAATTTATGAGAAATAATATTATTTATTTAATTAAATATTATTCGGGGCAATTTGTTGGGCGCATGTCAAATAATAATAATAGTATTTGACATGGGGTATTACTAAGAATTAAATTAAATTAATAAATGCTTTTGGGTAATTAATTCATTTTATTCTTCTATGTAATTAAAATCCTAATTATATAATTCTCATTATCCTAGACATTTTTTTGTGTGTACAGAACAGATTTGGAAAAGCTCTCAAGCCAAGAGAGAATTTTTTTCCACCAATAATGATCTCAAGCTACGAGAGAGAGATCCATCTCCACCGGATCAAGGTGATCGAAGGCGGACATCGCAAGCGAATGATCTTCTATGCTAGCACTTGGAGATCCCTTTGGCGAAGTCCAAAGATACGTAGAGCACGTGTGGATCACCTCTAGAGGAATCCTACACATGGATTCTATGACGCAACGACGTATCACATCAGATCGTGACTAGAAATATCAATGAATAAAGAATTCCATCAAGGTAATTCTTTTCAATTAATTAAATTAATTATAATCAACATATGATGATCTTATCTATGGTTCCAGGACTCCCCTCTTTTTTTCATTCTTCGTTGTTTTCTGAAGATCCTGCATTTTATTATCATGATGGATCTCGAATTGATTGTTGTTAACGCTAAAATTAAAATTGGGTACACCCACCAACGTGCTTCCACTGGGCCTGGAACCTATAAGTGGTATCAGAGGGGTCATATCGTTGATTATTATTATTTAGTTTTTTGTTTTTAATTTACACATTTAATAATTATTTGTTTCAATTAAATTTAATCGTTCTTTAAAATCTGAATCTTTAGATCTGTTCCTCCCCTCTCATTTCTCGTTCACCTTATATAAACGAATTTTTCTTTTAATTTTGATTAAAATAAAATTGAGGATCTCATCCGGAGGTGCCAAACGTTCCTGGTTGTACAACACTATAATACACAGCGTATATTTGGAAGTACACGTCATATAGTCTAGGTTCAATACATTAGATAGTTCCACCAAATCAGGCCATGTGTTGGAGTATTTTTAAGTCATAAACGACACTGTTTGTTGACCAGGAACAGGTGTCACATAGTTTCCGGATTACACATTGTGTGGTCTACTGAACACGGCATGTAGTCCCTTCAGGTTAGGGTTGGACCGTGTACCCCATACATGTCTTGCCCAGTTGGAAACTGTGTAACGCGGATACTACATGGCATGTGTCCCACTGAACATGTCGTGTACTCTGAAAATTTCTGAAGTACATCTACTTGCCTTGTCCTCGAGCGTGTACTTCGGATGGACGGTGAAAAAAAGTACACGTCATGTAGTCAGAAATACACGTTGTGTACTCATCCAAATTACATAGATTTATTAAAATTTATTATTATATTATAGAAACCCTTGAGACGTGTACCATAGTTCAGGCATAAAGCTGAGGCACAACATGTGATAGGTGTTTTATATATATGTGTGTTTAATTTAACATCTGCGTAATGTTCATTTCTAATCATTGGGTAGTTATGAACAGGGAATTCATCGGGTTTCCTCCAAGGTACAAGTTAGGTACAAAGATAATTTTAAATGAATTTATTTGTTTAAAATTATTATGGATGAGAATCTCAAGGAAATTTAGAAAATGGTTTAAGAAAAAATAATTGATTAATTAAAGATAATTAATTGATCCGCGCATTATTTATCTTAAATAAGAATGATTAAATAATTTAATTATAGTTTTATTTATGTGTAAATATCATTTCATGCATGGATGATCATGAGCTAGACCAAGACCTTTGTATGTGAATGGTTTCTTTTAATTTAAATTAAATTCCTTGGCCTGCGAGCCTTCTCCTCATTAATATATAGGGCCTGCATGCCCAATATTTCTTTTATGTAAAACCCCATTTTACCTCTCACCTGTGTGTGAGATAAAATCATATGTAATGGATGGAGCTCCCAAGCTAGTTAAGGAAACTCAAGTTAGGAGCCAAGGTGAAACCAATCCAAGGAGATACAAAGGTGGACAGGTGGAAAGCTGTAAAGACGAACCCAAAAGGTTCAAGATGTTTCTCCCCTAGGTCTTGGGTTAGTTTATCAACTGCTAGATAAACTAACCAATAGAAGAAGATCGTGATCATACCATTTATTTTATTTCTGTCAGTTTCATTGGTTATTTATTTTGGGAGTGTTGTCATGATCACACAATTAATGAATTAAACAAGCATGCAAGATGGAACCAAAATTAGACCGTCTTATGCGTAAAATATTATATTAGACATGTTTAATAAATTAATTATATCATACTTAATATTAAAAAGCATGTAATCAAAGATAATAAAATGGAAATTTACGTATAAGGATAAAATTCCTCAAAGAAATATTAAGTTAGTATAGCCTTCCATAATCTTGGTTAGAATCGAACCATAGTTCAAAGTGCTTGACCAACCCTAGTTAGGGTGCTTTCAATTATCGAGGAATTCTAATTCAAGGTTTTGGGTTGACTTGAGTTGGTTCACATCAAGATTTGACTACCACAACAGGTCTCAGTGTAACCAAGAGGCAAAGGTTGAGGAAATCCAAAATAAAAGGATTTCAAGATTGGGGAGTCCACTCAACAGATCAACGAGCTGCGAGTTAATGAAGTTGGAATGCCTACCTAAAACCCTTCAATTTTCATAACCAACCCTAGTTGGGGTAATGTGAAGGGGAATATGGATCCTTGTCGCTATAATATTCAGGCAACAAAATATTCCAAAATCAATGGTGAGGAATATTGGATTTCGATAAAATAGGGGGATACTAATAAGTATTAATTTATTTATTTTTCTCAGTTTTATCATACTAAAGTACTAAACCTTTTCTCATCCTAATTTGTAGAAATGGAAAGAAAAATGACTTAAAACATATCATTGTGAACCATACTTGAGAAAGAGAACCTTCACACCAGCACCAATTTCCCAGTGTGGCAGAGGCATTTACGCGTCATCCTTCGCCACGAGAGGAAATTGTATGTGCTGGAAGAGCCTGTTTCAGTTGTGTTTGGGAAAGAGGCCAGTGATGAGTAACTATCTCTCTATATGAAACATATGGTTGATTCCATAGATTTCCAATGTTTCATGCTATCAGGCATGTCTAATGAGCTCTTGAAGCAACATGAGAACATGGATGCATATAGCATAATGTCTCACCTTAAGGATATCTACCAAGAGAAGGTGAGACATGTGAGATATAAGATCTCCAACGCTTTTTTTACAACAAAGCTTGGAGAGTCTGCTCCATATAGGCCTCATTTATTCAATCTTATTGGCTACATTGAATGCCTAGACATCTTAGGGATTAAGTTCCTGGATGAGTTGCATACAGATCTCATCCTATCATCACTGCCCAAGACCTTATCTAGATTTATTATGAACTATAACATGAGAAAAAATGAGAAGATTTTGTCAGAACTTCTGACCTAAATTATCCAGGTAGATAAGGACATGGGGCGTGGCAAACCCACAGTCCTTAAGGTGAACAAGAAAAGGAAGGAAAAGGCAAAGGGTCCAAGGACTTATAAATGGTCTGAAGACCCCGAGAATTGTCCCTCCAAGAAGGAGAAGATTTAGAGGTAGGGCAAGGAATGTGTGGCGGTATGTTTTTCATGTGGCAAGCAAGACCATTAGAAGAGGAATTGCACCCAGAAGTGTGAGGACACTAAAGGTGAATTCTATATTGAGTGTAATCTTTCCATTTCTACACATTGGTTATTAGATACAGCTTATGGGGATCACATATATATTAAAATGCAGGAACCAAGTATGTTTAGAAAGACTGATAGGGGAGAGGTGGATCTTCGAGCTACCAATAGTGCGAGGCTGGTTGCGTTAGCCATTGGTGATTACCACCTCTCATTGCCAACTGTGATGATCTTGGTTTTACATAATTGTTATTATGTTTCTAGTGTTACCAAAACCATAATTTTTGTATCATGTTTGGATATGGATGGATTTATTTTCATGTTTGGAAATAAGGATTTCTTCTTTTATAAGAACAATGTATGTTATGGTATAGTGCATTTAAATAATGGTTTGTATGTATTAAATTATGAAAACTAAGTGTTGGAAATTGATAACGAGACAAACTCACATGACTCATACACCACCCAGTTGTGGCATCACCATCTCGGTCATGTAAACAAGAAGCATTTGACAAAGCTCTGCCAAGATGGCTATTTAGACTCTACTGAGATAAAACCACTTGATAGATGTCATGCTTGTTTACAAGGTAAAATGACCAAGCCGCCTTTCGGTGGACAGGGTAAAAGGGCCACATAGCTTCTAGGATTGGTGCACACGGATGTGTGTGGACCATTTCCAATAGAAGCTAGAGGTGGATATTCTTACTTCATTACTTTTACTGATGATTTAAGTAGATATGGATATATCTACTTAATGAGGTATAAGTCAGAACCCATAGAAAAATTTAAATAATTCAAGAATGAAGTATAGAATCATCTTGGTAAGAAGATAAAGAAGGTTTGATTGGATCGAGGTGGAGAATATCTGATCCAAAAGTTCATCGATCTTCTACAGGAGTCTAGGATTCTATCTCAGCTCACTCCTCCTTATACACCATAGTGTAATGGTGTTAGTGAAATGAGGAACTGCACCCTGTTAGACATGGTGAGGTCAATGATGAGTCATGTATATCTTCTATTATCCTTTCGGGGATATGCATTACAGACTGCAGTATACACATTAAACCGAGTATCAAATAAAGAATCCAAATGGAATTCCCTCTGAGTAATGGAATGGAAAGAAACACATTTTGTCGCACACACGTGTTTGGGGATGTGAGGCATTTTTTATGGCCTTCCTAGGCAACCAAATAGCACCCAGGGGCATGAATTGTATCTTTATAGGATATCCTAAGGAAATGAAATGATATTACCTATATAACCATTAAAACAAGAAAGTGATTGTCGCCAGACAAGCCGTATTTCTTGAGAGGGAGCACATCCTCAAAAAGGATAGTGGGAGAAATATTGACTTTGATGAATTTGATGCTCAATATACACATGATTTGGTATAGGAACAAGTTTCAAAAGTCCCTGTGGAAGAGGTTCCAGAAACACAAGTACTGCGTAGGAGCTCAAGAGAGGTAAGGGAACCGAAGAGATTTCGTTTCCTAGTCACCGAGGATGGTGAATAATTATTGTTGGACAATGATGAACCTCTTTACTACAAAGAAGTAGTAGAAATCTCATAAGATACAAGATGGCTAGAAGCTATGAATTCTGAGATGGATTCCATGTATCATAACCAATTCTGGGTTCTGGTCGACGAGCCAGTTGATGTAAAGAATGTTGGATGCAAATGGGTATTCAAGAGAAAACTGGACATGGAAGGTCAAGTTATCACCTATAAAGCAAGGCTAGTGGCTAAAGGATTTAGACAGCATCAATGAATTGACTATGATGAAACCTTCTTGCCAGTTTCCATGTTTAAATCTATAATAATTATACTTGCCATAGCATCTTACCATGACTATGAGATTTGGAAAATGGATTTAAAAACAACATTCCTTAATGGGAACCTTTGGGAAGATGTCTATATGACACAACCAGAAGGTTTTGTGACACTAGGTGAAGCCAAACGGGTTTGCAAGTTGTAGAAATCCATTTATGGATTAAAGAAATCATCCAAGTCATGGAACATTCCTTTTGATGAAGCCATAAAGAAATTTGGTTTCGTTAAGAATGAATGCGAGCCATGTGTTTATAAGTGGTTTAATGGGAATGCAGTTGTTATAATAGTTGTATATGTTGACGATATATTACTTATTGGAAATGATGTACCAGTCTCACATTTAGTTAAGCACTGGTTGAACAGGTGTTTCTCCATGAAGGACTTGGGTGAAGCAGCCTACATTCTAGGGATCAAGATAATTCGTGATAGATCCAAGAGGCTGTTTGGACTAAGTCAGGGTACAAACATTGAACAGATACTAAAGAGATTTAGTATGGAAAAATCCAAGAGGGGATTGGTTCCAGTGTCACATGGCTTACATATTTATAATAAAATGTGTCCTTAGACACAACAAGAGAAAGATAGAATGAGTAAGATCCCATACGATTTGGATATAGGATCCATCATGTATTCCATGTTAGGTACTAGTCTTGATGTTGCCTATGCACTGAGAATGGTAGGTAAATATCAAGAAGATCCAGGAGAGAAACATTAGACTACTGTTAAGACAATCGTTAAGTATCTAAGAAGAACTAAGGATATGTTCCTGGTGTATGGAGGAGAATAGGATCTTTTCATTAGAGGGTGTGCTGACGCTGGATTTCAGATGGATCAGAATGATCTGAAGTCGCAATCTGGATATGTTTTCTGTCTCAATGGAGGAGCTATGAGCTAGAAGAGTTCAATGCAACTAGTTTCCATAGATTCTATAGCAGAGTATGAATATATATTGGTTTCTGATGCATCCAAGAAATCCTTTTGGATTCGGAACTTTGTCTAGGAGCATGATGTGTTGCCTAGCATTAAAGATCCTATCACATTATAATGTGATAATACTACATCGGTGGCTATTTCAAAAGAACCAAGGTCACATCAATAGATAAAGCACATACTCTGTAAGTATCAATTCTTGAGGTATTTATATCAAAGGGGTGAAGTTGAAGTGAGCAGAGTTTCCACCGAAGAGAACGTGGTGAACCCCATGACTAAAGGCTTATCTCAGCAGAAGCATGAATATCATGTGAGAGCTAGTGGATTAAAGGTTGTTAGCAGTTGGATCTAGTTAAAGTGGGAGTCTGTTGGAGTTGGTGGCCTTGAACCAACTACATTGTACTTTATTCATTAATAAATACCTTATCACATCTTGATTGTTCCTTTGCGTGACAATTCATGTGATAATGTCCAAAGGATAAATATTTCATTAAAGGGTCATAGCAGATCCCTTCTAGGATAAGAACCCGGAAGTTCCATAACATTGTTCTTGAATATATGTTCTATGGTCGGATGATGTTATTTGAGGTACACAAATAATACAGGCCATTAGGGGTGAGGACTCATAAAACTTTGATGTACCTTCTCATGGTGTGGGCTCTTGGTAATATCCAAGAGAATATTATGAGAATGAGACCCATTAGTAGGAAATCCACATTTCATAGTATCATTGGATGTTCCTGTCCGTGTACGTGTGTATTGGTCCTTAGACTTTAAGATTATTATTAATTGGTATTTCAACTCGTGCACTTAGATGTATTGAAAAAAGCTGTGATGACACACTATTCACAGTGAGGTAGGATATGTTGGGTGTGTCACGAGTAATACTGCATTAATAGATAATGTGAGAAAGGATTTGTCCCTTAAATTCCATAATGGAAGTAGATATCTCAAGCCCTTTGATGGAATTGATATAGCCTAAATAAATCCATGGCCATGGTAAGGAATGGGCGAGTTCAATTATGGAAATTCAAATAAAGAATAATCGATCACATGGGTTGATGGCACTAGCATGCAACCCACATGATTCGAGATATCGAGACAAATGTATTACATTACATGGTAAGAATTCATAGGAGGTGACATGTCATTGCAGCGTTAACTTCTTTCTCTATGGGTGCCTTGGCATGTTGATAGACACTAAACTTGTAATTTAGGTAGGCTTCTCCTAATTCCACTGAGAAAGAGGCCTAGAGGGTCACACACTAAGTGTGTCCAAGTATCTCAGTTAAATATTAATTTAATAAGTTAAATAAAGATTATTCCTGATTGTGGTTTAATAATTATTTAAGGATTCCTGATCGCATTTATTTCAACATTAGTTATTTGAGATAATATATTGTGGGTGAAATAATATATTTATTAGCGAGTAATGCAGTGATATTTATTTTAGAAATAAATATCCATTATTCAAGGTCTAATAAATATGGTGGAGGAAATAAAGAAAAATGGAAAAATAAAAGTACACGTTGTGTATTTGTTTCTAAGAATTTATGAGATGTAATATTATTTATTTAATTAAATAATATTAGGTGTAATTTTCTGGGTGCATGTCAAGTAATAATAATAGTCAACTGTTATTATTAGACATGGGGTATTACTAAAAATTAAATGAAATGAATAAATGCTTTCGGGTAATTATTTCATTTTATTATTCTATGTAATTAAAATCCCAATTATATAATTCTCATTAGCCTAGCCATTTTTTTGGGTGTGCACAACGGATTTGGAAAAGCTCTCAAGCCAATAGAGAATTCTTTTTCCACCAAGAACGCTCTCAAGCTACGAGAAAGAGATCCAACTCCACCGGATCAAGGCGATCAAAGGCATACATCGCAAGTGAAGGCACTTCTGTGCTAGCACCTGAATATCCCTTTGGCGACGTCCAAAGATATGTGGAGCATGTTTGGATCACCGCTAGAGGAATCCTGCACTTTGATTCTACGCCGCAATGACGAATCACATCAGATCGTGACCAGAAACATCAACGAAGAAAGAATTCCATCAAGGTAATTCTTGTAACGCCCCGACCCCAGTTACCCAGAGTCGGTGCATTACTTCGTAACATTGGCATGATCACAAGAAAGATCAAATCTCGAAAGACCGATTGGTTTAGTAGCCTTGGAAACACTAGATATATTCATTAGTTTTACATTACATCATAAAATCAAAAACTACTACAACAACATAATGTTTCCACAGTCCACACTACAATCCCCTCATAATATCCTTGCAGGTCATTCATAACTTACATCTTCACTTCCTGGGAAAAATAAAACATAGAAAATGGGTGAGCTCAAATGCCCAGTAAGGATAACAATATAGCGGAAACTTTCATCAATAAGAATAAACATTTAAGGCAATGTATAACTAAAACAAAAGCCTTTTAAACATGAACTTTCAACATGGTATGGCATAAATAAAATTAAATAATGCCATTTACTTATTCACATGGATATTCCACTAATCGAATAATCACATGCAAAAATAAATAACCACTTTCATAATGTTGGAATGCATAATGCCAGACTATCATAACCACATAGCCAAGGCCTCGTGCCAAGACTACAAATAAGATTTTGTCAAGGCCTTGTGCCAAGACACTAGTTTGTCTCGTGAGACCTACCGATGCATCGAGGAGCTATAGCGGGCTCCACCCGTCACTTATTAAGTCCAATGCATTCCCATATGAAAAGGTTTAAACATAACATAAATATTCGTATTAAAACTAGCATACGAAATGTCAATACTTTCACAATAAACTATGAATGGTATAAAAATAGCACATCCACAGTCAAACATATCACAAAACCTTCAATACAATATAGAAGTTTTGTATCATAATAAATCAACTTCAAATAATCTTAAAATCCATCAAAGGATGTTGACATAGATGAAATCAAAATTCTTTTTAAAGAAATATCTCCTTTTATTTTGAAATCATTTAAGATCCATATAAAATAAAACATTTTCTTTGAAAATATTCTTATAAGCTTGTAAGGAAAGCTTTGAAGATTTTATAACGGCGTAAAATAACCGCACCCGCCGAATAAGTTAAAAAAACATTCTTACCTCAATTCTGTCGAAAAGGTTAAAAAGGACCTTGTTTTGAAAATGACGGAAAGATTCCTTTATAAACCACTTATAAAAGTCAAAAAGGGTATAAATGACTTTAACTCATATTTTATTAAATAGTAAAAATGTTTTAAAATACATTTTTAAGAAACATGGATGTGGATGATAAAGATATCCCAGTAGATTATTACGTATAAACAACCTCGGATAATGAAGAGATTGTGAAATAACCCTTACCTTGTACTTTTCCTTGGTTGGGGTAGGTTAACCTCCTGTATAATGGTGAAATAATTGTTATTAAATTATACAAGAATCATATACACTAATATGATATCATATATGATCTTTTAATATTGATTTGATAATAATATATTAGTATTATCGCTGTTTCGGGTGTGAACATACTTGTTTGCTTTTGTATGTTTTGTTACGTAAGACATGTTTGTAAAGGATAAGTTGTATATTATTCAAATCCAGAATGGTATCAAGTCCTTAAACATCATTTCTAAATCATCAAATGATAATTATACTTGAATGGATACGATGGAGAATGAATCTCATCGCGTTCGTGGAGACGGTAGTCCGTACGTACGCACGAACGCTACTTCCATTTAATTTTTATTTTAAAAGAATCGAATACAAATGATACATAGGTATATTACTATTCCAGTATAATATAATATTTTATACATGTTACTTAAGTTCATTAACACCATCCTTTATACGTTCCATGTGTGGTATGAACGAGTCATATCATTTTAAGGGGGCGGTAGTCCGCACTTCCTCAAATGAAATTATCGTATGTATATACAACATGAAACGAATAATGGTATGAAATAAAATGGAATTACAGAAGCTTATATATAAAATATATATCATTAATATCATATTTAATTACAGTTCCATCATAATGGCCACCATGATAGGCGGTAAGATGTATTTGAACAATCATCGTTTCATGAGGCGTTAGTTTGCCATCCACAGAAACGTTATGTTCATCATCCATTAGATGGAGTTGTGTGTATGTGTAGTTTAAATCCTTCTTATAACAACATCCTAGTATATTGAGGATACTGGTGTTGTTACAAAAGAAAGGAAATAAAAAGAGTTTGGGGGTTGAAGAAGCAAAATAAATGAAAATAATTTATGAGAAATCGTTACCTTTAATTTAGGTAACTCACTTTGGTTGGAACCAAAGGACTTCTTGAAATGATTTCTGCCTAAGGGGAAGCTTCAAGGAGGAGGAGAGGGATTTGGGGAGCTTAGTTGGGCAGATTTTGGACGAGCCAAGTGGCTTGAGAGGTGTGAGGAAAAGAGAAGGAGGAGTGCCCTTTTATAAGAGGGGTGAGGGGCACTTTTGGAAAAGCTAGAAATATTAATTTATAATAAATTCATATTCGGTTTCCAAAGGCTCCAAAGTTGACTATTCAAAGGATGAGGTGGGGATAGGTCTAAAACAACTCATCCAATAGAATTTAGACAGGTTTGGGTACTTATATTAACCTTATCTTTAAGTATTAACTCTAAGTTAATTAGTTTCACTTTTACAATGTCTCTTTGTATATTTATATAATATGGTTAATAAACTTACTATATACATACAGGCGACCCCCAAGTGGTCCATTAATGATTAACCTATCATAATATAAGTCTCTTGGCCGAACCTTAGATTTTTTAGGAATTTAATATCAATTAATAATATAATATTTGTTTTAAGAACTCTTTTATGTCAATTTTGACACTATTCAATAGTTGATTTTTGTGAAACTCATAACAGATTGATTACTTCGAACAAAGTCAATTAAATCAATCCTAATATATCATATTATCCTATAAAATTAGTTTAATTCATTAAAAGTTTCATATTATATTTATTTGGGTATTTATAATATCAATTATGTTAATTTTTTACTATTTTAGTAATTACTTCATCATCATTGTGTCATAAATAAAATAAATTATTTAATGTCTAAAAATTATAAATAAAACATCATTATGTAGGAAATCTTTTTAGCTTTCTAATGAATATTTATAATCGAAAATCCAACATGTATAACCCTATGTAAAAATTGTTCTTATAAAAGATGTAAGCTTATGCCATTTTTATTTTTATTTTAACTTTATTAATATAATGTGTCCCTACCACATACAAGTGGCTCCAAGGGGTCCCCAAATTGACCCAAGGATGCCCATGGTCGGGTATGTGTCCACCAATAAGGTTAGGACACGTTTTAGGGTAATTTTGTATTATTATAATATTATTTTTTAACCCTTATTTACCGGATTTACCCTTTAACCATGGTAAATAAAATATTTACCGCAGTAATTATTCAAAATGTCTAAAAATAAAAGTTACCTATTTACACAATTTGAACATCCTGATTCCAAATATGGAATCCATTTTTCTAAATTCAAAACACAGAAGTGGCAGAAATTAATTTAAAATTAATTCCCGCTGTCAAAACAAAAAGCGTGTTTTTAAGAGATAATAACTATCAAAAGATTGACACTTGTTTATGTTCGGTTTAATTGTAAAATTATGTCTAATGACCAACATTATATTAAATTGTAAAAATATATTCTAAATATACTTTAAAACCACTCAAATTCATAATTTATCACTATTAATTATTTTGATTAAAAAAGTTGTTTTTAATTAAAATTTAGTAATTTTCACTATTCATCAAAATGTGAAAGTTATCCGAAATGTACCAAAATTTCACCTTAGGCTAAATTCGATATTCCAAATCCAAAAATGAAGTCCATTTTCAAATATAAAATATATATAATTTCAAAAAGTAGGTATTACTATTCATAGCGGCTAGTTTGATTGGTTACGGTGTGTTAGAACTCGGTGTTGCGTACAACACACGCTAGCGTACCGTGGAAGCTTGGGATGTTTCATTTTAAATTTTTGATGTCCCCATTTAGTCAAAAAGTTTAAAATATAGTATCTAAAAAGGGTTCACTATTAAAATTTGGTAAAAGTGCAATACTGAAAATGAATTTGTTCTTACATTATGTCTAAGAAACTCATAATATGGATTCTAAAATTATAAGGATTATATAAAGTTTAAAATTTAGTTAACACTATTCATAACCTCTTTTGAACAGCTTGTTTGGTAAGTCATGGTGCGATTGAACTTGGTGTTGCGTGTAGTGAAAGTTATTGAATTATTTTGAAGAAATAACACACTATAAAATCTTGGGGTGTTATATTCTCCCCTCCTTCAATAAATTCCGTCCTCGCAATTTGAAATTGTTCTTCGAAAATTAAAGGTTGAAAATAGAAAATATCTTTGTGGGAAAACCCACATCAAAAATTGGGTTACTAAAATTTAATCTTAATATGAGGAAAAGAGAAATGAAAGGATCACCACCAAATTATGATTTCTATTAGGAGAATATTGGTGGCAATTAGAGACATATAATTGGAGGAAAAACGTAAATATTTATAGGTAGTGATTGAGGTCATCAATCACAAACAAGTATAAAATTGAGGTCCTTAAATTCATCAATCTATGATGATTTGAAATACCATCGGTTCAACAAAACATAGGGTATTAGGATAACACATTTTTGATGTTTCAAAATATCCTAGTTGAAATCCCACATCGAAAAATGAATTAATGAGGCCTCTATTTAAAATAAATAGTCGAAAGTATGAAGATTACCGAATATAACACATACTAGGGTTCCATGTAGGAAAATATGGATATGGAAGAAAAATCTAACCATCAATTATCTGATGGAGAGTGGTAGAGAACATGGCTATGAAAAGGCCAACAATCCCAAAGCCATAAATTAGTGATGATTTAAGGTACCATCTAGGACAACATTTTTGTTCTAAGTTCCTTTTATTAATGTTGAGGAATTTATTTATGAGATTGGCTAAGATCATAAGGAGATATACTTACTTTATAATTAGAGTTTTATCCATTAATAAATTTCTACCACATACTCATCTTTCACTCTAAAAGATAATAGAATGTAAAAAAAATTCTATTTACACTATTCGTATAGGGTTCCAAAATAAACGAATTTATAATTCATCTAAAAGATCTTTTAATAAAAACTACATTATTTAATCCAGGACATCTCGTGGGCCAGTGGTAGGTGATACACCCTTGTCGCCCTTCGGTTACGGGTTCAAGTCTCGTGGCCTTGCCGGACGCGACGGGTTGCCGCCCGACCTCCGGGTTGTCCTTTTATGGCAATCCAAAATAATCCAAACTAGAACTATCCAAAATACTTCTGTCCAAACTCATAGTCCAACATTTATAAGGAAGGTAAGCATAATGTAGATTCTTTTTACCCCGTAATAGCATATGAATACCTTCATCATGTATTCTTTTAATACACTGAAACATCCTGAATTACCATATTCCTTATTGATTACATTCATGCTCTCTTATTCCATATAGAATGCTGGATATACTTCATTAATCCAAAAATGTTTTAAACCCCAACAATGATGGAATATACAAATCATTAATCAGTTCCAAGGTAGTCAAGAATATCCAATATAATTTATCCAAAACAATCATGTATTATTCCAAAATCACTACCTCGGTATCAGAACTATATTATGGTTTATCATTCTCTCAACCATATATTTTCCAAAAATTTATCCTGCTATTGAGTCACTTTTCTTTGTTCCACAAAATCTCAAGTCCTTAAAGAAATAGTACTGCAGTACAATCCTTACATACTCCATAATTATTATAACAAGTAAATTGTTGATACACACTCAATTGACATAATCAACATAAGAAATCTAATCATTCCTCTTTATCTGTGGTAGTATCATAACTTGATTATTATCCAATAACATCATTTGCGGTATAGTTTGATGACTGGGACATAGGTTCGCGTAGTGTCCAAACTCCTTGCAAATGAAGCATTGTACATTTGAAACCATTTTCTTACCCTTGCAGTCACGTACTTTGTGCCCTTTTTCTCCACACTTATAACAAACTCCCATTCCTTTCAGGCAAGTTCCAGGGTGTTTCTTTCCACAGTTACCACATATGGGAAAATTCTTCTTTTCCCTCTTCCCTTTATCCATCTTTCTCTCTTCCATCCTTTTCTTCTCTTGCTTCCCTTCAAAGACATAGGACTCAGTAAACTCTTTACTTATCTTATCAACACATGATATTATTTCTTCATATGATGATAATACATGGGAGGCTATTTCTCTTATCAATTCTAGCTTAAAACCATGAAATATATGATCCTTCCTTCTCTTTGGATCATGTGCATTTCTGGAGTTCTCATTCCTTATACTGGGCGCCATTTCTAAATAATGGCATACACTAGATCAATTTATGAATCAAAATACATAATCCCATACTTATAAAACACTTAACATAAATTGAACTATTTATGGATATAATCCATAATCATAAAAATGTTTTCTTTGAGGAAGTATATACTCATAAACCCTTCATAATGATTTGTAAAGAAAATGAGAGTTATCCTAAGCATATCCCCCGGGAGTGTCGTAACCAAGAGTGCAGCAAGGCCCGTTGTCGTGCACCAGTTCCCGTTCGAGTCTAGCTCAAAGCGGTGTTTTCGGGTTTTACCCCTAGGTACATCTGTGCCAGAGCCGCCTCTACCTGCTCGTATCCAGACAGGGATTTATTGCTCGGAAAACTCACAAAATCTCTACAATACCAAAATTCTAGGAAGTTCTTCTATACTAATCCTAAAAGTTAATCTTAGGTCTATGTGCTCTAATCAGAGTTTATCTAAATCTAGCTTCCAAGGTTTGTACTAAACTTCCTCTGATACCAACTGTAACGCCCCGACCCCAGTTACCCAGAGTCGGTGCATTACTTCGTAACATTGGCATGATCACAAGAAAGATCAAATCTCGAAAGACCGATTGGTTTAGTAGCCTTGGAAACACTAGATATATTCATTAGTTTTACATTACATCATAAAATCAAAAACTACTACAACAACATAATGTTTCCACAGTCCACACTACAATCCCCTCATAATATCCTTGCAGGTCATTCATAACTTACATCTTCACTTCCTGGGAAAAATAAAACATAGAAAAGGGGTGAGCTCAAATGCCCAGTAAGGATAACAATATAGCGGAAACTTTCATCAATAAGAATAAACATTTAAGGCAATGTATAACTAAAACAAAAGCCTTTTAAACATGAACTTTCAACATGGTATGGCATAAATAAAATTAAATAATGCCATTTACTTATTCACATGGATATTCCACTAATCGAATAATCACATGCAAAAATAAATAACCACTTTCATAATGTTGGAATGCATAATTCCAGACTATCATAACCACATAGCCAAGGCCTCGTGCCAAGACTACAAATAAGATTTTGTCAAGGCCTTGTGCCAAGACACTAGTTTGTCTCATGAGACCTACCGATGCATCGAGGAGCTATAGCGGGCTCCACCCGTCACTTATTAAGTCCAATGCATTCCCATATGAAAAGGTTTAAACATAACATAAATATTCGTATTAAAACTAGCATACGAAATGTCAATACTTTCACAATAAACTATGAATGGTATAAAAATAGCACATCCACAGTCAAACATATCACAAAACCTTCAATACAATATAGAAGTTTTGTATCATAATAAATCAACTTCAAATAATCTTAAAATCCATCAAAGGATGTTGACATAGATGAAATCAAAATTCTTTTTAAAGAAATATCTCCTTTTATTTTGAAATCATTTAAGATCCATATAAAATAAAACATTTTCTTTGAAAATATTCTTATAAGCTTGTAAGGAAAGCTTTGAAGATTTTATAACGGCGTAAAATAACCGCACCCGCCGAATAAGTTAAAAAAACATTCTTACCTCAATTCTGTCGAAAAGGTTAAAAAGGACCTTGTTTTGAAAATGACGGAAAGATTCCTTTATAAACCACTTATAAAAGTCAAAAAGGGTATAAATGACTTTAACTCATATTTTATTAAATAGTAAAAATGTTTTAAAATACATTTTTAAGAAACATGGATGTGGATGATAAAGATATCCCAGTAGATTATTACGTATAAACAACCTCGGATAATGAAGAGATTGTGAAATAACCCTTACCTTGTACTTTTCCTTGGTTGGGGTAGGTTAACCTCCTGTATAATGGTGAAATAATTGTTATTAAATTATACAAGAATCATATACACTAATATGATATCATATATGATCTTTTAATATTGATTTGATAATAATATATTAGTATTATCGCTGTTTCGGGTGTGAACATACTTGTTTTCTTTTGTATGTTTTGTTACGTAAGACATGTTTGTAAAGGATAAGTTGTATATTATTCAAATCCAGAATGGTATCAAGTCCTTAAACATCATTTCTAAATCATCAAATGATAATTATACTTGAATGGATACGATGGAGAATGAATCTCATCGCGTTCGTGGAGACGGTAGTCCGTACGTACGCACGAACGCTACTTCCATTTAATTTTTATTTTAAAAGAATCGAATACAAATGATACATAGGTATATTACTATTCCAGTATAATATAATATTTTATACATGTTACTTAAGTTCATTAACACCATCCTTTATACGTTCCATGTGTGGTATGAACGAGTCATATCATTTTAAGGGGGCGGTAGTCCGCACTTCCTCAAATGAAATTATCGTATGTATATACAACATGAAACGAATAATGGTATGAAATAAAATGGAATTACAGAAGCTTATATATAAAATATATATCATTAATATCATATTTAATTACAGTTCCATCATAATGGCCACCATGATAGGCGGTAAGATGTATTTGAACAATCATCGTTTCATGAGGCGTTAGTTTGCCATCCACAGAAACGTTATGTTCATCATCCATTAGATGGAGTTGTGTGTATGTGTAGTTTAAATCCTTCTTATAACAACATCCTAGTATATTGAGGATACTGGTGTTGTTACAAAAGAAAGGAAATAAAAAGAGTTTGGGGGTTGAAGAAGCAAAATAAATGAAAATAATTTATGAGAAATCGTTACCTTTAATTTAGGTAACTCACTTTGGTTGGAACCAAAGGACTTCTTGAAATGATTTCTGCCTAAGGGGAAGCTTCAAGGAGGAGGAGAGGGATTTGGGGAGCTTAGTTGGGCAGATTTTGGACGAGCCAAGTGGCTTGAGAGGTGTGAGGAAAAGAGAAGGAGGAGTGCCCTTTTATAAGAGGGGTGAGGGGCACTTTTGGAAAAGCTAGAAATATTAATTTATAATAAATTCATATTCGGTTTCCAAAGGCTCCAAAGTTGACTATTCAAAGGATGAGGTGGGGATAGGTCGAAAAAAACTCATCCAATAGAATTTAGACAGGTTTGGGTACTTATATTAACCTTATCTTTAAGTATTAACTCTAAGTTAATTAGTTTCACTTTTACAATGTCTCTTTGTATATTTATATAATATGGTTAATAAACTTACTATATACATCCAAGCGACCCCCAAGTGGTCCATTAATGATTAACCTATCATAATATAAGTCTCTTGGCCGAACCTTAGATTTTTTAGGAATTTAATATCAATTAATAATATAATATTTGTTTTAAGAACTCTTTTATGTCAATTTTGACACTATTCAATAGTTGATTTTTGTGAAACTCATAACAGATTGATTACTTCGAACAAAGTCAATTAAATCAATCCTAATATATCATATTATCCTAGAAAATTAGTTTAATTCATTAAAAGTTTCATATTATATTTATTTGGGTATTTATAATATCAATTATGTTAATTTTTTACTATTTTAGTAATTACTGCATCATCATTTTGTCATAAATAAAATAAATTATTTAATGTCTAAAAATTATAAATAAAACATCATTATGTAGGAAATCTTTTTAGCTTTCTAATGAATATTTATAATCGAAAATCCAACATGTATAACCCTATGTAAAAATTGTTCTTATAAAAGATGTAAGCTTATGCCATTTTTATTTTTATTTTAACTTTATTAATATAATGTGTCCCTACCACATACAAGTGGCTCCAAGGGGTCCCCAAATTGACCCAAGGATGCCCATGGTCGGGTATGTGTCCACCAATAAGGTTAGGACACGTTTTAGGGTAATTTTGTATTATTATAATATTATTTTTTAACCCTTATTTACCGGATTTACCCTTTAACCATGGTAAATAAAATATTTACCGCAGTAATTATTCAAAATGTCTAAAAATAAAAGTTACCTATTTACACAATTTGAACATCCTGATTCCAAATATGGAATCCATTTTTCTAAATTCAAAACACAGAAGTGGCAGAAATTAATTTAAAATTAATTCCCGCTGTCAAAACAAAAAGCGTGTTTTTAAGAGATAATAACTATCAAAAGATTGACACTTGTTTATGTTCGGTTTAATTGTAAAATTATGTCTAATGACCAACATTATATTAAATTGTAAAAATATATTCTAAATATACTTTAAAACCACTCAAATTCATAATTTATCACTATTAATTATTTTGATTAAAAAAGTTGTTTTTAATTAAAATTTAGTAATTTTCACTATTCATCAAAATGTGAAAGTTATCCGAAATGTACCAAAATTTCACCTTAGGCTAAATTCGATATTCCAAATCCAAAAATGAAGTCCATTTTCAAATATAAAATATATATAATTTCAAAAAGTAGGTATTACTATTCATAGCGGCTAGTTTGATTGGTTACGGTGTGTTAGAACTCGGTGTTGCGTACAACACACGCTAGCGTACCGTGGAAGCTTGGGATGTTTCATTTTAAATTTTTGATGTCCCCATTTAGTCAAAAAGTTTAAAATATAGTATCTAAAAAGGGTTCACTATTAAAATTTGGTAAAAGTGCAATACTGAAAATGAATTTGTTCTTACATTATGTCTAAGAAACTCATAATATGGATTCTAAAATTATAAGGATTATATAAAGTTTAAAATTTAGTTAACACTATTCATAACCTCTTTTGAACAGCTTGTTTGGTAAGTCATGGTGCGATTGAGCTTGGTGTTGCGTGTAGTGAAAGTTATTGAATTATTTTGAAGAAATAACACACTATAAAATCTTGGGGTGTTATAATTCTTGTCAATTAATTAAATTAATTATAATCAACATATGATGATCCTATCTATGGTTCTAGGACTGCCCTCTTTCTTTTTCGTTCTTTTTTCTATTCTGGAGATCCGGCGTTTTATTATTGTGACAGATCTTGTATTGATCGTTGTTAATGCTAAAATTAAAATTGGGTACACCCACCAACGCGCTTCTACTATGCCCGAAACCTATAAGGAGAATGTGAGGGCCATTAAGAATATAGAGAAGAAGAAATTAAATAATGTTTAAGTTTTATTATGTAAAAGTTATGTATAAGCCTAATTTTCAAAAGACACTAAAAACTTTAGATCTTGTATTTTTAATGCTATAATTTTTTTATCTTTGTAATGATGTAATAGACATGTAATAAAAATTAGGGTCACTATAGTTGTTATCAAAGAATGGTTTAGTTAATTTAGAAATTAGAATTAGATAACATTAGTGAAATCCCATAGGATATGGCTAAGTATATTTAAACATCCAAGAAACTTTTTTTTAGAAAACTTATAAACATAGGGATCCCATAAGATTTTTATTTAGATTTAATTGGAAAAAAGAATAAATTATTTATTCTTGCTTTGTTGAATTACATTTTATTTAAACCTTCTCTATTTTAGAAAATAGTGGGAACTAGGAGAAACAAGGCCAAAAAATCATGTGAGGTACAATGCAATGATTGTCTAAATGATATCTTCATCTACATGGGAGGTATATTTAAAAGTTTTAGGGTGATTATTACCCTAATATCTCAGGATATTAATAATAGCCTAAATCATGTGGAATATTCTCCTTCACCCCAGAAGGATCAAGTAGCCATTGATTCCTCTATGCGGTAACTACCACCAACATTTTTTGGAACTTTTGATCCACTTGTCCCGGAATAGTGGCTTAACTCAATGGAGAAGATATTTTCTATAATACATTATTCTAAGTAGGATAAGTTGACTCTTTTGGTTTATCATTTAGATGGATAATTCATTCAATGGTGGGTGTTGGTAAATAACACCAATCCAAAGAATGAAATAGAAGAGATGGAGTGGGGAGAATTTAATAAAATATTTTTTACCAATCATTTTCCTCGAACTCTTTGAAAAAATATGGATAAATAATTCATAGAGATGTAGAAAATGGAAGGTGAATCTATCACGTTTTATGAGGAAAATTCAGAGGGATTTCAAGGAATGCCTTGAGTTTTTTTATCAGCAATGATGGGAAAATAGATATATTCTTTAGTGATTTAAAACCACACCTTTGAAATTATCTAGATATATAATTTTGGAGTTATGAATAAGTGGTTCGATGTGCTCTCAAATTAAAAATGGAGTTAGGATAATGGTCCCATGGTTATGGAGATAAGAAGAGAAGATTGGAGTTTCAAGCTTGTGGGTTAGACGACAAAACAGGAAAGAGGACCCAACTACTCACATGTCAAAAATGTGGGAAGAAATGTCATGGTAATTGTATCAAAGGGATATGTAAATTTTTAATGTTTGGGGGATAAGTACATTAAACTCGTGAATGTTAAAGATACATGAAGAATCTGACTAACATGGTGGAGGAAAGGATAGAACGTCATAATTTACCACCTATGGTTCAACGCTTCAATTATTGGGATCAAGGTAATTGTGAAATACAATACTCTAAACCTTGAGTCTTTGAGGGTAATCAGCGTCAGTAGCCACCAAATCCAAAGAAGCAAGGGAAATCTTATTCAATCGCTACTACAGAAGTGGAGCAATAAAATGAATTCATATAAGGAACACTTCATATCCACTCAATAATGGGAAACGTATTATTTGATTATAGTTCTACACATTCCTTTATATCCATAAAGTTTCCTAGAACTATTAAATCAAAGCCCCGATACCTTGAAATAGAGATATTTATAAAATACATAGTGATTAAAACATTGCAAGACAAGTGTTGGACTCTATGCCAATTAAAATATGTGGGAATATTCTTCTATCAAATCCCGTAATACTTCCCTTGGTGAAATTTGATGCTATACTGGGCATGGATTGGATCTCATTATATAGATAACACATCATCTATCGGGAAAAGGAAATCTCCTTTCATATTATGAACCATACAATGCCCCTATACAAATGATAGGAATATCATGAACCTCCTTTCTAAAATTCATCAATGGTGTGGGTGTCAATACCCTGTAGAGAAGCATAACTTGCCCAAATTTTTTAGTCAGTGGAATGTATCAACTTGGATGAAATTTAGATTTTTAGGGAGTACACTGAGGTATTTCATAAAGAGTTTCCTAGAATTCCCCTAAATCGTGAGGTAGAGTTTTGAATAGAGCTCATACCTGGAGCCACTCCTATCTCAAAATTCCCTTATAGAATCACCCCAATCAAAATGGATAAGTTAAAGAGGCAGCTACAGGATCTCTTGGATAAAGGGTTCACATGCCATAGTGCATCACCTTGGAGTGCACCAATGCTCTTTTTCAAGAGGTATGATAGATCAATGTGGCTATGTATTGACTACCAGGAGATAAAAATATCACCATAAAGAAAAAGTATCCTCTACCAAGGGTTGATGACTTGTTTGATCAACTATGAGGAGCTCAATACTTCTCAAAGATAGATCTTCATTATAGATATCATCAAATGAAGGTGAAGAATGAATAAATTCAAAAGACTAATTTCCATAAAGGTATGATCGCTATGTGTTCATATATACGCCATTTAGACTTAATAATTCCCCATTAATCTTCATGTATTTGATGAATAGAGTCTTTAGACACTACCTTGAAAAATCTATGGTAGTGTTTATCAATGATATTCTCATTTAATCCAAGATCTATGAGGGAAATGAAGAGGGTTTAAGGATTGTGTTACCAAAATTAAAGAGGGATAAAATGTACATGATGTTTAGTAAGTTTGACTTTTGGATGTAGCAAGTCACATTCTTGAGGAATGTGATAACAATTAAGGGAATTTATATGGACCCATCAAAGACAAAGGTAATTGGGGAATGGACCAAGCCCACTAGTGTCATGAAAATATGTAGTTTTCTTTGATTGTATGGGTACCACCAACATTTTTTAAGGAATTTGTCATGATTTTATAGCATGATAACTAAGTTACCATGAAAAGGGGTAAAGTATGTCTAGATAGAAGTATGTGAGGAATGCTTCAAGGAGCTTAAGAAGACGTTGATCGGTGCATCTGTACTAACACTACCAACAAGAAGATAAGAATTTGTGATATACAGTGATGCTTAAAAAATATTGGGTTGTGTAATCATGCATAATGATAAAGGGATATCCAACACCTCATGAAAGTTGAAGATCAATGAGAATAACTACCTGATGCATGATCAGGAGCCAGCATCTATGATTTTGGCCTTTAAAATCTGGCGACACTACCTCTATGGTGAGAAGTGTGACATATATACTTGACCTATATGTCGTTTAATATGATATCAATGTTTAAAAATTTATGTTTTTCTACATACTACAGTATAGAGATAAGCAGGGTCGAACCCACAGAAAAGGTTGAGCTACCTAAATTTTTTAAAACCAAACCCACTATTGTCAACAATGGGTGAAAATATTTTTAATTTTTTAATTTTTATATTTTTATATTTTTTATATAATATGTTGAAAGAAGTAAAGATGAGAAATTTAAATTTTTTTTATATAATTAGGTTGTAATTGGATCTATGATAGACTAACACAGAAAATAGTGTAAGAGAACAATAACAAAGATTGAGTAGAAACTGATCAAGAAAAATGCCCGGTAATTCTAACACTTGTAGCTAAGAAAATAAATATCCTTCACAAAATATAAAATTTAATTTGAATACTTGGGAAAATATTACTTCAATCTCATTCTCCATGAGATCAAACGCACAGAAGGATGAAATCTTGGAGTTCTCCACTCCAAGAATCATTGGACTGTAATGAAAATTAAAAGGTAATGACGATGGAATAAAACTCCACATAATATTCCAAACTCTTGAAATTTAGGTATGAAGAAAATCAATCAAGATCAATTTCTCCGATTAATATTGAAGTTTTGAAGTTAAGAATTAAGAAATGAAACAGTATAAAATTTGAATCAGAATCGATCATGCCTATCAATTCTGACAACCATAAAAAATGATTCGTGAAGAGACAAATAAATCCAACCAGTAGTATTGAAAACCTCCAAACAAAATAAATTATCCAAGAATCATTGCAAATATGAAATATAATAAACAAATTCTATTACATATTTTAAAAGAAAATAAGGAAAAATAATTCCCCCTTTAGAATAGTTGTCATCAATGATTGTTGCTTGCTCCTCCAGGTCAGCTTCAAACTCCAAGTTCTGTTAAAATCTCCAAGTATGGATCCCTTTCCTGTCTCTGATAGGTCTCTAAATTCTACTCCCGAAAAGTGTCAAATTCTTCAATGAGAGATGACGTGAATGGTTCCCCCTGTTGTTGCCTTCACGTTTCTTTAAACGTCTGTTGTCGTACTCTATTTACCACTGATGTCAATCGCCAACTTAGTTTGGTCTCCACTTTTTCGTCATACACATGATGCAATTCTCCCACATGATTTCACTTCATGTGACTTAATCAACACTCTTCTAACTGAATGCATCTAGGTGGTTGGAATGAAACTGGATAAGATTCAAGCTCGGTTCCTACCCACCAAAACAAATAAGAATAATGAATAAATAAAAAGAATAAACATTTATGCATATTTATTATTTTATTTTATTAAATTATCAAATTAATTAGTTTATAATTATTAATAATTATTTTTTATTAATTAATTTAATTGGGCTATTTAATTATTTTATTTTATTTATGTCTTTTATTAATTATTATTTATTAAATTATTTATTTAAGATTATTTTTAAAAGATAATTATTTTAATTATTTATAAAATTCTATTAAGATAATTAATTTATTATTATTTATTTTATTTTAATCTTATTATAATTGAAGTTCTTAATCTATAAAAAAAATAGGTTTATAAAGATTATTATCTTATAATTATTTATCCTATTATATTTTTTTATTTTAATAATTAATTTTATGATTGATTGATTATTATTATTATTATATATTTTATTAGATAAAAATCACTCCTCCCCTATTAATCAGCGTCGTGGGGGGGAGGGGGATTCCTTCCACAACAAGTCACGGCTCAGTCGTGGCTCCTTCAGCGATGATGTTGGCTCAAGGAGGCTCTTGCTTCCCTTATCCCTTCATAGCAAGTGGCGGGTCTTCAGCTTCACCTCGGCAGCGCTCCTCTTCAAGAGACGGTAGCTCGGATTCTCAGTTTTAGATCTCCATTCCTCCACGGCGGTGGCTTCACATTATTTGACCGGCTGGATCGGCGGCATGGCCTGAGGGGGCTGCGGCTCTTAGTGGATGAAGATCAGGTGGAGGCTTCAATTCAGATAATCTGGAGAAGCCAAGAGGCCAGGGAAGATCTTGGATTGGGTGTGAGTTCTTCCTCGGATTGTGATTGGATTTCAGATCTATTGAAAGTGGGGTTTTCATATCTGCCTTTTTTCATATTTGGAAGGACTTATAATGGTTTGGTGTGTCGCCGATGCAGATCTACAATTGTGGGTTGCAGATCTTGATACTAGCGGTGTGTGGAGAATTCTACGGGTGGTGTCAAAAATAACAGTGACTCGCAGGTTGGGACTGGCTAGCGATGTGTAAGGAAGCCCTGGCGGTGATGGTATGTGATGAAACAGAGGAAGGAACGGTGCGAAGGAATGAAGGATGCCCTCGTGGTAGGATATGGATAGGGGATGGTTGAATATGCCTGCATCCTGTTGCAATGAAATTAATTTTGTTTGTTTCATTGGTTACTTAGTTCTTCTGCATGGTTTCATGGCACCATTACGTGAGTATTTTCCCGTTTCTGGCTCAGCTCTACCATTTCCGGTTCGTCTTCTCAGAAACCCAGTTTGTTTGTTTTCCTTACCTATTAGCGGGTGCGTTTTGAGCCATTGATAAATGTTGATCCAATCCTGATGTGTCATCCGTCCTGTGCGCTGTATTCACTGCGGTTATGTGAACGGTCTGTTTGATCCTGGCTTTACATGCAACCTTCATCCAGTGCTTCTGTTGAACCGTCTGACGGATCTCTGATGCACATTGAGTGCGCTCTTTTGTTTCTCCCTATCCATGGATACGACTGTGTAAGAGGTGGTGTCTTCGCTCTGGTTCCAAGGTAGCTCTCGACGAAGCGTTACTCTGCTCCGGCTCTGCGAAGCAGAAGGACCCTTCCGAGATCCTCCAGGTACCCGCCCTCTCCGTAGTCACTATACGTGCCTCCTCCTGCTACCGGAGTTCTTCTCCGGTGGAGATTCAGTGGGAATCGTCTCGACTTTGGATAAGTTTGACGGCTACGCTTCAAGTGGTAACATGCTTTACATTCTTTTATAATCGTGACCATGTTCTGGTTTGTAGATCTTCGTTCTGTAACGATTCATCTCTTCTTCAAAATTTATGTCATTGTATCCTACTTATGTGTGTGTGTGAGTCCGCCTAGGAGTGGACGAGGCTAACTCTACGTGACAGAACTAATCACTGCCACCTAGTTTAGCAAGCTCGACCACCTTGGATGGTTTCTGCGGTTCTTCAGTTTCAGCATTCACGTCTGTAATTGATGCTTGTTTCTGTTTCTTGATTTCTTAATAAATTGGTTGTCCTGGTAGTGTTCTCGCCATGCACGTAGATCCCCTTGGGACCGAAGCATGTTATATTTGTTGTCCTCTTTATATTCTTTCATTGTATGTTTATATTTTTGATTCATTATGACTATATCTAATCTGTTAATCAAACTTACCATTTTGATCTCCATTAAAACTGAATAGTGGATCTTGGATTATTTAGGGTTTAAGTAATTAACCACAACAAGTGGTATCAGAGTCTACTGTTTCGTTGCCATGGGTTCAACTAAGTTTGATATTGATAAGTTTGATGGTGAGAATGACTTTAATGTTTGGAGAATTAAGATGACAGCCTTGTTAGATCACAATGATCTAATTGATGCCCTTGCTGGCTCTAGGAATAAAGTCACCACCACTGCCCCTAATGGGCAGGCTGCTATATCCTCTGTAGATGTCCTGGAGGAGACCCTTAGGAAATCCCGTAGTTTAATACTTTTATCTTTAGGAGACAAAGTGCTAAGAGAAGTCGCATATGAGTCCTCTGCAGCTGGTATATGGTCCAAATTGGAATCCCTTTATATGACTAAATCTCTTGTTGGCAGATTGTATAAAAATATGAGATTACATACATTTAAAATGCGCCCTGGAACTGCAGTCAGGATACACATTAATGACCATTCCCTATTAGTTGAACAAGACTTTGACACTACTGATGTGTTAAATGTCACAGACACTTCCATCTTAGATGAATGGATCGTAGATTCAGAGGATGTTCATTCCACATGTGCCTTAAGAAGGAATTCTTTACTGAGTTAAGGGAAGGTAAGACTGGTGAGGTCTTCCTAGGGAATAACCGGAGCTGTCACATCATGGGTATAGGCTCAATTTTATTAGAGCTTCATGATGGGTTTGTTAAAACTCTTGAGGAGGTTAGGTGGGTACTCGAATTAAAAAGGAACCTAATATCCCTAGAAAACCTTGACTAGAAAGAGTATGGCATCAAGTTTGGATCTGGAAGCCTAAGAGTTACCCAAGTATCCATTACAATAATGAAAGGAACCCTTCGTAATGGCTTGTATGTGTTAGATGGTAAAGTGTATATAAGTCAGTTGAACACCTCTTTAGCTTTAAAAGTTCATTCAACCACCTTATGGAATAGGAGGCTAGGGCGTGTTAATGTCAAGGGTCTTAGTGAGCTTAAGAAGCAGGGGCTTCTAAGCTACATCACTCCTATCAGTTTGTCGTTTTGTGAAGACTGTGTATATGGGAAGTACAGGAGAGTCAATTTCAGTAGGTCCATCTATCAGGCTAAGGAACCTCTTGAATGTGTACATTCTGACTTATGGGGTCCCTCTAGGGTAACCTCCCATGGTGGAGGCTTATACTTTGTGACCTTTATTGATGATTTCTCTAGAATAGTGTGAATTTATATACTTAAGCCCAAGTCTGATACATTTGAGACTTTTAAGAAATGGAAAGCTGTTGTAGAGAGTGAAAGTAATAGGAATCTTAAGGCCCTAAGAACCGATAATGGTTTAGAGTATCTATCCAATGAACTCATTGAATATTATGAATCTGAAGGAATTGAAAGATATCAGACTGTTGTGGAAACCCCACAACAGAATGGGTTGGAAGAGAGGATGAATAAGACTGTTCTTGAGAGGGTGAGGTGTATGTTATCCCATTCAAAACTCCCCAGGTCCTTTGGGGCCGAGGCTGCTGCGATAGCAGTGTACCTCATTAACTGTTGTCCATATTCTGCTAACTCCTTTAAGACACCCGAAGTACTTTGGAAGGGCACACCCTTGAACCTGGCCCACCTCATAATATTTGGATCTGTAGCCTATGCTCATACACACAACGATAAGCTATCTCTAAGGGATATTAAGTGCATATTCGTGGGATACCCAGAGGGTGTTAAGGGATATAGGTTTTGGGTTGACAGTCCAGGTTATCAGAAATGCATCATTAGTCGTGATGTGGTCTTCCATGAATCTTGTGTGACCGGTGGGACAGAACCACAACCTGTTGTAGCTTCTGATGAAGCTGTCAGACCCTCTGAAGTCCCAACTACTTTAGGTGTTGAAGTTCCTTTAAGATCAGGAGACCACCCGCAGTCGAGTGTTGGTCCTGCTCCTTCAGTTCCCCAAGCCCAGTCCAAATCAGATTCCAATTCGGAATCAGAACCTGAGAGAGAAGAACCTGATGACCTGAGTAGCTATCAGCTTAATAGAGATAGAGAAAGGAGGGTTATTAGACCTCCATCTCGTTTCAACCAAGCAGACATTACTGCCTTTGCTTTTAATGTAGCTCAGGACCTGTTCAATGATGATCCCCAAACTTATAAGCAAGCTGTTAAGTCCAAAGAATCCAATAGCTGACTGAGAGCAATGCAAGAGTAGATGAATTCCCTTCTTAAGAACAACACCTGGGTTGTTGTTCCTAAACCCAACAACCAGAAAGTTATAGGTTGTAGATGGATTTATAATAAAAAGGAAAATGATGTAGGAGAGCCTAAAATTAAATTCAAAGCCTGTATGGTTGCCAAAGGGTTTCTACAATGTGAAGGCATTGATTATAGTGAAATATTCTCTCCTGTTGTTAATCATTCATCCATCAGAATTCTACTTGCATTCGCTGCCAAACTTGATTTGCATGTTGAGAAACTTGATGTAAAAACTGCCTTCTTACATGGTAATCTTGATGAAACCATTTATATGACTCCTCCTAAAGGATTTTCAAAACTGTTCAAGCCTAACCATGTTTGTCTTTTACAGTAGTCCTTGTATGGGCTTAAACAGTCTTCAAGACAATGGTATAAAAGGTTTGATTCTTTCATGATTGAGAACCAGTTTTCAAGAAGCAGATTTGATGCTTGTGTTTATTTTAAAACTGTCAAGCATGGTTTTTTTATCTTTTATTATATGTTGATGACATGTTATTAATCTGTAAAAACAGAAAGATCATAAATTCAGTTAAGCACTAGCTTAACAGTGTCTTTGAAATGAAAGACTTAGGCCATGAAAATCAAATTCTTGGCATGGACATAATTAGGGATAGGAATGTTAGAACCCTATACCTGTCACAATTTTCTTATGTTAGAAAGGTATTAGCCAGATACCTATTTGAGCATGTTAAACCTGTTAATATTCCCTTAAGACAACACTTTAAACTGTCTTTGAATCAATCACCTAGGAATGTGCATGAAATAGCTTTTATGAGTAAGATCCCATACGCAAATGTTATAGGAAGTCTTCTGTATGCCATGATCTGTTCTAGACCAGATATAGAATTTTCTATTTGTACCTTAAGCAGGTTCATGGGGAAACCTGGTAAGGCTCATTGGCATGCTTTAAAATGGTTGTTAAGGTACGTCTCAATGTCTGATAAACTGTGCATTAGATATGGCTTGAATGATAGTTTTAATGATGATATATTTGGCTTTTTGATTCTGATTATGCTGCAAACATTGATACTCGTAAGTCCATCAATGGTTATGCCTTTCTTGCATATGGAGGACTGGTCTCTTGGAAATGCAACATGCAATCCATAGTTTCACTGTCCACTACCGAGGTGGAGTACATTGCCCTGACAGAGGCAATTAAGTAAGCCATTTGGCTAAAAGGTTTGCTTTCAGAATTATCATTATCTACTGATAGTATAATGGTACACTGTGACATCCAGTCTGCTTTACATTTATCTAAAAACTATGTATGCCATGGTAGATCTATGAACATTGACATTAGATTACATTTTTTTAGATATATTATAGAATCTGGGAAGGTGGGTGTCACAAAGATACCCACTAGAGATAACCCGGCCGATATTTTGACTAAGGTCGTCCCGTTATCCAAATTCATGCATGGTCTTAAGCTTATGAATTTAGTCCCAATTCTATAATCTAGGTTGCGAGAACATCATCACTGTATTTTATTTGATTGCAAGGTGGAGATTTGTTGAATATGCCTACATCATGTATCTTGTTGCAATGAAATTGATTAAGTTTGTTTCATTTGTTACTTTGTTCTTCTGCATGGTTTAATGGCACCATTACGTGGGTATTTTCCCGTTTCTAGCTCAACTTTACCATTTATGGTTCATCTTCTCAGGAACCCGGTTTTTTTGTTTTCCTTACCTATTAGCGGGTGTGTTTTGAGCTGTTGATAAATGTTGATCCAACGGCGATGGCAAGCCCTCGATGTGTTTCCTCGGCCAACCTCAATCCCCAATTCATATAGCCCGACCAATCCTAATGTGCCATCCGTCCTGTGCGCTGTATTCGCTGCAGTTATGTGAACGGTCTATTTGATCCTAACCGTCCACGCGGCCTTAATCCTGTGCTTCTGCTGAACCGCCAGACGGCTCTCTGATGCGCATTGAGTGCGCCCTTTTGTTTCTCCCTATCTGTGGATACGACTGTGTAAGAGCTGGTGTCTTCGCTCTGGTTCTAAGGTAGCTTCTGGTGAAGCGTTACTCTGCTCTGGCTCCACGAAGCAGAACAAGGACCCTTCCGTGATCCTCCAGGTACTCGCACTCTTCGTAGTCGCTGTACATGACACCTCCTACAACCAGAGTTCTTCTCCGGTGGAGATTTAGTGGGAATCGTCTCGACTCCAGATACGTTTGACAGCTACACTTCAAGTGGTAACATGATTTACATTCTTTTATAATCGTGACCAAATTCTGGTTTGTAGATCTTGGTTCTGTAACGATTCATCTCTTCTTCAAAATGTATGCGGTTGTATCCTACTTATGTGTGTGCGTGAGTCCGTCCAGGAGTGGACGGGGCTAACTCTACGTGACAGAACTGATCACTGCCACCTAGTTTTGCAAGCCCAGCCTCCTCGGATAGTTTCTATGGTTCTTCAGTTTCTGCATTCGCGTCTGTAATTGTTGCTTGTTTCCATTTCTTGATTTCTTAATAAATTGGTTTCCCTGGTGGTGTTCTCGTTGTGCACGTGGGTACCCTTGGGGCCGAAGCATGTAATATCCGTTGTCCTCTTTATATTCTTGCATTGTATGTTTATATTTCTTGATTCATTTGACTATATCGAATCTGTTAATCAAACTTACCATTGTGATCTCCATTAAAACCGAACTGCGGATCATGGTTTATTTTGGGTTTAAGTAATTAACCTCAATAGGGATGTTGGCGGTGTCATGAGACATTGTCGAGTCTGACAATGTGTGTAGAATTTTGCTGGTGGTTTCTAAACGAGACACCATTGTGGTAAACTGGCTGGCGGAGTGAAGCCCAACGGTGAGTGGGATTCCCTATTGTAAATATATTCATTATTTCCTAATGGTTAGTACTGATTTTTCAGTAAAGGATGAGCCAATATTGGGAAGCCAACAGTGGGAAATGTGGCGGTGACTCAATGAGTCACCACTGAAAATCCACCGTCAGAATTAGAGAAATAGAGGCCGGCATTGACTTACCAAAAAATGGCAAATTACTAAATGTGTAACCATTGGATTCCCACTCACTCATCAAGCGGTCACTTCTATGTCAAAATTAAAATTAAATATTAAAAGAAAACAAAGTTAAAATTAAAAAAATAATAAAATGAAAATCTCATTAAACAAATTAAATAATTAACTAATAACATGAAATCCAAATTAAAAAATGAAATGATAAAAATTAAAAATAATATAATAATTAATAAATTTGATTAAAAACAATGACCTATAATAAAAATGAAGAGCAATTTTAAAATTCAATTTTAGATTAATAAATTTAAGTAAAACATTAAATTTAAAAGAACTAAATTAATTTTTGAGAAGTAATTAAATAATAAAATTTATTATGGTTAAAGAATTATACAATGTTGAAAGATTAAAAATCAAATTAAATAATGAAGAACTATTATTAAGTTTTAATTGTCAAATTATTAATTATAATTAAAAATGAAAAAAATAAAATTGATACTTTACAAAATTAAAAAGTACCAATAAAGAAATATTTAATAATTTGAATGTAAAAATAAAAACTTAATTATAAAGGATGATTAATTGAGAAATTATAATATAAATTTATTAAAGTGCAATTACTAAACAAAAAACTGCAAGATTGATTAATTAAATGAAAAAAATCAAATAAAAAGGTCTGTAAAAATATGTAAATTTAAGGACACATCAATACTGATCATAATAGCTTAAAGTATATATTCACACAGAACTAGATCAACATTCATTTAAGGAGATGGTTAGAGTTAATCAATGACTATGATTTCTCTATTCACTATCATTCAAGAAAGTCAAACAAGGCAGCCAATGCTCTTAGCAGAAAAGAACCCACCACTCAATCTGTGATGCGGATTGAAAAAAACCCAATCTTCATGGAAATGAAAAGGATGGATCTGGAAATCACAATGGCACATAATACATCCTACCTTTCCCAAATTATTTCCCAACCATCCATCAAAGAGAAGATCAAGGAGGCACAAAGGGATGATCTAGAGCTAAAAAAGAAGGTGAAAGTAGTAAATTAAGAAAAGATCTATGAGTTCCATATCGATGATAATGGTGTCATTCATCTTGAAAAGAGACTTTGTGTTTTTTCATCACCTGATATAAAGAAGTAGCTATTGGATAATGCACATATATCATCTTTCTTCATCCATCTTGGAAGCACCAAGATGTATTATGATCTTCAAGAACACTTATGGTGGGAAAACATGAAGAAGGTCATCGCTAAATACATGTGTTTTGTATGTATAAAAGTTAAAGAGAGAAAAAATTAAAAAAATATGATGAAATAATTGGTTATACTCACGTGGAAATGGGAGAATTTCACAATGGAATTTTTCACTGGTATCCCAAAAAAATCCAAAGGAAACAATGTGATATCGGCTGTGGTGGATCGACTCACCAAGACTGCTCACTTTATTCCTATTTATAAATATTTCTCTCTTGAACAAATTTCCAGGATAAATGTGATGTAAGTGGTTAGGCTTCATGGGGTACCACTTTCGACCGTCTCTAGTCATTATCTGAGGTTCACCTCCAAATTATGTATAATTATTCAACATTATTTGTGTACCGAATTGAATTTTAGAATATCCTATCACCCCTAAAATGATGGCCAATCTAAAAGGAATAATCATATGTTTGAAGATATTCTAAGAGACTACCTAATGGAATTCAAAAGAGGATTGAATCAGTATCTCACATTGGTTGAGTTCTCATATAACAACAGCTTCCACTCAAGTATTCAAATGTATTCATGTGAAGCTATATATTGTATGAAATGTAGAACTTAAACTTTTTTGGATAAAGTTGGTTAACAAAAACTACTTGGACCTCATCTTTTACAAAAAATGATAGAGTAGGTTCAAGCCATCCAACAACATATAAAAGCAGCTCAGATTCAGAAAAGGAGCTACACTGACAACCCTCAAAGGGACTTGGAGTTCAATGTTGGAGACAAATTCTTCCTTCAAATATCACCATGGAATAGTGTCATACGGTTTGGAAAGAAAGGGGATTGTATCCCAAGGTACATTATCCCCTTTGAGATCTTTGATCACATAGGGGGATTGGCCTATTGGCTTTCTCTTTCACTAAATATGGATCAACTTCATGACAGGTTCTGCGTATAACTCCCGAAGAAGTATATACCAAATCTCTCACATGTACTGAATCCAGAGGTGGTACAACTGAAGAATAACCTCTCATGTGAAGAGAATTCGGTGAAAATTATGGACAGTAGAGACAAAGTCAAATGTAATAAGACAACTGTAAAGACACATAAATTTCAAGGAATTTTTTTTCTTAATTTTCTTTGAAATTTTACAAGAACGCAGTTTCTGACGGCACGTGATTCCGAGGCCCGGTGTGCCCGGAATCATTTTCCGAAATTTGGCTCGGGTACGTTCAGTGAACGAACGATCGGGTTTTTCTAACTTTTGAACCGGTGCTCGGAATCAAATTCTGAGGGCACCGATAGAATCACAGCGCCGGTTTTTGCTTAGAAACGCCTCTTCCGGAGTTGCGTTTGCTCGGATGTGGTTTTTAATTTTTGGGCTATAAGTTAAGAAATAAAATAACGTGGTACGACAAACTTTATTTTATTTCACTTAAAGCCACTTAAAAGCCACTTTAAGCTGCTTAAGCTGAGTTGAAGCGGATAGGGTGCGACCCAAAATATCCTACCCTCTTGGTAGGATATTTGTGAGGTGGGGCCCGCACGAGCCCCACCGTTTCTTTTCCGCTAAGTAACGCACCCGCGAAAACTCCTATTAAACGAAAGTCAACTGGGGCGTTTCTTAAACAATTAAACGCTCCTTTTAATTGGGCGGTTAATTTCGTTGAAATTAATTCTATGAATTAATTTTGTTCGTTACTTATCATTTTTCGTTTCTTGGCATGTTAATAAAATAAGACCAACACTTTTCTTCTTGAGTGTTGTTCGTTGAGAGGATTTGAAAGAAACCTTAATCCTTCATCCTTCTTCGCGAAGAACGCGAAGAACGCGAAGAACGCCGGCCTTCGACGAAAGGCGACGAAGAATGCCGAACCCTCGGAGATCAACGACGCGACGCCGTGTTCCGCGACGCCAACGATTCTCCTCCTGTGACGTTCTTCTGCGACGTTCCTTCTTCCGCAACAAATCTTCGAATATCCGTTTGAGGTAGGAGTTTAAGAATATTTTAAATTCCTTTGTGGATTTTATGCTTGACAGGGATTTAATTTGTGTAAATTAAATCCGTATGTTATCTTTACCCCTCAGAGATCATCGACGCGACGCTGTATACCGCGACGACGCGACGCCCTTCCGCGACGCGAAGATCCTCTTCTTCCGCGATGATCAATTCTGCGAAGAACGCACGCTCGACGACTACGGCGAGGTAGAGATTTTGTTTGAAAACAATATTTTATTCCCGTAGCTGATTCCTTCTAAAACAAAGAGCCCGGGATCAAAGCACAATTTTAATTTACTAAAATTGTATCTTGTTATGTTTTCATGTGTTGAACTTTTTCCCGATTGTTATCACCTAACGCGGAGGGTGCAGGCCAAACAAACACGGCCCGACAACCCTCCGCAGTTCTTCGTTGATGCATGAAACGACGGACGATGACAAACGGGGCCGCAATGGCGATTTGAGGGCCTGGCAGTGAAGAAAGGGACCCGGGAGGAGCTTCGGCGCAGTTGGAAGTGGAATCGGACCACCGGAGCAACTCCGGTGGCCCGCGGAACCCACCGGCGGCGGCCGACCAGACCCGCGACCGCGCAGGTCCGGTGACACACGGGACGCGGCAAAGCCGCGTCCGTTGACCCAGCGCGGCCCCATGCGGGGCCGCGACACTTCATCCTGCGGGGGCCAGCGCCCCGCGGTTCCTCCGCTCGGCCGGCTCGGCCAAGCCGAGCCGGGTCGCGCCAAACCGGGTCGGACCCGGACACGGGTCGTGTCGACCCGGTTCGGGCCGACCCAGGTGGGGTTGGGCCGGGTCGGTCCGGGCCTAGACCCCCCGTTTCCAGACTCTTTTCGGTTTTTCGCTCATAACATGAGCTACGGGCCTCCGAACGACACGCCATCAGCGGCGATGTGATCCTTGGATCGAGATGGTCGTTTCGGTATATCACACTCAAGGTTTCGGAATACTCTGGGTTCGGCCGGGTTGGTTCGTCCACGAAACCAACCGGGCCCTCGGAGCGGAAACGCTCATATCTTGAGCTTCGGACGTCCGATTGACGTGCCGTCGACTTTTTTGTTTTCCTCTAAGTGAGACGGATCTTTTGGCTTACTCCGCCCTAGGTTTGGACGTAGGGAGAGTACGGTCGGGTTGGTTTTGCCTTAAAAACCAACCGGGCCCCTGGGACGAAAAAGCCAATAACTCTCAGACCGGGCGTCCGATTGACGCGCTGTCTGTGACGTTGAGTTCCTGTTGGCGATACAGAACTTTTGGATACATCAACTATGGACTATGTGTCAGTTGATGTATCAGCCTCTCGGCTCGTGGAGCGGACCCTCCCGAACGAGCTTGTTATGTGGGGGAACCCTAGAGCTGGCTGCGACTGCTACTGTGACGACGACGACTGTACAAAGATCCTCAGTGGATTAGACTGCGATGATGATGAAAACAGTACGGGAATCCTCCGTGTTTTCGGCAGTGACCACTACGGTACATCTTGGGATACATCAACTCCGGACCACATGTTAATTGATGCATCGACCTCTTAGCTCGTGGAGTGGACCCTCCCAGAACGAGCATGCTGTGTGCGGAAACCCTGGAGCCGGTTGAGACTTGACGACTGCTGATCGAACGACTCGGTGTGTTACGAATAGCCCAGTGGGAAGCACTTGGTTGTAGCAGTAGACCCACGGCGGAGGAGCGCTTGGTTGTAGCGGCAGACCCGCGGTACTCAACAGAAGGAGTACCTCTGGAGGCTATGAGGGGGAGCGCTTGGTTGTAGCGGCAGACCCACGACGGAGGATCGCTTGGTTGTAGCAGCATGGGGGAGCGCTTGGTTGTAGTGGCAGACCCACGATGGAGGAGCGCTTGGTTGTAGCGGCTGACCCGTGGTACTCAACATAAGGAGTACCTCTAGAGGCTATGAGGGGGAGCGCTTGATTGTAGCAGCAGACCCATGGTGGGAAGCGCTTGGTTGTAGCAGCAGACCCATAGTACTCGATAGGTGGAGTACTACAGCAGTCCAAGGTTAGAGGGAAGCGCTTGGTTGTAGCGGCATAACCACTATACTTGATGGAGAAGGAGTTTCCCAATAGCTATGGTTTCAACTTCATGATCGATCCTATGTGGGTCATTGCGGGGGTTAGTACCTACCGATCCTTTGTGGGTCCGACGACTTAGATGAATCAGTGGCTACATATGATCATCTCTGTCGTCTTACGAAGAAGTATATCTTGTGTGAGCTGAATCCTGTTTACTCTCCTTTGTGGATTGTGTTGTGCTATCCTGTGTGGATTTACATTTACTTTCCTTTGTGGATTGTGTTGTGCTATCCTATGTGGATTTACGTTTTCTTTCCTTTGTGGATTGTGTTGTGTTATCCTATGTGGATTTACGTTTTGCTTTCCTGTGTGGACTGGGTTGTACTCGAGCTCTGATGTTGGAGCCGAGTGAGAATTGATGACTTAGGTATATGTATGGGAATATACCTAAGCAGTGTCAGATGTTACTTCGTGATTGTATCTTTCCTTTGTGGTTTATCCTTTGTGGATTCTGGGAGACCTTCGGGGGTCTCGGGGTCCCTACTGAGTAGCTTATACTCACCCATGCACGGGCTATGCCCGCACAACGTTGTGTTGGTTGCAGACGATGGACAACGCTGATCATGGTAGAGGCTTGCAGAGCAGGACGGTGCCTGGAGGTGGACCACTGGGTGGGACGTACTCGGAGCGGTCGGCTGGACCCGAGGAGCAGCGGAGGCTATCTGTACCCACCCTTCAGGTGGGACTTCCAATGGACGGCTCGACGTTGCGGCTTTACTTTTCAGTTTCTGTTTTCCCTTTTCGAGTTGTACTTTACTTTCAGTTTGGGTTTGTATTCTGTCCCACTTACTTTCCGCACTTACTGTTGTACCCGTTTTTACTTAGTGTTTACTTTTTCCGCTTGCTTACTCTGTGGTGCTTATTTACTTTACAAAGGCAATGACTTCCCTTTACTGAGATTTACGCCTTGGTGTTAGTCGCCAGCCCCTGGCCTATGGAAGGCGGGCTTGGGGTAGTCACGGCACGGGCCCCAAGGACGGGTCGTGACAAATTGGTATCAGAGGAGTTCGGTTCTACCGCAGACTCTGATCTTTCTTCTATGTGAAGCAATAGTGTTAAGCGTATTGAGTGTGGTTATCAGACCAGGGAGCCCAGTGTTGGTGCGACGGCCGACGTATCCGTACACCAGGACCCTGACTTCTGATTTCCGACTTAATGCACGAAAACATTGATTGCATGTGTGTTTCAAGTTTTCTTTGTGATTACTTTGTATCTGCTCACCAAGTATACTGTTCTGACCGTGGCGCACCTGTTTCCTTTCAGGATGGCCCCACGACGACAACCAGCTAGGGTTCCGAGAGTTGTACGTGATGACAGCCCGTCGAGCGACGAGGCCTCGGTACAGGGCCCTTTGACAGTAGAGGCACCAGCGGTACCTCTACCCACCGAGCCACCGATGCTTCTAGCCCCAGCCGCTGACGATGCACGTCGCCTTAGTGCACTGCATGAGTTCCAGCGCCAGCGACCGCCCAGGTTCCGCGGGGAGACGGACCCCCAGGCAGCCGAGGACTGGCTGGAGACAGTTGTATGAGTTTTCCGGTTAGTGAGGACACCAGCAGACCTTATGGTGGTCCTTGCAGCGAGCCTCCTGCATGCGGCAGCAGACAGATGGTGGAGCTTGATGCTCCAGGTGCACGATGAGGCATCACTACATTGGACGGACTTTGAGAGCCTTTTTCGCTCAGAGTTCGTCCCAGCCACCCTTCGAGCGGTGCGCATCCAGGAGCTACTACAGCTGCGGCAGGGCAGCATGACAGTAGCCCAGTACGCGGCGAGGTTTACCGATCTCTCGCGCTATTCTACAAACATGGTACGAGACCCATTCTTCAGGGCCCGAACCTTCGAGCAAGGGCTCAGGAGGGAGATCAGAGCTTCAGTTGTTTCTCACAGCATTCCGACGCAGATAGGAGTGTTGGAGCGAGCCCTCTTAGTGGAGAGTTTCCTTGCTGAGCAGTCTCCAGCAGCAGGACCCACCACTAGCTGGCATGCAGTAGAGTCTTCTGCAGCAGGCAGTAGACAGATGACGCATGGGTCCAAGAGGACTAGACCTACCGGTGGTCGACCGCGTGACACATGATCGTTTGTGTGAGGCACCCGGGGTGGACAACGACTTACCATGAGCGGACAGTGTTACTCCTGCGGCGGGGTTGGTCACATGGCTCGTGATTGTCCGACCCGCCATACGGATGACCAACAGATGAATGAAGGACCTCCCAGGCAGAGGCAGAGGTTCGATCGAGGAGGATCGCATGGAGCAGGAGACCGTGGCAGGGGAGCTGGCCATGCAGCTGGGGGTGGACGACGCTTCGAGGTGTTGCCACCACCACCACCAGGAGGTCCACCCCGACCACAGGGAGCTGGTGGACATGGGAGAGCTCAGCTTCAGGCAGCTGAGGCCTACGATCATGGAGTTCTGGGAGCAGATGGACATGAGCGAGACTAGCTCCAGACCTGGAGACTTTTGTTCATGTTGCTTCTAGTTTTGTTGATGTGTGTTTGTAGATGCTTTGTGTCATTGTACTTGAGATGTAGTAATAAAATACACATTTTCTTGTGGCATTTAATTTCCTGTCCTCTCTTGTGTTATTACTAAGAGGTTCCAGTTTAGACTGTTGGCTTGACCCTTACTTGAGAGATACCTACTGGAGGAGACCCAGTTACCACACACTGATGCCGACAGTGTGACTCAACCCTTGGAGGCGAGAGTAACAGTTGGATCTCTTGGTAGTAGCGTCGAGGCCTTACGACGTCATCCTTGGTATGGGTTAGTATCATCCATGTCGGGATTGACTGTATTAGGCAAAGAAATTGGTTTATCCATGGGATGAGACCAGATTTCTCTTATCGGCAAAGAAGAAATATTAGCAGCTCTTGTGGGACCGGAGATGGTCCAGGCCACGACAGAGAAGTTCCAAGTCATCCAGGAGCGGATGAGGACAGCTCGGAGCTGGGAGAAGTCTTATGCTGACAGGAGGCGGAGGCCACTGAAGTTCGCGGATGGCGACCACGTCTTCTTACGGGTCTCACCTCGACGTGAGTTACAGAGATTTGGCCGAGGCGGAAAGTTGTCTCCATGCTTCATTGGACCCTTCCAGGTCCTCAACAGGGTTGGCAGGGTGGCTTATCGTTTGGCTCTACCACCTCAGTTGCACCGGGTTCACGACGTCTTCTGCGTATCTCAGCTGAGGAGATACGTGCGCGATCCTTCACACAACATCGACCATGAGGAGCTGGACGATGGCGATGGGGTGACTTGCACGACGGTTCCAGTGGGGATCGAGGATCGACAGGAACGAATCCTATGAGGACGGTCGATTCCTCTTGTGCACTTTCTTTGGCAGCACGGGAACCCCCAGGTGAGCACATGGGAGTGGAAGGCTCAGATACGTACTCAGTACCGCTTTTGTAACCCTAGTTTGTGTTAAAGCTTTACGAGGACGTAAAGCCCTGAGGTGGGAGTGATGTAAAGACACGTAAATTTCAAGGAAATTTTTTTCTTAATTTTCTTTGTAATTTTACAAGAACACAGTTTATGACGGCATGTGATTCCGAGGCCCGGTGTTCCCAGAATCATTTTCCAAAATTTGGCTCGGGTATGTTCAGTGAACGGACAAGCGGGTTTTTCTAACTTTTGAACCGGTGCTCGGAATTGAATTCCGAGGTCACCGATGGAATCACAGTGCCAATTTTTTCTTAGAAACGCCTCTTCCGGAGTTGCGTTTTCTCGGGTGTGGTTTTTAATTTTTGGGATTTAAGTTAAGAAATAAAATAACGTGGTACGACAAACTTTATTTTATTTCACTTAAATCCACTTAAAAGCCACTTTAAGCTACTTAAGCTGAGTTGAAGCGGATAGGGTGCGACCCAAAATATCATACCCTCTTGGTAGGATATTTGTGAGGTGGGGCCCGTACGAGCCCCGCCGTTTCTTTTCCGCTAAGTAATGCACCCGCGAAAACCCCTATTAAACGAAAGTCAACTGGGGCGTTTCTTAAAAAATTAAACGCTCCTTTTAATTGGGCGGTTAGTTTCGTTGAAATTAAATCTATGAATTAATTTTGTTTGTTACTTATCTTTTTTCGTTTGTTGGCATGTTAATAAAATAAGACCAACACTTTTCTTCTTGAGTGTTGTTCGTTGAGAGGATTTGACAGAAACCTTAATCCTTCATCCTCCTTCGCGAAGAACGCGAAGAACGCGAAGAAAGAGAAGAACGCCGGCCTTCGACGAAAGGCGACGAAGAACGGCGAACCCTCGGAGATCGACGACGCGACACCGTGTTCCGCGACGCCAACGATTCTCCTCCTGCGACGTTCTTCTGCGACGTTCCTTCTTCCGCGACAAATCTTCGAATATCCGTTTGAGGTAGGAGTTTAAGAATCTTTTAAATTACTTTGTGGATTTTATGCTTGACATGGATTTAATTTGTGTAAATTAAATCCGTATGTTATCTTTACCCCTCGGAGATTGTCGACGCGACGTCGTATACCGCGACGACGCGACGCCCTTCCGCGATGCGAAGATCCTCTTCTTCCGCGATGATCAATTCCGCGAAGAACGCACGCTCGACGACTACGGCGAGGTAGGGATTTTGTTTGAAAATAATATTTTATTCCCGTAGTTGATTCCTTCTAAAACAAAGAGCCCGGGATCAAAGTACAATTTTAATTTATTAAAATTATATCTTGTTATGTTTTCATGTGTTGAACTTTTTCCCGATTGTTATCACCTAACACGGAGGGTGCGGGCCAAACAAACACGGCCCGACAACCCTCCGCAGTTCTTCGTTGATGCACGAAACGGCGGACGATGACAAACGGGGCCGCAATGACGATTTGAGGGCCTGGCAGTGAAGAAAGGGACCCGGGAGGAGCTTCGGTGCAGGCGGAAGTGGAATCAGACCACCGGAGAAACTCCGGTGGCCCGCAGAACCCACCGGTGGCGCGGGTCGCCGGCGCGGCGGCCGACCAGACCCGCGACTGCGCGGGTCCAATGACACACGAGAGGCGGCAAAGCCGCGTTCGTTGACCCAGCGCGGCCCCATGCGGGGCCCCGACACTTCATCCCGCGGGGGCCAGCGCCCCGCGGTTCTTCCGCTCGGCCGGCTCGGCCGAGCTGAGCCGGGTCGCGCCAAACCGGGTCGGACCCGGAACCGGGTCGGGCCGACCCGGTTCGGGCCGACCCAGGGGGGTTGGGCTGGGTCGGTCTGGGCCCAGACCCCCCTGTTTTCGGACTCTTTTCGGTATTTCGCTCATAACATGAGCTAGGAGCCTCCGAACGACGCGCCGTCAGTGGCGGTGCGATCCTTGGATCGAGATGGTCGTTTCGGTATATCGCACTCAAGGCTTCGGAATACTTTGGGTTTGGCCGGGCTGGTTCGTCCACGAAACCAACCGGGCCCTCGGAGCGGAAACGCTCATATCTTGAGCTTCAGACGTCCGATTGACGTGCCGTCGACTTTGTTGTTTTACTCTAAGTGAGACGGATCTTTTGGCTTACTCCGCCCGAGGTTTGGACGCAGGGGGAGTACGGTCGGGTTGGTTTTGCCTTAAAACCCAACCGGGCCCCTAGGACGAAAAACCCGATAACTCTCAGACCGGGCGTCTGATTGACGCGCCGTCTGCGACGTTGAGTTCCTGTTGGCGATACAGAACTTTTGGATACATCAAATCTGGACTATGTGTCAGTTGATGTATCAGCCTCTCAGCTCGTTGAGCGGACCCTCCCGAATGAGCTTGCTGTGTGCGGGAACCCTAGAGCTGGATGCAACTGCTACTGTGACTACGACGACTGTACAGAGATCCTCAGTGGATTAGACTGCGACGATGATGAAAACAGTACGGGAATCCTCCGTGTTTTCGGCAGTGACCACTACGGTACATCTTGAGATACATCAACTTCAGACTACATGTTAGTTGATGCATCGACCTCTTAGCTCGTGGAGTAGACCCTCCCGGAACGAGCATGCTGTGTGCGGAAACCCTGGAGCCGGTTGAGACTTGAAGACTGCTGATCGAACGACTCGGTGTGTTACGGATATCCCAATGGGAAGCGCTTGGTTGTAGCAGTAGAACCACGGTGAAGGAGCGCTTGGTTGTAGCGGCAGACCCGTGGTACTCAACAGAAGGAGTACCTCTGGAGGCTATGAGGGGGAGCGCTTGGTTGTAGCGGCAGACCCACGACGGAGGAGCGCTTGGTTGTAGCGGCTGACCCGTGGTACTCAACATAAGGAGTACCTCTAGAGGCTATGAGAGGGAGCACTTGGTTGTAGCAGCAGACCCATGGTGGGAAGCGCTTGGTTGTAGCAGCAGACCCACAGTACTCGATAGGTGGAGTACTACAACAGTTCAAGGTTAGAGGGAAGCACTTGGTTGTAGCGGAATAACCATTGTACTTGATGGAGAAGGATTTTCCCAATAGCTATGGTTTCAACTTCATGATCGATCCTATGTGGGTCATTGCGGGGGTTAGTACCTACCGATCCTTTGTGGGTCTGATGGCTTAGATGAATCAGTGGCTACATCTGATCATCTCTATCTTCTTACGAAGAAGTATATCCTGTGTGAGTTGAATCATGTTTACTCTCCTTTGTGGATTGTGTTGTGCTATCCTGTGTGGATTTACGTTTTCTTTCCTTTGTGGATTGTGTTGTGCTATCCTGTGTGGATTTACGTTTTGCTTTCCTGTGTGGACTGGGTTGTACTCGAGCTTGGATGTTGGAGCCGAGTGAGAATTGATGACTTAGGTATATGTATGGGAATATACCTAAGCAGTGTCAGATGTTACTTCGTGATTGTATCTTTCCTTTGTGGTTTATCCTTTGTGGATTCTGGGAGACCTTCAGGGGTCTCTACTGAGTAGCTTATACTCACCCCTGCACGGGCTATGCCCGCACTACGCTGTGTTGGTTGCAGACGATGGACAGTGCTGATCGTGGTGGAGGCTTGTGGAGCAGGACGGTGCCTGGAGGTGGACCACTGGGTGGGACGTACTCGGAGCGGTCGGTTGGACCCGAGGAGCAGCGGAGGCTATCTGTACCTAACCTTCAGGTGGGACTTCCAGTGGATGGATCGACGTTGTGGCTTTACTTTTCAGTTGCTGTTTTCCCTTTTCGAGTTGTACTTTACTTTCAGTTTAGGTTTGTATTCTGGACCACTTACTTTCCGCACTTACTATTGTACCAGTTTTTACTTAGTGTTTACTTTTTCCGCTTGCTTACTCTGTGGTGCTTGTTTACTTTACAAAGGCAATGCCTTCCCTTTACCAGGATTTACGCCTTGGTGCTAGTCGCCAGCCCCTGGCCTGTGGAAGGTGGGCTTGGGGTAGTCACGGCACGGGCCCCAAAGACGGGTCGTGACAACAACTCACCTTGTCAACGTGTTATGGACGGACCATAAGTATGAAGAGGCAACTTGTGAACGAAAGGAATAAATTAATCAAAATTACCCTCACCTATTCTCAACTAATAATATGAGATGAAATTTTGGGGACAAAATTTCGAAAGGGGTGAAGAATGTAATGAACTAGAAATTATTAGTATTATTTTCTTCCTAGATAAATTTGTGTTCTATTATATTATATAATATTATACACATAAAAAACATAGATAAACCAAGAAATACATTGTATCATTAATAAATATTTTTACATTAATCATCAATGAAACCAATTAAAATTATAAACATTACAACTGGACAAAAAATATAAAATCCAAAATTTAAAATGGTAAAATATGGATTTCCCCAATCTATTAGAATCTTTACCAACACTACAAACACTATATAGAAGAATAAAAGTCATAGTAAACCAAGAAAAATTATAAAAAAAGGAAATCTAAAACCTTAATTGGAATTGAATTGAATATTAAGTTAAATAATAAAGTCATATTTATAAGAAGTAAAGTTATTGTTGGAATAATATTGTGACTACTGAAATAGTAACCTCACTGTTGGGAGTAGTAGCCTGATCGTTTGGAATATTAACCTGACCGTTGAAAAACTAATGTTACCTAAAATAATAAATTTCAATAAAAATAATATTTATCATGATTAATCTATGTAAATAAAAAATTTATTATTCTAAAAATAAATATCATGATTAAGAAACTCAAATAAAATATAATCACATTTTTAAGAAACTGTATTTTAAATTATTTCGTAGATATCATATTTTTTGTATTAAAAATTAAAATGGAATATTTTAGAAATTTATTTTGATAAAATGAATATCATTTTAAAAATCAACACATCAAATTTTTCCATGGGTTATTTTTTGATAATTTTATGAAATACTTCAATTTTCAGGTTAATAGAAAAATTACTGTTTTTCACATAACCAGTGTAACTCAAATTACATCGTTCATGATTTAATAATGATGTAATACTTTCTATAACTTTATATTTGGCCATCGTATATTTAATTTCTTTAATGGTTCATTAAAATACAATAAACTCAACTTCGAAACCCAAAAAAAACTTTTCAAAACCAAAAGTCAAAAGTGATTCCTTAAAATAACAATTTTTATTTCCTTCCACTTTCCTTTTTAATAAACTAATGAATTCCCATTAGAAAGTGGATTTAAAGTCTTAAAACCATTGTATTATTTTTATATATGACTTTTAATGTCAAAAATTTACTATTATAAGTTTTACCTTTGATATAGTATTTTATTCAATATTTTATTCTAAAAACACCCCTCTCCTAAAGTATAAATAACCCCTCTCCCTCCGCTTGGAAACCCAAGCCTACCACCCATTGCAAAGCCCAATATCCTCCCAAATATACCCTATATATCCTCTTAGAATCCATATGGTTGTTCTAGATAACTCCACATCAAATCAACAAGGAGTTATAGTGTCGATCAAGAGAAGTTACACCGAGGATTAAGTTCTTATCCACTCATCCCTCTTTATTTATTTATTGTTACTCTCCTATTTATTTTTACACCAACCCCTTCACAAAAAAACATAAAATAATTAATTATGAATTAATTTAACAATATGTTAATGATTTTAACCTACATTATGTATAATAATACTATATATATAAATTTTAAACTTATCCTTCTGCTCTCTTAGCAATGTCCCGTCAAAGGTCGGTTAAATGCCTACTGAGACATTTCCATGTCAACACATATAACCATAGTCATGGATGAATATTATAGACTATATATAATATATAAAAATTTAATTATATTTATTATAAACTTATTTAATTAAATAAAGTAATTTATAACTTACATTTAAGAGAATAGAGAAATCAAAGCGAAATAGAAAAGTTTTAAGAAAAAAATGATATTAAAACCCTTTAATTTCATCAAAAGAAGTTAAGAAAAATTATCCAATGATTATAATTGATAAAAATTTATATAAATTACTACAATAAAATTCTAGATAAATGTTTTAATAAATATATGTTTATTATTTAGGAGGTAGAAAAATGATGATATAATGTGGAAATTAAGGTAAGGGGATTCCCAAACCCAATTCCTTTATTTGGGTTATTATCTCTTCCATGGTATGAAAGTACATATTATTTTATTCAACTGTAATTTCCATTTTCCTTAGGGGATATACATGTTCTTACCATGTCAAAATGTTTTCTATGAAAAACCTATTTTTTCAAAGTCACTTCAATTTCAAAAACATAGTATTTTACTCCTCTTAAAATGCTTCTTATCCACTCAAGAAAAATGTTATTTTATGTACACATATGATTTCCCATATTTATTTGGGTACCAATAAATTTTTTTTAATGAATTTATTATTTATGAAATACTTAATAAAACCATTGTCTTCCTTGGGTTTACTTCATGACTTTGGTTGACATATATTCTATGCGACATGCATGATTATATATATGTTGTGATGTGATTGGTTAGACTAGAATTATATATCCCTCAAATTAATTGGGTAATGTGATATATCTCATGATATTATGTTTATTATGTGTGAACATGATGCGATATTTTTTCAAAATTATGAAGTTATGATTATGAAAATATGTTATGTGTGAACATGATGCTATCTTTGTTCACAAATATGTGTGGTATATGACCACTAAGACAAGATGTTTCATTTTTACACATTTCCGAATTCCATGACTTTATCCATTATTTACATTAATATTTTGATGATAAACCTATGGTTATTTGATGACGATGATGATCACTTGTGTTATATTGATTCATATCCATTATTCATCCTCTTAATATGCTTTTAGCTCACCCATTTCATTGATATATATCCTCAGGTGATTACTTGTACTAAGGAGAATATAAGGGACAATAAGAATATAGAGAAGAATTAATTTAATAATGTTTATGTTTTATTATATAAAATTTATGTATAAGAATAATTTTCCCAAGACACTAAACCTTTGGATCTTAGATTTGTAATGTTATTATGTTGTTTATCGTTATAATGATGTAATATCTATGTAAGAAAAAGTAGGTTTTCTATATTTCCTCATAGAAAACCCCATAAAAACAATGGGTTTCATGAAAATCATATAATCTTAATTATAATACATTTAGAGAAATAATAAGGATGATATTACTGGATCATATCCCTAGTAAATATTATGTAACATCAATTGATTTCATTTTAGAACTAAAATGATTTTGAAAGAACACCTAGAACATTTCTTGATGAAAATATCCTTTTCAATTTAAAAATTAACTCTTTAAAAGTAAAAGTTCACAAAATATTGTAAAAATCCTTTTCATTGAAAATGACCTTTGAAAATTATAAAAGATTATCTAAAAAACATTTAAAACATTTCTTGGGGAAAATGTCCTCTCTGTTTTTGAAAAACCCTTTTTAAAACATAAAACATTTTCAAAATCCTTTTCTTTGAAAATAACTTTTTAAACATATAATGGAATCTTTGAAACATTTATTGGTCTGGATGGTGGAAATTCAATTCTTTTCTTACATGTTAAAATAATGATTCCTTTCAAATTTTCCATAAAATACAAACAATCCTTGTGAGTAAAATGACATGAATATTACTTTTAATTTTTTATAAAAGTCAAACTATGGTAAATAAGACTTTAATAATTCATATAGGAACATTAATAAATTCTTGAAAACACTTTTATAAATCATGAATAAGGAGGAAAAAGTATTTTCAACTGAGGAGATAAATAAATTTAATTTTTCATAAAAACATTATTTTGAACTCTTGAGTACATAAAGGGTGAAAAATGTAGGGTAAACCTGAATTTTCATGACATAAACATAGGAGAAGAAACATCCTGAATTTATTTAAAAATATATTATAATATTTCATCATCGAAATCATAATCATAAACCACCTTGAAAAACAATGAGATTATAACATTAAACCCTTACCACTTTAGTAAATTTTGAATCGTAAGACCCATTAAATAATAATATAAAATGAAACATTAAATATAATTAATATAATTAAATTTATTATATAAAATGTCAATGAGGATGTATATAAACATCATAAAATAATATAGGTGCATAACATTACATATGTCTCAAAGAAGGAAAATTGAGACAATAATCCATTACCTTAAGTCTTGACTTTCATTGTACATGTTAAAACATATTGTATGATAAATAGAGGTTTATTATAAATTTATTTTATAACTGCACTTATATATATCATACTATATATTATTTATTTATTACATTTTATTACCCATTTATTAACAATTCATTGTTAAAATCACGTTGTGGGTAATTACAACTTTATTTTTCATATAAGTTTTGATTTAGTATTTTTAGTCCTTTTACGTTGCTCATGGTACCATAATCTCCAAAATGTTAAACATGGTATAAATATAATATATATTCACTATATATTTCTTTGTAGTTATCATAAAAATTTAGATATATAATATGAAATACACTATTCATGGATATGGTAGGCCGTATGTACGCACAAATGTGGTTTCCATATTCTCAACGGATGAGAAGAAATGAAGGTAAATAATATATTATCATTAAATAATAATTTTTATTTCATATATATCACATATATTTATTTAATTTTCTCTTATTACCTTCCATGTAAATCATAAGTGAAAAACCAATTACATTTTTTTGTGAGGCTATAGTCCACCATACACACGAGCGATGTTATCATATTCCCACGAAATTGATAGTAAGAACATATCATGATATTATAATTATATATGTATAATAATATCAAAAAATATCATATATAAAAATTAAATCCATTATTAAATCCATCTGTGAGAGGCAGTGATGGAAAATGAATAACATCGGTTCGTGAGCCAGTAGTCCACCAAACACACGATGGACAGATTCATTTCCCATTTGATGGAATAGAATATAAATGAAGGTAATTACATTAACATAATAAAGACCTAGTATATGTGTGTTAATATATTTATTATATTATAATACATTTAGAATATTTTAATGAGGTTGAAAAAGAAATAAAGCAAAAACATAAGTTTAATTTTTTTACCTCTTCTTCATAGAACCTCATTCAGTTTATACCTAATGCCTAATTATAAAGTTTTCATGATAAATATAAGGACCTTGGGATTTAAGGAGGTGTTTAAGGAAGATATTTGGTTAGGTAATAGCTGAACCATAGAGTTTTAGATGTGTAAAGAGGATATGAGAGGTTGTGGCCTTTTACAAGTGTGGGAGAGGACACATGGAATTTTTTAACAGAATAATGTGTAACCACATTTTTTACGTACCATAAGCCCCATAAATGGTTATTTATCAAACCTTACTATTGATATGACTAAATTCTATCCATAAAATGAGTTTTGGACAAGTTTATAGGTTATTTTACCCCTTATCGTTTAAGTTTCACCCTCGATAAACTCGTTTTAACCGTAACCATGGTTATTAATTTTTGTGGTTTTTTTTTCTATTCATTTTTACCAAAAATTAAGATAAACTTACTATATAGTATTAATTATACAAATTGAAAATATAGAATCCATTTTTATAAATTCCATTTATATAAGTGGAATATTTTAATTTAAAATTAAACCCGTAGACGTGATGAAAAATCCTTTTTGCAAAGATAAATTTTCAAAGGTTTAAAATGTTTTTATATAAAAATTCAAGATGAAATTGATTTTAATTGCCCACATTGAATTATTTATAATATAGTTTAGAAATTTTTTCTTTTTAATTTTTTTTAAAAATGGATCTTTATAAATTCTTTAAACAAAAAGGCAGTTTTCAATAAAAATTGGTATTTTTCAATATTCATCGAAAAATTAGTATTTTAAAAAATAATCCAAAATATTCACCCAAAAATAGTTTTCACATTTTTATTCCAAAAAAAATGATTTTTTAAATAAATACTCTAAAATTTTATAAAGTTAATTTTATTATTTTTTCACAAAAAACAATACAAATGATTTGTTTGAGAAAAAAAGTATTTTTTGGAGCATATAACGACTTTACTAAAAATGTTATGTATATATTTATAAATATAATGTATTTATATTTAAAAATTATACATATTTTTTAAAATATGTTTATTTCTATTCATTCCACCAAGTATAATGACTTGTTATTAATCATCGTGTTTAAATAATAATATTAATAGTTTTTCACAGTTCGTTAAACTCAATGTTGTGTGTAACAAAAGATATTGAAGAAATTAAATTTTATTAAAAAATTATATAATAATATTAGGTGTTATAGGTTAGGATGATTGTTTCATGAAATGAGATAAAACATGGTATGGTGTGCGGATTATGTAATGGGGTACCCAAAGGATGGGGGTCATTTTATAATTATCTCTTAAAATATCCCATGCTTGTCACATGAGACATCACATGCTTGTTGAAAAAAAATCTATGTTTATTAAAAAAGGTAAGTTATATTTTAACATCTTATGTTGTTGATGATAATGTTTTGGAAGGGGAATAATTATGGGTAGAAAGAGGCTTATGGATTAATCTACCCATAGGATGTAAGCCTCATTAAGTGGTTTGAGGTGGTTTCCCTTGATGTGACCATGATTGTGGATTACACATGATTGGAGGACCAAAGAGCTTCTCAATAGCTTGGATATAATGTGTAGGACTTACTCACATGTTTTCCTTATTGGAACCAAGTCTGTTCTTTGCTGGAAATAGAGAATGGTTTTTTTGTCAATCCACATTGGGTTGATAAAGGAGTTTGCAAGATAAGTGATTTTACATTACAGGATGAAGCAGGTGTTTAAGGTGGTGTCGTTTCCCGGTGTTTTCCAAATTTTTGAGCCTCAAAATTTGGAGTTTATCTTTTTGGAAAAGGAGGGTTTTATGAAAAGGATTCCTCAAAGCATGTCTTTCGAACCACGAAACACAGTTCATGGACCACTAAGGGAGGTAAGTAGAATGAAATTTATGCATATAATAACAGTACATGGATGACTAATGAAAAAAGGTTCGTGGGACGAATATGGTTCTTGAGAAGGTTCGCAGTATACGGAAGGAAAATAGTTCACCGGATGTATCATTGTTTGCGAAAACAAGGTGTTGATTTCTGAATCCGCGAAGGGAGAGAAAAGTTATGGGGAATGTGTAGGGAAAATGGTTCATGGGACAAGTACAACTCACAGGATATGCACAGTTCGTGGTGAAGGCCGTACTGCATCAAAGGTTTGGAAAATCTCGAATTAACAGATTTTTCGGATCTATTTTTCTATATAAGGAGAACTAATCCCTTAATTAAATAGAGATAACTTTTTATTAGAAAATGAGACTAATTTGGTGAAGTCCAGAATTGGTTCACAGGCAGACTACCCCATGAAGGAGAAGAGGTTTGAGAGGAGGATTCTAGGAAAGGAGAAGTAGTCTATAGAGGTAGTCCATGGAAAGGGTTTTGTGAGGCACTAAACCCTAAAAAGGAAAGAAGTTAATGTAAGGTGGTTCATGGAAGATAGTTAGAGGAAGGTGAGTCGATCCGTAGTGAAGAAGTGGTATGAAAAAAGTAGTATGTTGTGGTAGTTTACGGAGGTAGTATGTGAAGGTGGTACGTGGAGCAGCGTGGTTCACGAAGCAAGTAGGCCAGTTCGTGGAGGAACAGTTCGTGAACTATAAGTGTGCAAAAAAGTGGATTATATATACAGTTAAAAGTAGTATTTCAACGTAGAATCTATATATAATTTAGGATGAATTCTTTAATAAATAAGAAGGGACCTACACGTCCATAAACTATCTTTGGATTCCTCTCAAGGTAGTAATCTAGGGGGAGCTGACAGAAGTGTTTCGAGGGATGCGGTGAGTTATCCCTAAAATATTGTAAAGGCGGTTAGTCTGGTAGAGAGTGGATATTCATAATCCTTTATACTCCACAATGAGTTAATATTAGTATATTTTGGTATGACCGACACACTTTCAGTGTATTCTACTTAGACTAGACCTTAGTGGTGAACCAAGTAAAATTAACGTGTTGCTTATTTTTATGTGATTGTTTGTTTACTATTTGTTCTCATCAGACAGGATTAATAGGTTCCAACCAAATTGGGAAAAGTTCCATCTATTTAGAAGAAATTTTTTAAACCCTAATTCACCCCTCCCCTCTCAAGGTGTTTCGAGGTCCTTCAAATGGTTTCAAAGCATAAAGGTAATTGGTGTTAAATTTGTCTATATTTTCTATCATGGAAAATTCAGTAAATGTTAGGGAAGTTCCTCTCTTTGATGGAAGAAAATTCCATATTGGGAAAAATAGGATGATATCCCATATAAGTTGTCTTAAAATGGAAGTAATATTTTCTACTGCACAAGGAATTTTGGTAACAGGTGCAACAAGACTGTCTATGACTGGCACAAATAGGAAAATGCTTGAAGTAGATGCCAAAGCTCAGAATGAACTAACTACAGCTCTATCTGATCAAATATATCTTAAAGTGATGAGTTCAACATAAAAAAAGTCTATGTGTGAAAAACTGGAGAATATTTATGGAGGTGACAACATAGTGAAGGAGGTGAAACTACAAGTTTTTCATAATAGTTTTGATGATCTGAAGATGAATCCTAATGAAAATACAGATTCCTTTTCCAATAGAATTACTAATGTTATTGTAGAAATACAAGGAAATGGTGAACAAATAAAATAAATTGATATATTAAAGAAAATATTGATAATAATTTCACCTATTTACAATGCAAACATGTCATCCCTTGAAGAAAGGGATCTCTATAAATGCTCTTTGGATGATCTGCTGAGTTATTTGGTGGCACTACCAAAAAACGGTCTTTATCAGCACTCAAAACAGGCTTTATCAGCGCTAAAAAAGCACTGTAAAGTTTGGAACTGATAAGGGGGGGGGGGTACCCTTTATTAGTGCTAAAAAAGCACTGATAAAGGTGGAATTTATCAGCGCTGATAAAACAACCCTTTATCAGCGCTAAAAGAGCACAGATAAATGCGTTTTTTATCAGCACTCCTTTAGCGCTAAAAAAATGATCCTTTATCAGCACTTCTTTAGCGCTGATAAAGGTGTAGTTTATCAGCTCTTTTTTAGCGCAGATAAAAGCTCCATTTATCAACACTAAAAAAGAACTGATAAATTCCCTATCTACTGCTACGATAAAATCTGCAGCAGTACACCCAAACACCTGCAAAAAAAAAATCAGCATCTCAATAAGATAATTAGAGCAAGTATACCCATGAAAAATTAACACATAAATCATAAGATAATTAGACCAAGTATACCCATACAACAATTATACTCGTACACCATTAACACATAATTCATAAGTTAATTAAGTACATAAAGAATTCAATTCAAAATTCAGGGGGTTGAGGGGCTGTTCAAGGGTTTGGGGGTGGCTATCCAACGAGGGGGGTAGGGGGTGTTCGGGGGTATGGGGGTGTCCGGGGCGGGGGGTGTGGGGGGGGGCTTTCCATAGGGTGGGCCGGTTTCCAGGGTGTCGGGGGGCTTTACAGGGGGTGGGGGTGTCCAGAGGGGTGGGGGGTGTCCAGGGGGTGGGTTGGTGTCCAGGGGGTGGGGCGGTCTAGGGGGTTGGTGGGGTTGACTCGTACACATCAGAAAGGACCCATGGATTGTTCTTATAAAAGATCAACACAATTCGAATGCGTTTGGTCAGATTTCCGTAGGTCAGTTGTTGTTTTCACTTAAAATTGTGTCCTTTTTAAACCAAAGAGCGACCCTTTGAGTGATACTGGCCACACCGTGCCTCAGATTGAGGCGGGGATGACTCGTACACATCACAAAGGACCCGTGTATTTTTCTCCTAAAGGATCAACACAATACGAATGTGTTTGGTCAGATTTCCGTAGGTCAGTTATTGTTTTCACTTAAAATTGTGTCCATTTTAAACAAAAGAGATACCCTTTGAGTGGTACCAGCCACACCGTGCCTCGGATTGAGGCGGGGTTGATTCTTACACATCAAAAAGTACCCATGGATCGTTCTTATAAAATATCAAGACAATCCGAATGTGTTTGGTCAGATTTCCGTCGGTCAGTTGTTGTTTTCACTTAAAATTGTGTCCATTTTAAACCAAAGAGAGACTCTTTGGGTGCTATCGGCCACACAATGCCTCATATTGAAGAGGGGATGACTCTTAAACGTCACAAAGGACTCATGGATCATTCTTATAAAAGTTCAAGACAATCCGAATGCGTTTGGTCAGATTTATGTAGGTCAGTTGTTGTTTTCACTTAAAATTGTGTCCATTTTAAACCAAAGTGAGACTCTTTGAGTGATATCGGACACACTGTGCCTCATATTGAGGCGGGGTTTACTTTTACACTTCAAAAAGGACCCTTGGATCATTATTATAAATGATCAAGACAATCCGAATGTGTTTGGTCGGATTTCCGCAGGTCAGTTGTTGTATTCATTTAAAATTGTGTCAATTTTAAACCAAAGTGAGACTCTTTGAGTGCTACTGGTCACACTGTGCCTCGTATTGAGGCAGGGATGACTTTTACATGTCACAAAGAACCCGTGGATCGTTATCCTAAAATATAAATAGAATCCGAATGGGTTTGGTTAGATTTATGTAGGTCAATTGTTGTTTTCACTTAAAATTGTGTACATTTTAAACAAAATGGAGAACCTTTGGGTGGTACCAGCCACACCATGCCTCAGATTGAGGCGGGTTTGACTTTTAAACATCACCAAGGACCCTTGTATCGTTCTTATAAAATATCAAGGCAATCCTAATGAGTTTGGTCATATTTAGATAGGTCAGTTGTTGTTTTCAATTAAAATTGTGTCCATTTTAAACAAAAGAGAGACCCTTTGAATGATAGTGGTTACACCATGCCTCATATTGAGGCGGGGATGAATCTTACACATCAAAAAGGACCCATGGATCGTTTTCCAAAAGGATCAACAAAATCCTAATGGGTTTGGTAAGATTTCCGTAGGTCAGTTGCTGTTTTCACTTAAAATTGTGTCCATTTTAAACAAAATAGAGACCCTTTGAGTGATATCGGCCACAAAATTCCTAGGATTAAGGCGGGGATGAATCATACACATCAAAAAGGATGAGTGGATCGTTCTACTAAATGATAAACACAATCGGAATGGGTTTGGTCGGATTTCCGTAGGTCATTTGTTGTTTTCACTAAAAATTTTGTCCATTTTAAACAAAATAGAGACCCTTTGAGTGATACTGGCCACACCGTGACTCGAATTGAGACAGGGTTGACTCTTACATGTCACCAAGGACCCTTGGATCTTTCTTATAAAATATCAAGACAATCCTAATGCATTTGGTCAGATTTCTGTAGGTCAGTTGTTGTTTTCACTTAAAATTGTGTCCATTTTAAACCAAAGTGAGACCCTTTGAGTGATAGCGTGCACACCGTGCCTCATATTGAGGTGGGGATGACTTTTACACATCACCAAGGACCCATGGATCATTATTATAAAATATCAAGTCAATCCTAATGTATTTGGTCAGATTTACATAGGTCGGTTGTTGTTTTCAATTAAAATTGTGTCCATTTTAAACAAAAGAGAGACCCTTTGAATGATAGCAGCCACACAGTGTCTCGGATTTAGGCGAGGATGAATCTCACACGTCAAAAATGACCTGTGGATCGGTATCCTGAAATATCAACACAATCCGAATGGGTTTGGTTGGATTTTTGTAGGTCAGTTGTTGTTTTCACTTAAAATTGTGTCCATTTTAAACAAAATAGAGACCCTTTGAGTGATACCGGCCACACCGTGCCTCAGATTGAGGCAAGGATGACTCGTACACATCAAAAAAGACCCATGGATCCTTCTACTAAATTATAAACACAATCCAAATGGGTTTGGTCAGATTTCTGTAGGTCAGTTTTTGTTTTCACTTAAAATTGTGTCCATTTTAACCAAAATAGAGACCCTTTGATTGATACTGGCCACATCGTGCCTCATATTGAGGCAGGAATGACTTTTAAATGTCTCAAAGGACCCGTGTATTGTTATCCTAAAAGATAAATAGAATCCTAATGGGTTTGGTCAGATTTTCATAGGTCAGTTGTTGTTTTCACTTAAAATTGTGTACATTTTAAACAAAATAGAGACCCTTTGAGTGGTATCGGCCACACCGTGCCTCGTATTGAGGCGGAGTTGACTCTTACATGTCACCAAGGACCTTTTAATAGTTATTATAAAATATCAAAGCAATCTGAATGCGTTTGGTCAGATTTACATAGGTTAGTTGTTGTTTTCAATTAAAATTGTGTCTATTTTAAACAAAAGAGAGACCCTTTGAATGATAGCGGTCACATTGTTCCTTGGATTGAGGAAGGTATGCCTCTTAAAAATAAAAAAGGAAACTTGGAGTGTTCTACTAAAGGATAAACATAATCTGAATGGGTTTAGTCGGATTTCCGTAGGTCAGTTGTTGTTTTCACTTAAAATTGTGTCCATTTTAAACAAAATAGAGACCTTTTGAGTGATACCAGCCACACCGTGTCTCGTATTGAGACGGGGATTACTCGTACAGTTCACAAAGGACCATTGGATCATTCTATTAAAGGATCAACACAATCCAAATGGGTTTGGTTGGATTTTCGTAGGTCAGTTGTTGTTTTCACTAAAAATTTTGTCCATTTTAAACAAAATAGAGACCCTTTGAGTGATACCAGCCACACCGTGCCTTGGATTGAGGAAGGGTTGACTTTTACACGTCACTAAGGACCCTTGGATCATTATTATAAAATATAAAGACAATCCTAATGCGTTTGGTTGGATTTCCGTAGGTCAGTTGTTGTTTTCACTTATAATTGTGTCCATTTTAAACCAAAGTGAGACCCTTTGAGTGATAGTGGGAACACCGTGCCTCATATTGAGGCGGAGATGACCCATAAACGTCACCAAGGACCCTTGGATCGTTCTTATAAAAGATCAAGGAAATCTGAATGCATTTGGTCAGATTTACATAGGCCAGTTGTTGTTTTCAATTAAAATTGTGTCCATTTTAAACTAAAGAGAGACTATTTGAATGATAGTGGTCACACCGTGCCTCGGATTGAGGCGGGGATGACTTTTACATGTTACAAAGGACCCGTGTATCATTCTCCTAAAGGATCAACACAATCTGAATGGGTTTGGTCAGATTTTCGTGGGTCATTTGTTGTTTTCACTTAAAATTGTGTCCATTTTAAACAAAATAGAGACCCTTTGAGTGATACCGGCCACACCATGACTCGGATTGATGCGGGGTTGACTCGTACACATCAAAAAGGACTTTTGGATCACTATTATAAAAGATCAAGAAAATATGATTGTGTTTGGTCTGATTTATGTAGGCCAGTTGTTGTTTTCAATTAAAATTGTGTGCATTTTAAACCAAAGTGTGACTCTTTGAGTACTACCGGTCACACCGTACCTCGGATTAAGGAAGGGATGACTCATAAACATCACAAAGAACCCGTGGATCATTCTAATAAAGGATCAATATAATTGTAATGGGTTTGGTTGGATTTCCGTAGGTCAGTTGTTGTTTTCACTTAAAATTGTGTCCATTTTAAACAAAATAGAGACCCTTTGAGTGATACCAGCCACACTGTGCCTCAGATTGAGTCAGGGATGATTCTTACACGTCAAAAAGGACCCATGGATCGTTATACTAAAGGATTAATACAATCCTATTGGGTTTGGTCAGATTTCCATAGGTCAGTTGTTGTTTTCAAGAAAAATTTTGTCCATTTAAAAAAAAATAGAGACCCTTTGAGTGATACCGGACTCACTGTGCCTCATATTAAGGCGGGGTTGACTCTTACACATCAAAAAGGACCCTTGAATCATTATTATAAAAGATCTAGACAATCTAAATGCATTGTTTTGGATTTCCGTAGGTCAGTGGTTGTTTTCACTTAAAATTGGGTCCATTTTAATCCAAAGTGAGACTCTTTGAGTGGTAACGGCCACACCGTGCCTCATATTGAGGTGGGGTTGACTCTTACACGTCAAAAATGACCCTTTTATCGTTATCCTAAAGGATCAACATAATCCGAATGCGTTTGGTCATATTTCCATAGGTCAATTGTTGTTTTCACTTAAAATTGTTTACATTTTAAAAAAAAATAGAGACCCTTTGAGTGGTACCGGCCACACAGTGCCTCGGATTGAGGTGGGGTTGAATCTTACACATCACCAAGGACCCTTGGATAGTTCTTATAAAAGATAAAGGCAATTCAAATGTGTTTGGTAAGATTTCCATAGGTCAGTTGTTTTCACTTAAAATTTTGTCCATTTTAAACAAAATAGAGACCCTTTGAGTGATATCGGCCACAACGTGCCTTGGATTGAGGTGGGGATGACTCTTACATATCAAAAAGGACCCTTGGATCATTATAATAAAAGATCAAGACAATCCTAATGCGTTTGGTCAGATTTCTATAGGTTTGTTATTTTTTTCAATTAAAATTGTGTCCATTTTAACCCAAAGTTAGACCCTTTGAGTGATAGCGGGAACACCGTGCGTCAGATTGATGTGGGAAGGACTCGTACACATCACAAAGGACCCGTGGATCATTCTCCTAAAGTATCAACACAATTCAAATGTGTTTGGTCATATTTCTGTAGGTCAGTTGTTGTTTTCACTTAAAATTGTGTCCATTTTAAACAAAATAGAGACCCTTTGAGTGATACCGGCCACACCGTGCCTCGGATTGAGGCGGGGATGACTCTTAAATGTCAAAAAGGACCCATGGATCGTTATTATAAAAGATCAAGACAATAAGAATGCGTTTGGTCAGATTTTAATAGGCCAGTTGTTGTTTTCACTTAAAATTATGTCCATTTTAAACAAAATTGAGACCCTTTGAGTGGTTCATCATTCTTGCATGTTGCTGGTGTATATCATCTATTAAAATGGGAAAAGTACTCATTGGAGATAGGATATTTTATTTAATAACAATTACAATTTTCCTACGAACATTTACATACAACAATGTTTCATCTTTTGATCCCCTTAACCCCTCTCAAAAATGACCACCAATTGTACATGTACCCAAGTCAGATCTTCATTGTATTTGTGTACAATCTGCCATCAGTTATGCGGCCCACTCGTTTATGAACACATCTATACCATCTTGTGAGTATGAGTCTTTTCTGAAGTCATAGTAGTACTGCAAAATATAAAAATAAATAATTAATAAATAAATTAAACAAACTAGTAGTTGTTTTTGAAAATACCTCTTTAGGGATGCTAGTTTGTTGATGAAAAATGATCCCTTTAATAAATTTACAAACATAATAACCGCAATCATTATCGTTTGTTTGTTTTGGAAACTGCAAAAAAATGATCATTAGGATAATAAGTAACTTGTGTTGAGATGTGTTTGGATAAGGAAATTTTATTATATATACCCTGATATTTGTCCAGACGTAGTACTTGATCGCCTCCCCATGCTTAGCCCATGTCCTCATTCCTTTTTTTAGACGATAATGATACACCACCATATCATAATAGAATCCTCAGTAAAAGATAATATAAATTATATTACTTTATGTTTAGACCTAAAACGTAATATTTAGTGTCTTACAGATTCACAAACTCCATTATGTGTGGTCAGTTTGATGGATATCCTTGCTTTGAATCCAGAACCTAAATCTTTGGAGTATCCAAGTTCACCAAAATTAGCAACCAATGTTACCTAAAAACACAAAAAGGAATAAGTAATAAAATAATTGAAAATATAATTTATTTTCTTTAATCGTAGATTTTTACCCATGCATGGTTCGTATTAGAAAGAGTTTTTCATCTGTAATCTTGCTTTCAAATTTTTTCACCAAGCCGTTCACTATTGCATCCCTTTTTGATGGCTCTAATTTTATTAGGTGTGTTGATGTGGTATGAGGAATAGCAAGTCCAAATCTTGGATCATGGGAAAATTCCTTCAACTGTTTTTCTTACATTCGTCTGTCAAAAATATAAAATTCATTTAGTCATATTTTGCACATTAGATCAGCTTTTAGAAAATCAATTCATGGAAACATACATCATATATACATTTAAAACTGTGACGCCTAGCCAACCATTTTCAATGATCTCATTTACATTTTTAGTAGCAATGAAATATTGACTTTCCTCACCATATATATTCTCTTCGAAAACCACTATATGACTATTACCATCTTTTAGCTTCGTATCCCCATGAGTATTCAATGCTAGTAAATGTGGATAGAGAACAGGTGGTGTTATTGTTCTTTCAGTAGCTCCTTGGGATCAGTTGGTCGATCCTTTAGATGGTTTTGAGCCAACGTTTGTCACCCCCTTCCCTTTCTCCATCTATAACAACAATCATTGGTTCAGTCCCTTTTTTCATTAATTGTTAAAGGTTTAGCTTGAAAAAAAGAAAATAAATACCTCTTTGTCTTCATGTACTCTTACAAGTTGTGATGGCCATGAAATGAATGTCCCAATATCCTTTTTGACCATATGAATATCATCGTCAACAAGTGGAATAGGTAGCTCTGTATTTGGCTCATGAGCTACAGTAATCATCACTTTCAGATGATCTTTCGGAGGTGGTCTATTATGCAGCATGGAATCTGGGATATTGAACATTGTAGCCCTCACTACAAGGTGATAGGTGGGTGTTGATAGATATAAATCACAATCATTATCACCCTATATAAGATCAGTTTAAAAAAATTATCAGTGTTTGTCTGATTCACATTTCATGAGAACAATTACTAGAATATTGATTACCACGGCTAAGATAGTTCTTTGAGGGGAATGGCTCACCTCAAAGCTGGTGGGGGTGGGGAAGGATGTTCACACTTTGGTTGGTCATGACTTGTGTCTTCCCTTTGCTTCCCACCCATAAAAGTTGCTAGAAAATCTCCTTGTCATTGTAATCATTCTTCTAGGGTTTCTATTTTTTCACTCATTTGTTCCAATTTTTCATCTGTATCATCCGTTTTTTTCTTATTCTCAAAATATACTCGGGGTGTCACCCCAAACCCCGCACCTCTGACACAACCGTATTTTTCTGGATGCTTCAAATCTGTCGATAATAGGTATGTATCCGCTACAGGAGTATCTGATTCTTGTGATTGTCGGATATAGTAAAATAACTAATTATTTTATGTAATAGCAATTTAAAACAAATCGTTTTATATTCGTGTCATACTAACACATATTTCCCACACTTTTTGTGTGTTCTCATCTACTAACTTTCCTTCCTTATTCACACGTTCCTCCTTCCATAGCACATGACGTGGTATGAAAGTGTATTTGGTTTTAGACTCATCAATCTACATATAAACATATAAATATAATTATGATGTTTTTTATTAAAACCTAACAATATTACTATAAATTTAAAATAAGTACCATTTTCTTTTCTAATGAAGTGTACCCCATCCTTTCTTTATGATGAGGCCGGAGGTCATCATGGCCCTCAAAATTAAATTTATTACTCCTACACTAGCACAGTGGTGCAGGGTCGATCCACAGAGAAGACAGACGAGAATTCTAGGTTTAATTCAAAGATAAACTCCACTGTTTTCAATAGTGGAGGAAGTGAAAGTTTTTTAATTTTTAATTTTTATTTATTAAAATGATGCTGAAACAGGATGATGGAACAAGTATTTTTTTCCATAGAAACTAAAATTTACACTAAGTATGAAAACCTAGAGAAATACAGTATACTAATATAAAGCAGCAAGACAAAGAAGCGAGATCAACAATTCTATCGGGAATTCCATACTTGACAGTTGAATGGATAACTCTTCACAAATTTTAATTGAATCACACCTTAGAAATTGGTTTATATATCTACCTCGCCTGAAGAAACAACAAACAGAAGTATGACTTTTAGAGTTCTCCACTCTAAAGATCATCGTTTGTTAAAATTTTGATAAAGAATACAGTTGAAGTTGAACTCGCCATAAAACTCCAACTGTAATTTCATTAAAGCATCAACAAAATTATGATCAAGTTCAATCTCGCCGATTGAACTTGAAACTATGAATTTTTTAAAGAATGTAAGGTGTGAACAATCAACATGAACATTAAAATTGATCTCGCCGATCAATTCTAATGTCATAAAAGAATAACGTGAAGAATTTTAAAGAATAAACCAACAAAATATGAAATTCATGAGTTTAACAATTCATCCCTTGATCATATTGATTAATCCAGTGAAATACAACCGAAAATAGAGTATAAAATTTTGGATAGAGGGAAGGTGAACTCCCCTTGCAATGCTCTACCTTCGGGATCCTTAGCCTTCTGCTCATCTCCAGCACCGCTCCGCAGAGTCTTCTCTCAGATGGATGTGGTCATGGAATGGAAAAAATGAGAGTCAATGAGCCTCATCCAAAAATTCTGCTACTACTCTGTTTTTGTAACCACAGTCACCTACTGCACGTCACCGCATACTTCCACCGACTTGAATTCATCTTTAACTATTTCACCACACACGTGTGTGTGTTCGCGACAAGCACATTGCACTAACTTTTCTCATGCAACTAACTCATGCTGAGTTAGTTACATGCACCTAGACGTGTACCTGACTCTTGGTTGAACCTGCACGGTTAGAAAAGAAAAATAAATAAAATGAACACAAATAAAGAGAAAAGGTTATTTTTTTAAAGTGATAAATTACTCATTAAAAGTTAACAGTAGTTGATTGATAATTATTTTATACTTCTATATTATTTATAAACTTATTCACTTAATATTTCTTGGTAAAACATAAGTTATTAAAAAGTTAATAAGTTAATAAATAGTAATTTTTAGTTTAACATGTTTCACTAATTAATTAAAATTTGACAACTTGAATAAATAAGTAATTAAAAATTTAATATTTAAGATTAAATTAATAATTTTATTATTGCTATTTAAGAAATTAATTTTCTAGAATAATTCATTAATTAGTTTAGTTTAATTTAGTAATTAGAATTTAATACTTTAGTTTTAAATATTCTTAATTTATTAAGTATATTTCATAATTTATTTAAAATTATTTTTAATTATATATTTATAATATTAATAGTATATTAATTTATTATTAATCTTTATTTATTTATTTAGTTTTATATTTTAGTTTATGATTTATCTATATATTAAAATTTTAATTGTTTTAAAACTTTTATAAATTCTACTTTATACTTTTGACTTATTAAATTTAACTTAAACATTAACTTTGGATTTTTCTTCTTTTGATTTTTTTATTCTTTAATTTTATTATACTTTATTTATTATATCTTTTATTCATTTTTTCTTTTTTTGTTAACTTCCCCTTCTTCCCCCTTTCTCCATGGCACACAAGAGAGAGTAGGGTTTGGCGTGGCTTCCTTCCAACAGTGCGGTGGCCTCCAAGCAGCGGACCTCCTTCTCCTCGGACTACAGTGGCAGATGAATCTCCTCCCTCAGCGTGGCTTCAGCAACGCCTCATCCCCTACCTCGGCTCAACTCCTGCAGACAACGACAATTCTAGCGGTAGTGATTCCAGTCATCCTCCTATGCGTGGCGCGGAGGAACCCCTCTAGTCCGAGCAAGGCAGTGGCTCAGCTCCTTAGCAACCCAGCAGCACACAACGATACATTCGGCCCAACCTCCTCCCAAGCCGAGCAGCACATGGAGACCTGACCTCGAACAGTATCTCGTGGATACAACTTCATCCGCAAAAGCTTTGAGTTCAAAAATGGGATAGAGTTGTTTGAATCAATTGTTTGAATCTTTGGTTTGTGTCTTTGTGTTGGAAATAAAAGGTATTTTGATTCTATGTAAAAAATGATTTCATGTTGAATTTGTGGTGGTAAAATCAAAGAGAAGAAGTGAAAATGGACGAGGATGCAGTGAATCTGCAGAAGAGGTGCATGAGTTTTTAGAGACAGAAGAACTGATGTCTGAGGATACGGTGGGTGAAGAGGTGGTGTTGCAGAGGGATGGTCAAGCAGTGAGATATGATGAGAGGATACAGTAGCCGATGTGAGAAACCGTAAAAGAAAGTTTCGGTTCCACCGTGAATTGTAAACAATGAGTGGGAGTCATGGTGGCACAGGTTAGACAGTGAATTATACTTCACAGTAGGACAAACCGGTGTGTCTAGGGACGGTGGAAAAACAGAAACTGTGAGACAATGAACTATAGTTCACGGTGGGACAGTGAAGAATCCAGTGTGTGTTGTAAGGGGTGTCACGGTGAGTCCGTGAGAAACCCGTGGTAGAGACATAGAGAGACCATGATGAAACTGGTGTGTGGAGACACCGTGACCAGGATGAAACCATGAACCTGCAAAAATTACAAAGTAAATATATAAAATTAAAACTTAAATAAAATATATAACAAAGTATTTAAAAAAAACTAAATCCGAATTAAAACAATTGAAAACTTAAATAAGATGTAAACATTAATAAATTAATAAAACCAATAAAACTTAAGTTAATTTATTAATAACTACAATAAGTAAATTTTAAATTGCTACAAAATTAAAACTAAAATTAAAAAGAAACTCACTAATTAAAGATTAAAGTAAAATTAAACATTTAAATAACAACGTTAAATTATTTCTGCTATAACAAACTAAATTAATTAACATAGATAGTTAATTATCATCCTATAGAATAATTTAATTGAGTAGAGACTTAAAATTATAAAATATGAATAAATTTAATTTGTTTCAAAACTTTAATTAGTAATTAATGAATTATCAAAAGACATGATAATTAATTTTTAATACACACAATATTATATTAAGATTACATTAATCATATGCTAATGCAGACTTAATTAATTAGCTAATTAATGTTAAGTTATTAGCTATGCAGAAAAAAAAACAACAATCTAAATAAAAAATTATTAGTCTTATAAAATTAAAGTAACAAATAAATTAATTATTTTAAGACTTAAAATACACTATTAATTTTAAAAATTGATAAATTAATAAATTTAGTGATAAAATTACATAAGTGTCATTATCTATTAAAAAGTGTTAAAATAAGTAATTAAATTGATAAAATTTAATTAAAAATATGTGGCAAAACATGTGTTTTTAAGGGCACATCAAATTCCCCCACACTTAAAAATTGTTTTCCTCAAACAATATCATGTTTTATTTTCAGAATGAAAAAGAAAAATTTTTCTTATTGAGTTGATCAAGATGTAACATGTCTAGAACTTTAAATAGAAGACTTTAAAAACATGTCAATAGGCTTCCAGAAACTAAGTTTCTCATATGAACCTTGCCTAGAATAAATTCTCACCGGTAGTCTTGAAAACTATGAATCATCAAGTAATGAAGATGTCATGCCTCATATGTGATACAACTTAGTGACTAACTTCAATCAAATCTCAGGTTCTAAATTCAAAAATGATAGGAGATAAAATATCAATGGAATTAAGACCTTCACCAAGGAACTTTGTACTTTGACTGAATCCTAGGTTCCAGAAATAAATAATTTTTTTTGAGAATCACCTCAATGATACAACCTAAATGATTTCCATAAAAACCCATTGATCCCTTCTTTATTTGGCGTTCATCATTCCCCTCACCTTAATGAGCTCATTTTTGACCCTAGACACTTTATTTAATTTTTTCCAAGCCATGTATCATTGTGCTAAGCACTGTGCATATGCACTTATTCAAAGTGTACAGAGGGATATTAGTTAACAGAAGGACACTTAGCATCTAGGGTCTTAGAGACTCACCGTGGGATCCCAGATGCCCAAATTACTCCAGTTTCAAAAGATTTATATAAAACTCATTTACATTATCTCATTAAAACAATTACTTTTAATAAATAAAAGATAAAGAGACCCCTAGAACCAGAATCAAACTTCCTGTTCCAAAGGGTATGACCATAACTCCATAAACATGCAACCCATATCACTTTCAGAAATAGTTCCTAAACTGAATTTCCATCAAATCACTAAGTAAGATCACTCATAAATCATCCAAAATCATTAATTTCTGACTCTAAGTAATACTTAACTACCAGCAAGGAACTTATCCTAAGGCAAGATCCAATTGAGTACAGTGAAAAGCCTAAAATTATGCAAGAATTTTGAAAAAATTTAACCACTTTTACAAGAAATTTTAAATTGCAATGGGAATTAATGGACTTTTAATAAAGCACAGTTTAGCACAGTCAAGAATTGACCCCCTCCCCCACACATAAAACCCAACTTTGTCCCCAAAGTTGACTTCTAAATATGGAGAAGAACAATTAATCAATTAAGGTTCAAAATAAATTTTCAATTAAGCAGATTTATGACATGTATAAAGGGTCTTAATGAAGTTCAAAAATATTGTTTGCCACAATGAATAACTTATAGCAGGTTTATATCCATACACACATCAAAGTGACAAAGATTTTCATTAAATCTCAAAAGAAGTATATATTGTGTGCATGCAAAATTAATTGGGTGTAAACATGTTTAGCAAAATATAATTCAAAAGGATGTTCAATAAAACATAAAGATGCATGATAACACCCCTTAGACTAATTGGTTCCAATGAAAAAAAAACTACCAGAAAACATGTACCCCCCCCACACTTAATTTCATGAAGTGAGAAGATTTTAAACAATGAAATTCAGCTTTTTTCACCAAGAGGCACATGCAGAATTTTTAATCTAAGAAGTGACATACAACAAAATTACATTCCAATATGTGCAGGATTTTAAACATGTGAAGAATTTTAAAAAATTCAGTAGCAAGACATACAGCAGAATTTTATACAGTTATAATGAAACAGAATTTTCAGTACACATGTAGCAGAAATTTTACAATACAAGCAGATTTTTTAATGAGCTGAATTTTATTTCTAAAGAATTAAGGAGCACAAAAATGAAATGCAGCAATAGTAGTAAGATACTTCCCTGAATATATTTGTCAATTTCCCTCTAGTATGAGAACTCCACTCCTTAAAAGACAAAGCAGCAACATCCTAAAAAACACAAATCATGAAAACCAAAGACAAATAACCACTATAGACAGTGCATACAGGAGGTAGCACAACATGACCTTATTCAAAGAAAATCAAGAACAAAAATAAAAGTAAACACAAAAGAAAGAACATGGGTTGAATCCCATGAAGTACTGAATTTAAATTCTTCAGTTAGACTTTATTTAATCACAATTTTTTATTTAAAAAAACTCAAGGGATGCCTCCCATGCAGCGCTAGATTTATAGTCCCCAGCCAGGCTCACCTAGCAACTAACTGTATTCACTAGGTGGATGTGGTTTCCTTAACAAGAACCCCCACATGTGTTTGGCCCAAATATTTTTAACAGAACAATGAGATTTGTGGGCAACAAGACTCAGCACAACTGAAATTAAACTCTCATAACCTGAATTAACCCATATGAAACACCCTTTGACAGTTATGAGCATAGTGCTATCCACTTCCATGATTGTTTTAGGTTTGAAAATATCAATATTTTTAGGAAGCGGAAGCAATGTATTAGGTGCTTCAAAGGGTATGAAAATATCCTCACAACTATCTTCTTCAACATCAACACTAACAGGTTCACATTCAAGGGTGCAAATGGGTAAATCCGGATTAGTTGGTTCAAAAGGGGATTCAATAAAGTGATAAACAAAATCATGAACATTGGAACTCACGTGTGATTCCCCCTTTAGACCATTATCAGTAACACAAGAAGGCTCAACATCCTTTACAGTTGAGGATGAAAGTGATAGACAAGGAAGAGAATTTATTTTATCTCAAATAGGTTCAGGTCTAACAATGTTATAAATATCTTCCAAAAGATCCACATCTGATATATCGCACTGAACATCTACTGCTTCTATCAAACCAGTTCTTCCTAGATCAAGTGTGTGTTCAACCTCTACTTTATATTCAAATTAAAAAAACTCACTTTCTAAAACCAAGTAATTTGAGTGTTGCAAAAAGTTTAAATCAGGAGGAGTAATGTCAAATTCAGAATCAATAAATTTAGTTTCCAGAATGTTCAAATTAAGACAATTCTCCTCAAGAAGGACAACACTAATTTCCATTTCATTGCACAAAGATTCAGAAAAGTCACTACTATGAGGATAGGGAAATGAAAACTCATCAGTTAGTCTTTCTTCATATATCAGTCCCTCATTCTCATCATTATACAACATCATTTCAGAAATAGATGGGTTTACAGTTTCAAAACATGGAAGATAAGTGTTTAGTTTAAGTTCAAACATTTCAGATTCTATATTTTCCAGCTTAAGTTTCTCTTCCAAAGTGTTCCCAATATCAAGTTCCGCCTAAATGTTCACAAAGTCAGCAAAAATGGGTGTAGAGTTTTTAAAATTCAAGTTTTCAGTTTCAAGTTTCTCTTTTACCCGAGTGAATTCTATCTCAAAGCATCTAAAACTGTGATTTTTCTCCAACTTAGGAATTATGAAGAGAACTGGGCATTCATTTTCAATATGTTTCAATTAATCTTCAAAATTTTCCAACTCAACAGAATTATTGGATTTTCAATGTTGTGTTCTTGACATAGAGAGTTGGTTATTTCCAGATTTAGTTCAACAGAGTTATATTTTTCAAAGAGAATGGGTTCTTATCCAGTTTCATTATCACTTTCTTCTTCCACTTTATTTTCAAATCTTTTATAAACATTTTCTTTTTCTTTTTCATCAAATTGTTCTTATTCTTTAACCCTTTGTTGAAGTCCCAAGATCATGTTTACTAATCTTTTCATTCTTTGATCTCTCTCTTGAGAATATCTAATTTGAATTTCATGGGTTTTAGTAAACCAATTATTTATTTGTTCCACCCTAGCATCCATTTTAGAATCAATTAATTCACTTTTAACAAGGCTGTCAGGACTAGATTCAAAGTTATTCTCATTCTCTTCAAAGTAATGGTACTGTTGTGCCTGATTATAAACACACTGCTAGGCGGTATGTCCGTAATCTCCACAAAAAACACAGTAAGGTCTAGTGCAGTAGTTTGAGCCTTCAAAACATTCCATATTTTTTAAAATTTTCAGATTAAAACACACAGAGTTTCACAGTTGAAGCAGAATTTGTTTTTGAACAAATTAAGCAGTAGATTCTAGTTCACAGTTTTTTTTTGTTTTTTTTATTTGTAGATTTTTTTTGTATTTTTATGTTTTTTATTGTTTTTTTAATCCTATACTCTCAGTGCATTCCTTCCCCGGCAATAGCGCCAAATTTTGATGAGGCTGGAGGTCGTCACAACCCTCAAAATTACATTTATTACTCCTACACTAGCACAATGGTTCATGGTCGATCCACAGAGAAGGCATACGCGAATTCTAGGTTTAATTCAAAGATAAAATCCACTATTGTCAATAGTAGAGGAAGTGAACATTTTCAACTTTTTTTTAAAATGATGTTGAAACAGGATGATGGAACAAGTTTTTTTTTTATAGAAACTAAAATTTACACTAAGTATGAAAACCTAGAGAAATACAGTATACTAATATAAAGAAATAAGACAAAGAAGCGAGATCAACAGTTCTCTCGGGAATTCCGTACTTGACGGTTGAATGGATAACTCATCACAAATTTTAATTGAATCACACCTTATAAATTGGTTGATATATCTACGTCGCCAGAAGACACATCAAACAGAAGTATGACTTTTAGAGTTTTCCACTCTAAAGATCATCGTCTGATAAAATTTTGATAAAGAATACAGTTGAAGTTGAAATCGCCATAAAAATCCAATTGTAATGTCATTAAATCATCAAAAAAATGATGATCAAGTTTAGTCTTGCCGATTGAACTTGAAACATTGAATTTTTTAAAGAATGTAAGGTGTGAACAATCAACATGAACATTAAAAGTGATCTCGCCGATCAATTCTAATGTCAGAAAATAATAACATGAAGAATTTTAAAGAATAAACCAACAAAATATGAAATTCCTAAGTTTAAAAATTCATCCCTTGATCATATTGATTAATGCAGTGAAATACAACCGAAAACAGTGTACAAAATTTTGGACATAGGGAAGGTAAACTCCCCTTGAAATGCTCTGCCTTTGGGCTCCTTAGCCTTCTGCTTGTCTCTAGCACTACTCCTCGGAGTCTGCTCTCGGATGAATGTGGTCGTGGAATGGAAAAAATGAGATTCAATGAGCCTCATCCAAAAATTCTACTGCTACTCTGTTTTTGTAACCACAGTCACCTACTGCACGTCACCGCATACTTCCATCGACTTGAATTCATCTTTAACTATTGCACCGCACACGTGTGTGTGTTCGCGACAAGCACATCGCACTAACTTTTCTCACGTAACTAACTCATGCTGAGTTAGTTACATGCACCTAGACGTGTACTTGACTCTTGGTTGAACCTGAACGGTTAGAAAAGAAAAATAAATAAAAATGAACGCAAATAAAGAGAAAAGGTTTTTTTAAGTGTTAAATTACTCATTAAAAGTTAACAGTAGTTGATTGATAATTATTATATACTTCTTTATTATTTATAAACTTATTCACTTAATATTTCTTGGTAAAACATAAGTTATTAAAAAGTTAATAAGTTAATAAATAGTAACTTTTAGTTTAACATGTTTCACTAATTAATTAAAATTTGACAACTTGAATAAATAAGTAATTAAAAATTTAATATTTAAGATTGAATTAATAATTTTATTATTGATATTTAAGAAATTAGTTTGCTATAATAATTCATTAATTAGTTTAGTTTAATTTAGTAATTAGAATTTAATACTTTAGTTTTAAATATTCTTAAATTATTAAGTATATTTCATAATTTATTTAAAATTATTTTTAATTATATATTTATAATATTAATAGTATATTAATTTATTATTAATACTTATTTATTAATTTAGTTTTATATTTTAGTTTATGATTTATCTATATATTAAAATTTTAATTGTTTTAAAACATTTATAAATTCTACTTTATACTTTTGACTTATTAAAATTAACTTTAACTTTAACTTTTGCTTTTGCGTCTTTTGATTTTTTTATTCTTTACTTTTATTATACTTTATTTATTATATCTTTTATTCATTTAATCTTTTTTTGTTAACTTTACCTTCTTCCCCCTTTCTCCACGGCGCACATGAGAGAGTAGGGTTTGGCATGACTCCCTTCTAGCAGTGCGACGACCTCCAAGCAGCGGACCTCTTTCTCCTCGGACTACAGTGGCAGATGACTCTCCTCCCTCAGCGCGGCTACGGCAATGCCTCATCCCCTACCTCGGATCAAATCCTGCGAACAGAGGCGATTCCGGCGGCAGCGATTCCGGTCTTCCTCCTATGCGTGGCGGGGCGGAACACCTCTGGTCCGAGCAAGGCAGCGGCTCAGCTCCTCAGCAACCCAGCAGCGCGCAACGATACATTCGGCCAGACCTCCTCTCAAGCAGAGCAGCACATGGAGACCTGACCTCGAACAGTATCTCGTGGATGCAGCTTCATCCACAAAATATTTGAGTTCATAAATGGGATTGAGTTGTTTGAATCTATTGTTTGAATCTTTGGTTTGTGTATTTGTGTTGGAAATAAAAGGTATTTTGATTGTATGTACAAAATGATTTTCTGTTGAATTTGTGCTGGTAAAATCAAAGAGAAGCAGTGAAAATGGACGAGGATGCAGTGAATCTCCAGAAGAGGTGTAGGAGTTTTCGGAGACAGAAGAACCGATGTCTGAGGATACGGTGGGTGAAGAGGTGGTGTTGTAGAGGAATGGCCACACAATGAGATATGACGAGAGGATACTGTAGCCGATGTGATAAACCGTAAAAGAAAGTTTCGGTGCCACCGTGAATTGGAAACAGTGAGTGGAAGTCATGGTGGCACGGGTTAGACAGTGAATTATAGTTCACAGTAGGACAAACTGGTGTGTGCAGTGACGGTGGCAAACCAGAAACTGTGAGACAGTGAAGTATAGTTCATGGTGGGACAGTAAAGAATCCAGTGCGTGGTGTAAGGGGTGTCACGGTGAGTCCGTGAGCAACCCGTGGCAGAGACACGGAGAGACCGTGACGAAACCGGTTTGTGGAGACACCGTGACCAGGATGAAACCGCGAACCTGCAAAAATAACAAAGTAAATATATAAAATTAAAAATTAAATAAAATATATAACAAAGTATTTAATAAAAACTAAATCTGAATTAAAACATTTGAAAACTTCAATAAGATGTAAACATTAATATATTAATAAAACCAATAAAACTTAAGTTAATTTAATAATAACTACAGTAAGTAAATTTTAAATTCCTACAAAATTAAAACTAAAATTAAAAAGCAACTAACTAATTAAAGATTAAAGTAAAATTAAACATTTAAATAACAACGTTAAATTATTGCTGCTATAACAAACTAAATTAATTAACATAGAGAGTTAATTATCATCTTATAGAATAATTTAATTGAGTAGAGACTTAAAATTATAAAATATGAATAAATTTAATTTTTTTCAAAACTTTAATTAGTAATTAATGAATTATCAAAATACATGATAATTAATTTTTAATACACGCAATATTAAATTAAGATTACATTAATCATATGCTAATGCAGACTTAATTAATTAGATAATTATTGTTAATTTATTATCTATGAAGAACAAAAACAACAATCTAAATAAAAAATTATTAGTCTTATAAAATTAAAGTAACAAATCAATTAATTATTTTAAGACTTAAAATACACTATTAATTATAAAAATTGATAAATTAATAAATTTAGTGATAAAATTACATAAGTGTCATTATTTATTAAAAAGTGTTAAAATAAGTAATTAAATTGATAAAAATTAATTAAAAAGACGTGGCAAAACATGTGTTTTTATGGGCACATCAAATTCCCCCACACTTAAACATTGTTTGTCCGCAAAAAATCTCATGATTTATTTTCCGAATGAAAAAAAATTTCTTATTGAATTACTCAAGATGTAACATGTCCAAAACATTAAATAGAACACTTTAAAAACATTTCAATAGGCTTTCAGAAACTAATTTTCTCATATGAACCTTGCCTAGAACAAATTCTCACTGGTAGTCTTGAAAACTATGAATCATCAAGTAATGAAGATGTCATGCCTCATATGTGATACAACTTAGTGACTAACTTCAATCCAATCTCAGGTTCTAAATCAAAAAATGACAGGAGATAAAATATCAATGGAATTAAGACCTTTACCAAGGAACTTTGTACTTTGACAGAATCCTAGATTCCAGAAATAAATAATTTTTTTTGAGAATCACCTCAATGATACAACCTAAATGATTTCTATAAAAACCAATTGATCCCTTCTTTATTTAGAGTTTATTATTCCCCTCACCCTAATGAGCTTATTTTTGACCCTAGACACTTTATTTAATTTTTTCCAAGCCATGTATCATTGTGCTAAGCACTGTGTATATGCACTTATTCAAAGTGTATAGAGGGCTATTAGTTAACAAAAATGCACCCAACATCTAGGGTCTCAAAGACTCACCGTGGGATCACAGATGCCCAAATTACTCCAGTTTCAAAAGATTTATTTAAAACTCATTTACATTGTCTCATTAAAACAATTACTTTTAATAAATAAAAGAGAAAGAGACCCCTAGAACCAGAATCAAACTTCCAGTTCCAAAGGGTATGACCATAACTCCATAAACATGCAACCCATATCACTTTCAGAAGTATGTCATAAACTGAATTTACATAAAATAACTAAGTAAGATCAGTCAAAAATCATCCAAAATCATTAATTTCTAACTCTAAGAAATACTTAACTACCAGTAAGGAACTTATCCTAAGGCAAGACCCAATTGAGTACAGTGCAAAGCCTAAAATTCTGCAAGAATTTTGAAAATATTTAACCATTTGTACAAGAAATTTTAAATTGCAGTGGGAATTGATGGACTTTCAATAAAGCACAGTTTTTCACAATCAAGAATTGACCACCTCCCCCACACATAAAACCCAACTTTGTTTCCAAAGTTGACTTCTAAATATGGATAAGAACAATTAATCAATTAAGGTTCAAAACATATTTTCAATTTAGAAGATTTATGACATGTATAAAGGGTCTCAATGAAGTTCAAAAATATTATTTTCCATAATGAATAACTTACAGCAGGTTCATATCTATACACACATTACAGTGGCAAAGATTTTCATTGAAGCTCAAAAAAAGTATATAATGTGTGGGTGCACAATTAATTGGGTGTAAACATGTTTAGGAAAAAAAAATTCAGAAGGATGTTCAATAAAACATAAAGATGCATGCTAACACCCCTTAGACTAATCGGTTCCAATTAAAACACAACTACCAGAAAACATGTACCCCCCACACTTAATTTCATGAAGTGAGAAGATTTTAAACAATGAAATTCAGCTTTTTTCATCAAGAGGCATGTGCATAATTTTTAATCTAAGCAGTGACATATAGAAAAATTACATTCCAATACGTGCGGGATTTTAAACATGTGAAGAATTTTAAGAAATTCAGTCGCAAGACATGCAGCAGAATTTTATATAGTTATAATGAAGAAGAATTTTCAGTACACATGTAGCAGAATTTTTCAGTACAAGCAGATTTTTTAATGAGAAGAATTTTATTTCTAAAGCATTAAGGAGAAGAAAAATGAAATGCAGCAATAGCAGTAAGATACTTCCCTGAATATATTTTTCAATTTCCCTTCAGTGTGGGAACTCCACTTCTTAAAAGGCAAAGCAGCAGCAACTTAAAAAACACAAATCATGAAAACCAAAGACAAATACCCAGCATAGACAGTGCATACAGGAGGCAGCACAACATGAACTTATTCATAGAAAATAAAGAACATAAATAAAAGTAAACACAAAATAAATAACATGGCTTGACTCCCATGAAGAACTGAATTTAAAGTCTTCAGTTAGAATTTATTTAATCACAATTTTTTTATTTATAAAAAAACTTAGGGGTAGCCTCCCATGCAACGCTAGATTTATAATCCCCAGCCCGACTCTCCTAGCAACTAACCGTAGTCACTAGGTGGATGTGGTTTCCTTAACAAGAACTACCACATGTGTTTGGACCAAATATTTCAAATAGAATAATGAGATTTTTGGGCAACAAGACTCAGCACAACTGAAATTAAACTCTCATAACCTGAATTAACCCATATAAAATACCCTTTGACAGTTATGAGCATAGTGCTATCCACTTCCATGATTATTTCAGGTTTGAAAATATCAATATTTTTAGGAAGTGGAAGCAATGTATTAGGTGCTTCAAAGAGTATGAAAATGTCCTCACAACTATCTTCTTCAACATCAACACTAACAGGTTCACATTCAAGGGTGAAAACGGGTAAATCCTAATTAGTTGGTTCAAAAGGGGATTCATTAAAGTGATGAACAAAATAATGAACATTGGAACTCACGTGTGATTCCCCCACTAGACCATTATCAGTAACACAAGAAGGCTCAACACCCTTCACAGTTGAGGATGAAAGTGACAGACAAGGAAGAGAATTTATTTTATCACAAATAGGTTCAGGTCTAACAATGTTATAAATCTATTCCAAAAGATCCTCATCGGATAAATCACACTGGACATCTACTGCTTCTATCAAATAAGTTCTGCCTAGATCAAGTGTGTGTTCAACCTCTACTTTATGTTCAAATTAAAAAATCTCACTTTCTAAAACCAATTAATTTGAGTGTTGAAAAAATTTTAAATCAGGAGGAGTAATGTCCAATTAAGAATCAATAAATTTAGTTTCCAGAATGTTCAAATTAAGACAATTCTCCTCAAGAAGGCCAACACTGATTTCCATTTCATTGCACAAGGATTCAGGAAAGTCACTACTATGAGGATAGGGAAATGAAAACTCATCAGTTAGTCTTTCTTCATATACCATTCCCTCATTCTCATCATCATACAACATCATTTTAGAAATAGATGGGTTTACAGTTTCAAAACATAGAAGAGAAGTGTTCAGTTTAAGTTCAAAAATTTCAGATTCTATATTTTTCAGCTTAAGGATCTCTTCCAAAGTGTTCCCAATATCATGTTCTACCTCAATGTTCACAAAGTCAGAAAAATTGGGTGAAGAGTTTTTAACATTCAAGTTTTTAGTTTCAAGTTTCTCTTCTACCCGAGTGAATTCTATCTCAAAGCATCTAAAACAATGATTTTTCTCCAACGTAGGAATTATGAAGAGAACAGGGCATTCATTTTCAATATGTTTCAATTCATTTTCAAAATTTTCCAACTCAACTGCATTAAAGTTCTTTATCGGATTTTCAATGTTGTGTTCTTGACTTAGAGAGTTGGTTATTTCCAGATTTAGTTCAATAGAGTTAGATTTTTCAAAGTGAATGGGTTCTTGTCCAGTTTCATTATCACTTTCTTCTTCCACTTGATTTTCAAATCTTTTATAAATATTTTCTTTTTCTTTTTCATCAAATTCTTCTTGTTCTTTAACCCTTTGTTGAAGTTCCAAGAGCATGTTTTCTAATATTTTCATTCTTTAATATCACTCTTGAGAATCTCTAATTTGAATTTCATGGGTTTTAGTAAACCAATTATTTATTTGTTACACCCTAGAATCCAGTTTAGAATCAATTAATTCAATTTTAGCAAGGGTTTCAGGACTAGATTCAAAGTTTTGCTCATTCACTTCAAAGTAATGGTACTATTGTGGCTGATTATAAACACACTGCCAGGAAGTATGTCCATAATCTCCACAACAAACACAGTAAGGTCCAGTGCAGTAGTTTGATCCTTCAAAACATTCCATATTTTTTTAAATTTTCAGATTAAAACACACAGAGTTTCACAGTTTAAGAAGAATTTGTTTTTGAACAAATTAAGTAGTAGATTCTAGTTTACAGTTTTTTTTATTTTTATGTTTTTTTATTGTTTTTTTAATCCTAGACTCTCAGTGCGTGCCTTCCCCGGCAACGGTTCCAAATTTTGATGACGCCGGAGGTCATCACAGCCCTCAAAATTACATTTATTACTCCTACACTAGTACAATGGTACATGGTTGTTCCACAGAGAAGGCAGACGAGAATTCTAGGTTTAATTCAAAGATAAACTCCAATGTTGTCAATAGTGGAGAAAGTGAACATTTTCTACTTTTTATTTTTTTTATTAAAATGATGCTGAAATAGGATGATGGAACACGTATTTTTTTCATAGAAATTAAAATTTACACTAAGTATGAAAACCTAGAGAAATGCACAATGTTAATATAAAGCAGCAAGACAAAGAAGTGAGATCAACAGTTCTCTCAGGAATTCCATACTTGACAGTAGAATGGATAACTCTTCACAAATTTTAATTGAATCACACCGTATAAATTGGTTGATATATCTACCTTGCAAGAAGACACATCAAACAGAATTATGGATTTTAGAGTTCGCCACTCTAAAGATCATCGTCTGTTAAAATTTTGATAAAGAATACAGTTGAAGTTGAACTCGCCATAAAAATCCAACTATAATGTCATTAAAGCATCGACCAAATGATGATCAAGTTCAATCTCACTGATTGAACTTGAAACTATGAATTTTTTAAAAAATGTAAGGTGTGAACAATCAACATGAACATTAAAATTGATCTTGCCGATCAATTATAATGTCAGAAAAGAATAACGTGAAGAATTTTAAAGAATAAACCAAAAAAATATGAAATTCCTAAGTTTAACAATTCATCCCTTGATCATATTGATTAATGCAGTGAAATAAAACCGAAAACAGAGTACAAAATTTTGGACAGAGGGAAGATAACTCCCCTTGCAATGCTCTGCCTTCGGGCTCCTTAGCCTTCTGCTTGTCTCTACCACTACTCCTCGGAGTCTGCTCTCAGATGAATGTGGTCGTGGAATGGAAAAAATGAGAGTCAATGATCCTCATCCAAAAATTCTACTGCTACTCTGTTTTTGTAACCACAGTCACCTACTGCACGTCACCGCATACTTCCACCGACTTGAATTCATCTTTAACTATTGCACCGCACACGTGTGTGTGTTCGCGACAAGAACATCGCACTAAATTTTCTCACGTAACTAACTCATGCTGAGTTAGTTACTTGCACCTGGACGTGTACTTGACTCTTGGTTGAACCCGCACGGTTAGAAAAGAAAAATAAATAAAAATGAACGCAAATAAAGAGAAAAGGTTTTTTTAAGTGTTAAATTACTCATTAAAAGTTAAGAGTAGTTGATTGATAATTATTATATACTTCTTTATTATTTATAAACTTATTCACTTAATATTTCTTGGTAAAACATAAGTTATTAAAAATTTAATAAGTTAATAAATAGTAACTTTTAGTTTAACATGTTTCACTAATTAATTAAAATTTGACAACTTGAATAAATAAGTAATTAAAAATTTAATATTTAAGATTGAATTAACAATTTTATTATTGCTATTTAAGAAATTAATTTGCTATAATAATTCATTAATTAGTTTAGTTTAATTTAGTAATTAGAATTTAATACTTTAGTTTTAAATATTCTTAAATTATTAAGTATATTTCATAATTTATTTAAAATTATTATTAATTATATATTTATAATATTAATAGTATATTAATTTATTATTAATAATTGTTTATTAATTTAGTTTTATATTTAGTTTATGATTTATCTATATATTAAAATTTTAATTGTTTTAAAACATTTATAAATTCTACTTTATACTTTTGACTTATTAAAATTAACTTAAACTTTAACTTTTGCTTTTGCATCTTTTTATTTTTTTATTCTTTACTTTTATTATACTTTATTTATTATATCTTTTATTCTTTTTTTTGTTAACTTTACCTTCTTCCCCCTTTCTCCACGGCGCACATGAGAGAGTAGGGTTTGGCATGGCTCCCTTCTAGCAGTGCGACGACCTCCAATCAGCGGACCTCCTTCTCCTCAGACTACAGTGGTGGATAACACTCCTCCCTCAGTGCGGCTTCAGCAACGCCTCATCCCCTGCCTCAGATCAACTCCTGTGAACAAAGGCGATTCCAGCGGCAGCGATTCCAGTCTTCCTCCTATGCATGGTGGGGCGGAACACCTCTGGTCCGAGCAAGGCAGCGGCTCAGCTCCTCAGCAACCCAGCAGCGCCCAATGATACATTCGGCTAGACCTCCTCTCAAGCAGAGCAGCACATGGCGACCTGACCTTGAACAGTATCTCTTGGATGTAGCTTCATCCCCAAAAGCTTTGAGTTCATAAATGGGATTGAGTTGTTTGAATCTATTGTTTGAATCTTTGGTTTTTGTATTTGTGTTGGAAATAAAAGGTATTTTGATTGTATGTACAAAATGATTTTCTGTTGAATTTGTGGTGGTAAAATCAAAGAGAAGCAGTGAAAATGGACAAGGATGCAGTGAATCTCCAGAAGAGGTGCAGGAGTTTTCGGAGACAGAAGAACCGATGTATGAGGATACGGTGGGTGAAGAGGTGGTGTTGTAGAGGGATGGCCACACAATGAGATATGACGAGAGGATACTGTAGCCGATGTGATAAACTGTAAAAGAAAGTTTTGGTGCCACCGTGAATTGGAAACAGTGAGTGGAAGTCATGGTGGCACGGGTTAGACAGTGAATTATAGTTCACAGTAGGACAAACTGGTGTGTGCAGTGACGGTGGCAAACCAGAAACTGTGAGACAGTGAAGTATAGTTCACGGTGGGACAGTGAAGAATCTAGTGCGTGGTGTAAGGGGTGTCACGGTGAGTCCGTGAGCAACCCGTGGCAGAGACACGGAGAGACCGTGACGAAACCAGTGTGTGGAGACACCGTGACCAAGATGAAACCGCGAACCTGCAAAAATAACAAAGTAAATATATAAAATTAAAAATTAAATAAAATATATAACAAAGTATTTAATAAAAACTAAATCTGAATTAAAACAATTGAAAACTTAAATAAGATGTAAACATTAATAAATTAATAAAACCAATAAAACTTAAGTTAATTTAATAATAACTACAGTAAGTAAATTTTAAATTCCTACAAAATTAAAACTAAAATTAAAAAGAAACTAACTAATTAAAGATTAAAGTAAAATTAAACATTTAAATAACAACGTTAAATTATTGCTGCTATAACAAACTAAATTAATTAACATAGAGATTTAATTATCATCTTATAGAATAATTTAATTGAGTAGAGACTTAAAATTATAAAATATGAATAAATTTAATTTGTTTCAAAACTTTAATTAGTAATTAATGAATTATCAAAATACATGATAATTAATTTTTAATACACGCAATATTAAATTAAGATTACATTAATCATATGCTAATGCAGACTTAATTAATTAGATAATTATTGTTAATTTATTATCTATGCAGAACAAAAACAACAATCTAAATAAAAAATTATTAGTCTTATAAAATTAAAGTAACAAATCAATTAATTATTTTAATACTTAAAATACACTATTAATTATAAAAATTGATAAATTAATAAATTTAGTGATAAAATTACATAAGTGTCATTATTTATTAAAAAGTGTTAAAATAAGTAATTAAATTGATAAAAATTAATTAAAAAGACGTTGCAAAACATGTGTTTTTATGGGCACATCAAATTCCCCCACACTTAAACATTGTTTGTCCGCAAACAATCTCATGATTTATTTTCAGAATGAAAAAAAAAATTCTTATTGAATTACTCAAGATATAACATGTCCAGAACTTTAAATATAAGACTTTAAAAACATTTCAATAGGCTTTCAGAAACTAAGTTTCTCATATGAACCTTGCCTAGAACAAATTCTCACCGGTAGTCTTGAAAACTACGAATCATCAAGTAATGAAGATGTCATGCCTCATATGTGATACAACTTAGTGACTAACTTCAATCCAATCTCAGGTTCTAAATCCAAAAATTACAGGAGATAACATATCAATGGAATTAAGACCTTTACCAAGGAACTTTGTACTTTGACAGAATCCTAGATTCCAGAAATAAATAATTTTATTTTGAGAATAACCTCAATGATACAACCTAAATGATTTCTATAAAAACCAATTGATCCCTTCTTTATATGGAGTTTATTATTCCCCTCACCTTAATGAGCTCATTTTTGACCCTAGACACTTTATTTAATTTTTTCCAAGCTATGTATCATTGTGCTAAGCACTGTGCATATGCACTTATTCAAAGTGCATAGAGGGCTATTAGTTAACAAAAACACACCCAACATCTAGGGTCTCAAAGACTCACTGTGGGATCACAGATGCCCAAATTACTCCAGTTTGAAAAGATTTATTTAAAACTCATTTACATTGTCTCATTAAAACAATTACTTTTAATAAATAAAAGAGAAAGAGACCCCTAGAATCAGAATCAAACTTCCAGTTCCAAAGGGTATGACCATAACTCCATAAACATGCAACCCATACCACTTTCAGAAGTATGTCATAAACTGAATTTCCATCAAATAACTAAGTAAGATCAGTCAGCAATCATCCAAAATCATTAATTTCCAACTCTAATAAATACTTAACTACCAGCAAGGAACTTATCCTAAGGCAAGACCCAATTGAGTACAATGCAAAGCCTAAAATTATGCAATAATTTTGAAAATATTTAACCACTTTTACAAGAAATTTTAAATTGCAGTGGGAATTGATGGACTTTCAATAAAGCATAGTTTTGCACAGTCAAGAATTGACCACCTCCCCCACACATAAAACCCAACTTTGTTTCCAAAGTTGACTTCTAAATATGGAGAAGAACAATTAATCAATTAAGGTTCAAAACGGATTTTCAATTTAGCAGATTTATGACATGTATAAAGGGTCTCAATGAAGTTCAAAAATATTGTTTTCCATAATGAATAACTTACAGGAGGTTCATATCTATACACACATTAAAGTGACAAAGATTTTCATTGAAGCTAAAAAAAAGTATATAATGTGTGGGTGCACAATTAATTGGGTGTAAACATGTTTAGGGAAAAAAAAATTCAAAAGGATGTTCAATAAAACATAAAGATGCATGCTAACACCCCTTAGACTAATCAGTTCCAATTAAAACACAACTACCAGCAAACATGTACCCCCCACACTTAATTTCATGAATTTAGAAGATTTTAAACAAAGAAATTCAGATTTTTTCATCAAGAGGAATGTGCATAATTTTTAATCTAAGTAGTGACATACAGAAAAATTACATTCAAACACGTGCGGGATTTTAAACATGTGAAGAATTTTAAGAAATTCAGTTGCAAGACATGCAGCAGAATTTTATATAGTTATAATGAAGAAGAATTTTCAGTACACATGTAGCAGAATTTTTCAGTACAAGCAGATTTTTTAATGACCAGAATTTTATTTCTAAAGCATTAAGGAGAAGAAAAATGAAATGCATCAATAGCAGTAAGATAATTCCCTGAATATATTTGTCAATTTCCCTTCAGTATGGTAACTCCACTTCTTAAAAGACAATGTAGTAGCAACCTAAAAAACACAAATCATGAAAACCAAAGACAAATAACCATCATAGACAGTGCATACAGGAGGCAGCACAACATGACCTTATTCAAAGAAAAGAAAGAACAGAAATAAAAGTAAACACAACAGAAAGAACATGTCTTGACTCCCATGAAGCACTGAATTTAAAGTCTTCAGTTATAATTTATTTAATCACAATTTTTTATTTAAAAAAAACTCAGGGGTTGCCTCCCTTGCAGTGCTAGATTTATAGTCCCCATCTAGACTCTCCTAGCAACTAACCGTAGTCACTAGGTGGATGTGGTTTCCTTAACAAGAACCACCACATGTGTTTGGCCCAAATATTTCAAACATAATAATGAGATTTTTGGGAAACAAGACTCAACACAACTAAAATTAAACTCTCATAACCTGAATTAACCCATATGAAATACCCTTTGACAGTTATGAGCATAGTGATATCCACTTCCATGATTATTTCAGGTTTGAAAATATCAATATTTTTAGGAAGTGGAAGCAATGTATTAGGTGCTTCAAAGGGTATGAAAATGTCCTCACAACTATGTTCTTCAACATCAACACTAACAGGTTCACATTCAAGGGTGAAAACGGGTAAATCCTAATTAGTTGGTTCAAAAGGGGATTCATTAAAGTGATGAAAAAAATCATGAACATTGGAACTCACGTGTGATTCCCCCACTAGACCATTTTCAGTAACACAAGAAGGCTCAACACCCTTCACAGTTGAGAATGAAAGTGACAGACAAAGAAGATAATTTATTTTATCACAAATAGGTTCAGGTCTAACAATGTTATAAATATCTTCCAAAAGATCCTCATCGGATAAATCACACTGAACATCTACTACTTCTATCAAATAAGTTCTTCCTAGATCAAGTGTGTGTTCAACCTCTACTTTATGTTCAAATTGAAAAATCTCAATTTCTAAAACCAATTAATTTTAGTGTTGCAAAAATTTTAAATCAGGAGTAATGTCCAATTCAGAATCAATAAATTTAGTTTCCAGAATGTTCAAATTAAGACAATTCTCCTCAAGAAGGCCAACACTGATTTCCATTTCATTGTACAAGGATTCAGGAAAGTCACTACTATGAGGACAGGGAAATGAAAACTCATCAGTTAGTCTTTCTTCATATACCATTCCCTCATTCTCATCATCATACAACATCATTTTAGAAATATATGGGTTTACAGTTTCAAAACATGGAAGAGAAGTGTTCAGTTTAAGTTCAAAAATTTCAGATTCTATATTTTCCAACTTAAGGTTCTCTTCCAAAGTGTTCCCAATATCATGTTCTGCCTCAATGTTCACAAAGTCAGAAAAATTGGGTGAAGAGTTTTTAACATTCAAGTTTTTAGTTTCAAGTTTCTCTTCTACCCGAGTGACTTCTTTCTCAAAGCATCTAAAACAGTGATTTTTCTCCAACGTAGGAATTATGAAGAGAACAGGGCATTCATTTTCAATATGTTTCAATTCATCTTCAAAATTTTCTAACTCAACTTCATTAAAGTTCTTTATCGGATTTTCAATGTTGTGTTCTTGACTTAGAGATTTGGTTATTTCCAGATTTAGTTCAACAGAGTTAGATTTTTCAAAGTGAATGGGTTCTTGTCCAGTTTCATTATCACTTTCTTCTTCCACTTGATTTTCAAATCTTTTATAAACATTTTCTTTTTCTTTTTCATCAAATTCTTCTTGTTCTTTAACCCTTTGTTGAAGTTCCAAGAGCATGTTTTCTAATATTTTTATTCTTTGATCTCACTCTTGAGAATCTCTAATTTGAATTTCATGGGTTTTAGTAAACCAATTATTTATTTGTTACACCCCAGCATCCAGTTTAGAATCAATTAATTCAATTTTAGCAAGGGTTTCAGGACTATATTCAAAGTTTTGCTCATTCAATTCAAATTAATGGTACTGTTGTGGCTGATTATAAACACACTGCCAGGCAGTATGTCCATAATCTCCACAACAAACACAGTAAGGTCCAGTGCAGTAGTTTGAGCCTTCAAAACTTTCCATATTTTTTTAAATTTTCAGATTAAAACACACAGAGTTTCACAGTTTAAGAAGAATTTGTTTTTGAAAAAATTAAGCAGTAGATTCTAGTTCACAGTTTTTTTTTGTATTTTTATATATTTTTATTGTTTTTTTAATCCTAGACTCTCAGTACGTGCCTTCCCCGGAAACGACGCCAAATTTGGATGAGGCCGGAGGTCATCACAGCCCTCAAAATTACATTTATTACTCCTACACTAGCACAATGGTACAGGGTTGTTCCACAGAGAAGGCAGACGAGAATTCTAGGTTTAATTCAAAGATAAACTCCAATGTTGTCAATAGTGGAGAAAGTGAACATTTTCTACTTTTTATTTTTTTTATTAAAATGATGCTGAAATAGGATGATGGAACACGTATTTTTTTCATAGAAATTAAAATTTACACTAAGTATGAAAACCTAGAGAAATGCAGTATGTTAATATAAAGCAGCAAGACAAAGAAGTGAGATCAACAGTTCTCTCAGGAATTCCATACTTGACGGTTGAATGGATAAATCTTCACAAATTTTAATTGAATCACACCGTATCAATTGGTTGATATATCTACCTTGCAAGAAGACACATCAAACAGAATTATGGATTTTAGAGTTCGCCACTCTAAAGATCATCGTCTGTTAAAATTTTGATAAAGAATACAGTTGAAGTTGAACTCGCCATAAAAATCCAACTATAATGTCATTAAAGCATCAACAAAATGATGATCAAGTTCAATCTCACTGATTGAACTTGAAACTATGAATTTTTTAAAAAATGTAAGGTGTGAACAATCAACATGAACATTAAAATTGACCTTGCCGATCAATTCTAATGTCAGAAAAGAATAACGTGAATAATTTTAAAGAATAAACCAAAAAAACTATGAAATTCCTAAGTTTAACAATTCATCCCTTGACCATATTGATTAATGCAGTTAAATACAACCGAAAACAGAGTACAAAATTTTGGACAGAGGGAAGATAACTCCCCTTGCAATGCTCTGCCTTCGGGCTCCTTAGCCTTCTGCTTGTCTCGAGCACTACTCCTCAGAGTCTTCTCTCGGATGAATGTGGTCGTGGAATGGAAAAAATGAGAGTCAATGATCCTCATCCAAAAATTCTACTGCTACTCTGTTTTTGTAACCACAGTCACCTACTGCACGTCACCGCATACTTCCACCGACTTGAATTCATCTTTAACTATTGCACCGCACACGTGTGTGTGTTCGCGACAAGCACATCGCACTAAATTTTCTCACGTAACTAACTCATGCTGAGTTAGTTACTTGCACCTAGACGTGTACTTGACTCTTGGTTGAACCTGCATGGTTAGAAAAGAAAAATAAATAAAAATGAACGCAAATAAATAGAAAAAGTTATTTTTTTAAAGTGTTAAATTACTCATTAAAAGTTAACAGTAGTTGATTGATAATTATTATATACTTCTATATTATTTATAAACTTATTCACTTAATATTGCTTAGTAAAACATAAGTTATTAAAAAGTTAATAAGTTAATAAATAGTAACTTTTACCTTAACATGTTTCACTAATTAATTAAAATTTGACAACTTGAATAAATAAGTAATTAAAAATTTAATATTTAAGATTGAATTAATAATTTTATTATTGCTATTTAAGAAATTAATTTTCTAGAGTAATTCATTAATTAGTTTAGTTTAATTTAGTAATTAGAATTTAATACTTTAGTTTTAAATATTCTTAAATTTTTAAGTATATTTCATAATTTATTTAAAATTATTGTTAATTATATATTTATAATACTAATAGTATATTAATTTATTATTAATACTTATTTATTAATTTAGTTTTATATTTTAGTTTATGATTTATCTATATATTAAAATTTTAATTGTTTTAAAACTTTTATAAATTCTACTTTATACTTTTGACTTATTAAAGTTAACTTAAACTTAAACTTTTTCTTTTGATTATTTTGATTTTTTATTCTTTACTTTTATTATACTTTATTTATTATATATTTTATTCATTTTTTCTTTTTTTTGTGTTAACTTCTCCTTCTTCCCCCTTTCTCCACGGCGCACATGAGAGAGTAGGGTTTGGCGCAGCTCCCTTCCAGAAGTGCGGAGGCCTCCAAGCAGTGGACGTCCTTCTCCTCAGACTACCGCGACAGATGACTCTCCTCCCTCAGTGCGGCTTCGGCAACGCCTCATCCCTTGCCTCGGCTCAACTCCTGCGGACAACGGCGATTCCAGCGGCAGCGATTCCGGTCCTCCTCCTATACGTGGCGCGGCGGAACCCCTCTGGCCCAAGCATGGCAGTGGATCAGCTCCTCAGCAACCCAGCAGCGCGTAGCGATACATTCGGCCCGACCTCCTCCCAAGTAGAGAAGCACATGGCAACCCAACCTCGAACAGTATCTCGTGGATGCTGGTTCATCCGCAAAAGCTTTGAGTTCATAAATGGGATTGAGTTGTTTGAATCTATTGTTTGAATCTTTGGTTTGTGTCTTTATGTTGGAAATAAAAGGTATTTTGATTCTATGTACAAAATGATTTTCTGTTGAATTTGTGGTGGTAAAATCAAAGAGAAGCAGTGAAAATGGATGAGGATGCAGTGAATCTGCAGAAGAGGTGCAGGAGTTTTCGGAGACCGATGAACTGATGTCTGAGGATACGGTGGGTGAATAGGTGGTGTTTCAGTGGGATGGTCACGCAGTGAGATATGATGAGAGGATACAGTAGCCGATGTGATAAACTATAAAAGAAAGTTTCAGTGCCACCGTGAATTGGAAACAGTGAGTGGAAGTCATGGTGGCACAGGTTAGAAAATGAATTATAGTTCACAGTAGGACAAACTGGTTTGTGCAGTGACGGTGGAAAAATAGAAACTATGAGACAGTGAAGTATAGTTCATGGTAGGACAGTGAAGAATCTAGTGCGTGGTGTAAGGGTTGTCACGGTGAGTCCATGAGCAACCCGTGGGAGAGACACGGAGAGACCGTGACAAAACCGGTGTCTGGAGACACCGTGACCAGGATGAAACCGTGAACCTGCAAAAATAAAAAAGTAAATATATAAAATTAAAACATAAATAAAATATATAACAAAGTATTTAATAAAAACAAAATCTGAATTAAAACAATTGAAAACTTAAATAAGATGTAAACATTAATAAATTAATAAATCCAATAAAACTTAAGTTAATTTATTAATAACTATAATAAGTAAATTTTAAATTTCTAAAAAATTAAAACTAAAATTAAAAAGAAACTAACTAATTAAAGATTAAAGTAAAATTAAACATTTAAATAACAACGTTAAATTATTGCTGCTATAACAATCTAAATTAATTAACATAGACAGTTAATTGTCATCTTATAGAATAATTTAATTTAGTAGAGACTTAAAATTATAAAATATGAATAAATTTAATTTTTTTCAAAACTTTAATTAGTAATTAATGAATTATCAAAAAACATGATAATTAATTTTTAATACATGCAATATTAAATTAAGATTACATTAATCATATGCTAATGCAGACTTAATTAATTAGCTAATTAAAGTTAAGTTATTAGCTATGCAGAACAAAAACAACAATCTAAATAAAAAATTATTAGTCTTATAAAATTAAAGTAACAAATAAATTAATTATTTTAAGACTTAAAATACACTATTAATTATAAAAATTGATAAATTAATAAATTTAGTGATAAAATTACATAAGTTTTATTATTTATTAAAAACTATTAAAGTAAGTAATTAAATTGAAAAAAATTAATTAAAAATATGTGGCAAAACTTGTGTTTTTAAGGCCACATCACTTTACGATAGGGGTATGCTGGTTTTGATGCATGTTCCTTATTTTCAGTAAATAGTTTCTGTTTCATAAATGAAATATTGACAATCAAAGTGATGAATACAGGTATCCTCAAACAACACATTATCACCCATAATGAAACTGAAACTTCTCATCCCCACAGTGGCCAATAAATGCCTCTCATTCTTATTAGGATATTAGGTGAGCATAGACAATGGGTGCGTGCGGGTTTATTTTACCTTTGGAATCTTTTAGGTGACATCTTGTTAAAATAGTTCGAAAACCTTGATGAATCCTTCCTGCAAGCCTTAGTACATAATCCTTGTGTGAATTGTCTACTATAAATGTACTCTTCATGAGATTGAGAAGAGTAATACATTGTTTCATTATTTTATTTTCTAGTAAATTAAAGAAATAAATTCATAATGTTACCATAATTTCTTCCCAGATCACAGCCTTCAGCATGGACACAACATGGTACCATGAATCTATGTCAATCGGCAGGCATTTCCGAGTGACAACTCCAATGTAGCTGCTAAACATATCCTTGTTGGGATTCACTTGTTGGCCTCATGCATTCCATCCGACTTCAAATTTGATGCCTTAGCTTTTCGCCTTAAGAACTTTGTCTAACACCATCAAACTAAGACACACCTGTGTTTTCTGCAACGTCGGTCCTTCATTCCCAACCATTTCATCGATATCAACATCATCTATATGTTCATCTGAAATGGTATCAACGGCATGTGCTGATGGTTGTTGGACCTCAACACTAGAAGAAGCAGGAGCCACAACAGTAGGAGCAGCAGCAGCTGCTGCTTGAGAGACTTGTTCAGCCTCAAGGTTAGGAGCACCAGAATGTGCAGAAGTCATTATCTACAAAAGTGGTTGAACAGTTAATTTAGATTACATAAATTCAGTAATGATAAGATAATAACATGAGATAACAAGATCTATACTACAAACAAAATATAACCTCTTTATTGAACTCTCTTTCTTTTTTTCAAAGGTTGAACGGATTTGACACCTCTATCAATTATCCAAATCCCTTCATTGTGGTCTCCTCTGACATACAAAACATCATCTACATTGGGAACACTCTGAAATGATTGTGATGTACCACTAAAAGGATCACCCTCAACTGAATTTTCATCAGAACCTTCAGTAGTTTTGGACCATAACAGAACAATCAACCACTTTCGGTTTGCGGGATCTAGAACATAAAAAACTTGTACCGCTTGTGATTCCATTATAAACTATTCTTCTTTGTACCCTTCTTTACTAAAATCAACTTTCAAAAATCCCCATTCATCTATTTTAACACCACTGTTGTTATCAATCCATTTTCATTGAAAAATCAGCAATTGGAATGTCGTATAATCCAACTACCATATTAGTTTGATAATGCCAAAGTATGACATATTTGCATAAATTGGATTTCTGTCCTTACTACCAGAAACATGCATCGCTTCAGCCACTAGTGTAACTCCACTATTTTGCATGGTACTATCTTCATCATGTTCATCTGTATAGAATGTATAACCATTAATTACATAACCACTGTAAGATAATACATACACACTTGGTCCATCAGCTAGCCATCAAAGTCGTTCTAAAATTGAATTCGGATTTTCATCCAACTGCTTAAAAATATGGTTCTGAAACCATTCTATAGACTAGTGATTATGTGTATTTGATAACCATTTTTCATCCCTTGATGGATTCAAATCCCTAAGAATTTCTTTTTGAGTTTCAATATATGGAGAAACCTCTCAACTATTATGAAAAACATAAAGATGGACATGCTCCCAATATGTAATACTGATTGTCACAACTTCTCTTCCAGAAATTCCCTCACCCCTTAATGCATCCAGTGTGACAAGATTTTGGGAGACCAATGCTTTCCACATCAGATAGGTATTCAGTACAAAATTCAATGGCTTCCTCAACAATATATCGCTCCACTATACAACCCTCTGGCCGACTTCGATTTTTGACATACCCTTTCAAAATCTTCATATACCATTCAACAGGATACATCCATCTATAGTGCACAGGACCACAAAGTCGAATCTCTCTCACTAATTGAATCATCAAATGAACCATCACATCAATGAATTTTGGCGGGAAGAACATTTCTAATTCACATAATATGATGACAATTTCTTTTTCCATAGTTGGCAACTTCACCGGGTATAAAACTTTTCTACATATATCTTTGAAAAATAAACAAAGTTTGGTTAACGTATGTTGAACATTCTTGGGAAAAATACAACATAAATCTATAGGAATTAGATCATGCATAAAAACATGACAATCATGTGATTTCAAACCTTTTAACTTCAAATCATTCATTGACACAATGTTATTGATATTTGATGAATACACCTATCGAACCTTTACATCATTGAAGAAGATGAAAAACTGATATCTCTCCTCCCTAGAAAGAGTATAAGCAGTTAGAGAAAGAAACATTCGATTTTCACCCTTCACGGGAGCCAACTCTTCTCATATTCCCATGTCAACCATGTCCAACCTTGCCTTAATTTCATCTTTTGTTTTTCTAGGTGAAATTTGCAATATCCCGATAACACTGTCACATACATTTTTTTCCACGTTCATCACATCAAGAAAATGTTTGACGTACAAACAACTCCAGTATGGTAATTCAAAAAAAAACAGATCCCCTTTTCCAACCGATTTTCATAATATTTTTTGAAAATGGTTTACCAAAAATAGTGTTCAGATATTTTACTTTCTCAAACAGCTGATCACCTGTTAGTCGAGATGGTGCTATGTGTTGTTTGGAACTTCCATTGAATGATGCCGTCCAAGATCTGTACTTATGCAGATGAGGTAGAAATCTACGATGTCCTAGAAACACAAATTTTGATGAATTTTTCAACCTAATTGATTCTGTATCTTCTTCGCACACGGGAAACCCTTGACTTCCTTTAATGCTATAGCCTGAAAAATTTCTATAAGCAAGGAAATCATTTATTGTCCCATACAACATCGCTCTCAATGTGAAGTATTCACTTTTATAAGCATCATACAACATAACACCTGAATCCCATAATAACTTCAAATCTTTAATCAAAGGAGCCAGATAAACATCAATATATGTACATGGTTGTTTTGGTCCTCATATAAGAATAGATAACATGATGAATTTCCTCTACATGCATAAACAAGGTGGAATGTTATAATTTACCAACATAACAGGCCATGTACTATGAGTACTGGTTTGAAAACCAAAAGGATTCACTCCATCTGTAGATAACGCAAGACGAAGGTTTCTCGGCTCTTTTCCAAATTCTGGATACTCATGATCAATTTTCTTCCATTGAGGAGAGTCATCTGGATGACGTAATTTTCCATCTTTATTTCTTTTATATGCATGCCACGACAATTGTCTTGCAGTTTCTTCACTTCCATATAGACGCCTAAACCTTGGAATGATTGGAAAGTACCATACAACTTTCTTCGGATTGGATTTATCTTTCTTGTATCGAGAAGCACCACACTTTGGGCATTCTATAAGTGATTTTTTCTCCTTGAGAAACAATATACAATCTTTCGGGCAGGCATGTATTCTTTCAAAAATCATACCCATCGAGCATAGCATTCTTCTAGCTTCATATGTCCGGATTTGGAGCTCATTATCTTCCGGGAGCATGTCATTTAAGATAGAAAGTAGTTCCATAAAACTGACATCACTCCATCTGTTGCCTGATTTCAATTTATACAACTTCAGTACAGCTGGCAATGTTGTATACTTAGTGCCACCAGCATACAATGACGTCTTTGCACAACTCTTTAACTTCTCAAACAATTTTGGGCAATCACGGAGTTCATCTTCAATTGTCTTTGTCATTTCCTCAATACAATCTTCATCATTGTTGACATATATAATCACATCCTCCATACAGTTTTATTCATTATCCATATTTGTATTCATATCTGTTGATCCATAAAATGCAGTTTTATCCCAGCCAGTAGCTACATTCTCTTTTCCTCCATATTTATTCCAACATTTATAACTCTGATCTATTCCATGACATATCAAATGTTCTTCCAACTCCTCTGGAGTAAGTAGTATAGAATAACAACAACGTAAACATGGACAAAGGATTTGAGAAGGATCCTTTGCGTGATCCTTTTCAAACTTGATGAACTCTTTCACTCTGTTCTCGTACTCTATTGTCAAACGATTAGCATCCATCCAATCTTTATTCATCTTCATCCTATTTGAATCTCAAATATTAGTATTTATGGTTCAAGTACACAATACAAGAATTCAAAATACAGTAGAAGAGAACCAATTCCTTATAAAAATAGAGATTAATAGAGCCTAAACATTAGTATTTATTCATCTTAATTAAATATAATTACTTTAGATTCATTATAGTTTCCTCAAATCACCCCAGACCAAACACAAGAATAATCAAGAATGATACATCTACCACTCCTAGGTCTCTACCCTACATTCAATATCATCATGCCTAAATTCCCATATATTCACACATACACATGTCACAAACACATAAAAAACCATATCCACATCAGAACCAAAGTACCAATATGGATTTCAATCAGGTTACTCGACTCAAGTGGTGGTGTGTAAGAAATAATAAGAAAATATAATAAGTATATAGTCACACATAAATCTCAAACTGGTGTTAATAATCCAATAAACCAAAGGTATCATTCCATCTATCAGAATAATCTGAAGGAGCCCATATGCGATAGTAGTCCCAGGTGGTGAAGGTTCCTGAGGAGGAAGGGGCGAAAACGCACCTATCGGGGTTCGAGGTCAGGTCACTAAGGTTGAAGGTGGCCCGATACTTCTACAAGGGTTCATTCCATATTTCACAAACCATGTCCTGGTACCCTAGGATGTTAACCCACTGCTGGTGGAAGTGAAACTGTTCCCGATGATCATGCCAAGAATAAATGTATAACACCCCAAGCTTCCATGGTATGATTCTCTTTGAATAATACAGTAGCGTGTGTTGTACGCAACTTTGAGATTCTAACACACCGCGACCAATCAAAGTAGCCGTTATGAATAGTAATACCCACGTTTTAAAATTTTATAAATTTTATCTCTCAAAATGGACTTCATTTTTGGATTTGAAATATAAAAATTATCCTAGGGTAAAATTTTGGTACTTTTCGGATAACTTTTATATTTTGATAAATAGTGAAAATTACTAAATTTTAATTAAAAAAAACCTTTTTAATCAAAATAATTAATAGTGATAAGTTATCAATTTGAGTGGTTTTAAGTTATATTTAGAATATATTTTTACCATTTAATACAATTTTGATCATTGGATATAATTTCACATTTAAACCGGACATAAACAAGTGTCAATCTTTTGATAGTTATTATCTCTTAAAAACACGCTTTTTTGTTTTAACAACGAGAATTAATTTTAAATTAATTTCTGCCACTTATGTGTTTTGAATTTATAAAAATTGATTAAATATTTAGAATCAGGAGGTCCTAATTGTGTAAATAGGTAACTTTTATTTTTAAACATTTTGAATAATTACTTTGGTAAATATTTTATTTACCATAGTTAAAGGGTAAATCCAGTAAATAAGGGTAAAAAATAATATTATTATAATAATAAATTACCCTAAAACATGTCCTAACCGTATTGGTTTATACATGTCCGACCATGGGCATATTTGGGTCGATTTTGGGACCCCATGGATCCACTTGTAAGTGATAATGACACTTTATATAATTAAGTTAAAGTAAATACAAAAATGACATAAGCATATATCTTTTAGTAAAACAATTGTTACATAGAGTTATAAATGTTATATTTTCGACAATAAATATTAATTAGGAAGATAAAACGATTTCCTACATAATGGTATTTTATTTATAATTTTTATACATTAAATAATTTAATTTATTTATGACACATTGGTGATGCAGTAATTACCAAATTAATGAAATATTAAGATAATTGATACTATAAATACCCAAATAATTATAATTTGAAACCTTTTATGAATTAAATTAATTTTATAGGCTAATATGACATGTTAATATTGGTTATATGATTTTTTTATAAGTAATAATGCTTTTATGAATTTATCAAAAACAAAATACCCAATAGTGTCAAAATTGACATAAAAGAGTTTTTAAAACAAATATTATATTATTAATTGATATTATATTCCTAAAAATATAAAGTTTGGAAAAAATACTTATATCATGATATTTTTATCATTAATGGACCACTTGGGGGTCTATTTAAAGTTTATATAATGTTTATTAACTATATAATATAAAAATACAAAGTGACATGGTAAGTGTCAAACTAATTAACTAAGAGTTAAAACAAAATGATAAGGTTAATATAATGACACAAACCTATCTAAAATATATTGTTTTAAAGTATTTCGAACCATCCCAACCTTATACTTTCAATAATACACTTTTGAGCCATTATAAACCGAATTTTAATTTATTAGAAAATAATACTTTAAGTGTTTCCTAAAGAGCCCCTCCTCCCCCTTATAAAAGGACACCACTTATAACCAATTATTCACACCTTAAAAGCCTTTTGGCTCAGCCAAAACCTACCCAAATACTCTCTCAACTTCCCTAACTTCAACCTAGAGACCTTAGTTTGATCATAAATCCAACCTAAGGATACCTTTTGATCAAATCCAAAGGAAGAACTCGAAGAAGAGGCAATGTTTTCACCACCCTCTTTCAAGTTCATTTCTTCTTCTACTTCTTCTTTATTTGTTATTTCCATTCTAAAATAATAAATATAGTATCTCCTATATACTGTGATGTTATTATAAATATGGTACAACCATATTCAGTATTCTATCCATCCCATGAATGACATGTCACCATACATGCGTACGTACGGCTTACCGTCTCCACGTCGTGGTATAATTGTTATTAAAAAACATTATTATTTGGATGGGTATGATAATGATATGTAATTGATGTAAATAATAAATATAACATGATAATTATTATTTATATATGATATACCATCCAATTATATATTATTTTAATATCAAAAGAATGATATTGTCGCTCGTGCGTACGTATGAACTACCATCTCTACGAACGCGATAAGATTCATTCCACATCGTATCCAAGCAATTATAATTCTCATTTGATGATTAAAAATAATGTTTAAGGACTTTATATCATTCTGGATATGAATAAGATACAACCTAGGCATAACAAACATGGCTCATGTAACAAAATATATAAAAGGAAACGGGTGAGTTAACATCCAAAATGATGATAATACTAGGATATTATTAACAAATCAATGTTAAAATATCATATATGATATCATATTAATGTATATGATTCTCGTATAATTTAATAACAATTATTTCACCATTATACAGGAGATTAACCTACCCTCAACCAAGGAAAGTACAAGGAAAGGTTTTATTTCACAATCTCTTCATTATCCGAGGTTGTTTATACATAATTATCTACTGGGACCTCTTTATCATCCACATCCATGTTTCTTAAAAATGTATTTCAAATAATTCTTACTATTTTATAGACTATGGTTTAAATTCATTTATACCCTTGTTTACTTTTATAATATTTTTATAAAGGAATATTTACGTCATTTTCCAAACAAGGTCCTTTTTAACCTTTTCGACAAAATTAAGGTAAGAATGTCTTTTTTTAACTTATATAGCGGGTGCAGCTATTTTATACCATTATAAACTCATCGAATCTTCCCTTACAAGTTTATAATAACATTTTCAAAGTAAATGTTTTATTTTATAACTATGTGACTCTTAAATGATTTCAGAAGAGAAAGAGATATTTTTCTAAAAAGGGTTTCGATTTCATCTATGTCAACATACCTTGATGGATTTTAAGCTTATTTGGAGTTGATTTATTATGATACAAAACATCCATATTGTATTGAAGGTTTTATGATATGTTTGACTGTGGATGTGATATTTTTATACCATTCATGATTTAGGGTTAAAGTATTGACATTTCGTATGCTATTTTTAATACGAATGTTTATGATATGTTTAAAACTTTTCATATGAGGAATGTATTAGACTTATTAAGTGACGAGTGGAGCCTTCTATAGCTCCTCTATGTATCAGTAGGTCTCATGAGACAAATATATGTAGAATTTTCTGAGGCCCTTCCCCAATTTGATTTATGGTTTTGGCTGAGGCCTTAATTATTTTTAGACGTCTTGGCTGAGGCCTTGACAAAATGTTTCAGAATGTCTGGCATTATACATTCCCTAATTATGGAAATAATATTGATGGTTCATGTGGTCATTTTACTAGTAGAATACCCATGATTATGTTTTATTATGGAATTATTTACTCAGCTCATATTCTTTCCATAAAAGTATTCTTGTTTATTATTAGTAAAGGCATGTGGTTTCAATTATTTACCATGCTTGATATTTATGTCATTTTCGGTTGTATTACTTACCCTTACTGAGTGTTTGAGATCACCAATTTATTATGTTTCATTTTCCAAGGATATGAAGAAGTTAGTTATGAGTGACCTGCAGGCATAATCTAGGAGGCTTGGATGTTTCTAATGAAATATATTTGTGTTGTTTTTCTCTTCAAGATATAAAGTTGAACTTATGCATGAATCTTGTTTCCAATAATACTAAACTGACCAGTATTTTGAGATATGATTTCCTTGTGATCATGCCAATGTTATGTAATAATGCACCGACTCTGGGTAACTAGGGTCAGGGTGTTACAGTTGGTATCATAGGAAGTTTAGTACAAACATTGGAAACTAGATTTAGATAAACTCTGATTAGAGAACATAGAACTAAGATGGACTTTGAGGATTAGTAGAGAATAACTTCCTAGAATTTTGGTATTGTAGAAATTTTGTGAGTTTTCCGAGCAATACATACCTATTTGGATATGAGTAGGTAGAGGCGGATCTGACACAGATATACCTAGGGGTAAAACTGGAAAACACCGCTTTGAGCAAGACTCGAACGGGAACTGGTGCATGACAATGGGCCTTGTTGCACTATTGGTTACGACACTCCCGGGGGATATGCTTAAGATAATTCTCATTTTCTTTAGAAACCATTATGAAGGGTTTATGAGTATATACTTCCTCAATGAAAACATTTTTATGATTATGGATTATATCCATAAACTGTTCAATTTATGTTAACTGTTTTACAAGTATGGAATTATGTATTTTGATTCATAAACTGATCTAGTTTATGCCATTGTTTAGAAATGGATCCTAGTGGAAGGAATGGAAACCGTATCAATGCACGCACTCCATGTAGTGATTTCCCTCCTTCTCAAGATAATTATAGTGGAGCTGGTGATGCAACTGGTGCTAATCAGCTAATCACCATACTGGGACAACTCACTCAGGTTATGAATAATAACCTTACCCGTATGGAGCACCCAGATCCACAACGTGGAGGATCAATGTTAGATCACTTCATGAGGTAACAACCACAAACATTCAATGGGAGTACAAATCCCTTAGTAGCTAAGTAATGGATAAATTCCTTAGAGAAAATATTCCATTCCTTGGGGAGTAGTGAAAGGGAAAAAGTTATCATGGCAGTTTACCACCTCACCAGAGATGCTGATAAATGGTGGTCATTGATTCAAAACACAAAGGAAGAATATGAAGTATCAAATATGGAATGGAGGGAGTTCAAAGAGATTTTCTTAGAAAAATACTTTCCTCATGACCATTGAGAAGATATGGAAAGACAATTTCTGAGTCTGAGGCAAATGGAGGATGAGAATGTCGCTAAGTATGAGGATACATTTACAAGGTTAGCGAGGCATGCTGCAGATTATTTACATAACCCAAAAAGTAATATATATCATTTCTTTGATGGGTTAAAACCATTTCTCTATCGAGCATTAGTATCACAATCCTTATCATCATATGTAGATATTTTCTCATGTGCTATCAAGACAGAAAAGGAATTATCTAAGTCTTATGGCTTTAAATCAAAGAAAGAGAAGAAGAGATCTGCTGAACACTCTGGGAAAGGAAATAAAGAATTAGGGACGAAGGGAATAATTGAATTTCCACCCTGTGATAATTGCGGAAGGAAGCACCCTGGTGCCTGTCTAAAAGGAAAGGAGTTTGCTACAAATGTGGATAGAAAGGTCATCTAGCTGGTGATTGTAAAGGAAAGAAAGATGCTACCAATTTTCAATGCTACAATTGCATAGATATGGGACATTATGAAAATGAATGTCCTAAGTGTTAGGGAAACTTACCTTAGAAAAGGCCAAGGGATCAAGGACAAGCTTATGTAATCACTACTGCTGAGGTTGAAGGCCCGAAAGACATGGTGGCAGGTAATTTAATGGTTTCCTCAATTTTAGAAAATTCTTTATTTGATTCTGGATCATCACATTGTTTCATATCTTCCCAGTTTACTATGAAAATTAGATATTTCCAATTTGATTTAAAAAGGGAGTTGTCAGTTAAAACTCCTAAGGGAAGTATCATTGAAAATAAAAAATTGTGAATCAGTACCCATTAGAGCATATAAATGTTCTTTATCTGCTGATCTCATCGTCATACCCATGACTGAATATGATATAATCCTTGTTATGGATTGTCTTTTGAACCATGACGCGAAAATTTATTGTAAGAAGAAGGAGGTTATGATTTTTTAGGATGATGATAAAGAACACCTTATCTTTAGAGCAGAATCGTCACCACCTGATTCTTATCTAGATCCACCCCCAGTATCTCAACTAAATTCAATTATCAGGGAGGAAGAGAATGAAATAACTGTGGGTGTGGAAAGGAATGTTCAAATAGAGGATGTGCCTATTGTGATAGAATATGTGGATGTGTTCCCAGAAGATTTACCTAGACATCCTCTTGAATGAGAAATTGAGTTTTCCATTGATTTAATTCTTGGTTAAAGGCCCATATCGAAAACCCATTATAGAATGGACACTGTGGAATTAGTTGAACTAAAGAAACAACTGGTGGAATTGAGTAATAAGGGATTTATTCACCCTAGTGTTTCTCCATGGGGAGCCCCTGTCCTTTTTGTTAAGAAGAAAGATGGATCTATGAGGTTGTGCATTGACTACAGAGAGATTAATGCTATAACAATAAAGAACAAGTATCACATACCTCACATTGATGATTTATTTTACCAACTGCATGGAGCACAATACTTTTCAAAGATTGAACTTCGATCTGGATACCATTAGTTGCGTGTGAAGAAGGAAGACATTCCGAAGACAACATTTCGAACCAGGTATGGGCATTTCGAGTTTACAGTAATGCCTTTTGGTCTGACTAATGCACCCTCTGTTTTCATTGATCTAATGAATAGAGTTTTCAAGGAATATCTTGATGACTTTGTAGTGGTATTTATTGATGATATCTGGGTATACTCCAAAATCTACAAAGATCATGAAAATTACTTGCGCATTATATTGAAGACTCTGAGACGACTTAAATTATATGGGATGTTTAGAAAGTGTGAATTCTGGATTCATGAGATTTCTTTTCTTGGCCATATTGTCTCTAAGGATGGAATCTCTATTGATCCTTATTAGAGAAGAGTAATCCAAGAATGGCCAGCACCGACGAGTATAACCGAGGTACGTAGTTTTATTGGTTTAGCAGGTTATTATCGACGTTTCTTCTAGAATTTTGCTTAATTGGCTAACCCATTAACGAAGCTCACACGTAAAGGGGTTAAATTTGTTTGGACAAAAGAGTGTGAAGAATGTTTTGAAGAACTGAAGAGAAGATTAGTCAATGCTCCTATATTTACTCTACCATCGGGGAATGACGGGTTTTTTATTTATAGTGATGCATCGAATAAAGGACTTGGTTGTGTCCTTATGTAGAATGATAGAGTTATTGCTTATGCATCACAACAGCTGAAAATTCATGAGCAAAACCATCCTACTCATGATCTTGAGTTAGATACTGTAATCTTTGATTTGAAGATTTGTAGACACTATCTCGATGGTGAAAAATGTGAGATTTATACTGATCACAAGAGTTTGATGTATATTTTCTCACAGAAAGAACTCAACATGAGGCAAAGGAGATGGCTTGAACTAATCAAGGATTATGATTGCACGATACACTACCACCCGGGGAAGGAAAATAAGGTGGCAGATGATTTGAGTAGAAAGGATCATGGAGTTTTGAACAAGATGAGAGTTGAAAAGGATCCTATATACATGGATATAGTAAATATGGATATGGGAATCACCATGGAAAGTAAAACATCAATGCTTTTTCAAATGGTTTCCAAACCATCTTTACTATAAAGGATAAAGAGTTCTTAGACCGATGATGAAGAGTTTCAAAAGAAGATTAAAATTGTGAATTATGGGAGATTGAGTGACTTTGTGTATGAAGATTGAATTTTGAAATTTGGGAAGAGACCTTGTGTTATTGATATACCTGATCTAAAAAGGGAATTATTGGATGATGCTCATAGTTCTAATTTCTCTATACACCCTGGGAGCACCAAAATGTATAGATATTTAAAGGAACATTTTTTGTGGGACAACATAAAGAGGGAGATTGCTGATTTTGTGTCAAGATGTATGGTTTGTCATCAAGTGAATGCTAGAAGGCAATATCCTGGAGGAGTCATGAAAGCTCTTCCCATACCTTAATGGAAATGGGATAATATCACGATGGACTTTGTCATGGGACTACCAAAGACTCCTAGAAAGAATGATGCAATATGGGTCGTTGTTGATCGTCTTACCAAGTCAGCACATTTTCTTGCTATAAGAGAAGATTTACCACTTGAATGTCTAGCAAGACTATATATTAATGAAGTTGTGAGACTTTATGTAGTGCCCATATCGATTGTTTCTGATCGTGATCCCTGTTTTACTTCAAGATTCTGGAAAAGTCTTCAGAAAAACTTGGATACTGAACTTCGTTTGAGCATTGCCTACCACCCTCAAATAGATGGAAAATCAAAATGGACTATTAAAACCATAGAATACATGTTGAGATCATGCTCAATTGACTTTTAGGGTATGTGGGATCAATATTTACCTCTAGTGGAATTTTCCTATAACAATAGCTTCCATTCAAGTATTCAGATGCCACCATATGAAGTGTTATACAGAAAGAGATGTCTCACACCAACCTGTTGGGATGACATTGGTGAAAGAAAACTTGTAGGCCCATAACTGGTGGAGGAAATGATGGAAAAGGTAAAGGTAATCCAAAACCAAATTAAAGCAGCTCAAAGTAGGCAGAATAGCTATGCCGATAACCGAAGGAAGAATTTGGAATTTCAGGTAGGAGATCATGTTTTCTTGAAGGTATCTCCATGGAAGGGAGTTATAAATTTCGGAAAAAAGGGAAAATTGAGTCCCAGGTACATTGGACCTTTCTAAATTTTATAACAAATTGGGGTTGTAGCTTACCATTTAGAAATGCCGCTAAATCTCTCCAAAGTTCATGATGTGTTCCACATATCACTGTTGAGAAAATGCATGCCTGACCCAATGAATGTACTCACTTACAAGGAATTAGAATTGGAACCCGATCTATCTTATTACGAAGAGCCCGTTAGGATTAGTGATATGAGAAAACAAGTGCTGAGAAACCGGACTACTCGTCTAGTAAAAGTTCTTGGGAGGAACCATAAGATGGAAGAGGCAACGTGGGAACCCAAGGAACTTATGATGAAGAACCACCCAAGTCTTTTTATACAGTAATTTTATAGAAATTTTGAGGACAAAATTATTTGAAGGAGGGGAGAATGTAACACCCCAAGCTTCCACAGTACGATTCTCTTTGAATAATACAGTAGCGTGTGTTGTACACAACTTCAAGATTCTAACACACTGCGACCAATCAAAGTTGCCGTTATAAATAGTAATACCCACGTTTTGAAATTTTATAAATTTTATCTCTCAAAATGGACTTTGGTTTTGGATTCGGAATATCGAAATTATCCTAGGGTAAAATTTTGGTACTTTTCAGATAACTTTTATATTTTGATGAATAGTGAATATTACTAAATTTTAATTAAAAACAAATTTTTTAATAAAAATAATTAATAGTGATAACTTATGAATTTGAGTGGTTTTAAGGTATATTTATAATTTTTTTTACCATTTAATACAATTTTGGTCATTGGACATAATTTCACATTTAAACCGGACATAAACAAGTGCCAATCTTTTGATAGTTATTATCTCTTAAAAACACGCTTTTTGTTTTAACAAGAGGATTTAATTTTAAATTAATTTCTTACAATTCTATGTTTTGAATTTATAAAAACTGATTCCATATTTAGAATCAGGAGGTTCAAATTGTGTAAATAGGTAACTTTTTTTTTAGACATTTTAAATAATTACTTCGGTAAATATTTTATTTACCATGGTTAAAGGGTAAATCCGCTAAATAAGGGAAAAAAAATAATATTATTATAATACAAAATTACCCTAAAATGTGTCCTAACCCTATTTGTTTATACATTTTCTACCATGGGAATCTTTTGGTCGATTTTGGGACCCCATGAATCCACTTGTAAGTGATAATGACACTTTATATTAATTAAGTTAAACTAAATACAAAAATGACATAAGCATATATCTTTTAGCACAAAATTTTTTACATAGAGTTATATATGTTATATTTTCCACAATAAATATTAATTATAAAGATAAAACGATTTCCTACATAATGGTAATTTATTTATAATTTTTAGACATTAAGTAATTTAATTTATTTATGACACAATGGTGATGCAGTAATTACCTAATTAATGAAACATTATGATAATTGATATTATAAATACCCAAATAAATGTAATTTGAAACTTTTTATGAATTAAATTAATTTTCTAGGCTAATATGACATGTTAATATTGGTTATATGAATTTTTTTCTAAGTAATAATACTGTTTTGAATTTATCAAAAACAAAATACCCAATAGTGTCAAAATTTACATAAAATTGTTTTTAAAACAAATTTTTTTATTATTAATTGATATTATATTCCTAAAAATCTATGGTTCATCCAAAAGACTTATATCATGATATTTGTATCATTAATGTACCACTTGGGGGTCTATTGGATGTTTATAGTAAGTTTATTAACTATATTATATAAAAATACAAAGTGACATGGTAAGTGTCAAACTAATTAACTAAGAGTTAAAACTAAAAGATAAGGTTAATATAATGACCCAAACCTGTCTAAAATATATTGGTTGAAAGGCTTTAGACCCATCCCCACATTATACTTTGAATAATACACTTTGTAGTCATTATAAACCGAATAGTAGTTTATTATAAAATAATACTTTAAGTTTTTTCCTAAAGAGCCCCTCCTCCCCCTTATAAAAGGACACCACTTATAACCAATTCTTCACACCTTCAAAGCCTTTTGTATCGGCCAAACCCTACCCAAAAACTCTCTCAACTTCTCTCACTTCAACCTATAGGCCTTAGTTTGATCATAAAGCCAACCTAAGGAGCCCTTTTGATCTAATCAAAAGGAAGAACCCGAAGAAGAGGTAATGTTTTCACCACCCTCTTTCAAGTTCCTTTCTTCTTCAAATTCTTCTTTCTTTGTTATTTCCATTATAAAATAATGAATCCAGTATCTCCAATATACTGTGATGTTATTATAAATATGGTACAACGATATTCAGTATTCTATCCATCCCTTGAATGACATGTCACCATACATGCGTACGTATGGCTTACCATCTCCACGTCGTGGTGTAATTTTATTCAAAAACATTATTATTTGGATGGGTATGATAATGATATTTAATTGATGTAAATAATAAATATAAAATGGTAATGATTTTGTATATATGATATACCATCCAATTATATATTATTTTAATATCAAAATAATGATATTGTCACTCGTGTGTACGTACGGACTACAGTCTCTACAAACGCGATGAGATTCATTCCCCATCGTATCCATGAAATTATAATTCTATTTTGATGATTAAAAATAATTTTACGGACTTGATATAATTCTAGATATGAATAAGATACAACCTATCCATAACAAACATGACTTATGTAACAAAATATATAAAAGGAAGCGAGTGATTTAACACCCGAAACGATGATAATACTTGGATATTATTAACAAATCAATGTTAAAAGATCATATATGATATCATATTAATGTATATGATTCTTGTATAATTTAATAACAATTATTTCACCATTATACAGGAGGTTAACCTACCCTCAACCAAGGAAAGTACTAGGTAAGGGTTTATTTCACAATCTCTTCATTATCCGAGGTTGTTTATACGTAATTATCTACTGGGACCTATTTATCATAAACATCCATGTTTCTTAAAAATGTATTTCAAATCATTATTACTATTTTATAGACTATGGTTTAAAGTCATTTATACCCTTGTTGACTTTTATAATATTTTTTATAAAGGAATCTTTCCATCGTTTTCCAAACAAGGTCATTTATAACCTTTTCGACAAAATTAAGGTAAGAATGTATTTTTTTAACTTGGGTGCGACTATTTTCTACCGTTATAAACTCGTTGAAGATTCCCTTACAAGATTATAAGAATATTTTCAATGTAAATGTTTTGTTTTATAACTATGTGACTCTTAAATGATTTCAAAATAGAAAGTGATATTTCCCTAAAAAGGGTTTTGATTTCATCTATGTTAACATCCTTTGATGGATTTTAAGCTTATTTGGAGTTGATTTATTATGATACAAAACTTCCATATTGTATTGAAGGTTTTGTTATATGTTCGACTGTGGTTGTGCTATTTTTATACCATTCATGATTTATGGTTAATGTATTGAAATTTCATATGCTAGTTTTAATATACATGTTTATGATATGTTTAAACCTTTTCATATGAGGAATGTATTTCACCTAGTAAGTGACAGGTGGAGCCCGCTATAGCTCCTCGATGCATCAGTAGGTCTCATGAGATAACTAGACGTGGAATTGGCTGAGGCCCTTTCCCAATTTGATTTATGGTTTTGGCCGAGGCCTTAATCATTTTTAGACGTCTTGGCTGAGGCCTTTAAAAAATGTTTCAGAATGTCCGGAATTATACATTCCCTAATTATGGAAATAATATTGATGGTTCATGTGGTCATTCGACTAGTAGAATACCCATGATTATATTTTATTATGGCATTATTTACTCAACTCATATTCTTTCCATAAAATTATTCTTGTTTATTATTGGTAAAGGAATGTGGTTTCAATTATTTACCATGCTTAATATTTATGTCATTTTTCGCTGTATTACTTACCCTTACTAAGCATTTGAGCTCACCCCTTTATTATGTTTAATTTTCCCAGGATATCAAGAAGTTATTTATGAGTGACCTGTAGGAATAATCTAGGAGGCTTGGATGTTTCTCCTGAAATATATTTGTGTTGTTTTTCTCTTCAAGCTATAAAGTTGAACTTATGTATGAATCTTGTTTCCAGTAATACTAAACTGATCGGTCTTTCAAGACATGATTTCCTTGTGATCATGCCAATGTTATGTAATAATGCACCGACTCTGGGTAACTAGGGTCGGGGAGTTTCAAAATGGAAACCAAGAGGGGTGAGTGAATCAAAATACCTCTAGCAAGATGGAAAAACATGGTATTTGAGAATTAGTTAGTGGATTTCATATTGGGTAGACACCTATCCAATAGACTCCACAATAGGTGATGGCCCCTGCAGTTGTTGCACCATGTAAAACTGTCACTTGAGAAGCTGAGATCAATGAGGCCCTTCCTAGCCATGAACTGAACAAACTCCATGATGGCCTTCCTATGGAATGGTCTTCTACCTTTCCTTTCCTTTGGGTTGGAAATGACATTATATTTACCCCTAACAAACAATGGATGGTGTTCGGGATCGAAGGTATTTTGTTCACTCCATAGAGATTCCCTTTGAAGAGGGTCATAGCTTACAAAAACAAAAGTCATAAGGAAGGAGGTGTCACCGTTAGACACCCTGGTAGTGATGAATTGATTTCAATATTGAACAGTCTCAACAACATATTTATTGTTCCAAAATACCCATTTGTGTCTGTTGGAGGGGTCAGAGTGTATAAATCCATGAAACTTAATCTTCCAGAATAATTCTATGATTATTATAGGGTTATTTGTGTTATTTGAAAACAACAACAATGAAATTATGCTTTTTGATTTATATAGTGAGGAATTCTGATTTAACATGGGCTCTAAGACCAGGATCATTACATATGAAAATAATAATGATGGGTAGGACAGGGCTCTGGCATTGGATCTAAAGCTAGTATCCTTATTGAAGTGGGAGGATGATCTCTCATTGATGTCCCTTGATTTTGAACATGTTCATAATCCCTTCTGGTTAGTAATCTTCATATGAGTGGGAGATGAGGATCCAAAGGGGCAGGGGAGGATGGGTAATGAAACTTGGTGGCTGGTGAGGGATTTCTCTCTGGATCAATAAGTATTTGGAGCTGGATGACAGGCTCAGAGCCAAGGGATAGAGAACAAACACTACTAGGAAGGGGCCTGGCCACTGCAGTGAAGCAGTCAGTAACCTCAGCGAGGGAGAAGGACAGAGATGGAGGTAGGGGTGGAAAAGCTAGAAATCTTGGTGGTCTGGTCATCATGCCATACAAGTGCACTGCCAGAAAAAGTCACTTAGATAGCATGAAGGAAAGAAGGGGGGAACCCCTCGAAGAAAATAGGGTTCAGGCATTAGTTGACCTAGAAATTCATCAGAACTAGGTGGTGTTGTCCTTAAAGAAAAAGGTTATCCTTCATTACTTACTTTACGGTGAAATAGTGTTGGATCTAAGGGAATCGATGATACCTAGGAGGAATTTAGTGAAACTGGAATCCAAGTGTGAAGGACCTTAAATTTTTCATAAACTTCACTCTAATAGTATAAACTCATTGATCACCATTGATGATGAGCATATCAATCTTTCCACTAATACTAGGTTTATGAAGATATATTTTACATGAATAAACCATCCCTTTTAAAGAAAATCAACCCATGTCAAACATTACCCAAAGATTCCACATTTTTATTTATAGTAAAAAAACTATACTAATAGAAAATCCTAGAATAATGGAGTGATGATAAAAGAAAAAATAAATATGTCATAGCCACATATGTTCAAATAGTATGTGAAATTATAAAAAATACCCCATAAAACACCACTAAATTCAAATTTCAAACAAAAAAATTCTATTGAATCATGCCTCAAATCATGATGATACTCGTGACTTGATAAATGCACCGTGATGTGCCTGATCAACATCATCGTCAACAGCTTCACTAACAAGATAACAAACTAGAATTCATCACCTTAGCAACCTCATCACCCATTTCCAACCCAAAATAACCTAATAATATAATTAAGTAAAAGAATATATATTCTATAATTCAAACCAAACCTTCCCATAAAGGTGATTGTTGGAAGAATTTATATAACATATCCACCCATACCACCATCAAATTGAATGGTTTCTAGGATATAGAATAAATAAATACCAAATCAACTAAAAACACACCGTAGTCATTAGAAAAAATTTGATACCTTAGGAGTATTAGAAATATATTGGATGATCACCCCCAATAACTCCATCACAATATGTAGGAAGAACACTCATGAATCTACGATGAAGCAGAATCATCACCACCAGAGGAAATGAAACCTAGGTATGAAATAATTCAACACAAAATCCACTAGAAAACCATTGATGGGAAAGCCTCACATCCCAAAACTCCAATTAAAAATGTTTTAATAGTGTGATATGATTTATAGAATAGTAGTTCTAGAACCATTAGAATAAGTTAGACCAAACTCGAGCTTCGACAGGGGGCATTACCCCAGAGACAAACATGAAGAAGAAAAGGATGAATCATGTAGCCTACAACCATCACAATCTCAAATATCCATTAAATCTATCATGCCAAATCAAAATATGGTTATGTGTGATGGGAGAGGAGAACAATATTAAAAAATGATTTGGAAAACATGACTTAAAGGGAGGTCCGGCAAACCAAAGCTCAAGGGCGTTGCGGGCAGCGGAGGTCCGGAAAACCGAAGCTCGAGGGTGGAAAAGGTCTAGAAACGTGAACTCAGCGGGCGACGAAGTCCTGGAAACGCGAACTCAGTAGGAAGAAGAGCTCCAACAACGTGAACTCAACAGGCGGTGGAGGGCATTCACAGGGTTCCAGTACCACAAGAGCTTTAGGTCACGATAAACCGAGGGCACTGTGCGACCAACTTTATAAAAAAAATGGAATAAGGTTTTATCAGCGCTTTCTTAGTGCTGATAATGGTTCTCTTTATCAGCGCTACAAAACCACTGATAAATCCTTCCTGTATCAGCACTAAAATTTTATTGCTGATACAGTGATTCTTTATCAGTTTTTTCTAGCACTGATAAAGGGTCTTTTTATCAGCGCTTGTTTAGCACTGATAAAGGTTACCTTGTATCAGTGCTAAAATTTTAGTGCTGATGACGGGTTTCTTTATCAGCGCTTTTCTAGCACTGATAAAGAGGCCCTCTATCAGTGCTAGAAAAGCACTGATAAAGAATCCTTTTATCAGTTCTACAATTTTAGCGCTGATAAAGGGTTGCTTTATCAGTGGTTTTTTCTTAGCGCCGATATAAGGGGGCGCTTCCCTTTCCCGTTTTTGTAGTAGTGTGGCTTATGAAATGAGAGTCAAACCTGGATATGTGAGGAATTGAGTTATCAAGGAAATTTCATTCAAATCCATGGAAAAACTATAAATTTTACAAGATAGTTTTGATGAAGATAATTTGGAAAATGAACTTCTTTCTATCATTTCCAAGAAATTTAAAAATGGAAAAGGTAAATTTGAAGGAAATTTGCCTCTAGCTTGTTTTTATAGTGGATGATTGGGGAACATTTCCTCTTGATGATCAAGAAAGTTTTATTATTAAGAAAGTGAAGCTAGGAACATGAAAAACCCTTAGAAAAGGTTTTTCAAAAAGGGGGACTTCAAATATGAAAAGATGTAGAGAAAGAGTTTGTCTGTAAAGAAGAAGATGATGATAATGAATTATTTTAGGAAGAAGAACAAGAATTTAAATCTATAACCCACACTACCGTGATGGATACCATTGAAAAGTCAGAACCATCAACATATAAATCTCAAGATAATCAGTTGACCACCGAAACCGATCTCAAGTTGCAACTTAAAGATGTTTTTTTTAATCTTGAGAATAAATTTAAGAGATGAAAAATGTAGAGAGAAGTTGTGGAATAGTCATAGAAATATGTTGATATACTGGAAGATAAAATTCATCAACTTGATGAAGTAGTAAAGGAACATTCAACAACTTTTGAAATCTTGGAAGATATAGTCGAACTATAGCTCAGAATTAAAGAACAAGCAATGTTCATAAATGATATTACATCTAGACAGGAGGAGAAGTCCAAAACTATTGAGGTACTTTAAGAATAATTTGTTACTATTAGGTGTAAACTTGAAATTGAATCAAATTCAAAAGAAAAAAAAGACGAAAATTCAGTTTTAAAAGTTCTCAAATGTTGAACTGCTGGAGAGATCTAAGTGTGGTTCTTATGGAGTTGAAAAGGTTATGAATGATCAAAGAACCACATCCATGGGAGACATTGGAATTGGTTGTGATGGGAAACATCAAATACAGGAAGAAAATTGGTCCAAAATAATGGAAAGATGAATGTTGTACATATCACAAAGACACATAAAGTCCAAATAAAGAAAGTGTCAAATTTGACTCAAAGGAAAACTAAAAACTATCCTCGAGTTTACCGAGATGATAGGAAGGAAAAATATCTTCCTATGGAAGTTGAAATGAGAATAAATATAAGTGAGAAGACATTTCTACTTATTAAATGTCAATTTTATGGCTATCTCGGCCATACCATGTCATTCTATGAAGAGGCAATGTGCTATTTGAATGGGAAAGAGCTAGGAAGTCAAAAAATAAGAAATAATTCATATCCTAATACTTATAAAATAAATAGTTTCAATGAATATTTGTTTCATTATTCTAAATTTGGCCATAATGCTATTGATTTCAGGCAAAGGAATGGTAGGAAAAATTTATACAGAACCCAGATACAATTCAAAACTCTCCAACCAGATAGTGTTGCACTTACAAACAAGTTTTCTTCTCTGGAAGAAGAGTGTGAGTATGATGAACCTATGCACATGAATAGGATATCTGAAAATACATATTTATCCTTAACTCAATCTAATATTTCATTGAAGGAAAAGTATAAAATTGAGAAATCCAACCTTGCAGAAGTAAATCTCAAAGCTGCAAATAACATCAGCACTTGGATTCTTAATAGTGGATGCTCATACCATATGATGGGAAATAAAGACCTATTAATGAATATCAATAAAAAGGTTGATGGGGCAGTAAGATTCGGTAATGATGGTACTTTGAAGATCAAAGGAATTGGAAGTATTGAACTGGATAATAGAGAGATGGAGAAGACCAAAGTTCTTTATGTGGACGGGTTGCATCACAATCTCTTAAATGTGAGTCAACTCTGCGACTCAATACTTATAGAAAATTTCCATAAAAAGGGTTCACTATAAAGGGAAAGACAAATAATTATCTTATGAAATATCCAGAATAGATGAAAACTTATATCAGGTCTAAAATAAAGAGAACATTTTCTATGTGATAGTTAAAGAAGAAAATAACTTGTGGCATTGAAGGTTGGTGAACATCAATTAACTATGCATGGAAAATATATCTAAGCTCAATATAGTCATCGGTATACCCAATCTGAATTGTGAACGAGAAAAGACTTGTGATGATTGCATAAGAGGGAATTTTATCTACTATTTTTATCATCCAAAGAAGAAAAGGGCATAAAATTATCTTGATCTCATCCATATATACGTCTTTGGTCTGATTATAATTTTTTGGAACTCATGGATAAAAGTACTTCATCCTTTTAATTCATGACTATACTAGAATGTATTGTGTGATGGTTATATACAAGAAATGACAAGTGCTTGATTGCATGAAAACTTATCATTGAATTGATGATAATGACACTGGATAGAAAATCAATGTTTTTTGGTTTGATAGTGCTGAGGAATACACATCCATTGAGTTTGAAAATTACCTATAGAAGCATGGAATACAATATGAGGTGGCTTCTGTGATAACCCTATATAAAAATGGGGTTGTTGAGAATAGGAATAGACATGTGGAAATCATGCCTAGAACTATACTGATTGAGAGTTGTATCCCTCGACATTACTGGAAAGATTCTGTTTAAGATGCAGTGTATATTTAAAATCAAACAGGTCATTATATGAATGAAAACAAAGACACCATATGAGTTTTGGCATGGTAGGAATCCCTCTTTGAATTATTTCCATTCTTTCATAATTAATTTTCTTATCTAAAACAAATAAGGAAATCAAGGAAAGTATGGTGATGTTGTGGATGGAGAAATATTCCCTCGATATTCAATGAATAAAAAAGCCTACAAATGTTTCAATAAACATCTTGGAAAAATTGTGGAAAGTATTGATGTGAAGATAATTAAAGATAAACCAAAAATGCCTCAAGGAATTCATATGATATTGTGATAGAGGATGAGGAAGAATGTAGACCTGGAATGGATCCAAATACAGAAGTAGATTAAGGCATGAAAAACACTCAAGAATCACATCATGATTTTTACTCATAAGAAGAATTGGAAGAGGAAATCATGGCTGAAGAAAATTCTCTTTAACCTCACAGAAGAAATCAAAGAGTAAAAATTGATCAATACAACATCATTAGGGATTGGAAAACTCCCACACAGACAACAAAAATGAGGAATAATGCACAATATGCATTCATATCAGTTGGAGAACCATCCTTATTTAAAGAAGATACAATGAATTAATCATGGGTTAAATCCATGAATGAATAGTTAGATCATATCGATAAGAACCAAACATGGGATCTAGTTAAGAGACCTGAAAACCACAATGTGATTGGTATGAAGTGTATTTTCAAAAATAAATTTGAAGATCATGGAAATGTGATCAGAAATAATTCATGACTAGTGTGTAAATCCTATTAAGAGATTAAAGGTGTTGATGTTGAGGAAACATTTTCTTTGGTGGCTAAATTGTAGTCAATTAGACTATTTCTTTTCATATCAATTCAAAGAGGATACAAAGTGAATCAAATGGATGTCAAAACAGCTTTCTTAAATGGTGTTCTTGATGAATAAATCTAAATTTAACAACCTGTGGGTTTTATTCTTGGTAATGATTAAATAAAGGTTTTTCATATTAAAGAAGGAACTATATAGTTTGAAGAATAAACCTTGTGCGTGGTATTACAGACTAGATTCTTATATGAAGAAGCTCGAATTTAAAAGAGGAGGGTGGATCATAATATTTATGGGAATAATTCTCAGAAAGATCAGTTCATGGTACTGGTATATATAGAAGATATTATATTTGGTAGAAGCAGTCAAGGATCAGTGGATGAATTTTACAATCATATGAAGTCATAATTTGAAATGTCTATGATTGGTGAACACAAATATTTCTTCAGACTACAAGTGATTCAGAGGAAAGGGTACAATTTTATTTCACATGAAAAGTATACAAGAGAGTTTCTAAGAAAATTCAATATGCATGAAACCAAACCAATGTCTAAACTGATTGTGGTTGGTACAAAACTAGGAAATCATGAGGATGGGACATCTGTAGACCCCTTTCTATACAGGAGAATCATTGGAAGAATATTGTACCAGACAGCAACACAACCATATATTGTCTTTGAAACATTCTTAGTGTCCCAATTTCAAAGTAATTCGAAGGAAGAATATTTGGCTTAGTGAAAAGGATTATGAGGTAAATTCAAGGCACTCACAATTATGGATTATGCTTTAATTTCGAAAGAGATAGTGAACTATCGGAATTTTTTGATGTTGAATGGGATGGAAATTTGGTAGATAGAAATTACACAAGTGGTGGAGCCTTCTTTATTGGTAACTTATGTGTAGGTTGGTTAAGTAAGAAACAAGAAATTACTTCTCTTAGTACCATTGAAGTAGAATATATCTCTGCTACAAAGGATTTCACTCATCTATTTTGGATAAAGTAATAACTGACTAATATTGGAGATGAGGTGAAACATCCAATAGTGATTCACTGCGACAAAAAGAGCATGATTGATCTTAGAAATAATGTTGTTCATCATTCTCGTATGAAACACATTGAAATCAAATATCACTTTATCAAGGAAAAGTACAACAAGGCATGATTAAAATGGATCATGTTTGAACTGATGATCAAGTAGATAACATAATGGCCAAGAAATTTTCATCACAGGTGTTTGAGAATCATCATTTGAACCTCAATGTTTATCTACCTCCCATGTGCATGAGGAGGTTACGAACGTCCCCTCTCACTAGTTGTTTTAACAGTTTTAATTTGTTTTTAAAAGTGATGCGGGTTAATGGGGGAGATAGGATCCTGGGGGAGTGTGTCTTGAGATCTACCATGTTAAAATATTAGTTTTTGGGTTTATTTAAAATTTGTGAGAATGGATAAATTCATTGAGTTACAATGGGGGAGAATGAGGATGGAAAAAATGAGTTACAATAGGGGAGAATGAGAATGGAGAATACAATTCAGTGATATGAAAAAATAGTTAGAGCTTAGATGGACATATTTAAAGCATTTCGAGACATGAGAACCCAATTTATGCTTCCCCTATTTTTTTTACACCTATTATTTCTCATGTATACTTAGTGTGTTGGCAGAGTTGTTTCTTGAGTTTTTGGTTTTGGTTATGTTCGATGCTTCATGGATTTTATCTGCAGATTTACAACAAACCCAAAGAGTCATATTATTGGAATAAAAACTATTCTTTGCTATAAATGGATAATGGTTTTTATTTTGGGTTGATAAATGAGTTTTCAAGACAAGTGATATTACAGTATAGGCCGAAGCAGGTGTTTAAGGTGGCACAATTTCCTAGTGTTTGCCAAATTTTTGGGCCTCAAAATCAGGAGTTATCTTTTTATAAAAGGGTGGTTTTATTTAAATGAGTCCATAAATTATGGTTTTTAGGCCAAAAAACATAGTTCATGGACTTCCAAGGGATTTATACGAAATGAAATTTCAACATAGAATCATGGTACACGGACCGCGAATGAAAAATGTTTCACGGGACGGATATGGTTCACGAGAAGCTTGATAGTACATAGAAGGAAAATGACTTAGAGGATGGCTTGTTGTTTGTGAAAATGAGGTATTGATTTGTGAATCCACAATGAGAGAGAAGTGGTATGCAGACCTCTTAGGGAAAATGGTTCAAGGGACGAATATGGATCGCGGGAGATGTATGGTATGAGGTGAAGGCCATACTGTATAGAATATTTGGGAAATCACGGATTAGGCGATTTTTTGGATCTATTTGCCTATATTAGGAGAACTAATCCCTTCATTAAATATAGATACTTTTTTATTATAAATCTGAGAGGAATTTGGTGAAGTCCAAAAGTGGTTTGCAGGAATACAACACCATGAATGAGAAGTGTTTTGTGAGGATGATTCAAGGAAAGGAGAAGTGGTCTACATAGATAGTCCATGGAAGGGGTTTTGTGGTGCACTGAAGCCTAAAATGGAAAATGCTTCATTTAAGGCAGTTTTGAGAATATGGTTCATGGAATATAGTTATTAGAAGAAGATTTGGTCCATGAATAATAACCAGTGCATGAAATCAGTACATGAAATTAGTACGCGAAAGTGGTACGTGGTGGCAGTTTTCGGAGGTAGTACGTGGTGGCGGTTTTTGGAGCCAGTACACAGAGGTGGTATGTGGAGAAGCACGGTTCATGAAGGAAGTAGTCCAGTTCACAGAGGAATAGTTCGCTAACTATTAGTTCATAGAAAATAGGATTATATCTATGGGTAAATTCAAGACTTCAACATAGTATCTATATAAAGTTAAGGATTCATTATTTAAAGAATATGAAGGTAACTACTAGTCCATAAACTGTGTTTTGATTCCTCTAAAGGCAGTGATCTAGGGGGATCCAGCATAATTTTTCTGAGGGATTTAGTGACCTATCTATAAAATATGGAAAAGGTAGTGTGTCTGGCACAGAGTTATTGTGCCCAATATTTTGTTCTCCACAATGAGTGAATATTAGTGGATTTTGGTATGACCGAAACATTGTTGGAATATGCTCCTTGGACTTTCCCTTAGTGGTGCACCAAGTAAAATTGTTGTGTTGCTTCTTTGCATGTGATTGTTTGTTTACTTTTTATTCTCATCAGACAGGTTTAACAAGCTCCTACCAATGTGGGAATAAGATCCATCTCTTTAGAAGAAAACTTTGACACCCTGAATCACCTAACCCCTCTCAGGGTGTTCTGGGGTACTTCGTTCCTAAGTTTAACGGTCACAAGCACAACCAATATAGTTTTTAAGAGAAACTACCATAGATATTTTCCTACCCATGTCTGATGAAAATGGAACAAGTAGGAATGTCCATGATATTGATCTACCATATGGATTAGTGGATGAATAATACTATATCAAGTTGATCCAATCCCTATGAGACCTTACCTTTTTGTCAAATATTCTTTGTGAATGGAGGCATCAAATAGAGGCACCCAGTATGGGGTTCACACAACTTGGTGTTTATTTGAATCATCAGGTCTCATGAGACTTGGTTATCTAGCACCAATATTCCTCATAGATGTACATGGTAGGGATTTCATGAAATTTGAGTGTTACTTGAAACATAGAGTTGTGTGAAGCATGTTTCTCTAGTTGGATTGTGTTCTTCATGGTAGGTAGTTTCAAAAAACCATCACAAACATATGCTAATGTTTCAAAGGAATTATATGAGGCAATTCATTAAATTTTCCCACTTTTTTGAATCCATGAGGTCATATGGTTGTTAGAATTTTTGAATTAAGGAGTTATGATATTTGATTAAAAGACCCCTCTACTTTCATAGGGTCACCCTAAAAATTGGAGGGTGGGTGTAATTTATAGTTCTTTTATCTGGAAGAAAATGGATATACATGGAATTAGAGATATTAAATTATCCAACATAATTCCATGGAGCCTACAATTATGGTTTCAAAAAACCTTTGTTCCTATGAAATTTTTTACATTAGTTTTTTACGGAGGGAACATGTGTGCACAGAACTCTAGAATTATATGGTGCCTCTAGTTATGGATCCAGACAACTCTAAGTTTTGTGAACATCTATCATTTTCTACAGAATTAATTTTATTGCATATTCTTATCCCAAATAATTTTTGGACACATTTCTTGATTCCCTTGAAATTTATTTTCAACGTTTAAAAATTCCTCCTTGGAGTGGGATAGATAGGGAAGTAGAGTATCTAATTCTAATAAAACTTAAAATTATGTACATTCTACTCTAGTTTCACATAACTCTGGTCCCAGGTTTACAAATCATGGGTCCTATCCTCACCTATAAATAGGGTAATATTCCTAGTATGGATCTCAAGATCTTCAAAAAATGATTTCTAAATTCTCTATTTTCATGAAACTCACGTTTACATGAACATCATGTGACCTAAATCCTTTGTGTGTGTTCTAATATAATTTACATGAAATATGTTCTTTGAGAACAAGTTCTATGAAGTAGATATTTTCCACCCAACAACTAAAACTTCTGTGAAACCAATTTATGTGAAGTTTTGTCGTGAAAATTAATCTTATCCAACATTTAATAAACTAAAAAAATAGTTGGATAGGATGATGGTGATTCTAACACAAGGGAAAAAAGGAAATTTCCAAGAACATTCATATTTTTTTTCAAATAGGAGAGTCTAATTAGGGCACTAATTATTGATGGATTTTTTAAAAAGAGGCGATGAGGGAGTACCTTCTATGAAATTAACTATCATTGTATGGATTCAGTCTATATGTTTATATCATACTACCAGATGTGGACCTCAACACTTGGGTATGATTTTCAGTGATTCAAGAAAAACTATATCATTTGAATGTAGTCATCTTTGGTCAAACTGTGAAAGACCATGTCATCATGACCATCTATAAACCCAACAATCAAAATAGGACCATCATTGGATAATTTTCAACTGTCGAAGTGTTTATGCCTCTCTATTTGAGAATATTCTAGGACATCATTTTTGAAATTAAAAAAGGCTAGTATGATGATTGTGATCTGTTCCCAGGAGGTAATTTTACTGATGAGTGGTATAGGGAATAATAATCCCCCAACACATGCATGGAATTTGGGGATGAGTTTCACTAACTATGGATATATAAAGAATTGTGAACTTCCATGTTCTACCAATATTTTTATCTAGATCTAATTGTATAGATGATAAGTATGTAGTAAATATTTACAAAAACATTCCACTTTTCATTATGGGTAGGTGGGGATAATATTTTAGGATCTCTACATCATCTATGGTATCCCCATCACTAAATACATGTACGATGAGTTCCTCCTAGAAGCTAGTTCCTGGGGGGTCGTGGACAAGACGTTGATTATTAGAAGGATATTACTGGACATCATTGAAGGTATATTTTAGCATAACCCAAATTTTCATCAACACATTTTGTTCATGAAGTGTCTCATCCTCTTCAAGAATGTGACTATAGATTGGATGTCAGGGCATCCTAAGTTGTTTATAGGGATTTAATTGTATAGAGGGACTAGATCATAATATATCCTTCTTGAGAAAGGTATATATGAGAAATGGGAATATAGGGTAAAGGACTATATATTAGAGGTTATGTTCATAAATTTCTTAGCTCTATTCTTGAGTGTGTGGTTATTTCACATTAAGGACCCACACATGGATGTGTGGATGGGTATTCTATTTATTGTTTCATCGATAGAATGTGGAAACTGGTTCCACATCTTTATCCCAATGCTATCATGTATGTATGATTTGTTAGGGAATGTCAGCAATAGATACTTTACCATGTGCCTTTGTGTCCCATTTCAATTCTTATATAGATAGATCTTTGTTTACTTGAAAGGGTTTGTTTTTATGAACACCATTACACCTCTTAAATCATCATTAGGTCATCACTCATTGAAATCATTAGAGATAAATTTTAATTTATAAGGTATGAGTTATGGATTATATTAGAACCTTGGAATACTCTATCTTTTATACCTTCCATATTTTTGTTGGGGAAGTCATCAAAAACTGACTAGGAACTGTTAAAATGATTCCATTTATACTATATTTATAGGGCTGGGTTTTGGTTTTATGGATAGATGGAAAAACATACTACAAGTTATATACCATGTTATGATTCTACCATTAGTTATACTAGATCCAACACCTTATGATATAGGTATACATCATGGTTTAATCAGATAAAAATCATGCCATCATATAACATATCAGTTGTATGCTAGTGTGGGAGGGTTCAGATGAATGGATCAATTTTCCAATAGTTGATGCTCTTATTAGCCTAATCCAAGACTACACACAATGTTGGGTGCTACATATCCTAGATAAATGTTTGAAAATGGGTTGTTTGGGTAGTTCCATTGAAGAAATATCAGGGGTGTATATGAATAAGGTGGGTTATAATCATAGGAGCAGTCCAAGTAAGAAAGAGATTACCTACGAAGGTAGAGGCCTCTAGTGTACATGTGCTCAGAACCAAATGAATTCCTATGAAATGATCATGGTGGAATGTTTAATGTTATAGGAACACTATAGATAGGCCTCTCATGGGTCCAAATAAGTTTCTATATGACCACATATAGTTTCTATAACACACAATATTTCCCAAGATCAAGGAATCATGTGATTATCTATAGATGATATTCATGAGAGAGAAACTATAGTGGTATATCATGGGGATCAATATAGAGATAATTGATTTTGCTCTTTCCATAATTACCATTAAGGATGAAAAATAATATTGGATATACCACATCATATTTCTATAATATTTGGTGTTTTGACATAATAATAAGGATCCTTACAATGATCATGCATCCATCTTGTTTGGTGAGAATCCCAATGGACCACTAGATATAAAGGTTATATCCCAGGAAGGATCACCTTAAAAATAATATTCAAGGGAGTCTAGTGATAAATAATCATTGGGATATGATATAGATCCAGGTATTTCTCTAGCAGAAGGTCAAAATATTTCACCCGAAGACTGCTCGAGAAAACTCACACTAGGTGTGGTATATCTCTAGATTATAATTTTAACAACACATATAGACATTCTGTATAAAAAATTACAGTATATAATCTATATAGGACTCATTAAGTGATAAGTACAAGGCATGTGATCTTCCAATGGAATAACCAGTGGGGAGGCAATGGAGAAAGCAGGGATGAAATCTCCAGATTTTGTTTCCCTTGAGGTCATCTAATAGGTATCATGCCTTAAAATCACAAAGAAAACATCATCCTATAGCACGTCATATTTCCTAGGGTGGTCTATCATCTATAACCCACTGATTCCCAGAGTTAAGTTTTGATATTTCTTTTTTTTCTTTTTCTGATTACTTGTTTAGAATTACATATTGAAACACTTATGTTTCATTACATGGGATCACCACACCCAACCTAAGGAAGATTCATGACTACTACTATAGTTCACACTAGTATAGATTGGTCTCCTATGGTGGATCTATCCTCTGACACCATAGGTCTTAGAATGCTGGTAGTCATGGTGATAGTTGAGGGCAAGGTATTCAAAAGGTCAATGCCTCTGATTGAAAGTCATATCACTAAATCCTTCATGGTATTTTAATTATAAATCCCATAACTACTATCTAGTTTTTTTACTATCATATATTAAATTAAATTTTGATACTCTATGATAATTAATGATATGGTGATCCCTCTAGATTAGTAGAAATCAGAAATTCCATAGGGGATTGAGGCTCCTAACATTGCCCTAGTAGCAATAGGGGAAGAGCTGATACCTGAAGCACCAATAAAAAGTAATGGAGAAGCTTCTACTATATTATTTCAATGGTTAGGAACATAAGTTATTACTACTTAGGATAAATCATTTTTTATCATAGAGGTTCATCCAGCAACATTAAAGGAGGTAGTTGGGGGCTGGTGGAGCCTCTACCTATAGATGAGTTGGAAAGAGACTCTTCATCTGAATATTAAGTTGATAATCATTAAAACCTCCCTCTTGAGAAAGATTATATCCCCCTTGGAGAGGATTCCTAAGGTTTAACCTATTTTTGAGTTGGTCAAGGTATTTCATAAGTTTCAGTGTTCTCCTCAAGAGATGGATGACTCAAGATCAGACATCACTGAGGTGAACTAGGTGATCTAGGACAATGCAAGGATGAAAATTTGGAACTTCATCACTCACATTAAATTAGTTTAATTGATGAGATGGATAAGATATATTAAACAATATATAGTAAACATTTGGGCTGGTGGGGTAGATTATAGTTCACTATACACTTTGGTTTAGTTATTTCTCACCAAGAAAGTGTTCTTAGAGTGAAAATCATTCAGTGTCTCAAGGTATGAGTCAATATCTAATAGTGTTTCATCCCTTCATAAAAATGAACTGAATATATCTTGTCTAGTAGAGGAATAATTCTCAAAGTGGGTCATCATCTCTATGATAAAATATTCCATTTACCTTAGAGGATAAACTAGAAAAATCTTGGGCCAAGTGGGATTTTGTAGAATCTTGAGTGGTGGAGTGTGAGTCCTACTAGGGTAGGTTGTAGGTGTAGGTAGATGATATTTTACCAAGGTTAGAGGATGAGCTAGTGGATCTGGCTAGGTGGTGACATCATGTTGAATCATCATGTAAGTGTAAATCTATGCTCAAGTTCTATCTCTAAAGTTGAACTATAAGGGATATTTTTTTGAAATAATGGAGATGCTCTAATATGTGAATGAACCCCTCATACTTTTTTTCTATTGTTAAGAAATATGAATATTAGTCACTTACACTCCCTATTTTTTGAATCATGATCGTATTAATAAAAAAATTATCTAAAAAAATATAGGTGTTAATAATTCATTATTAGTGTGAGAAACAATAGATAAATAGAAAATAACTTAATCATAAGAGAGTGACAAATAGGGTAGGATGGGTTGGGGTTTGAATTTCACATAAAACACTATGATAATTCATAAATATTTGGGAACATATTTCGCATGATTTCAAGAGTCGGATTACATATCAATGTGTTGGATAAAATAGGGTCAACACCAAGGGTGTTATAATTCCACTTAACCATAGGTTACATGGAGAGAGGAAAATTATCGCTCCAAGAATCTAAATAGAAAAATGATATAGGATGATAGGTTAAGGGTGGACATTGAACTAATTTGAGACACGAGTTCCACATTAATATTGTTAAAGATGTATCATTTAGGATGTGTACCCTGTATGGGAGGTGAACCATTATATTTTTGTGCCTTTATCGCAAGGTTTCTCATTTAGAGATGATTTAAATTGTTCATCCAGGGAATGTACCCTAGATGAGATCCAAGAATTTAGTGTGTCGTTCCATCACTATAGGGTATCCCATTTGAAGATGAAAGTGTATTTTGATTCAAAGAAAGGATGTATAAAGTGTTTCTATGAAATAAAGGGATTCTTAAGGGGATTTTGAGCATTCTTAGGGATATACCATCATGTGTCATGCATATTTATGGTTATATATATAATGACTCATATTTTCAATGTATTATTTTTAGATATTTTATGGATTAGTTTTGAGTCCAGGAACTAAGACGGAGTGTGATTCTGAAGCCAGGTGTGCTCGGAATAATTTTTGAAATATATTAACAATATTAAATAGCACAAAAACACATTTTCCCTGAAAAAATTGTAATAACTCCTAAATGGGGGCCCTGATCAGAAATCTGATGGCACTGTTCAGTTTAGAATGTCAGGCTTACCCTATGTGTGACAAAACCTTTTTCATCGTGGGTCATTTAAAGAAAAGTCATCATGGTCGTAAAGTTATTAAAATTATTGAGTAAAATTATTTTATTAATCTATTTACACAGAGAGATAATTTCCATTTAAATACATGATTATGTAACATTTGAAAGGTGATTCACATAACCATATAAATCATTTGAAATCCATTGGATAGTATCGAATGATATTCTATTGTCGGACGATGACCGGATCAGAGATCGATGACTGATGCGAGATGGAATAAAAGACCAATGATCACAACACAAATACATTATTCATCAGCAATCAATCCAAATTGAGTTAGGATGTATGTTTTTATTTGATTCTTTCCTTGTTTTTGATTTCTATGATGAACATGAATTAGTCGACCAATAGATTGATTCTTGGATAGATCATATTGCAGGATGGGTTTAATTGTGGGGTTATTTTGGGACAATGTTTTCATGATTTAATGATTATTCATTATCTTTCGAATGGAGATGGATCTAGGAAAACACAAACATTTTCCATGGTTCATTCCTAATGTTTGTGGTTGTGCATTTCTCCCCCTATTCTTCATTCATCGTAGGAATTATTTATTTTCCCATGGTTCCACACATCCCAATGAATTGATCATTTCACACTTATTTCTTGGTGCAACAATACAAAATTTTAGATCTCATAAAGGAACGACATGATTGTGGTGTGAAAAAAAATTTACAGTAGATCGAATGACATAGATACCCAGTTTTTGTGTTCTTTGGCATGCAAGGACGAACACTGTTCAAATACATTTCTAAATTGATTGAAGGGAAAAAAGTTATTGTTCATCAATGGTGAGGCTCAGATGAGGCTTCCCCATTGTTTTTACGGGTGAGGCGTGGACATATTGGTGGTCGGATCCCCACAGAAGATGCATAGAACTAGATCTGTGAATCTAGAAAATTCCACACTACATGACGTGTAAGTCAGAACTACGCGCTGATTCATACATCCTTTTCATTGTTTAGGGTTTCGGGAGATATTTAAATATCACATAGAGTGTAACCCCTATCATACGACATGTGTTCTCTCCTTGGTAACTCAGCATGTACCTCGTAGTGTACATGGACACAGGTTGGAGTATATGGGTTGGATCACATCGTGTACTCCCCTAAAAGAACATGCACTAGACAAGTACATGGTCTAATTCATGTACTGGTACATGGGAAGAGTATACAAGTTTCCAAAAAACTATATGGACATGGACACAGCTTGACACACGAGCATGACCCAGGGTTAAGGGACATGACATGTAACCCTACTACATGTCATGTACTCATTAAATGATGTCTTCGATCTCTTATCCTCTATATATTGGAAATGTTTTGTTTGGTTGAATTCTACTTATCCTTTTACTTAAGGTTTAGTATGGAATCCCCTCATAATCCTTGGAAAACAATCCCTTTTGTAGGACTTCTTGGATAGAGTCATTGGAATCCACCCGTGAGGACCAAAGTGAGATCCTCTATTCATCTTCATGCCCTAGGTGGAGTTCTTGGTATTTTCATGACCAACATTACATGGGATATGATCCTATACTTAGAGAGTTAATCCATATTGAGTTTATGTTATCACCCTAGGGCCTTGGGTGTGATCCTAATCTGTGTATCATATCTCCATGGACTTCCAACGTGTACTTCTAAAGGAGAGACCTGACGAGCACTACCTCTTAGACAGACGTCATTAGTTCTTTATGACACAAGAGTGTGTTCTCCTAGATGAGTAATTTTTGGAACCTTCAAGATGGAATCTTGGGCTGGTATTATAGTTTTTCTTTAACTTTAGACTTTTTGTATCTATTGAGTATATTTAAATATTCTTGTTTTATGTGTTGTATACATATACCTATGTAGAGATGGTTGTATTTTTCCTTTGTTGTATGCTTTGTAGTTTTGGGGTGTCCTACTAGGTATTATTATACTCACCACTACACGGGAGTTTCCTTCAAATGTTGTGTCTTGTGAATATGACCAACCTTTTGACAAAGTCCAGGACTGACTATGAACAAATTGTTCTTAGTGAGATCGGACATAATGAGGTGTGTTCATATATCTTTTGACAGCAGTCCCCATTATTTACTTTCAGGTTGGACATTTTTTTAGACTATTTGTGGTGGGATCATATTTTCCCATGTTTACTTTACCATAATTCATGTTGTACTCTAGTTGTGGGATTTAGATGTATTCATGCATGGTTGTTCAGTTGTTTTTTACATTTCAGCATTGTATATTCTTATAGATGTGTGCATGTGTACAAGTACATAGGCTAAAGAATCTCATGTTAGTGATATGCCTACTCAACGCTAGTCACCAACCCCCAGTCTACTAGAGGCGGCCTTGGGGAGTCATTTATTGATCCCCTTTAGTATGGGTTGTGAAAAAGTTATATCAGAGGTAGTTGGTTCTACCTTAGGACCGAGAGTTTGTGAGATTGTTTTTGGGAAACCATGTTAAGTGTTTCTAGTTCATATTTCAGACCAGGGTCTCCAATATTGGTGTGGCGGCTGATTTATCAATACATCAGGACTCTAATCACCTAATTTTCGACTCTGTACATGAGAACACTGGTTACAGGAAAAATAATGGTGCATGCATCATATAGAAATGGGTTGTGGTTTCCATGTCATTCTCAAGTCATCTCTCCAAATACACTCATTGACCGTCATACATATTTTTTACATTCAGGATGCCTCTGCGGAATATTCCAGTTAGGATTTAGCATCATGATCATGTGGATGATCCCCTCAGTGAAGAGGCGTCAATATAGGGACCAATTCTCAATATTTTAACTATGGGTGGTGCACCAGTTATACCACTACATGTAGACAACACATGGTACCCATAATACCAATGGATGATGAGTATATACTAATTGAACTTTATGAGTTTCATCGAAAGAGACCCCTCAAGTATAGAGATTAGCCTGACCCGTAGGCAGCTGAGGACTAGTTTGAGGCGGTGACCTGAGTTTTCCATATGTTCAAGACACCATTAGATCAGATGGTGGTCCTAGTGGTAGTCCTTCTTCACAGATGACGAGGCGAATATGGAATGGATAGAGTTTCAAGCCTTTTCATAGAGGATTTGTCTCCAACTATGATGAGGTATATACATATACATGAGCTTCTGTAGCTCCAACAGAGTAGCATGACAATAGAAGAGTACACATCTAGGTTTATTGACTTCTCTATGTAGTTAATGGATATGGTTTTTGTCCATTTCATTAGGGCTTAGACCATCGAGTGAGGTCTTTTTAGAGACATCTGGGCCAATGTTATCCCTATATGAATTTTTACCTATGTTGGGGTTTTAGAGAGAGATTTTGGGATTTATAGTTTCTTGGAGGAGCAGATACAACTAGTGGTTGCTAGTAGAGGTCACATAGGTCCATATACCTCGACAGTTTGGATCTAAAATTAGTCTCTAGGACCTGGACATGTGAGGTATTTTAGTAGGAGGTCATAGGATAGAGGATCTGTGATTTAGGGATCACAGGGGGGTCCATTACTCCCATAGAAAGGCATTGATACTCATGTGATGGAATGGGAAATATTGTATGAGATTTTCCAACCTTTCATACAACTGACAAAGAGCTCGTGGATGGGTCATCAAGGAAGATTCAACAGTAGGAGTAGGAGGGTTTTCAAGGTGGTGGACATGGAATATGAGATGGGAGAGAAGAAAGAGCTGTTTGAGGCTTTGAATTTTTACCACCAACACCCTTATGTGGTCCATGTCATGCTCATGGAGTTGGAGGATAAGGGCAAGGATGGCTGTATATGATTGAAGATTATGAACCAGAGGCTCTGGTAATGATTAGAGGTATGATTTTTGTCTTTTATTCCATCACTAAAGTATTGATAGTCACATGTTCTTATCATTTCTTTCTTTCCACATACCTTGTATGAGACATATAGATTATGGTTTATCCATTATATCAACACTTATTCTTGGAGAATCCTACTAGAGAAGACTCATCCATCAAACACTTATGTTGATAGTGTGACTTGACCCTTGAAGGTGAGAGTTTCTGTTGGGATCTATTTGTGGTAGCGATGAGGACTTACGATGTCATATTAGGTAAATGATGGTTATCTAGATTTCATTCCCATATTGAAAATTTCAAATGAAGGATGAAGTGTATTTATAATGATGGAACAAGGTTATCCTTTTTTGTTGAAAAGGAAACTCAGGTAGTGCAGGATGGAATCATGCATAGTAGGGTGGAACTGATTACTCATTAGTTGGAAAGAATGACCCTTGGTGCAGTGGATGTTTTAAATTCCCAATTTCCTATAGTGGTGGTAGAATATGAGGTTGTATTCCCCGAGTATGTTTTAGGCTTACCTCCCTGATAATAGATCGAAATCTGAATTTATCTACACATGGGGATGGAACCGATATCTATTCCAACATATCAGATGTCTCTCGTAGAGCTTCACAATCCAAGGGTGAAGTTGGTGAACTTGAAAAGGGAGGGATTTATTAGATCCAGTGTTTCACCCTAGGAATCCCTAGTGTTGTTCACAAAGGAGGAGTATGCGAGCTTGATGTTGTGTGTGGACTACCGGTGCTTGAATCATTTTGACTGTGAAGAAAAAGTTTCCACCAATGAGGATCGATGACCTATTTTACTAGTTTATAGGGGAATGATGGTTCTAGAAGGTTGACCTCAGGTCTGAATATCACAATATGTGAGTAAGGGATGAGGATATAACTAATATAGCATTCAGATTCCTCTACGATCACTATAAGTACTTGGTAATTCCCTTTATCATGATGAATTCCCTCACAGTGTTCATGGGACTCATAAACTGGATATTTCATCCTTTCTTAGACTAGTTCATGGTAGTATTCAGTGATGATATCCATGTGTTCTTATCATATGAGTAGGATAACGTGTGACACTTGAGGATATTTCTGGACTTACTCCAAGAGAACCAGATTTTTAGAAATATTTCGAGGTGACAGTTTTAAATTTAGGTGATCCACTTTCTCGGATATGTTATCTTAGTAGATGGAGTGGCAATGGACCCAGACAAGGTTAAGGCAGTGTTATATTGGGATACACCCAATAGCATGATGGAGGTGCGGAGCTTCCTTGGGATGGAATAATATTACTAGAGATTTATATATGATATTTACAAGATATCATCACCCATGATAGCTTTGACCTAAAAGGTGAAGTCTTTTGTGTGGATATAAATGTTCCAGAAGGCTTTTCAGTAGTTAAGGTGGGGTTTAATGAGCACCCAAATCTTGAGATTTCTAGAGGAGGGTTTCAAGTATGTTGTGATTTAATATGATTCAGGAACCATACTTGGTTGTGTTCTCATGTAGAGGTATGTGGTGACTGACTGTGTTTCACATCATTTGAGACCATGCAAGAAGAAATACATGACCCACAATCTTGATTTAGTAGTATTAGTCTTCAAAATAAAGATGTGGTGACACTACCTGATGGGAGATCATTTTATCATCTATTATGATCACAAGAGTCTCAAGTATATCTTCTCTCTAGAGGATATCAACATGAGACATAGGCAATGGCTAGAGTTTCTCCAGGATTATGACTTCAAAATTTTCTATACTCCTGGGAAGGGGAACATGTTAATAGATTCTCACAACATTAGATCTTGTTTACTGTTGCTGAAGGAGGCATCGAAGTAGTTGTCCTCATTACTTTTATCCAGTGTAGATGGAGATGGAGCATCTTATCTACAGTCGATGGTTGACACCCCTCCACTCTTACAACGAGTCAGAGAGGCACAACCTGGGGATACTAACTATGGGACCCTACATACTCAGATATCCACTAGAAATACTCTTGATGTATTTTTTAAATATTGGGAGTATGCCATTATTTTTAGAGGACACACAATGGTACTTGTGACATTATGGGAGGATTTTAGGAGATAGTTTCATACATCTCCTTTGGTGGTACTTATTAGTTTGGAAAAGATGTACCAGGACCTCCAATGTCAGTTTTAGTGTCCATGAAGAAAAAAAGGAATTGTAGAGTTTGTCTCTTGATGCCTTACTTTTCAGCAAGTGAAGGCTGAGCACCAAGTTCCAGTGGCATTAGATCAACCCCTTGGAATTCCATAATGGAAGTAGGGTGGGTTATCCATGGACTTCATAATGGGATTACCATTTACATATAGGGTATGTGATTCCATTAAGGTGATCATAGACAGACTCACCAAGTCAGTTCACTTCTTATCTATTCAAGATAAGAGTCCAGTAGAGAGCTTGGAACACCTCTACATGCAAGAGATAGTTCAACTCCATAGAGTTTCATCTATTATCATTTATGAATGTGATTCTCTCTTCACATACCTATTTTCTAAGGGATTTCATGAGGAAGTTTTGACTAAGTTATGCTCGAGTATAGAATTTCACACCCAAACTGATGTCCAGACTGAGTAGACCATTCAGGTTCTAGAGGACATGTGGTGATCTTGTATATTATACTTTGGTAGTAGTTAGGAGGATCACCTACCACTGGTTGATTTTACGTAAAAAATAGCTATAATTACTTTGTCATTATTGCACCATTAGAGGATTTTTATGAGAAACCCTACAGGTCACCACTTTGCTGGACTAACCCAGGAGAGTTGACACACATGGGAACAAAGTTGGTGCCAGAAACTACCAATAAGGTTTAGATCATAAAAGAGTAGATTAAGACTGTACAGATCCATCAAAAGCCTTATACGGATATATTATGGAGACCTTTGGAGTTCAAGGAGGGATAGAATGTGTAATTATGGGTTTCACCTTGATGGGGACTATGAAGATTTGGTCAGGGTGGAAAGATATCTATGAGATTCATTGGATCTTTCCAGATAATGTGTAGAGTTGGTGAGGTGGCGTACCACTTAGCTCTACCTCTGCAGTTAGAATGGGTACACGACTTCTTCCACATGTCACAGATGAGGAGGTATGTGAATGAACCATCACATGTTATCAGTGGGGGAGAGTTAGACAATGAGTTTGGAGCTAACTCTACTGAGTAACTGGTAGAGATTTAGGATTGGTGGGAGAGGATCCTTTGTGGGTAAGATATTCCTGTAGTGCATGTTTGGTCGTAGCATGGTAATATCTAAGAGATCACTTGGGAGAAGGAGGCTCAAATTCATGCTTAGTATCCACATATCTTTGTAAAGACCTTTTTTGGATTTTCAGGATGTAAATCCCAGAAGTGAGGAGAATGTAATGACTTAGATTTTCTATGTATTCTTTTTGAATATTGTTTGGATTATTTTCAAGACCAGGTACTGAGAGGACATGTGATTATGAGGCCCAATGTGCCCGAAATAAATGTTTAAAATATATTCAATATATTAAATATCACACACACATAGTTTTCCTAAAAAAGTTGAATAACTCTTAAAAAGGGGTCCAGATCAAAAATTCAAGGGCTATGTTGATTTCAAAATCCGGGTTTACCCTAGGCGCAACAAACCTTTGTCGATGCAGGTCATTTGCATCATGGGAATAAAATAAATAAAATTATTTAGTAAAATTATTTTATTAATATGTTGACATAGAGACCTAAAATTTATTTTAAATACACACTATGGTAAATTTATAGGGTTAGTTGCATAAACCTATAAATAATTAGAAATATATTGGAGTGTGGATTGGGATTTCATTGGCAGATGATGACTGGATCAAATATCGATGACCAATGTGAGATAGAATCGAAGGATCTCACCAATGATCACGTTGTAGCTCCATTATTCATCATAAATTGATCCAAATCAAGGTATGACATTTTTTTATTTGATTATTTCCCCTTTTTTATTTATATGAAAAATGTGAATCAATCGACTAGTGGATTGATTCGAAGATCGATCATCTGGCGGTATGGGTTTAATTGTGGGGTTATTTTCGGAGAATTTTCTTATTATTGATTGATTTATATCTATAGTTATAATAAAGAAGGATCAAAGACAATATGAACATTGGATGATGTTTTTTACCAATATTTCTAGTTGTTCATTTCTCCCTCGATTCTTCGTTCACCATGGGTGTTATTCATTTGGCCCATGGTTTGACACATCCTGATGAATAAATAATTGCACACCTATTTTTTAGTGTAATAATCTAAAATTGTAGATCTGACATCAGCAAAACATGATGGTGGTGTGATGATTGAGACAATAGTGGATCGAACAACCTAGATACCTAGTTTTCATGGTCTTCGGAATGCAATGAAGAACACCATTCAAATCCATTTTATAAATGTATTTAAGGGTAAAATGTTGTTTTTCATTAATGTTGAGGCCTATAAGAGGATTCCCCTTGATATTTTGGGCAAGGTGTGTCCGGATCGGTGGTCGGAGCACCAGAGAAGATGTAGGGAACTAGATTTGAGAATCTAGAAAATTCTGTTTTACATGGCATGTAAGTTAGAGCTACCGATCATATGGGACCCCCTTTTTGGTAGCTAGGGTTTTGGGAGATAGTTAAATATTACACGACACGTGACCCCTATCACACGACATGTGGTATCTCCCTAGAAACGCAGCATGTACCTCAAAGTGTGCATGAACACGAGTTGGAGTACACAGGTTGGAGCATGTCGCGTACTCACCTACATGGACACGACCTCAAAAAGTACACAGGATAGGTTTTTTTCTTGTACATAAACATAGTACAATGGCAGATGACATGCAATGTAATTATACAAGGACACAAAACCAACTTGAGACATGGGATGTTTACATGGGTAGGACCCTAGGTCAACAGACATGGAATGTAACCCTACTACATGTTGTGTACTCTATAAATATTGGCTTGGATATCTTATCCTATGTATCTAGGAAAAGTTTTTTAGTGTGTGTTACCCTTATCCTTCCCCCTAAGTTTTAGTATATAATTTTCTCCTACTCATAGGACAACAATCCCTTCAGCAAAACTTTTTGGATAGATTTGTTGGAATCCCTCCATGTGGCCTAGAGTGAGATCCTCTATTCACCTTCGTGACTTAGTTGGAGTTCTTGGTATCATCATGATCAACACTACACGCACACTGATCAACTACTTATTGGTTTAAACCATATTGAGTTGTTGGTATCACCCCATGGCCTTGGGTTTGATCCTCATATATATAACATATCTCTTTAGACTCCCAACATGTATTTTGAATGGAAAGACCTGATGAGGACTACCTCTCTGATGAACGTCATCAGTGATTTTAGAATCAAGAGTGTGTTATCTTGAAAGAGTGATTTGTGTAACCATAAAGCTAAATACTAGTCTCATATTATAGTTGTGAACTACCTTTAGACTGTTTGTCTTTGTTGGGTATATCTAGATATTATTGTTATATGTTCTATTGATAGATACCTATGTAGAGTTTACTATATTTTTCTTTTATTGTATGCTTTGTGGTTTCTGGTTATCCTACAGGGTATTGTTATACTCAACCTGACATGGGATTTTCCTACACATGTTTTGTTCTATGTAGATGACCGACCTTTTAAAAAATTCCTTGATGGGACAGGACCAGACAGTTCTTAGTAAGACCAGACATATTTAGGTGTGTTCCTTTGGATTTTACAAGCAGTCCCCAGTATTTACTTTTAGGTTGGACTTTTCTTTAGGATCTTTATAATGTGCATGTATTTGGCTCAATTTACTCTACTCTACTTCTTGTCGTAATTTGGTTGTGATATTTAGCTGTATGCATGCATGGTTGTTCAGTTGTTTTTTATATTTCAGTGTTGTATATTCTTGGAGATGTCTGTATGTGTATAGGTACTTAGGCTAAGGAAACCCGTGTTAGTGATATGCCTACTCGACGCTAGTCTTCAAATAATGGCCTATTGGAGGTGGGCTTGGGAATTCATGGAATGGGACCCATTAGGATGGTTCATGACAATATCCAACATATGGATGGAAGGTCGGCCACTGAGGAAAGTGAAAATTCCAATTGGGTGAGTGGAACTAAAATAGGATATGTATAATGGCTCAGAGCTCTATGGTCCATTCCTTTTCTAAAATCTAGTGTCTAAGGTGTTCTAGGAGGTCAAGGTGACTTATCCCCAACACTTTTCTAAATTTATAGTTTTGTGAATAGTGATTCCAGTTTTGTGAACAGTAGAATTTGAGAGTTATTTTGTGAACAGTGCCATCAATGAGTCATTTTTTGAACAGTGCAATCAGTGAGTCATTTTGTGAACAGTTTCATTGGTGAGTCATTTTGTGAATAGTGTCATTAGTGAGACCAATGTGAATAGTTCCATCAGTGAGATCAATGTGAATAGTTCCATCAGTGAGACTGATGTGAATAGTGTCATTGGTGAGTCATTTTGGGAACAGTGCCATCATTGAGTAATTTTGTGAACAGTGCCATCGGTGAGTCATTTTGTGAACAGTGCCATCGGTGAGTCATTTTGTGAACATTGTCATTGGTGAGTCATTTTGTGAATAGTGGCATTGTTGAGACCAATGTGAACACTGTCATCAGTGGGACTGATGTGAACAATGTCATCGGTGAGACCAATGTGAACGGTGGCATCAGTGAGACCGATGTGAACAGTGGCATTAGTGAGACCTATGTGAATAGTTCCATCAGTGAGACCGATGTGAATAGTGCCATTGGTGAGTCATTTTGTGAACAATTCCATCGGTGAGTCATTTTGGGAATAGTTCCATCGGTGAGTCATTTTTTGAATAATGCCATCAGTGAGTCATTTTATAAAAAGTTCTATCGGTGAGTCATTCTGTGAACAATGTTTCTAGCATCACTAGGTTTATAGTGTTTCCAAAATAGGTAGGTGTACAATGTTTTAAGCATCGGTAGGTGTATAATGTTTTCAGTATTGGTAGGTGTACACTGTTTCTATCATCGGTTGGCATACAATGTTTCCAGCTTCCTACAGTTTCTCCCATTTTCCATTTTCTTTGATGTTAAACCCATTCAAGGAATTTTTAAGGGATTTAAGGCCAATTAAAATCACATAACTCCTATATTAATTTCCCTATGGATTGGGGTTCCTTTATGTGGTCAAACCATGTGGTTTAATGTGATCCTCTTTTAATGGAAAATCCACCGTATCTTAAACCAATACTTCATAAATATTCTAAATGGATGAGATATATTCCTTCATTTTTCTTCCTTTTTGTTCCCTGGTGTGAGACACTCGAACCTTTCCTTTTCCCATAGGAGCAGTGTGATTTAACCTTAATCCTTGGATCATTTTCCATTGAAGTTTATTCTTACTGCATGTGAACCCCCTGTTTTTTTGCAAGCAGCAAGTGTTGATCTGTCATTGATAGAAGGTATGATCTATCTATGTTCTTATGTTTTTTTCAATGCTTTCCCCCCATTTTCTCTTTGACGTGTTATGGACTATAATCTCCGTGCTTCAAATGGATTTTTCTTTGGTGTTGGTTGGTGCGATCGTGTCGCGGTGTCCTCGGGTAGATGTAGTTGTCATGGGGGAGGAGATTGTAATCCGTTGTGTGGACCATTCTGGTATAAATAATGTCAAGAACCTTTTGAGGTAGGGGATTTGTTTCTTCTCTATTCTTTTACATGAAACTATAGAGTTAGCATGTTTCATCCAATTGGATAACAATGAAATTGACATAATAAATATTTGAACTGAATAAATAAATTAGTATCGATCATAAGTTATTGCCTCTTGTTTTTATAGATAGTGTGATATCTATGATTTCCTTTTTTATCATGTAGTTTGTGAAAAAAATTGGTAAGAAACTTAAACTGGGATTAATTGTAAATTAATTGTTAAAGATAAAGAGGCATGTAAATGAATCTGGTTGTTGTTAATTGAATTTGATGTTAATCAAATTGATGAAGTAAGTAGGTTTAATTATTTTTGATGGCTTACTATTTAGGTTTCTCCTAGTTGGAACCTAAAAATAAAAAATAGGTTAATTCTAGATGGATTAAAGAACCATATTTTTGATAAAAAGATAATGCTTGGTAGGGTTCTGAGTTACACTTTTTCTTGTAAGGCTGAGTGCCTTGTGCTTTTGGGCCATGGGTGCTCATTATGTTTGAAGGTTGGATGCCTTGTTTAAGGGCAAAGAGACCAGTTGATATAATGTTTGTTTCCTACTTCTTGTGCTATGATGTGAGACTAGATGGCTGTTGTGATATGTGGGGGTAAGGAGGCCCATTGGTTGTGGTAGCAGTTGATGCCTAGAGTGGAGAGATGCATTGATTTATACATTTGGGTATCAGGGAGGACACCAGAGATGATAAAATGGGTTGGATATGAATGTTGGATGCTTGATGAATCTTTTTGGTTTTTTATCTACTTTTCTTTCCCCACTTCTCAATGTAGCTGGTCTTACTTACCCTCCTTCTAAAAGGGGCGAAGATGCATGGGGTATTCCACATGATTTCCATGTTTAACTTCTCAAGGGAGGATGGTTCTATACTCTTGTTATAGGTGTAAAAGACTTGATAGGTAGTTCAACTACCCACCATGTTGAGCTCCCTTGTGTTTAGTAGTTTAGAATTTTTTTTCTAGAATGCCTATAAATATGGAAAACTAATAATTTTGTTAATAAATAATTGAATAAATGATGTTAACTCATGGGGTTGGAGCTTTACGGGATGCAATGTTGAGGTTTCAATTTAAAGGAATAGTGGAATTTGGGTGTGATGCTAATGAAATATAATGTGGAATTGTTAATGGTTAGTTAATGTTTAAACAATTAATTAATGTAAAGAGAAACTAATAAAAAGGTAATAAAGTAATGTAATAAAGCTCTTTAAATGGTTGTGTTCTTATAAGAAACCTAGTCTTAGAAGTGACAGTCAGGATTCCGAGAGACATTAGCTACAGTTGATTCTAAGACTAGGTTATTCCCATAGTGTGGTTTTGATCTATAGTATATTATGTAATTTTTGTGTTTTTATATGCTACTCCACCTCATCAGTTAGGAAAAAATACACCCTAAGGATTCTGAGCCTAGGGGGGTGTTTTCCCCAACATTCCGATGGGAGGATGGATGTATGACTACCCCCTTTGGCCCAGCTCTATTCTTTTGGTAGTTACCTATGCTGGTAGGAAAAATGGTTAGTTTTCCCCATATATGTGTGTAAAGGGTTGTAATGGATTGTGGTTATTAACTCACATATATTCTGGATATAGTTTCCTATGTACTACTATAGGTGTAATGTGTATAGGTTGTGATGGCTTGAGGATCCTTACTCAATGTATGGGCTGTAATGGCTTGAGGTATAATTCCTGATGTATGATACATGTTATGAGAGCTGTGGTGGATCCTGAAAACTACCTGGTTACGATGGTTTCATGGACGTGGTGGTTGTGATGCACGAGGTGCATGTTTTGGTGCTTCGCCCAGGTGTCTACGGGAAATCCTTTTTGGAGAGAGATGCATAAGATGTGAAACGTTGGGGAAAATCTGAAAACCAGTGGGGAAGTAGTAGCGGGGTACCCTTGATATTCTTTATTATATTACATACTCATGTATACGATACTTGGTGAGACTATCCATAGTGAGGTTGGGAACTTAGTATACCTATTTAGCTTATGATTTAGTTTAAATTATTGTTCACTGTGATTTAACATTATTTATTTACTTTTGCACGAGAGGCTTCGAGGAGAATCCTACTGAGTATACTATTATACTCACCCTATGTAAATATAAAATATTTTTCAGGTCACTTAGAGCTGGTTGGATATCAAGATGGTCACTTCTAGCTTGGGGTTGCAGGAGTTGTTTGGGATTCAAGGTTTCTGTAGTTTTTTACTTTCCCTTGGTACTTTCTGTTTTCCCTTTCAGTTGTATTAGTTCTTTCATGACTTTACATATGTGTACTTGGGTTTTCTTTTTTATTGAATTATGAGTTGGATTTGGTTGGTTTCTTTCTTATCTCTCTCTTTCGCATGTTTTCTCTTAGAGGGTAATGCCTCCCATTTGTGTGTTTACTATACCTTTGGTGCTAGTCTCCAACCCTGGGCCTACAGGAGGTGGGACTCAGGGGTAACTATATCTCTTCTCACATTGCTGACCCTAGATGGGTACACTATGTGGGGAGGGTTTCATGAAAGAGTGGTATTAGAGTTCTGGTTGAGAGATATGGTGGAGTTTGGTGTTAGGCACAGGTGAGGTTGCATGGGTTGGTAGGGAAACTATGTCTGCCAAGTTTAGCAAGTGATGTAAAAACTGGAGACCAGATAAGACATAGGATTTTAGGTCCCCTATGATCTGATGCATGAACCATTATGTTTACTCTAGCGACTAAATGAGGAGATATTAGTTTTAGGGTAGAGACCTATGAAAGGATCATGCATCATTCTTCTTTATGCATATGTTTTAATGTGTAGACCTTGGGATATGTTAACCTAAAATGAATAAAAGAAAAAAATTAATTAATTAATGTTGAGTTTTACAAATTTAAGGTTTAGGATCTCTAAATGTTTGTTATTTTGCAGGTATGGCTTCTGGAAGACGTCCACATTAGTTTCGCATAAAAGATTTCTAGTAGGCTGCGCAAGAAGATCTCCATAGGGTAGAGGTTGATGACAACAACACTTAGAGGAGCACACTCTGAGAGTTTCAGCTCTAGATTATACAAGAGTATGAGGGATCCATTTCAGATTCAGTCACAGAAGAATGGTTGGAGGATTTTGAGATAGCCTTTAGTTTGATTCCTGCTTGAAAGTAGAACTAGGTGTGTTTGGTTGTGAAGATGCTGCGTGGATAGTGAGGCAGTGGTGGTTCTTGTTCCTTTGGGATCACAAGGAGTTAGTGATCTCATGGGAGGAGTTTTGAGACAATTTCAGATTTGAGTTTCTTCCTTAGACCGTGAAGGCATCTAGTCACTAGGATATTATCACCCTTCAATAGGAGAGATCCAGTGTGTGAGAGTTTGGAATCCATTTCAGGAACCTTTTACAATATGCTTCGGACCTGTTGCCAGATGAGGATGCTAGGGAGAGGCATTTTTAGGAGGATTTTCATTCATATATCCCGCGCCAGGTCACCCCATTTATGTTGAATACATATCTTGTGGTTCTGGCGAGGGCAGAGGTTGTCAAGAGGATATTTTCTAGAACCAGATCATCAAGAGAGGGGATTTTTCATGATTCCTTAGGAAGTAGATCTGTGGTCTGGGGTTCTCAGTTTTTAGGGAAGAAGATTTTAGGTTTTTCTGGGGGTAGTTCCCAGCCCTCATCATCTCGTTTTTTTAGGAGCAGCGGCTCTCAGGCCTATTCCAAGGGATTAGGTGCTTGTTTTTCTTATGGAGGTAGATTTCATTAGTAGCGAGAGTGGCCGAACTTTCAGATCAGCCATTGTGAACAATGTTTTCCGCTCCAAGTTCCTCTGTTGAGACAGTTCCAGCTGAGGCAGCAGCAGTAGGTTGCACCATCTTTGGATCAACAGAGAGTGGATGGGGAAGGTGGAGGATACCCCTTTGATGCTCCCTGTCCTCAGAGAGTAGATCTTAGCTATGGTGGTGGTCGTCATTAGGGTCACAGAGGCCATGAAATAGGTCTTGGTCATCTTCATGATTTATCATTTCCAGCGCCAAGCGAGCCAGACGTCGTTCAAGGTACCCTTTTCTTGTTTTCTACTTGGGTGTATGCCTTGTTGGATTCAAGAGTGACACAATCCTTTATATCACCTGAACTTTTCCATGCTTTGGGACATGAGATAGATAGGCTTCTAGTACCCTTGGTGTTGACTACGCCAGTCGGAGGCCGAGCTGACTTGTTTGAAGTATGTAGAGATTGTGATCTAGTGTTGAGGAAGCACCGATCTTGGGGAGATTTTCTATTTTTACAGATACAACCATATGATGTCATCCTTGGCATGGATTAGTTGTATTCAGTGTAGGATAATGTGGATTTCTTCAAGAGGTAGGTGGTGATATTTGATGTTGATAGAGAGACAGCGGTGTTTGTTGGTGAGTGAGACCCACAGATGGGTTAGAGGCATGTTCCGTCCTTATCATCCTTAATGGCTAAGATGATGTTGATTGTTTCAGAGGTTCAGTAGTTGGTTCTTCCTAGGGTCATATAAGAATACCCTGATGTCTTTCCAAAAGAGGTTGTAACATTACCCTCTCAACTAGAGATCAAGTTTTGGATCAAGCTATAGCCAGGAGTGTCTTCTATCTCTATGTCTCCATATCGAATGACTCCTTCTGAGTTACATGAGCTGCGTATATAGCTCAATATTTTTTAATAATGTGGTTTTGTTTGGCTGAGTGTGTCATCGTGGAGTGCACCAGTTTTTTCGTTAAGAAGGATAATGGTAGTTTGAAGTTTTGTATCGATTATCAACGCTTAAACAAAGTGATATTGAAGAATCACTATCCTCTTCCGAGGATTGATGATTTATTTGATCAACTGAAGGGTGCAAGTTAGTTCAAAAAGATCAATTTTCAGTCAGGATATCATCAGATGTGTGTAAAAGATGAGGATATCTTGAAGACTGCTTTCTGTTGTCGTCATGGGCATTACGAGTTCATGGTAATGTCATTCGGTGTGACAAATGATCCAGCCTTGTTAATGCAATTAATGAACGTTGTGTTCTGCGAGTTCCTAGTTAAGTTCTTGGTGGTTTTAATCGATGATATCCCTTTGTACCCCATGTATGAGGAGAAGCATGTTGAGCATATGCATGCCATTTTGGGAGTTCTTCGTCAAAAGCATTTGTTTAGGAAGTTTTCAGTGTGTGAGTTTTGGGCTTGATAAGTTCGTTTCTTAGGGAATGTGGTGTACCAGCAAGGAGTAGCTATGGATCCATTGAAGATATAAGTAGTTGTGTCTTGGGTAGCCCCAATGGTAGTGGAATAGGTGTGAAGTTTCCTTGGTCTCACAGGATACTATAGAAGGTTCATAGTCGATTTCTCCTGGGTTGTGACTCCTCTGACAGCATTGACCAGGAAAGATCAGGAATTCGTGTGGACAGATCAGTTTCAGGCATCTTTTGAGTATCTGAGGAGAATTTGGTAAGTTTTCCAGTTATTTTCCCTCCATCAGAGGGAGTTTAGTTTTATGTTTTCAATGATGCTTCACATCTAGGGTTAGGCTATGTTCTGATGCAGTAGATATCAATCGTTTCTTATGGGTCTCGGCAGTTGTATCCCCATGAACGTAACTATGCCACCCAAGGTCTTGAGTTGGCAGTAGTGGTATTTTCTCTAAAGTTGTAGAGAGATTACCTCATTGGCGAGCGCTTTTTGGTTTTCACCGATCATAAGAGCCTAAGGTTTGTTTTATCCTAGCATGACAAAAACTTGTGGCAACGTTAGTGGATGAAGTTATTACAAGAATAAGACTTTGAAATATTGTATACACCTAGAAAGGGGAATGTTTTGGTTGATGCATTGAGCAGGAATTTATAGAGTGATGTAGTGCTTGAATCTGGTGATTCCTGTAGAGTGATGGACGAAATTTTAGCATTACATATTGATATGGGATAATTTGGGGGAAAAGGTTGTCTTTTTTAAATGACTGTGTAGTCATCTCTAGTTAAGTAGGTGGAAGAGTCCAAGTTGGGGGATCTAGAGGTGGACGTCTGGAGAGACTTAGTTCTTTGTGGTGAGGCATGTGATGGTTGGTCTAATCATGAACACTGAGTGTTGTATCAGGGAAGGATTTTCGTTCCTTTGGCGATCTGTGAGACAATTTTCAGAGAGTTCCATAGTTCAACTTTATTGGTACATCCTGGCATGAAAAAGTTGTATCGTTCCTTGAGGAGTCAGTTTTGGTGGCCTGTGCAGAAGTGTGAAATTTTGGAGTTTGTGTCTTGATGTTTGGTCTGTTGGAAGGTGAAGGTCAAGCACCGTGTCCCCGATGGTTTGCTCTAGACATTAGATATTCCTCATTGGAAGTGGGTGGACATATCAATGGACTTTGTTACTAGTTTACCTTAATCTAAGGGATTAAATTGTGATATTTGGGTGTTATTGGATCATTTAACAAAATCATCCCACTTTATAGTGACCAAGGAGTCAAGCTTAGTGTAAGTTTTGTCGAGGCAGTCTCTGGAGCAGGTGGTGAGACTCCACGGAGTCCCAAGGATGATCATTTATGATCGAGATCCCTGTTTAACCTATAGGGTGTGGAGAGGTATGTATCATGATTTTGGTTCTCAGTAATTCCTTATCACTTATTTTCATCCACATATGGATGGTCCGACAGAGAAGACCATGCAAACTGTTGAAGAAATGTTTCTCTCTTGTGTTTTGGATTTTATAGGTTCATGGATGAGGCACTTAACCTTGGTGGAGTTAACTTACAACAATAGTTTTCACTCCACCATCGATATGGGGCCATTTAAATCCTTGTATGGCTGACCTTTACATTCTCTATTATGCTGGATTGGGGTCAAAGAGTCAGCAATTCTCAAACCATAACTAGTACAAAATACGATAGAGATGGTTTAGGTGATTCGTGAGAGGATTAAGATAGTGCACGATCATCATAAATCATATGTCAACCAAAGGATGAGACATTTTGAGTTTTATGATGGGGATCACATGTTTCTGAAGGTTACTCCCCGAAATGGGTAGCGAAGGTTTGGTCATGGTAGTAAGTTGTCTCCCCGGTTTGTTGGGCCTTTCGAGGTGAAAGATCATGTTGGAGTTTGGCATATCGAGTAGCACTTCCCCCATAGCTGACCCAGATACACAATTATTTTCATGTGTCACAGCTCCAACATTATCTTCATGATGAAACTCACATCATCGATTGGGGCGAGATCGATGTTGACGATGATGTGGCCTTCGAGGAGTGACATGTGGAGATCCAAGACCGCAAGGAGAAGGTGTTGTGTGGGTGTGTTATCCCCTTGGTTCGTGTCTTGTGGTGACACAATGGCATGGAGGAGAGTACCTGGGAATGTGAGTCACAGATACGTGCTCAGTACCCAGATTTGTTTTATGTTTAGCTCTTTTCATGTAATGATGTTCACTTTGTAGTTGTAGACCTTTCATGTTTATGATATAGATTTCCTTTGTTTCTTCTTGTGACTTTCTCTCTTTTGAGAGGTATCTCGATGGGTGGTTGTTAGTACCCCCATTATGTTTACTTTTAGGTTGGTTTTTAATTCTCGAGGATGAGAATGTTTTGAGAGGTGTTTGATGTAATATCTCGGACCTCTATAGTTCATTCCTTTATTGAAATCTAGTGTCTAAGGTGCTCTGGGAGGTCAAGGTGACTTATCCCCAACACTTTTCCAAATTTCTAGTTCTGTGAACAGTGTTTCCAATTTTTTGAATAGTTCTATAAGTGATTCATTTTGTGAAAAGTTCCATCATCGAGTCATTTGTGAACAGTACCATCGGTGAGTCATTTTGTGAACAGTGCCATCGATGAGTCATTTTTTAAACAGTGCCATCAGTGAGTAATTTTTTGAATAGTTCCATCGGTAAGTCATTTTTCAAATAATGCCATCAGTGAGTCATTTTGTTAAACGTGTTTCTAGCATCGGTAGGTGTACAGTGTTTCTAGAATTGGTGGGTGTACAGTGTTTCCATCATCGGTGGGTGTACAGTGTTTCCAACTTCCTACAGTTTCACCCATTCAACATTTTCTTTGACATTAAACACATTCAAGGCCTTTTTTTAATAGATTTAATGCCGATTAAAATCCCATAACTCCTATATTAATTTTCCTAAGGCTTGGGATTCCTTTACTTGGTCAAACCATGTGTTTTAATGCGATCCTCTTTTAAGGGAAAATACAGCGTATCTTAGACCGAAGCTCCATAAATCTTCTAAAGGGACGAGATATCTTCCCCCCTTGTTCTACCTTCTTGTTCCCTAGGGAGAGATGCTTGAACCTTTACTTCTTCCCATAGGATCGGTGTGATCAAACCATAATCCTTGGATCGTTTCCCCTTGAAGTTTCTTCCTACTGCATGTGCACCCCCTATTTTGGTGAAAGTAGCAAGTATCGATCCATCATCAATAGAAGGTATGATCTACCTATGTTATTTTGTTTTCTTCGATCCTTTTCCCCCCATTTTCTCCTTTCCATGTTATGGACCATGATCTCCATGCTTATAATAGAGTTATCTTAGGTTTCGGTTGGTGTGATCATGTCATGGTGTCCTCAGGTGGATGCAGTTGTCATAGAGGTAGAGATCGTAATCGATTGTGTGGATCGTTCTCATATAAACAACATCAAGAAACTTTTGAGGTAGGGGATTCATTGCTTCTCTATTCTTTTACATGCAACTATAGAGTTATCGTGTTTTATCCCACTGGATTACAATGGAATTGACACAATAAATATTTTAATCGGATAAATAAATTGGTATAGATCATATGTTATTGCCTCTTTTTTGTAGATAATGTGATATATATACTTGCCTTGTTTATCATGTTGTTCTTGATGAAAATTGGTAAGGAACTTAAAATAGGATTAATTGTAAATTAATTGTCAAAGATAAAGAGGCATGTAAATAAATCTGGTTATTGTTTTTGTAATTTGATGTTAATCAAATTGCTGCAGTAAGCATGTTTAATTATTTGTGATGGATTACTGTTTAGGTTGCCCATATTTGGAACCTAAAAATAATAAATCGGTTAATTAAAAATGGACTAAAGAATCAGATTTTTTTATAAAAAGATAATGCCTTGTAGGATTTTGGTTAACCCTCTTGATTATAAGGCTGAGTTCCTTATGCTTTGGATCCATGAGTGATCATTATGTTTAAAGGTTGAATGCCTTGTTTATGGGACAGAAGCCCAATTGATATGATGATTGTTTCATGTTTATTGTGTTGTGATGTGAGCCTGCATGGCTGTTTTGATATGTGGGGTTAGGGAAACCCACTGGTTGTGGCATCAGTTGACGCCTAGAGTGGTGAGATGCATCTGTTTATGCATGTGGGTGTCAGAAAGGACACTGGAGATGATGAAACGGGGTGGATATGAATGTTGGATTCTTGGTGAATATTTTGGGTTTTTTATCAACTTTACTTTCCCCACTTCTCAAGGAAACTGATCTTGCTTACCCTCCTTCCAAAAGGGCTGAAGATGCACGGGGTATTCCACCTACTTTCTGTGTTTTACTTCTCGATGGAAGATGGGTCTACACTCTTGCTATAGTTGGAAAAGTCTTAATGTATAGTTCAACTACCCTCCAAGTTGAGCCCCCATGTGTTTAGTAGCTTATAATGTTTTTTATATAATTCCTATGAATATGGAAAATTAATAATGTTGTTAATAAATGATTGAATAAATTATGTTAACCCATGGGGTTAGATCTTACTGGGATGCAATTATGGGTTTGAAATTTAAAGGAATAGTTGACTTTGGGTGTGATTCTAATGAAATATAATGTGGAATTGTTAATGGTTAGTTAATCATTAAATAATTAATTAACGTAAAATGAAACTAATAAAAAGGGAATAAAGTAATGTAATAAATCTCTTAAAATGGTTGTGTTCTTATAGGATACTTAGTCTTAGAAGTGGCAGTTGGGAGTCTGAGAGACGTTAGTTGTAGTTGAGTCTAAGACTAGGTTATTCCCAGAGTGTGGTTGTGATCTATAGTATATTTTGTACTTTTTTTTTGTTTCTATATGCTACTCCGCCCTTCCAGTTATGGCAACTGATGCCCTAGAGATTCTGAGTCATGTGGGGTGTTTTCCCCAACATTTCGGTGGCAGGATGGATGGTTGACTACCCCCTTTGGCCATGATCTCTTCTCTTGGTAGTTACTTATGATGGTAGGAATAGAGGTTATTTTTCCTTATATATGTGTGTAGAGGGCTGTAATGGATTTTGGTTATTCACACACATATATTCTGGATATAGTTTTCTATGGACTACTATAGATGTAACGTGTATAGGCTGTGACGGCTTGAGGATCCTTACTCGGTGTATGGGTTGCAATGGATTGAGGTATAATTCCCGATGTATGATACACGTTATGTGATATGTTGTGGCTCCTAGAAACTACTTGGTCACTTTGGTTCCATGGACTTGGTGGTTGTACTACATGTGGTTTATGTTATGATGCTTCACCCAGGTGTTTGCAGGCAAGCCTTTTTGGAGAGAGATACTTAGGACGTGCGACATTGGGGAAAGCGGAAAATAGTGGGGAAGTAGTAGCAGGGTACCCTTGATATTATTTATTATATTATATACTCTTGTATGCGATACTTGGTGAGAGTATCCATGGTGAGGCTGGGAACTTAGTATACATGTTTAGCTGATGAGTTAGTTTCACTTGTTGTTCACTGTGATTTAGCATGCTTTCTTTACTTTTGAACAAGAGGCTCCAGGGATGATCCTACTGAGTATACTGTTATACTCACCCTACGTACATATAAACTATTTTTTAGGTCACTTAGAGTATGTTGAAGATCATGCTGGTTACTACTAGCTTGGGGTTCCAGGAACTGTTTGGGATTTGTGGTTGCTGTTGTTTTTACTTTCCCTTGGTACTTGCAGTTTCCCCTTTCAGTTGTATTATTTCTCTCATGACATTACATATGTGTATTTGGGTTTTCTTTTATATTTCAACCTGATTTGGAGTTGGTTTGTGTCTTTTTCATCTCTCTCTTTCGCATGTGTTTTCTTAGAGGGTAATATCTACCATTTGTGTGTTTACTATACCCTCGGTGCTAGTCGCCAACCTGGGGCCTACTGGAGGTGGGAATCGGGGGGTCACTATCTCCCTTAGCACATTTCCATCCCAGGAGGGGTACAACTTGTGGGGTGGGGGTCATGACAATATGATTTTTCCCTAGGGAGGATATCAGGGGTGATCATAAGGCTACTTAGTTTATGGTCAAATAGATTTTAATGAAAATGGAATACTATTTAATTTTTTATTTCTTAAACCAATGGAATTCATTTTATGCTCATGAAAACATGACAATAATATGATATGGCCTATAGAGAAATATAATAAAAATGAATGTAGTATCCTTTTTTAGCATAACACCAATTATAACCACCATAGGAAGATACAAATAGTTTAAGGATTTTTTTCTTATTCCAAGGGGATAGTGGAATTTAGGGTTATATTTATATAAAAAAAAGTGATCTAATAGTTTAGGATCATTTAGTGTGGACCAAATACTTTAATAACTACATTATCTTGGTTCTAGGTGGGATGGATGGAACTTAATAAAGGAACTGGGAACCACAAAAATATGAGGAATAAAAAAGTGGGATCCCAGCTAGTCCTAAGATAGAGAATATCTAGGCATCACTATATATTCTATTAAATTTAAATCAAGAAACATGTAAATTTTAAGGGTGTAATCTCTCTATAAAGATATAACTCATCAATTAGAGTAATGGTGTGAATTTAATGGGTGCTATAATGGGATAGGAAATACAAACTCAAAATGAACAAGGGTAAGGCCACATCACTGAAGAAAAATTTAAAAAAATATTCCATGTAGATCTGTATTATACAGGAATGAGGGGGAACCATTATTGGGTTGGATGAGGTTGGGGTAAACTTTAATTTATCGATAATCCCAAGTTCTATTATGAAATGAGGTTAGATTTTTTGGTTTTTTCAAGGGAATGGTTCCTAGAAATCACTACATATCTCAAGAAATAGGAATCAAGACACACATAGTTCTATAGAGGGTGAGGTCAATGATCAACGCCAAAATTGGGGTGTGGTTTGAGACTTCTTTCCCACAGGGGTAGCTATATCAAGTGAGAATGAAGACATCGGGTGGCCTTAAGTTATGTGATAGGAATGAAAATATGTAGTTTGATATCTTATGAATTGGACATTGAACACATAGTTTAACATAATATGTAGAGGATGAAAAAGAGGGAATGTACATCATGTTAACAAGGATATTGAACTAAATCCCTTGTGATTCATGCTCTATGAGAGAAAAAACATAGTAATGGGGGTGTTACACATGCCACATGAGAGTATCATAAAGGATAGATGGTTCGACATTGGAGTGATACATATCGACCACATAGAGAAATTTTGGAAATGGGGAGATTGGTTGGGTACCATAAAAAATGGACTTTCTATTATATGAATAAACTAAATGGAGGAGAGGTTAACATAGAGGGTGTTAAGACTACACTTGATTAAAGATGATCGGATGAAGTTAAATTATGACTTCCAAAATTATAATTTCAAGGGTGGAGATGAATAGGCTGAGGATGGTTGTTAACCACATTTGAAACATGGATTACACTACCATGTCATCAAGAATGGAATATAATAAATGAGGGTAAACCACTAATAATTCCTTTGAAACATGGGGCTGTCATGTTTCTTCCATTAATCCTTCGTGGAATGTGCCCTGGAAGGGAGGTGGTTTGTTGGAGAATTGTTCCACCACACTTTAAGGGGTTCATCAATGATGAACTTTATCTTCTCCAAGTTGATCTCAATGCGTAAATTTCAAACAATAAAGGAAAAAAATCCCTTAATTAACCCTAAATACACACTTTAAGGGGTTTATCCATATGTGGTTGGCATAGATCATGATGCAAAAAAATTCAATATATTTGAGATAGTCTTAAAATTCACAATATTTGATCCCCTAAGCCTTCTAAATAACACTCCATTATTATTTAGAGGAGAGTCTTGAATATATAAAATGTAGATTATTGGATGTTTTCTATAACATTATTAAAGATAAAGGGAATCCCTAGTAGAAAAATTCCCCCAAAGGTTCTCTGAATTCTGTCACTTCTTTGTCTCCAGAATCCATCTTAATTTGATTATACTTGGAATATCAATTGATAAAGGAAAGGAAACAAAAGCTAGTATATGAATCTATCTGAAACTTGGTAACTGGGATAGGAGAATCATAATTTGTGTAGTGGAAATTGATGTCCTAGAATTCTATAAAAATTTGATTTTTATGTTCTTCCCCTTAACTAGGATGATGTTGGATAACCACTTCAGATACTGGACATTCCTAAAGAAGTAAAATTTGATCAACCAAACAAATTTTGTCTCGAAAGAAAACATGAGAGGGATATAACTTTCTATGTGTCATCATGAATTCATTATGTAAAATGGGAATTGGAAGATAGTGGAAGATGAACTAAGTATTAAGCCCCAAGCTTACCTTATATCCCCATGAAAGTTCTATTTCAATAAGGTAACATAATGTGGTTCCTTCTTAGGAGACATGCATGAACTGATCAGCTTCATACTCAGATCATCCTCAGTACCAAGTTTCATTGGTATCAGAGTCCTTATTTAAAGGTAAGAGGAACTTTCATCAAGTCTTCTTCATCAAAATCGTGGGGAATAGTGGGAGGAGATGACTCCTTAGATACATGAGAATGTGAGATGACATCATATTATTATGTAGGGTTGGAACCTTATTAAATGAATTCATGCTCATATTATTTCCTAGAGACCACAAAAATGGATTCCAATGCTATTATCTTAATAGGAACTCACTGTCAAAGTCGACCCATGATATCAAAGAAAAGTGTCTTGGTCGGGTTTTAGTGGGTGAATCCTACTCTATGGTAGAAAAGGTGGAGATAACAATTATCCAGAAAAATTTTATCCTTTTAGTATGATAAAAGAGGTTTTTTGGGATTCAGAAGTGACTTCCCTTAATCGGATAAAGATGTGATTTAAGTGCACTCATTCTTCTGTGTTATAATGAAATAGTTCTATAGGCCTATAGTCGTTGCTTTGAGATAGTGGGTAGGAAGGATGAAATAGGTCTTTAATCCATCTCAAGGATATTTCATGGATGGTTTTTAGTCACTAGGATCATTCTCATGCTATGGATCTTTAATATGAGGTTTGTTTCTATCCCTTTTGTTATACCAAGTATCAAGGTAGTGGGATCCATAGTAATTAAAGTGTTCTGAATCACAATATGGAACCCCCACTCAACCATTGAGGAAATATTTGAGGAACTAATGATACTATTAAGGGGTAACTAAATTCAATTGTATCGAAGGCCTTCCATGTTTTTCAGTGAAATTAAAGTTATTATAGACAACCATTGACTTATAATTCTATGTCAAAACATCAAATTGGATCTTCAAATAGATCTTTCCAAATATATTTTATCACTCTTTTCATATCCATAGACCATCAGGTTGGACAAGGAAAGATCTCTCTCTATGTGTCCAAGCTTATAGAGTTTCTAAGTCGGTATGATATTGATCCTAGAAATAGTATCAACCAAACATCAAAAAATATCAATTCATTCATCATACCTGATACATGGAGGGGGAAGATGTTCCCTGTGATGATATAACCCACATCATCCCAAGAAAAGGGGATAATGGATAATAATTCATATGTTCATCCTCTTCCACATTTTAGACTTTGAAAATAATAACATTAGTCTCAAACTAAAGTAAAATATTCAAAACTTTGATGAGGGACTCAAACATCTCCATTGATTAGGGTATCACATCTAGTATTGATAGATGGATCATAATAGTAAAATAAACACAATTGGAAATTGATCGATGGTCAGGATTTCCCATAAGTTGTTTTCATTTAACTCTTGATTAAGATGGTAGTATTTACCTGAATCAACCTCATCCTCTAAATAATAAATTCTAGAAGTTGGAGGAGGAATAAACGTATTCCTACTCAATTTTTAGTCCTTTGAAAATATAGACAACATCTAAGATATCCATCCTTAGAATGATGAGGCATCCTATGAAGTTGACACCAAATTCATCATCCAAACCACATAAAATGGAGATTCTTTGTCCTCTTGTCCATAAGGAAGTTCATTAATAACTCATGTTCTGATCTAATGTTATTCCACATCATAGGGTTTCAAACCAAACCCATGCATCTCCACTGCATCTTGTCTATAATTGAAGAGAAGGGATGTTGATGGTTATAGTGATGGATGAATAGTAAGACCCTGAAAAGAATTCTGGATGTCCCCTATGTAAAGGTATTTACATAGGGAACTCAGCACATTTTGGACCTTAATTTTAGGAATAAAAATCCTAGAATAAAATTTGTTTAGCCTTATTTGTGGTGGACGATGTGGGAACATCTCTCCTAAATCATTGGCCATCCTAGATTCTAAGGTATTATGGTTTACCTACAGTTTATTCACCTTGTCTTGCCTCTAGTAATGATATGGGAGTTCATAGAGAAAAAACATCAAGGAATAATGGGGTTATCTACCATGGTCCACGTAGTTAGTGCTGGAGGGAGGACCTTTGAGGTGGATAGTAGGCCCTCTTCCAAAGGGAGAACATTTAGGGTAGTTGTCTTCTTCGACATGGGGTGTAATTTATAAATGGTTGATGATTGGGATAGAGGTTAGGTGAGTGGAAACATTTTCACTAGTGTTTGGAAAGGGTCTAAATGTTAGTATGGTATAGACATCCCCCATAACTGTGGTAAGGATGGTGTGTTTATGTCAATGATTTAAGGGGACACATGAGTTCTAGGAGTGGAATTATGTCAGGAAGGATTATGGACCTACCCCTGGAGTGGGTTCCAAATACTCTAAATAAGGACAGGCAGAGCTGGGATCAAATTGATCTATTCATATATTAGTGTGGATACCTTATACAGTTGGTAAAATTAGTTAATGGTATCCCTCCTTAATGAATCTTGTGTGAGTGTTTTAGCAGGAAAAACTACCATGTATTATACCTCCTTATCATAAGGGGAAGTTTCATCAATTAATTCTGAGGAAAGTCTCTTGTGATGGTTGGTAGTTGTAATGGGGGGAAAGATTTCCTATTGTATGCTCACTTTTCACTACATTGACATAGAACCACTTGTAATGACCATGATTTTTTAGGAATGTTACAATTAATTTTTCCTTTGACGTGTATATATTTTTCTTTTAGGATGTCCAGTGTGTCTGAAGGATTATTCAATAATTTTAGGAGAACCTGGATGGACCTGCAGCTATTTGTAATCTACAAACATGAATTTATAGTATGAAATTCTATGATATTTTATAAACTACTCCTCATAGTTGGTTACTGGTGTTTTGAAATGCGTAACTCCCCTTATTTTCTTCCCCTCAAAACCATTATGGGATTTTGGTGCATGTATCATTGATTTTGGATATATTGGATCATACAAACTCGTTTCTTCAGTGATAAATATTTTTTTATTACATTATACTCCTCTTGGTAATGTTAACCGCATGGATTACCTAGATCCCTTATTTATATTTTGTTTTTTATTTTCCCTCTATGAAACCCTAATGTTATGATTGTTGGGATAATTTCTCAGAACAAGTGGGTCATGCTCGAATCGGGTGACAATTCATGGTGTTTTAGCTCTGCAATTATTGTGGTAGAAATTCCTTACCCTCTTAAAAATATTTATGAATATGTATGACTTTACATGTATATGTGCACAAGTTTGGCTCGATGAAAACTTTGTTTATGTTATTTGATAATCTTGTGCATGCATGCATATCCCTATGAAAACACTACTCTGGTATCAAAATGATGGTTGGAATATATTGTGGTTATCCATTGAGGATATGGTTGGTTCATTAGATGAATTGTGAAACATTGCCTGGATTATATTGTGTCTATCAATAGATAAGATGGTTAAGTCATGGGATGAATTATGAAATCATTTTCATATTACTTTGTCTATCCTTCAATGAGTGGTTGAGTTGTGGGATTAATTTTAAAACATTTTCAATATCATGTAGTGGCTTGAAATGACTTTCCTTCCAACATGGGTCCAAAGAAGGTTGGATGGGGGTTCATGATATCCTAGTAGGTATATAATGACTCAATAGGTTGTATGTTTATTTATATATTCATTTTCAGTCATTTCATATACCTTTATATATATATATATCCCTTATGTTAATGACCTATTCGTGGTGTCCAATAAGGTTTATACTCCCACCTTTTATGAGAATCTTGATTAATGTATAGAAATTAAGTCATGGATCCAACTAAGGGAGAGGATTATATGTCTATTAGTTAAATAAGAGGATCCGATCAGTTGAGGCGATACCCAGACAAACTATGGAATATTTTTTATAGAGACACAACTTTGTTTATATTCCCATTTTTTATTAAACATGTAGACCTACCACATGTGGGGATCTCCCATGACATGTTGTAGAGAATATTATATGTCATATATTATAGCATGATATTATATTATTATAACTACTTATACTATGTGATGTCCCGCTATTTATGTTTATTTTTTATTGCTTTTTTTTATGTGTTTCTCTAATGGACATTTATTACTGAGGACATAATTTCCCCATGGTCTCTCTTAAGACTTCACTACTAATAAGAAGACTCTTACATATGGTGAGGTGTTAATGAAGTAATGTGGTGTTTTTTGTACTAGTTTAAGAGATCTAGGTTGGGGAGTTACCAAATGGTATCAATTCCCAATTTATTTTTCTCTTTTCTTACTATTTGGGGAACCATATATAAGAGATATGGAATTTTCAAGACTTGGTATAAAACTCATTCTTAGGAGTATTTGACCAATATATGAATAAATTCCATGTTTTATGGTGTGGGATTGTTGTTTTGGATAGCAATTTTACTATTGATCTATTTCACATTGAATGATGCACATGATTTTTGTGTTAAGATTTATGGGATTTTCTCTTGGATTGATTGGTAAGAGTGGCTGATTTCATGCATCATAGTTAGGAATATATATTCACATGTCATGTGATTGTTTTCACATTTATGATAGATTATTAAATTAATTAAATTCTAGAAATAATATACTTCACAAATGTATTATTTAGGACAATTAATTAACTAAACCTAATAATGTGCTGATTTTTCATGTATATGTGACTTTGACTAACATGTTGGTATTGATAGTATAGACTCAAGACTTTATTGTGATATATGTATTTTTGGGTGCCTCTTACCTTGTAATTTCATTGTTTATTAAGATTTATAGGTATTTTAAAAAGGAAAGTCACTTGGTATAAAGGGTGGAAAGTAGTTTTTTTAATTATTTTTGGTTTCTAAAGAATTTTATGAATGTTGAGTTTTTAAAAAATGGTATCAATGACATGTTTAAATGTAACTAGAATTGTAAAATGTATTTCAATCTATTTAGGTGAATAATTTCGTTCAGTGATGGTATTATATAATTTTTTCAAATGGGGGAAATTATTTTTTCTCAAACTATTTAAAATAAAGTTGTATTTGTAATCAAGTGGGTTGAAATTAGATTTTAAAAGATGTAAATGATTTAGAAAACTAAACATGGATTTTAGTGAGGCTCATTTGGAACATTAAAACACAATTTTATTATGGTGTGTATGTGAGACCCCATCAAGTCCCTTTTTAGTTGATCTTGTTGTGTATTTGGACTATGGGTGTGATTTAGATTTCATGTGATATGAATCTGATAGATTCATGGTTTGGAAACAATCCCCCCTTTAAACGGACACTATTGAAGGTGGTTGGAATTTGTGTATTGAAGATTTGGTTAAGGATAGACCCTATAAAGGGGAGGGATGGCTTATGATGTTTACTTCTGAACTGTGTGTGGCTCTCTTTAGAGTGAGTAGGGAAAAGTATTGGGAGTAAGGTGGTTGGGTGAGCCCCTGAACTAGTTATGGACCCTCTAGAGGTTGGAATAGTATGTTGTTGTTTTGGGTAGATAACCATGAGTAAGATGGGTCATTCAATGGTGTTTACCTAGTTTTTTGAGATATGGCTATATTTTTGGGAGTTGGTATATAGGATCATGATACAAATTATTAAGATTTTCAGCCATTGGTTTTGTACTAGTTTTCTAGATAGTCAGGATTCACATTCCTTGAGGAGCATGTAAGATTTTTTCTTCTTACATTGAGTGGAAAGTGAGTCGGGAGATGTGGTTTTATGTCTATTTTAGTGTGTGACCTAGGTTTTGGGAACCTTATGTGGTAATTCTATATTGTTATGGGACTACGAATTTGAACTTTTCAAGTGATAACTTGGTTTTTTACAGTGTGAGATCAATGAGTTTAATTATGTTAGGTTGGCCGGTAGCTGAGTGATATTTTTGGGAGGTTTTCACAATGTGAAACTGGTGTCACTTCATAATTTTTTATCACCAAAACTCGATGCCTCCTATATACTATGGTTTTTTCTTGTAAAACATGATTAGGCATTATAGTTAGATAATGCCACTTTTTGTTATTTTTAGAATCATTTTGAAATTTACTTTAGGCCCTGGCTTTCAAGGTTTGATGAACCTTGGATTTTATGAGGGTTCATTATAGAATGGATTTCAAATGTGTATGATGGAATTGGTATGAAATATCAATGAGTATTTTCTTCTATAGTTTGAGGGGTAGTTAGGAGCTTTGATAATGGGTAGTTCCTTAGTGAACTACCCTGTGAGTGGAATTTGTTTTTCAAACCTCCTCATTGTATGTTCCAATAGAGGATAATATCATTATATCATTTGGTTTCAATGAAACTGGTGCTAAGTTCATGGAGGAGTGTGGGAAATATGTATTAATTATTGATAAATCAATGTTTGATCTAACTGGTTTAGTTGAATAGAAAAAGATGTAGTGGTGGTTCAAAAATGGAATGTGGGGAATCAATGAGGAAGAGTTTCACTAGTTGGTGATTGGTTAAAGGAAAGGTATTAGTTGATTCTGGTTCATAGAGTGATAGGTATTTTTAGTTCCACTATGGGTATAGTTTGGTTTAGCGTTATGTGACTTTAGGATGCGTGTCTTATAAGATAGGGTACACTATGGTGGTTCAATTTTTCTTTTGAAATGATGTTTGTTTTTTACTAGGAGTTTCTTATGTGTTTTGATTCAACAATGATGATTGTGGATCAGCCAAATTCAATAATGGTTGTCAAGTTTTTTGAATTATAAGACTTGAGAATAACATCTTGAGATGAATTTTATGGATTTTATGGGAAATCATTTTGTTGGGTGAACCCCTATGAAATGATAAACCTCAGTGATATTGTTTTAATAGAGAGGTGGTGTGGGTAATCCCGTGATGGGCGGAAGCCTTGTGGATAGTGACCCTTTTGATAAAAGGGTAGATATTGGAGTCAATTAGTGTGATATTATGGTTCTATGGAGGGTTGGTTCATGTTGTTTAGTATGATATTTGGTAAGGTGATTTATTTTTGTTCTAAAAACATGTATGTCATGGTTGATGGATTATTGGAGGTGGTAGAGGAATCCGTGAGTCTAGAGGGTGTCAAGTTGAGGATTGCAAATAACACCTACTAAAATTACTCTAGGATGTGTTTGGTATGGTTTTTCCATTGATACTTGGGCATGGAGGTATAAGTGATGTGTGAGGTGAGGATTCTGTGAGGTGGTACATAAATGGACAAGTGTCCATGGTGCATGGTGCATTAGGGAATTTTTTAATTTATTAAAAGGAATATGTGATCATTTTCAAGAAAGTGTTAGTGGTTCTCATGAGTGTCAGCATATAGTTTATGTTGTTAGAGATTCGTGCATGTATATTGGTAGGAATGGAAATTCCCTGGTGTATGTTGGAAGCGATTTGTAGTTGAACCTAACTTATGGGTAGGGGTGGGTTGTGAATGTATGTGTATGTTAGTGGAAATGTTGCATCGATGAATGAGAGATACTATGTGTGGGTATTAGTCTGATGTAATAAAGTGTAAATTAGTGAATTCAATGAATGTAATGATGCTTGGTCTATCTGGTAGGAGTTTTTTAAGAGGTACTGTATTTATGGAATGATTTAGTGGGTGAATTATGATTGATGAAAAGATTCAAAGGGGAACCTCAGTTCATTACATGATTTATAGAGTGAACAATGTGAAGAAATGTAGTTAAGGTTTCATTTAAGAGCTTTATCACTTGGTGATTTTAAGTAAGTTTAAAACCCCAGCTCTAGGTATGATCTAGAGTCGATGCATGGAGTCATTAAGGAAAATTTTGGGTGGGGGCATGTGTAACTTTTTAAAGCGTCCAATGACTGTTGTGGAACAAAGTGTGGAAAGGGATAATAGGAAAGATATTGCCTCTCATTTTATTTTTGTGATTATATATAAATACCCAAGAAATTAAATGAGAGTGAAAGTGGGTTTTCCTGGCCAATTGGGTGGGTTGTTCAAATGAATCCACCACACACACTTATTAGGGATGAGAAGTACATAGATGGGTAGTTTGTAAGTCCCCCTTTTTAGGTGTGTTAATATTTTATTTTTTTCCATAATAAGTTTTTCTTGGTATTTTATGGATATTAGAGGTTTCTAGAGGATTTAGGAGTGATTTTAGGAGGTCTGAGATGGACCTAAAACTAGTTGGGAGCTGTGGGAAAGAATTCATAGTGTGACATAGGCATCACACCATAAATAATTAGGGAATGGATTTCGAGGGGTTGTATCTCAAATTTTTATACTTGAATGTCTATTCCATTTCCTGAACTACTCATGTGTTATAGTTTAATGTGTTTTAAAATGGGTAACTCCCCTTATTTTCCTCCCATCAAACCCCTTGTGGGATTTTGGTTCTTGGAGATCCCCATTTGGCGATTTTTGATCATCTAAAATCATACTTCATTGATCATAGTGTTGTTAATTGCAATAGACTCCTCTTGGTATGGATAACCCTGTATCTACCATAGATGCCTTCTTAATCTATTTTTTTCTATATATAAGACTATAATGTCATGATTTTACGGAAGATTTCTTAGAACATGTATGTCTGACTTGAATCAGGTGATGATTCTTGGTGTTTTATCTTTTTAATTTTTTATTTGGGAAGTCTATAGTAGGTTACATCTTTTAAATAATGTTTTATGAATTTAATTTTATTTATTTACATTCATAAACCTATGAGAACTCTATTTATGTGATTTGATAAGAATTATTGTGCATCTATAACCCTTTGAGAACTTTACTGTGTAACTTGATGAGCATGTGTGTGAATGTGTATCCCTATCTGAAGTATGCATTGGTTTCAAAATAATGATTGGATTGTATTATAGTTATCCATTAGTGATATTTTTTAGTCCTGTGAGGAATTTTGAAACCTTGTTTGGATTATATTGTGTCTATCCATTAGTGAGATTATTGATTCATGGGAATAATTTTGAAACCCAATTCATATTATATTATAACTATCTATTGATGAGGTAATTGAGTCAGATGATAGATTTTTTAGCATTTTTTAGATTATTTTGGCTATCCATTGGTGAAATGGTTGAGTGATAGAATAAATTGTATAACCCTTCCTAGATTATATTGTAAGAACCCAGATCTTCATTTTCATGCATGAATCTTGATTTCAGGTGTTTTTGAGAAAAAGGGGAGAATTTGTAAATTTCGTAAGTACACCTCATGTACTTAGGAGTACACACTGTGTAATCTGTTGTCACGGGTAGCCGTGTAATGGCTGTGTGAGGTGACCTAGAGACCGCCTAAAGCAGGGCTCAGTAAAGGCCTATACACGCTGTGTATCCTCAGGGAACATGTCGTGTATTTTTATTTTTATTTGATATATCGGATCAGGACCTCATATCATTTACAGAAAAACATTCTTTGGCTTCATCTTTTCCAGGAGCGACGAATATCGCTGATTCTTCTCTGAGCCCCTGAACCACCATTTGTGCTCTGAATCAACCATCGTCAATTGAATTGGAATCACCACAGTGATTTCTTCCTTCTTCTAGAACCTCTCCTCTCAATTTATCCTATTTTGTATGTTATTTAAGGTTGAACGTTTTGGAAATTTTGTTAGACCTATGAAATTCTAGGTCGATTCAAAGGATGCGGTTCAACTATATCGATTGCACAACGTCGAGGTAGGTGGTTTGTGCCTTTCTGTAGATGTCTTTGAATTATGTGTGCAAAAAGTGTCCAATACCCTAGTTTAAGGTATTATGTGGTTTGGGAATTTAACCCCGTTAATTCATGCTATGTTTTGTTTTCTTGAGTAAGGGTTCTTGATTATGAATAAGTATTATTTACCTTTCTATGGATGTGTTTTCCCATGTTTGATTGATTTTGGTCGTTGGGTCAAGAACTTCCTATTAGGCTGTTATGTTTTCCATGACTAGTGCTATTAGGATGGAGTTGTTATTATATTAAATGCTTGTGTTATGCATTGTAGTTGTTTAGCAAAGTAGTATTTGAGATTTACTTTGGATTCTAGATATCATTTGTGCATGGTTGAATTACATAGGGTTGTGGGAACCTGGTGTAGTTAGACCGTTGGGGGAATAGACGCTGAGGGTTTCCCTAGAGTGTCCATTATACTTTCACGTTGCGAGACCATAGGGGGGGGGATGGATGTGAGTGATCCCTTAGAGTTTTTTTATTTCCACATTGTGAGACCATAGGGGGAATTGGACATTGAGTTCTTCTTTAGAGAGTCTGTAGCTAACCATTATGAGACCACATGGGGAATTGACGGTGAGTGATTCCTCAGAGAGTCTTTGTCTAAGTTGAACTAGAAGGATTAGACCGTGAGTACTATCTAGAGGGTTGCTTGTGTTTATGGTTGATTAATTAATAAATGTAAATGGATGTAGTTTAAAATTGTAGGATTGTTTACTTTTGAGTACTTGATTATTTATTACTTCATTTTTCATATTGACTGCTATATATATTCACTGATAGTTAGGCACATATCTTTGGGTGGTTGCCTACTGGGATTTGTCTCACACCCTATTTAGGTCATTCCACGAGTAGAAATACTGGATTTAATATCAAATTAATTATTTTAGTTTTTTATAAACCAATGCTGATGGTTTGTGAGAGAAATGTTTAGCGTCGGTTTTACTAATAACTAACGCAAAAAAAATTTATGAGTGGTTTTTGGCATCGATTTTACTAAAAACCAATGCCAAACACCAGAATACGATGATTTTTTCTGTCGTTTTATGTTAAAACCGACTCCAAAATTTAAAAAAAATGGTTTTCCACGTCAGTTTTAAGGAAAAACGACGCCATAGATATAATTTTAGGTGTTGGTTTTCCAAAACACCGACGCCGAAAATAAAAAACCCAAATACTTTTAGTGTCAATTTTGGGAAAACCAATGTGGAAATTTTTTATTTTTATTTTCAGCATCAGTTTTGGTAAAACACAATGCGGAAAGTCATTTAAAAAATGTCGGGATTGGGAAACCCTCATCTTCTTCATTATTCAAAATCAAAACCCGCATCGGATCCTCTCGACTTGTGATGACTTCGAAGCATTATTTGTGATCTTAAACCACCATTATTGACGGTTTTATTCCATTTTCATGATCTGCAGTCTGCGTTCTTCATTATATTCTCTTCTTTGATCGTCTAATGATTATTTGTTCTTCCAAAATCTATTTTGAGCAACTTTCAACCATGGTTTGATTTTAGTTTATTGTTTATCATTATTTTTCATTGTCACAATAAATTTTTGTCTAGATCTTGTAGTGATTAATTTTTCAAAGCTTTATATGGTTCAAAGTTTGGATTGGGGATCTATTTACATGTCAAACTCTAAATTTTTTTAAGTTTGTTTTTAATTTTGAAGATAAATTATTGATCATTTAATTTTCATTTTGACTTGCATCAAATATAAGTTTATAGTTTATTTAAAATGTGTTGGAACATAGTTAATAGTCATCCCTAAAAGTGATTAGTCAATGTTCTTGATATGGATTGGAGTTGTGTGATTTTAGGTTTTAAATTTTTATCTGAAATTATTTTTTTCTGACGTTGTGTAATTTTAGGTTATGAATTTGTATCTAAAATTATGTATAAATGTATTAGTCAATGTTCTTGACTTAATTATAAAAAAAACCAATTGAATTATTTTTATCTAACATTATTTTTATCTGACATTATGTATAAATGTATTGGTCAATGTTATTGACCAATTTTATTAGTCAATGTGTTGATTTTTTTATCAGACATTATTTTTATCACAACCAATTGACTAAATAACGTTTTGAAATTATTTTTACCTAACATTATGAGTCCCCGTAGGAGTGAAAAAATACACTTGAGAGAGGTGGGGGTGGGGTGCTTGAACCAGGTCTACCTAAATTATACCAAAAACCAATTGAATTATTTTTAATCTATTCTACTACTTTGGTCCATTGAAACTCTATGGTTATTTAGGACATAAATATATATTTTTATCTTTTACCCAATAATTCACAACCATAGTTAATATAAAATATAAATATAAAATTTAAATGTGTTATTTGTACATGCTTTAGACCAGATTTAGAAAATCTAAATGTATTTCATATCTGATGTTTTATATCTAATTATCAATAGTTCTTATTAAATGTGTTTTTATTTACAATTTATTTGTAAATATATATATATATATATATATATGTTTATATGTTTTAATATATTCACCAATTATTTTGTGATATTAGATATTGAATGGATCGTAATTGGATACATATACGAAGAACCACTAGAGAATATGAAAAAGGATTTGATGAATTCTTGGAATTTTTTAAATGAAATTTTTAGAACATTGATTTTATTTTCTATCTATGTGTGAAGTGTTTAAATATGAGAAAGTTAAACTCCATAGAAATCAAGGACCATCTCATTTGTTATGGTTTTAGACTTAATTATATACGTTGGATCTGGTATGGTTAAAGAACTGAAAATTCAACATCCAATGTTGATGACAATATTCATAACTTGGTAGAGGATCATTTTGAAAAATTAATTCATGATTTATGTTTTGAAACAATCGAAAAAAGAAACTTTTGAATGATTGTATGGAGATTATGAGAAAACATTATTCCTAGGTTGCAGTAAATATAGAGTGTTATCATCATTTTTGATATTAGTTAACTTCAAAGAAAAAAATGGGTGGAGTGATAAAAGTTTCTCCATCTTACTTGAGCTTTTAAAAGTCCTACTTCCAGAAGGCAATAGGCTTCTAGATTCCTATTATGAGGAGAATAAAATATTATGCAAAATGTTATTGGGGTATAAAAAGATACATGATTTCCCCAATGATTGTGTACTTTATCAAGAAGAAAATGAATATTTATCAAGTTGTCCAACATGTGGGACATCACACTATAAGATAGATAAGAAATTCAACTCAGATTCATTCTCAAGTGATACCATTTAACATCATGAAAAATTAATTTTTGTAATTTCTAGTGATATCAAACAATATTTTTTCCATACAATTATAATATTTCAATTGTGATTCATTTTTAGGTACCAGAATCAAAACTCTTGCTAGAGAAATTTGGTACCTTCTAATAATTCCTCGTTTGAAGAATCTATTTTCAAATTCAGTTGATGAAAAAAGGTTAAAATGTATTCCGTATGAGTGCATCTCTGATGGTAACTTATGTCACCCTACCAATTCACCATAGTGGAAGAGTTTTGATAAAAAAATTCATGATTTTGGAAGTGAAGTTAGAAATATCATAATGGGATTGTGTACTGATGGAATTAATCCATATCAAAGCCTCAGTAGCCAACAGAGTTCATGGTCTGTTTTTCTAGTAGTTTAAAAAATTTCCCCACATCTATGTATGAAGAATAAATATGTTATGATGAGCTTGATGATTTATGGACCAAAAAAACCGACAAATGATATTGATGTGTATCTTTCACTATTGATTGATGATTTGAAACCACTATGGGAGGAAGGTGTTAAAGTTGCTGATTCATACAAGAAAGAGTATTTTCTTTTGAGTGATATGATAATGTTCACTATAAATTAATTTCCTACATATGAAAACTTATCTGAATATAGTGTTAAGGGACATAAAGCATGTCCAATTTGTGAAAAATAGACTTCATATTATCAATTGCAGAATGGAAGAAAGAAAATGTACATGGGGAATCAATGATTTTTTCAAATTGATCATCCTTATTGTAGATTGAAAAAATCATTTAACGGATTACAAGAATACAACCTTACCCCTCAACCATTATTAGCTGAAGAATATTATGACAGGGTGAAAGATATTGATTCGACATTTGGAAAGAAAATAAGTTCTGGTCTTCAAAGAAATATCTAGAAGAAACGGTCTATTTTTTTCGAACTACCTTATTTGAGATTTTTAGAGATAAAACATAACATCAATGTTATACAGGTTGAGAAAAACATATGTGACAGTTCGATTGGAACTTTTTTAGTCATAAAAGGAAAGACCAAATATGGATTTTATGCTAGATTGGACTTGATATTAATGAGAATACATTGGGAGTTACCTCCCACTGTGAAAGTAAACAGAACATATTTACCTTGGTATGGATGTGTTTTCTCATTTTTGATTGATTTTGGTTGTTGGGTCTAGAATTTCATGTTAGGCTGTTATGTTTTTCATGCCTAGTGCTATTAGGATGGAGTTGTTATTATATGACATGATTATTTTATGCATTGTAGTAATTTATCCAAGTAGTATTTGATATTTACTTTGGATGCTGGATATTGGTTGTGCACGATTGAATTACACAGGACTATGGGAACCTGGTGTAGTTAGACCACTGGGGTAATGGATACTGAGGGCTTCCCCAAAGTGTATGTTATAATTTCACGTTGCGAGACCATAGGGGGATGGAGATGATTTCTCCCTCAGAGTGTGTATAGTTCCACGTTGCGAGACCACATGGTGAATTGGAAGTTGAGTTCTTACTTAGAGAGTGTAGTTTACCGTCATGAGACCACAGGGGGAATTGACAGTGAGTGCTTCCTCAGAGAGTCTTTGTCTAATTTGAACCATAGAGATTATACCATGATTACTATCCATAGGGTGTCTTATGTTTATGATTTATTAATAAATAATTGTAAATGAATGTAGTTTGAAACTATATGATTGTTTACTTTTGAGTACTTCCTTATTTATTACTTCGTTTTTTATATTGCCTACTATATATATTCACTGATAGTTAGGCACAGATCTTTGGGTGGTTTCCTACTGGGATTCATCTCACACCATGTTTATGTCATGCGTTTGGGCCAAAACAGATTATATTGTTGTAGGTATAGATAAGGGAAAGCTCCCTTCTACTTTTGGTACTTGATTGTTGTTGAGCTGGAGAGCATGGGACCAAGCTTAGGGTTGTAATGCTATTGGAGTTGTTTACTTTTTTTCCTTTTTTCTTTGACTTATTACTGTATTCCATCATTATGACTTGTTTGTATACTTTCTTTGATACTTGTGACATGCATCATTATTTATATATATGATGCAGTTGTTTATTTACTTTAAATCTTCTGATGTTTACTTATTGTATAGTATTAACACTTCCCCTATTGTTATCTGATTGCTATTCTGTTACATTACTCTACCAATGAGTGCATAGTTTCCCCACTATCACACCCAAGGACCTCGCTGCTAGTCAGCAGCCTCTAGCGTGCGGGGAAATGCGCTTAGGCCATGTGACCAATCGAGTACGAGGCACCCTTGGGTAGAACCCAAAATCGGGAAGTTACATATATTCTATCTTGATATGACTTTCCCTCTAGAATGGGGTAAAATTATATAGGATTATGGATCATGGAATCCTTGTTAGTATATGAAGACCCAACATGTTTTATGTTAATTTACACAATTATTTTCATTCATTGCATATGCCATATATATATATGGGTGTGTGTTTCACATATGATAATGACTCATTGGTGGTGTACTATTGGGTTTATACTCACACCCTATACATGAATCTTGGTGCGTCTATAAATTTTATGGTCAAGGATCCCGATAAGAACATGTGTCCTATGTCAGGAAACTAGGCAAGAGGAGTAGGTTGGTTGAGGTAATGCTAGGGACAGAATCTATGATCATTTTGTTAAGATTCATCTATTAATTTTTCTTTTTTGTTTATTGAAAACATAGATATTCCATATTTGGGAATATTTCGTGACTTGTTGTACTAGATATTGGATTTCATATATTATAGAATGGGATGATATTATTATTACTACTTTCACAATGTGATCTCAAATGGTTTATGTTTATTATTTACTTATTATTATGTATAAGTTACTCTAATGGGAAAATATTTTTGAGTTCACAGTCTCCTCATAGTGCCTCATAGACCCCCACTACTAGCCGACAACCTCATGTTATAAGGTGGTGCACATGAGGTTTTGTGGCATACTTCAGCCAAGGTTTGGTGATACAGGAAGGGGTGTTACACCACAACTTCAAGGTCCTCATGGTCTATATTCTATGTATGAATGAATCATTATTTATCATAATGATAGATTATGGAATTGATAACCATTCATTCTATGATTTCTGATGGGGAAATCAGGTGAGGGAACCTAGGAATTATTGATGAGGTGGTTGTATCCATTTGGATATAGTTTTGCAGTATGTCCACATGGTTGGTTCTCCTACCACAAAACTCATCATTGGTGGTTTTGGTAGCTCATTGAGAATAACTGGTAGCTTAAATTTTGTGAGAAAGATTTAAATCCAACCATAAGTACATGTCTAATAACAGTAATGCCTAACATGCCCAAGGTCCATGATGTATGGCTATGGTAACTCCAAATTGGACTCATCTTAATGAAATTTATGGAGAAGGGATTCACATAGTGTTCTCCATTATATTATGGTAAATCCCATGAAGCCTAATGATACTCGTCTACTCACTATTAAAGTAGAATGAATTCACTTTAGGTTCACTGTTGTGTTTTCTTATGCATTTCATCCATATCGTTGTCACACCCCATCCCACTTTATTATTTTATTTTATTTTTTGATTTATTTTTATGGTTTTCATTGATTTATAAGTTTAGTTTATTTTAAAATTAAATATTTTAATGTTTCAGTACATGGTGCATAGTTTGTTAATGATTAGAACTAATCTTTAATAGACATTGAAAAGACAAAAAATCCTCATCAGTAGAAATTTTATGCCCGACACATGGTTTTCCAAACCTTATAACCAAATGATTTAACTCTTCAACTATGTCTAGTGAGGGTCACATGGCTGGAAAATAGTTTGGTAAACTGTGCAAGAAAACAATGCAACTGACCCTTTTTTCTTAAAATATTATTTTGCCCCATTTTCCCTTACTCTATTTATACCCCAAACCAGTTTCTCCTCCCCATTCAATTGCGGTTCATGAATTGGGAGCCCTAGGGTTATCTCAACTTCATATCCTTTGATTATTGGGGATTTATCCTTCAATTTCCAATTAATTATGTCAAGTTTTGTCCTTCCCCCCCTCTCTTATTACTGTTCATTTTGTTTTTCTACCATTTTCTATTAAACAACTCGGTCGGACCCTATGGTGAGGGTAGACCTTATTCTTTATGTTTCTATATGATTAGGGTGATATGATCATTATTTAGCTTATTTTTCTTCCACAATCAAAGGTTTTTATTTATCCACACTCTATTTGACGTAAGTGTTTTAGTTCATTTTTTATTATCTTGATACACTATACATGCAAAGGATTTCTATATAAGTATTCCCAAAAAAAATTATTTTAGAAATTATGATGCATTTACAAAAATGTCTATTAAATATATATTATCATGATTTAGTGTTTAAGGAAAAGTATGAATGATAGGTGTTTGATAAATTTTCAAAATTATTATCTTAAGGAGTTTGGTTATTTAATTGTTTCTTTGGGCATTTTTATTACTCCATGTTATTTAAATAAATGTTTTGGGGTATTTTTTTTATTTGTGTTTCCGCTTATTGTGGATATTGATGGGTGTTTTTGGAATCTTATATTTCTCTTGTGTCATATCTATTTTTAAATTCATAATTGATATTTCTTGATAATTTATTGATATGTGCACCTTATAAGTGGTGTTTTTAATTTAATGTATGCTTTAAAATGATTTAAAATAGGTTTTATCACGATTCTTGGTTTTCAAAATAGTTTTCAAGAAGGTTTTTTTCAAGGAGGTTTCAAAAGAAAAACATTATATCTTGGTTTGAACAATTGAACTGTTTTTTCCTAAATGAACCACAACCCTAATGGAATCCCCACATTCTCATGTAATTATAATTCTCCCACACTTAAACTAAATGGTGTTTTCATTGGTGTGGGTAATAAGGTGGGATGAGGAGGTGATACATTATTTGTGATCAATATATGATTGATACAAGGTTGATGATATCGAACCTCCTATCATTTTTTATGAGAATCCTTGGCTTCCTAGTGAGGGACTAAGAGTTGGTTATCATTTATCCATGATGAGACTTACTAGATCCCCTTTTTTTATTGGATATTCCTTGGACATTGGAAAGTTCCACCAGTGAGGATATCCTAGTGTGGTTGGAAGGTTGTGGACTAGGTATACATTAATATTTTGGTAAGTGGTTTCATTCAAGGTTTTCTAGGATCATCTCTTAGGGTGTATAAGAGTTTCCCATGATTACTTGTAATTTATTACATCATGTCTATAGTATTTGTTATTATAATTTCTTTATATTACTTTTAATTTTATCACATGACATATTTTACCAGTTTTACCAATATAACATATTTCCACTTAACATATTCCATTTAATATTACTCCCCATGCTATAATTGTTGTAGTTCGTACCTTATTATGATATTTAATATTCTGTATTTTTTAGTTTTGATTCCTTAATTTAATGAAGGTTTCTATTTTTTATTCTCAAGTTCATTATTTTGTAGTTTCAAATGTGGTTCTAAAAAGATGATTTTAAAAGGATGTGTTTAAAAATGATTATTAAAGGAATGGTTTAAAATATTTAATTACATTATGTTTCTAGGTTTTAAAAACTGAATTATGGGAAATAACATGTTTTTATTTCTTAAAAGGGTAAAAATCTATTTTCTACTTGTATGTAAAACTAAAATCTATGGTTTGTTTGGGTAAATGATATGCATAGAATCTGTAGTGATTAACTATAGATATGTAATTATCAGACCCTACCTTTTTTTATTGGAATTAGTAGAGTCATGACTATTTTTTAGGTTTATATTTTTCTTTAAGATCACTCAAGAAGCATGATGACTTAGATGATGGATGAAAACCTCAAGGCCATGTGGAGATCATGTTAGTTATCTTAGTTTTTATTTTTTATATTAGATTTATAGAACATATCGTCCTATTGTATTATGCATGTTCCATTAGTTTCATTGTAGTTGTTTTTCTATCTATGTTATGGATATATATTCTTGGTGTGTTTTGTTAATTTTTTATTATCCTATATCTTTTAATTCTTATTATGCATGGATCCCTAATGTATGGAGTGATAATGAAAAATTTATGGGTGTAATTTCTATATCTATTCATATTTATTGGGATAAATCATTCCCATAAGCTTATACTAGATTCCTTAGTGCATGATTCCAACTTGAGGATATCAAGAATGTGCCTTCGGTCATATCACATGCCATCTAGAGTGCCCGACTAAAGGATGTACTGAATTGGTTCTTGGAAATGGTATTATAATTCCCTCTCTTATTTAGATTTGTCTTTTAGACTATAAATAAGATTTTTTTAACTCATGAGGTAGGTGCATAAATATTCTATCTACCTCTTACTCATTGTTGTTCTTGAGTTGTTATTGGTTATTGAGGTATGAATCTTGAATTTTTTATCTTTCATTATTTATTTTTGGGTTATTATTTTTAATATTCTTGGTGTTTGATATTATATTTAATCTTGTATATGATTATAATAATTATCATGTTTTAGGGTCTGAGAATAGAGGAAGAACTAGAGGCCCATAGTTTTTCTGCATAGTCTCGAAAACCTAGAGTATTCCATGAATATGGTTTTGTCTATCCTTATAATGAAACTTTCATGGATGGAACATGGTTTTCCAAGTAGTGCATCCAATTTTTTTTACAACCACTAGAACCCTTGGATTTTCTGGTTCAAGTTCTTTTAAATATTTAATTTCTTAGGATCTTATATAATTTTTATTTGAGATTAGTGAAATAGGATGTTTATTTTCTGTTGGATTTATATGATTTTATTTTGGTGATATATTGAAATGGTATTGGAAATTTAAATGGTGAAGGTCATTTTTAGAATATATGTGAGGGTTTTTGAAAGGTAATAAAATAGAATTATCACTTTGTAAATTGATAAAGAATTTAAAGCATTAACACATGGGGTTTTAAAAGGGATTCTATATAATTTTTTGAAATTTCAAAACTAAATTATTAGGTTTAGGAATGAGTTAAAATAAATTTTTTGGGTTATATTATATTATATAATATTTAAGTTAATGGTTGTGATTAATTCATTTATATATGATGTTATTTGGAATTGAGATTTATTTCACACTATGTTAATTAAGATTTTTTTTGTTATTGATAAAGTATTATGTCAGATTTCTAATTTATTGTATGCCTCCAAGAAAATTTTAAAATAATCCTAGGGGTTTTATTATAAATTAATTAGCTGTAGTCTTTACCTAGAATCATGATAGAGTGGTAGATCTAGGTTCCTCAAGGTTCTTACCTACATTTCATTCTGATCAAGGACCTAAAGGGCTGTATAGTTTCTTGGAAAGGTTGAGTTGATATTTTAATCTCTGGAAAGTACTAATTCCTTAAGGGTGAGAGCAGTCTTGGTTTTTTTATAGGTCCTGGTAAGAAGTTATTGATGCTCACTGTTCCATCATAGTTGAAAAATGATATGTTGCGGGATTCCTTCAAGGCCATTTTCATTAAATGTTATTTCACTAAGTGATGTTGAGTAAATTTATGGAACTTATGAGTCTTCAAAAGGGTACACAAATAGTGAATGATTATGTTGATTGCTTTGGTAAACTTATTCCATTCTTTCTTGAGGTCATGCCTATAGATTCGTTGAAATTGAAACTATTTATTAATGTTATCCACTTAGATATCAATTAAAGATCACTTTCAACAAGAAAAATCACTTAATGGGTTAGTTAATGAATCTATGATAGTGGAGTTGGTCTCTGGTGGGTGTCTGATGGTCAGTGGGAGCACTATTTCTCAAGGTATTGGTAAAGATTCCCTATCTAAAGAGAGTTTAAATCTAGAGGAACCTAATTTTTAGAATCCATATTATTCTATATTGTATTATATTTATACTTTCACTCAATGAAAAAGGAAGATATATTTAGTGTTCTTCTAGTCTTGTTAGTTTAGGAATACCAAGCCATATTTCTTGAATGTTCCAAAGACCTATCATAATTTTTTTATGACAAGGAAATATATTGAGATTTTTTATATTAATGTATCCATAGAATAATAAGACCCTTATTTCTTTAAGTTCATGATGGTAATCAATGAATCTTATAAGATACCTTTTCCTTTCCCCATTATTTCTCTCTTTCTTTCTCATTCATTATTGCTAGTTTGGATATATGGAATTTATCTTGGGATGCTTGGTGTATTGTACTCATTTGGAGGTTAATAATTTTTTTTGAGGAATGATGGATGTTACTTCATTTGAATCTTGTTTCTTGAGTCTTCTTAGTAAGAATATTGGGTAGTTCTCTACAGTTCCCCATATTTGTTTTATTGGTACACCATTCTAGTGAATTATTAATTGGTGGGGAGACTCATTATGGGTCTCTATTTTGTGAACATTGTTTTGGTTGGTCAGGTGTGAGTTGTGAAATAGAGATATATTAAAATGTTGTATTTTTTTTATTTTTATTGATTTTAGTAATTTCTTTAGAGGTGACTCTTCCTTTTCGGTTGGAAATGCAAAATTTAATTTATTTATCCACGAAATCCAATGAATTTATAATTGAAAAAACTATTATGGTGGTGATAATTGTGACACCCAAACCTTTATATTATTAATTATTTTATTTAACTATTAATTTTTAACATTTTCCTTAACATCTGAGTTGAATTTATAAGAAAATTTTTTATTTAAATGTTTAAGTGTAGGGTTCACGGTGTGTGTATAGTTAGAACTAACCATGAAACATACAATGTAATACCTAAAAATCATTTACAAAGGTAATGTGTACGATTGATAGATAGTTTTCCTAACCATGAGACTAAAGTATGCAGTTCTCTATATTTATTTTGTAAGGGGTACAATTTAGTAAATAGTGTCTCCAAATAGTAAAACTCACCACGTTTTCATAAAAATTTATTTTTACAATTTTTTCGTTAATTAATTTTAACCAAAATTGAATCTTCTCATCCCCACTCAACTAAAGTGCATGAAGAGGGATCCCTCTCTGAATTCAACCTATATCCTATTTTCCCCTTTTTAGTTCATTCTCATGTGGCTAGGTCATATCCTTCTCTTATATTATTTCTCTTCTTTTTTCCCTCACCCCCTTTGTTGTGAAACCTCCTGACCAAACCCTAAGGTGAGGGCTGGAATTATACTCAATTTTTTCTAATTCTTATAGTGAGGATATAATTTTCTAGGTCCTTTTTTTTAAAAAATTCAGGGTTTTATTTTATCATCACTTTTTTAAGGTAGGAGTTTCTATAAATTTTCGTTCCTCTTGATGTACCATGGGTTCTTGGGATTTTAAAATATGTATTCCCTAAAATTATTGTTGTTATATAAGTTATGATGGGTTTACAAAAAGGTCAAAAATGAATAAATACTAATGGTTTTTTAAGTAAAATTATAAATTTAATGTGCTATATAAATTTCTAAAATGGTTTTACAAAGAAGTTTAGTCATTTAATTGATTATTTAGACCTTTTTATGCTTCCATGTGATTTAAATTAAGTTTTTACGATATTTTATGTGTTTTATTTCTTCTTATTATGTAACTTTATGGATTTTGCTTATGGAAACATACACTTATCATGTTAGTTTATTAATTATAAATCAATATTTCATGATATTTTTGTGACATGTGAGATTTACAAGTAGAATTTTGAATTAAATGTTTGGTTTCTCATGATTCAAATGATTTTTTAACTTGATGCATGATTTTCAAACAAAAATTTAAAAGGTTTTTTTCAATGATTTTTCAAAAGTGAAACATTAAGGCTCAGTTAGAAACTTCCAAATGATTATTCCTAAATGATTTATACCCAAAATAGAAGTATTTCCTTATATTTTCATTATGATTTTTCTTCACCTAACTTAGGAGGAATTTTCATTGGTGGGGGTAAATATGTGGGATGATGAGATTCTAATTTATTGTTGATTGATATGTGATTGACACATGGTTATTGAAAACTCACCACTTATCACTATTGACATGGGGATCCTTATGATCTTAGTGAGGGATTAAGAGACAGATATTATCTAATCAGGATGATACTGAAAGCATTCCCCTTAGTATAGTAAATTCTTTTTCATTTGGGGAGTTCCACCATTGAAGTATAGGTTAGAGAATCTAGTTGTTTATGGACTAGGGATACATCAATAGTTTGGTAGATGGTTCCACCTGATTATGTCTAGAATCATCTCATGGGGTGTCTAAGAGTTTCCTATAATTACTTATCCTTTATTACTTTTTATCCATAATTTTTATTCTTAATAATTATCCACTTTACTTCGTCTAGTCATGTACGATATGTTTTACCTATTTTACCTTTATAACTCATTTCCTCATGACTTATTCCATTTACTATTACCCACCCTAATATTATTGTTTTAGATCCTACCTTATTTTATTTTATAATATTATGTGTTTTTTTGTTTCAGTTTATTAATTTAATTGAGGTTTGTATTAGTTCATCTCATTTTCTTGTCTTATGTAGTTTTAATGGTGGTTTTAAAAAGTGGATTCTAAAATGGTAGGTTTAAAAGAAGAATAATTTAATTAATGGTTTCAAATTTTTATTTAAAGTGTCTTTGGGTTTTAGAAACTATCTTATGGTGAAGAACATGATTTTGTTTCTTAAAAGAATAAAACCCTATATTCTAATTTTATTTCAAACTAAAATCTGTGATTTGTTTTTGTAAAGTAATTTAATGGAATATATATTGATTACCTATTGGTATTTTATGATCACACCATACCTTTTCCACTCAATATCGATTAATCCATTTTTGTTTCATATGTTCAAATTTAGTTTTGGTATCACTGATGGAGTGAGAGTGTTTTTATGATGAATGGATTCATCGAGGTCATATATAGATCATGTTGTGTATATTATATTTAATTTTTTTCATTAATGTATCAATCATGTCAGACTCTCATGTTCTAAATGTTTTCTTAGTTATATTTTAGTTTCATTTTTATTTTATATATACTATATATATGTATTCTAGTTATGTTTTGTTAGGTTTTTTACTATTCTATATCTACTAATTACTATTGTGTATGTATACCTAATGCATGTATTAGTCATTATAGAATTTTGGAATGAATTTACTTTTATTTTACAATTTATTGTTATAAATCAAATCCATGATCTTATATTAGATTCCTTAGTACTTCTCACCAGGATAATGTGATCAAGTACACACCTCAAGTCATATCATGGGTTGTCTGTGGTGTGAAGTTCAAGGATGTCCAAGATTGGTGCATTTCCATTTTAGATTGTTTCATCAATAGTCATGATCCAATGATCCTATATTCCCACTTTCTAATGGTGGGCAGGCTTCCACCACTTGGGTCATTAGTGGAAGTTACTTGATCAGAATGAGGTTATTGGATATTGGTGCTTCCATATATGATTTCCTCCATGGAGCTTGTTTTTTAGTCTGGTCTTTCCTTATAGATTTAACACAAAATCATGAATATCCTTCCCATCATTATCCTCAGGTGGTCACTAATTAATAACATCATTGACTTTTTTAGTGGGGTGAGGATATTTTTTAGAGGGGATGAATCAATGTACATTATCAGGCATCGTTGGTTATACTTGGAATTTGTAAATATATTTTTTAGGATGGTCCATGAGGAAAACCTATGTTTTTGACATAGGTAATTTTGGGATTAAAACCTAAGGAATTATATGCTCATCACATAGGGTGAATTATGATCATTATATAAGGCATCATATGACTATTTCCTAGGTAATCATTATATTATCAACTGAGGTAACACATACTCATCACATGAGGCAACATGTACTCATCACATTAGGAAGATATAATCTTATACTCATTGCCTAATTAATGCATGAAGAGATCTCATCCTTTTCACATAATATTCTTAGAATTTTCATATAAGGAATCTCATACTCATCACATGAGGCATCTAGTTCTTGTCACACTATGTAAATAACTTAGGTTCATCGATTAAGGAAAGGGAAAAGAGATCATATTCTCATCACATAGGATTTTTATAGTCATCACATAAGGAATATCATGAATGTTTCATGAGGATTTCTAGGATCTTCAACTAGGTATGGATTTCAAATTTATTATGTGGGGATTTTATTAGCCTCATATTATAGTACCTATTGGGATCAATATATAATTGAATTTCATGGTTTAAATTATAGTGGGGACACATCCATGCAGGCTAATTTGGTTTTGTACAATCATAAATTAATGTCTAGTGGGACAAATTCAATATAAATTCATTATGTAAGGGAGGTAATATATTTTATGTATAGTGGGGGACTCCCTAGAGAATAAACTACCATAGTGTCTTATTAAATGTTTGGTTAGGGGTTAGGTTTGATTTAGGAAGAATATCAATATTTTGAGATACTACTTCCCAAGGGGGAGATGGAGTGATGTAAATGCTGGGATTGAACCCCAAAGAGGAAATTTATATAACCTATAGAAATATATGGTTCAAAACCCATGTAGTTTGTGGTTTATATTTTAAGGTTATATGTTGGGACGATACTGTGAAATTTAATGTCATGCGTTAAGGATGTTTGTTTCTTAAATGGAGCAATAATAATGGATGGTGTGGTATATATGATTTGGGATACTCAAAGGATTGGGTTATTATCACGCTTATATCATGAGGAATATCATTTTTTCTAATTAAGGAATATTCTTCTCATCACACAAGGAATAATATGTCCATTATATAGGGTACGTTTCAATTTAATTTTTTTACTACATAATATATTGCTAAAAGAGTGGAAACAATGAGGGGTAGAGTGGAACATATACATTAAACTAACACAAAAGATCATGTATCATTGGGTGGACTAGGGTAGATTCTATTTATGAGGCAATTATTGGAAATTACAAATAATAATAGGCTCAATTCACTACTTGAGAGATTAGATATAATGAGTAATGTTTATGCTTGTGTTTCCCAAAGGGAAATGATCACATATGCTACCCATCTAGTGTTTAGGAGAATCTCGAATGGATAATGCCCAGACCATGCCTAACACAAAGTTAATGGGCATGAAATTCCATAATAATAGTTGTACGTATGGATTTTTTCATTAATAATCTCATATCGAGTGTATTTGGGGACCATGAGCACTCAACCTCTACAAAACTATGTTTGGTGAAAGGATGAATGAAATAGAGGAACCTGATATGTGGTTCACATAACTTAGTGGTTTCATGAGACATAGGGTTTCATGATACTTGGGTCTCTATAATAATTGTTCCTCCTAGATTTTAATGGAATGGATTTCCATATACTGGTAGTTTTGAGAAACTTAGTGTTGTGTAAAGCATGTACTTCTAGTCTAGATTGTGGTCTTCATGGGAGTGAGTTGTGTGAAAACATCAAAAACATAATTCAATTCCTTGAAGGAATTATGCATGGAAATTCACAAATTTTTATCAATGATGGGAAACCATGGGATTTTATGGTTGTGTGAATTCACAAATGAAGGAGTTATGTGAGATGAGATAATGAACCTTAAAATTTGAGAGGTATGCCTAAAAAAATAGGGGTGAGTGGGTATTTAAAGGCCTTTTATCTCACTTATGTCTATAATTCTGGTATAAATATTGTGGCTCCGAATGTTATATATTTTTTCAAAACTAGAGTTCCTTAAACTTATATACTTCATTTTTTGAGGAGGGATAGGGTGCATATGAAACTTTGGCATTACATGGAGCCTTTGGTTATAGATTCACACAACAATGAGTTTTTCAAACTTCTATTCATTGCTCTAGAACTAAATTTTTTTTATATTATTCTCCATAATCCTTTTTGTACTTTTTTCAAAATTTCACAGACACATATTTTTTAGGCCAACAATGTTATTGTAGATACTATTTGGTGTCTGGTATGCACTATTTACGATCTCTTCATTTTTTTATTCATAGTTTCATAAAATTCATTATGTCAGGAATGTAATGTGGAGTTAAAATCATATAATACATGATGAACCCACTTTGTGGATATTGTATTTATTTTCAATGAAGTAAGAAATAAACTTTATGAGCTATTTGGATGTAGTTTAAAGTACCCAAGTATATGGGTGATAAGAACCATGGTGTTTGTAGTCTATCTCTGTTAAGGATAATTTCCTTAAAGCTTGGAATTGTTTACATAGCAGTTTTGCAATTATACATTTATTAAATGAATAAGGATATTTCTTGGCTTTTTTTTATATGAATATAGTTCATAATTTATTCATGATATAATGATGGATTTAACCTTGTGAGGTACATGATTATGTGAAATTATAATTTTATCATGTTAGAATATTATTTGAAGGGTTATAGAAGGCATTAGGTTGAGTAGAAGAGGTTTTGAGTTAATTTAGAGAATTTATGTAGTTTTATGAAGGTAAATCAGAAACTCATAAGATACATAAATATTATAATGGGATTTTACTAGCTATGTAAAAGTAATTTGAAAATAAAGTGAGATACATAAGGGTAACATCCAGTTAAAGAAATGTAACTCTAGACTTCTCTAACCTATGGAAGGGTAACACTGAAAATCATTGTCTATGTAAAGTTCATTTTGAAAGTGTTATGGAAGCATAAATGTCATATATTATCTAAATAATGGTAAATATAATCTGTATAAGGGTCATTATATTCTTTAACATGACTTGTGTAAGGGTTATTATAGAAAAATACATTTTCATATGTATATATTATGCCTAAATAGATGAATATTCATTTCATTATATAAAAAATGCATGAGGACCATATGGGTTTAGTGTCATTAGAAAAGTGGATGCATAAACAACTAGTTCATGAGTAAAGTATATCATCTCACACTAATTTCTTCTCACCCTTCTTATATATATCATATATAATACCTTTCTTCGTAACCATTGAAAAAGAAAAATAAGAACTGGTTATCTTAGATGCTCAGTAATGGTAAATAGGGGAGATATCAATGATTACATAAACATAACATGAGCATATGGGTATGATAATATGATCGTAACATTTTAAAACCATACCCTGTATAAGATAGATCATAATATTTTTACATCTATTATATCTTGGAAGATCATAAGACATGATTCATAAAAGAATTAAACAACATAAGCCACGACATCATAACATGAACATAAGTCATAGATTTGTGGCATACACATTCAAATATAAAAAATCCTTAATAGTAAAGGACCATTTACAAGAACATTATAGTAGAATGTGATCATTTACTAAACCATATTAGTTATAAAGGTTCACTCATATGACTATCATAATGGAAAAAGTCCCTTACTAAACAGGTTCACTCCCCATTCCAGTCGTGTTTATCTCATGAGAAATTATTATTTACCCAATACAATGGATGGTTATATAATTATGGTAAAACCCATAATATAATGAATATCATAAATATGTGGGTAAAAAGTTTATAAAAAATTCATCTCAGCATAACCCATAAAATGGAAATGGGTTTCATATACATTTCATCAAACCATAACACATGGAAAAGAAACAAGTTTTATTAGCATAACCCATTAAAAAGAAATGAGTTTTATAAACATATTTTCTTCATGATCATCAACCCTATAGAGAAAGAAAATGGAATTAGTCATTAGATCATATCCCCAGTATATCATAAATTGAATCAATGGTTGCGGTCATTGATGAATAGAAATACCATTAAATGATCATTAAAAACATTTTTGAGAAAAATTTCATTTCAGTTTTTTGAAAATAAATTTCTAAAATCTAATAATTTAAAAAATATTAAAGAATATATTTTCTTCTAATATAAAATTGGAAACTTATAAATTAACCATTAAATAATTGATCAATCATGATGAATGGAAATAACTTTCATGTTGTACATGTTAAAAAAATATTCCTCTCGCATTTTAATTAAAAAATTAAAATTACCTGGTTCAAAAAAGGCAAGAAGATTCATTTTAAATAATTTTTTAGAAATTAAAACAAGGTTAAATTTGAATTTATAAAATAATTTAATTATAGTAAAAAAATCTTTAGAACATTTTTAGAAAAAAGGGACATGAATGAGAAAGGATTTTTGACTATTGACAGAAATATTGTCAGTTTTCCTTAAAAATATTCTTTTGGACTCTTGAGTAAATATAGTAAGAAAAATGAATGGAAAATTTTAATTTTAATAAAAACCTATAAGAGAATAAATTAAATTATTTTATTGGGATATAGATCATAATATTTAATCTTCCTAAAATTAATCATAAACAATCATGATAAAAAATGAGATTATAATATAAACCCCTTAAATCGTTGGTCATTTTCTAAATAAAATCCATATGAAAGAAAAAAATAGATGTATATTTATATCTCATAAATTTTATGATATTATTCATATAATACATTCATTTTTATTATATAAACCACACAAAAGAAACAATTTTTGAATATGTAATGTATCCCATGGAAATAAAAGTGAGAGAAAAATATTGAACCTTAAGTCTTGACTTCATTCATACATGATCGAACATGATATATATTAAATATAGTTTTATTATAAATATATTAAAAAACCATAATCTTATATATCATGTAATATGTTATTTAATTATACCCTTTTATCTCCCATGTGTTAACAATTATTTATTAAAATCACTTTTCTGGGTGGTAACTGCTTCATTTTTCATGTATGTTTGGTTTTTAGTTTTGATTCTAGTAAATTTATTATGGTTACATGACATAAATAATGTAAATAATGATAAAAATGTAATATATATTTATTATATACATATTTAGAGTCATTAATAAAATTTATATATAGGAAAATTAATTACATCATTCATGGAGATAATAGATCGTACCTATGCATAAACGTTGTTCCCATTTTTTATACGGATGGATGGAAAGAAATTCATATAGTAAATCACCTTTCCATAATTATTTTTATATAATATATATTATATATATTAATTAAATTTATCCTTGTTACAATACATTTCAAAATAAAATTTAAAACATATCACATCAATTTTTGAAGGTAGTAGTCCACACGTACACCCGAGCGATGCTATCATTTTTCAATAGATTAGAAGATTAAAATATAGTTGTGATATTGAAATTATAAAAGTATAATTCTATCATAAATATCATGTATATATATATATTAAATCTATTATTATATCCATCTGTGAGAGGCAGTGATGGAAAACAAATTACGTCTGTTCACAGGACTGTAGTCTTCCGTACACACAATTGACGTTTCGTTTACCATATGATGGAGGAGGATATGGATAAGGTCAATATATTAAAATAATAACATATTAGTATATTTAATATACTATTGTTATTATTTAATCATATTCTTATAATATTTAAAGGACATGGGAGAATAAATAAAACAAAAACAATAGGTTAATAACAATACCTATTCTACAGACAAACTCTTTAGGTTTTGAACAAAAGCCTTCCTAAGAGGGTTTTTAAATAAAAAGGGTAAATTATAAAATTGGGAAGGAAGTAATGAAGGGATTATTTATTTATTTTTTGAACAAAAAGGCTTTGAAAGTGTGTAGGGGATAGGATATTGGGTGTCCTTTTATAAGTGGGGGAGAGAATAGATTTGGAATTCTTGAAAAGAATAAAATGTACCCTTATTTTACATACACAAAATGGATCCAAAATGGAATATTAAAAAACATTAGATGATATAAATTCAAAATAGGTCCATAAAATAGAAATTAAATAAATTTTTGGGTCATGTTAACACTTAAAATTTTAGTTTAACCCCCTAAAAACCTCATTTTAACCATAACAATGATTATTGATTTTTAATATATTTATTATTAATTATTACCAAAAAAATAAGTTTAATATATTACATGATTTTAATTATTATGATTAAAAATAAAAAATAAATTTTTAAAAAATTAATTCAAATAATTTGGAGAATTTATTTTGAAATTAAAATCATAGACGTGATGAAAAATCGTTTTTCTAAAGAAAATGTTTTCACAAGTACAAAATGTTTTTATATTAAAATTTAAAATAAAATTTATTCCAATGAACAAATTTTGATTAATAACAAAAATAATATAACTAATGATACTTTTAAATCCATCTTAAAACAAAATGGAACTTGTAAACTCTTTAAACGAAAAAGTCAGTTTTAAATAAAAATCATTATTTATCACTATTCATCAAAAGTTTAATCTTTTCAAAAAATAATTAGAAATTATCTATAAGATAATTTTAATATGTGATAGTGAAATATTTGGTATATATTTTTAATCAATTTTAAATTATTTAAAATGCGTTTCAATGAAAAAATCCATAATTTTCAATGTTTTAATTAAATGATGGATAAATTGAAATTATGAATGAAAATGAATTGAAATGGATAAAAGAATTCTATTTTGAAATTTGGAGTTTAATTATGTTGCATCTTGAATTTTTACTTATGTTTGGAACTTCTTTATTTTATGATTTTCCAAAAAATTGGTCATCTTGGGTCATCCCATCAACTAGGAGCTAGAATCCACCTAGTCAGCCAACAAGGGGCACCCGACCACTCAGGACTATGGGAGGGCCAGCCTAAGAGGCATGACTTCACGGGGAGTCAGGCTTATGCAGGGTCCAATGGAAGTAAAATCTATGGTCACATTCACTATTTGGTCCAAATACTATTGGTTTACAGGTGTACGGTGGTCAAGACCACACAAATGTGGGGGGAAAGCCTCACCAATACGAAGTATCGCAAAATGGTGTTGAGGGTCCTCTGACCAACATCATGACTTTATTTCCAACCATATTCCATTGATTTTATTATTTTTAGGCACCATATGATTCCATGATTTTATCTACTACATTGTTTTTTTGGCACTATTAATATTTTATCAAAACATTGTCGTTTCACCTGAGCTCCGCGACCCCACACTCAGACTCCTTCCTCTGCCACTATCACCACTCATCATCACCATCAACTCACAGTCCACTAGTGATTCACCCCAATTCCACCATGGTAAATGTTTTCAAAGCTCAAGATCAAGCCCCTAGTCACTACCACTACCTCGAAGCACCATTGAAATCTCGTTCGAACCCCATATAGAATTCATTGAGCTCCCTATGGCCACTTTAAAGCCAAGAGGGGTTGAAGAGCCCCTCTAAGCCACTGCTCATCTGTGTCATGGAATATCCTCACAGCTACCATGCATTCGACACCTTTCTATTTCCACATATCTAGGACAATCATGTAGAATGGTCCCAACGAAGCTTCCAATCCATGGTTCAATGATTTAGGGCCGAGATTGTTAGCCATTTCAAAAACAAAGATTCATGTCTCTCAAATATGATATCCTAAATAAAACTATGAAGATATTCTAAGATTTTATGAGGATCTTACTTGACCAAAAAGGATAATGGATCCACCGCTCACTTCCTAGAAAAGGAGGAGGTACCCATGGCCAGAGTGGATTTCATCCCATGTTGATCCACTAGAGAAGGATCGACCATGCTATTTTTTTCATCCTTTATTGTTTTATTTTTATTTTATTAATTTTCATTTTAGTTTTATTTTTCTTGTTTATTTTTTTTGTGAAATTTTATTAAATAAATTAATTCATGAATTTTTTTCAACTATGTCTCAACCCATATTCTTCTTCTTCATATTTTTCTTTTATTCTTCCATTTTCTTAATATTTTAACATTCTTATATTTATTTATTTATTTCGTTTCTTTTGTTTTATTGTTATTCTAAATATCATTCACTTTTCTTATTCTATTTTTATTATTCTTATTTTATCTCTCTCTCTCTTCACATACCTTATTTTTCCATTTTTATTTTATTCTTCTTCTTACTTTATTCTTTTTATTATTCTATTTTATTTTATTATTCTCTTCTTATTCATTCCACAAAGTTATCTATTAACCTTAAAAATTATTGGATGTCATGAGTATTGTCCTAGAGGAGGTCAAGGTGTTCTTGAATTCATAAGTTTATTTTACATTTGTGATAGATATGAGTGGTATGTATGGGTGTGCAGACTGTCCCAATGACATGAAACTCAATCTATTTCTATTTTCTGTTTAATTTATTTTTTATATCTAAATTGGTTAGATCTTCACATGATGGAGTCAGGTCCTAGAAGATGGAACACCCCAAACATAGGTGTTCCATAATCCTTCATTACCAGATGAGGTAGATTTTAGATTGCTTATGGAATTATAGGTTTCACAATTTCTAAATAAAAGCATAGTAATTTATCATGATATTTCATGAATTTATTATGAAAATAAATTACAAAAATTAAATGGGAATAATTATTGAACCCAAAACTGAAGCTAAGACAAAGTTATTTCTTTAATAACTCATTTTTTTTGCATTTCATTTTAGTGTAGTTTAAGTTTTGATATTTCATTTCGTTTCCTTATTTTAGAAATTAATCAAAACTAAAATTTATCATTGATTTCATTAAATAATAAAAACAACAAAAAAAATTATTTTATGTGAAATGTATTAAGTGAGTAAATGAACTGAGAAACTCTTCAAGTGATACGACCCTAGTCAGCCACTATTCTACATTAGGAGAATAATTTTCTTTTATCACACCCTATAATAGGCATGCATCTAAACTGATATTGTTTTCTGGGATCCAATCAATAGCGGGGAAAATATGATCACTTAGCGTACTCAATTACTGATTTTGAATTACTTAGGTGATCTGGGGGAGATCCACTGTGCATTTCACAATTGGAAGGATAATAGTACAACCAATGAAATTTGGAGGATTGTTATCACTATCAGTCAATTTTTAATAAAGGGTTGAAAATGATAAATTATTATTAGTCCTTTTAGTAAACTAATTCATAAAAAAAAGATTCAATTTCAAAAGGTCTATGATAGCATTACAAGTGGGAATCCAAACATAAAACCTAACCAATTTTCTCTAAAATGGTCTTCACAAACCAAGTCCCTTGTTATCTACTCATTTAAATTATTTATTTTTAATTTACTTTTCTCGTTTGTGACAAATTGATTCAAAACACCACTCTTGGGAGATAACATAGTTCATACATACTACTACACCCTTATGGGGAAACTGTTAGATTTTTCCACACCCCGCGACTGTGTTGTGTCAAAACTAGTCCCATTTCCAAGGATCGAATCAGTAGTTTATTTTATTTTTCTATTTTAACATTAGGTTGATTTCATTGTTTTCTAAAAAAATAAAATAATTTAAAAAATCCATGATGTATTCAAATTTGGATTATTAAGCATGGTTTCATTACTCACAGGTGTAGAAATAACAACAAGATGAAGAAAATCAAGAATGTTATAATAGATACCTATTGTAAGAACTTAGAAAAATCATAAAAAAGTAGACAAGAAAAGCTAAATGATATTTTTAATTTTTTTTAAATTGATATAGAAAATAGGACATGATCAATTACCTGAGGAGGCAAAGGAAGAAGTACATTTGGGGCCTCGGGGTTTTTCTAAAGAGATCCAAGAATTTGAGGCCAAACTCAAGAATATCAATAGATCAACCATTTTAAATCCCAGATCCAAGATTATTATGATAGGATAGAGTGGATTCATGATGAGGAATACTTTCCTGATAAGATACATTTGGGATATCAATAACATCTAGATAAATTCTTGAAAGAGTATGAGGTACAACTTGATCTCCCTGATCCCTACAAAGAAGAAGAACATGTTCCTTTTGTTGGAGTTGGTGGCCTAGAACCAACTACTTTGTACTTTATTCATTAATAAAATCATTATCTCATCTTGATTGTTCTTCTGCGTGACAATGCATGTGATAATATCTTAAGGATAGATGTTAAATTAAAGGTTCATAGTGGATCCCTACTATGATGAGAACCCAGAAGTGTCATAACACTGTTCTTGAATATATGTTCTATGGCCGGATGATATTATTTAAGGGACACAAATAATACAGTCCATTAGGAGTGAGGAATCATAAAACTTTGAGGCATCATCTCATGGTGTACACCCTTGGTAATATCCAGGAGGATATTATGATAACGAGACCCGCCAGTAAGAAATCCACATTTCATAGTGTCATTGGATGTTCCTATCTACGGAGGTGTGTATTGATCCTTAGACTTTAAGATTATTATTAATGGGTATTACAACTCACACACTTATATGTATTGATGAAAACTGTAATGACACATGGTTCACAGCGAGATAGGATACGTTGGGTGCGTCACGCGTAATACTGCATTAATAGATAATGCGAGAAAGGATTTGTCCCTTCTGTTCCATAAAGGAAGTAGATATCTCAGGCCCTTTGATGGAATTGATATAGCCAAAATAAATCCATGGACATGGTAACGAATGGGCGAGTTTGATTTTGGAAAGTCAAAGAAAGAATAATCGAGCATGTGGGTTGATGACACTAGCATGCAACCCACTTGATTCAAGATATCATGACAAAGGGATTATATTACACTGTAAGCGTTCGTATGAGGTGGCACATCATTTCGGCGTTAACTTCTTTCTCTATGGGTGCCTTGGCGTGTTTCTAGATTCTAACCTTGGAATTTAGGCAGGCTCCACCCAATGCCCCTGAGAAAGAGGCCTAGAGGGTCACACACTAAGTGTTTCCATGTATCTCAGTTAAATATTAATTTAACAAGTTAAATAAAAATTATTCCCGACTGTGGTTTAATAATTATTTAAGGATTCCTGATTGAATTTATTTCGACACTATTTATTTTAGAGAATATATTGTGGACGAAATAATATTTATTAGTGAGTAATGCTGTTATATTTATTTAAGAAATAAATAGCCATTACTCAAGGTCTAATAAATGTGGTGGAGGAAATAAAGGAAAGTGGAAAATAAAATTACATGCCGTATATATTAAATAGACACGCCGTGTATTAATAATTACATACCGTGTAGTTTTTTCAGTTGGGATTTTGAGGATATAATATTGTGTTATTAAATGATATTTATTATAATCAGCATGGGCGCATGTCAAGGAATTAATAATTCGACATGGGGGTTTTCAATAAGAGTTAATGAAATAAATAAAATGTGTAACACATTTATTTATTGTCATAAGTCTATAACCTCAAACCCGATTATAAATATCCTCACAACCCCAACACTTTTCCACAAGAGAATCATCGTGCACAACAATTATGAATAATTATTTCAAGCCCGAAAGAACTATTTCCTCCAAGAATGCTCTCAAGACTGAGAGATCAAGGAGATCGAAGGCGAACATCGCAAGTGAAGGTTCTTCCATGCTAGTACCTAGAGATCCCTTTAGCGACGTCTGGAGATACGTGTCACACGTGTGGAAAACCGCTAGAGGAATCCTACACTTGGATTCTACAACACAACGATGGATCACCGAATCATGACCGGACACATCAACGAAGAAATAATTCCACCGAGGTAATTCTTGTGAATTAATTAAATTAATTATAACCAACATATGATGATCTTATCTCCATGGTTCTGGGATTCAATCTTAAGTTTTTTGTTTCTCGTTCTATTATGAATATTCGGCGTTTTACATCATGATGGATCTCAGATTGACTGTTGTTTAATGTTAAAATTAAAGTTGGGAAAACACACCAACGCGCTTCCACTATGCCTGAAACGTACAACAGGTATCAGAGGGGTCATATCGTTGATTATAATTATTTAGTTTTTCGTTGATGTTTTATGCATTTAATAATTTAGTTGTTTCAATTCATGTTTAATCATTCTGGAAATATGAATCTCGAGATCTGTTCATCCTCCATCATTTCTCGTTCACCTCACAGAAATGATTTTTTTTTAATTTTAATTAAAATAAAATAGTGGAACTCATCCAGAGGTGGAAAATGTTTCTGGCCATACAACACCAGAAAAAACGGTGTGTATTCGGAAGTACATGTTGTGTAGTCTAGATTCATGCATCGGACTGATCCGCCAAATCAGGTCATGTATTGGATCCTATCTAAGTCATTAATGACACTGTGTGTTGACCAGGAACAGTTGGCACACGGTTTCTGGAATACACATCGTGTGGTCCAATGAACACAGCGTGTAGTCCCTTTGGGTTAGGGTTGGACCATGTACACCGTACATGGCTTGCCCGACTGGAAACCATGTAACACGGAAACTACACAGCGTGTGTCCCACTGTACACGTCGTGTACTCTGAAAATTTCCGAAGTACATTAACATGACATGTCCTCGAGCATGTACTTCGGATGGACGGTGAAAAAAAGTACACGTCGTGTAATCGGAACTACACGCCGTGTACTCACCCAAATTACACAGATTTATTAAAATTTATTATTATATTATACAAACCCTTGAGACGTGTAGCATGGTGCAGGCGTAAAGCTGAGGCACAACACATGATAGGTGTTTTATTTATATGTGTTTAATTTAACATCTGCGTAATGAACGGGAATTCACCGGGTTGCCTCCAAGGTACAAGTTACGTACAAATATAATTTTAAATGAATTTATTTGTTTAAAATTATGATGGATGAGAATCTCAAGGAAGTTCAGAAAAGGGTTTAAGATAAAAGGATTGATTAATTAAAAGATAATTAATTGATTCGAGCGTGATTAATCTTAAACAAGAACTATTAAAGAATTTAATGCTAGTTTTATTTATGTGTAAATATCGTTGCATGTATGGATGATCATGAGCTAGACCGAGACCTTCATATGTGAATGGTTTCTTTTAATTTATTTATTTAAATTAAATTTATTGTCCTGCGAGCCATCTCCTCATTAATATATAGGGCATGTGCACCCAAGGATTATTTTATATAAAACCCCCTTTTTACCCCTCACCTGCCTGTGAGATAAATGCATATGTAATGGATTGAGCTCCCAAGCTAGTGGAGGTGACTCAAGTAAGGAGCAAAGGTGAAACCAATCCAAGGAGATACAAAGGTGGACAGGTGGAAAGCTGTAAACACGAACCCACAAGGTTCAAGTTGTTTATCCCCTAGGTCTTGGGTTAGTTTATCAATCGCTAGATAAACTAACCAATAGAACAAGCTCATGATCATACCATTTATTTTATTTCTGTCAGTTGCATGGTTTATTTATTGTGGGTGTGTTGTCACGATCACACAATTAATGAATTAAAAAAGCATGCAAGATTGAACTAAAATAAAACCGGTTTATGCGTAAATATTATCTTAGACATGGTTAATCACTTAAGTATATCCCACTTAATATTAAAAATAATGCAATCAAAGATAATAAATTGTAAATTAACGTATAAGGATAAAATCCCTCAAAAGAAATATTAAGTCGGTATAGCCTTCCATAATCTTGGTTAGAATCGAACCATAGTTCAAAGTGCTTGACCAACCCTAGTTGGGGTGCTTTCAATTATCGGGGAATTATAATTCTAGGTTTTGGGTTTAATTGACTTGGTTCACATCAAGGGTTGACTACCACAACAGGACTTGGTGTAACCAAGAGGCAAAGATTGAGGAAATCCAAAATAAAAGGATTTCAGGATTGGGGGGTCCACTCAGCGGATCAAGGAGCTGCGAGGTAAAGCAGTTGGCATTTGGAATGCCTACCTAAAATCCTTCAAGTTTCTTGACCAACCCTAGTTGGGGTAATGCGAAGGGAAATATGGATCCTTTCCACTAGAATATTTAGGCAACAGAATATTCCGAAGTCAATGGTGAGGACTATTGGATTTCAATAAAATAGTGGGAGACTAATAAGTGTTAATTAATTTATTTGTCTCAGTTTTGTAATAAAGTAATAAACCTTTTCTCATCTTAATTTTTATAAATGACAAGAAAATGACTTCCAACATATCATTACGAACCATACTCGAGAAGGAAAACCTTCCCACCGACACCAATTTCCAAGAGTGGCAAAGGTGTTTACGCGTCATCCTTCGCCATGAAAGGAAATTGTATGTGCTGGAAGAGCCTATTCCAGTTGCACCTGGGAAAGAGGCCAATGATGAGGAATTATCACTATATATGAAACACATGGATGATGCCACATATGTCCAATGTTTCATGCTATCATCCATGTCCAATGATCTCTTGAAGCAATATGAAAACATGGATGCGTATAGCATGATATCTCGCCTTAAGGATCTCTACCAAGAGAAGGTGAGACATGAGAGGTATGAGATCTCCAATTCTTTGTTTACAACTAAGCTTGGAGAGTCTGCACCAGCTGGGCCTCTTGTAGTCAAGCTTATTGGCTACATTGAACGCCTGGACATCTTAGGGATTAAATTCTCGGATGAGTTGCGTACAGATCTCATCCTATCATCACTTCCCAAGACCTTCTCTAGCTTCATTGTCAATTATAACATGAGCGGAAATGAGAAGAGTATATCGGAGCTTCTAACCTTGATTCTCCAGGTAGACAAGGACGTGGGGCATGACAAACCCGCAGTAATTATGGTGAACAAAAAAAGGAAGGAAAAGGCAAAGGGGCTGAAGACTTATAAACGGTCTGAAGCCCCCGAGCACCGTACCTCCAAGAAGGGGAAGATCCAGAGGCAGGGCAAGGAATGGGAGGAAATATGTTTTTCATGTGGAAAGCAGGGCCACTGGAAGAGGAACTGCACCCAAAAGCGTGGGGATGCTAAAGGTGCATTCGTTATCGAGTGTAATCTTTCCATTTCTACAAATTGGGTATTAGATACAGCTTGTGGGGATCACATCTGTATTCGAATGCAGGAACAAAGTATATTTAGAAAGATTGCTAGAGGAGAGGTGGATCTTCAAGCTCCTAATGGCGCAAGGCTGGATTCGTTGTCTATTGGCGATTACCACCTCTCATTGCTGACTGGAATGATTTGGGTTTTACATAACTGTTATTATGTGCCTAGTGTTACCAAGAACATAATTTCTGTATCTTGTTTTTATATGGATGGATTTGTTTTCAAATTTTGAAATAAGGGTTGTTTCTTTTATAAGAACAATGTATGTTATGGTATGGAACATTTAAATAATGGTTTTTATGTATTAAATTATGAAAACCAAGTTTTGGAAATCGATAACGAAACAAACTCACATGACTCATACATCACCCAGTTGTGGCATCACCGTCTCGATCATGTGAACGAGAAGCGCTTAAAAAAGCTCTTCCAAGATTGCTATTTAGACTCTATTGAGATAAAACCACTTGATATATGTCACGCTTGTTTACAAGGAAAAACGACCAAGCCACCTTTTGGTGGACAAGGTGAAAGGACCATAGAGCTTCTAGGATTGATACACACAGATGTGTGTGGACCATTTCGAGTAGAATCTAGAGGTGGATATTCTTACTTCATTACTTTTACTAATGATTTGAGTAGATATGGCTATGTCTACTTAATGAGGTATAAGTTAGAGGCCTTAGAGAAATTTAAGGAATTCAAGAATGAAGTAGAGAATCAGCTTGGTAAGAAGATAAAGAAACTTCGATTGGATCAAGGTGGAGAATATCTGAACCAAGAGTTCATCGATCTTCTACAGGATTCTAGGATTATATCTTAGCTCACTCCTCCTTATACACCACAGTGGAATGGTGTTAGTGAAAGGAGGAACTACACCTTGTTATACATTGTGAGGTCGATGATGAGTCATGCGGATCTTCCATTATCCTTTTGGGGATATGCACTACAAACTACATCATACACATTAAACTGAGTACCAACTAAGGCGGAAAATGGAATTCCCTCCGAGCTATGGAATGGGAAGAAACCCATTTTGTTGCACACACATGTATGGGGATGCAAGGAGTTTGTCAAGGCCTCCTGAGGCAACAAACTATCACCCTAGGGAACGAGGTGTATCTTTATAGGATATTCCAAGGAAACGAAAGGATATTACCTATATAACCCTTTAGACAAGAAAGTGACTATCGCCAGACAAGCCGTCTTTATTGAGAGGGAGAACATCCTCAAGAAGGATGGTGGGAGAAATATTGACTTCGACAAAGTTGATGCTCAAGATACACAGGAGTTGGTATAGGAACAAGTTCCACAGGTCCCCGTGGAAGAGGTTCTAGAAACACAAGTACTGCGTAGGAGCTCAAGTGAGGTAAGGGAACCAGAGAGATTTGGTTTCCTAGTCATCGAGGATGGGGAATCATTATTGTTGGACAATGATGAACCTCTATTCTACAAGGAAGCAGTAGAAAGCTCAAAAGCTACAAGATGGCTAGAAGCTATGAATTCTGAGATGGATTCCATGTATCAGAACTAAGTCTGGGTTCTGGTCGATGAGCTAGTTGATGTAAAGCCTGTTGGATGCAAATGGGTATTCAAGAGAAAACTGGACATGGAAGGTCAAGTTATCACCTATAAAGCAAGGCTAGTGGATAAAGGATTCAGACAACATCAAGGAATTGACTATGATGAAACCTTCTCGCCAGTTTCCATGTTTAAATACATAAGAATCATACTTTCCATAGCAGCTTACCATGACTATGAGATTTGGAAAATGGATGTCAAAACAGCATTCCTTGATGGGAACCTTCAGGAAGATGTCTATATGACACAACCAGAAGGGTTTGTGACACCATGTGAATCCAAACAGGTTTTCAAGTTACAGAAATACATTTATGGATTGAAGAAAGCATCCAGCTCATGGAACATTCGATTTGATGAAGCCATAACGGAATTTGGGTTCATTAAGAACGAATGTGAGCCATGTGTTTATAAGCGGTTTAATGGGAATGTGATCGTTATCCTAGTAGTATATGTTAATGACATATTGCTTATTGGAAATGATGTACCAGTCTTACAGTAAGTGAAGGACTGGTTGAACAAGTGTTTCACCATGAAGGACCTGGGTGAAGCAGCCTACATTCTAGGGATCAAGATCATTTGTGATAGATCCAAAGGCTGCTTGGACTAAGTCAGGGTACATACATTGACCAGATAATAAAGAGATTTACTATGGAACAATCCAAGAGGGGATTAGTTCCAGTGTCACATGGCCTACATCTTTCTAAGAAAATGTGTCCTCAGACACAACAAGAGAAAGATATAATGATTAATATCTCATACGCTTCGGCTATAAGATCCATCATGTATGCCATGTTATGTACGAGGCTTGATGTTGCCTATGAACTGAGCATGGTAGGCAGATATCAAGCAGATCCAGGAGAACAATATTGGACTGCTGTTAAGACTATCCTTAAGTATCTGAGAAGAACTAAGGATATGTTCCTGGTGTATGGAGGAGATGAGGAGCTTGTCATCAGAGGGTATGCTGATGCTAGTTTTCAGACAGATCGGAATGATCTGAATTAACAATCTGGATATGTTTTCTGTCTCAATGGAGGATCTTTGAGGTGGAAGAGTTCAAAGAAACCAGTTTTCGCCGATTCTACAGCAGAGTCCGAATATATAGCGACTTATGATGTAGCCAAGGAAGCCTTATGGATTCGAAACTTTGTCCAGGAGCTTGATGTGGTGCCTAGCAGTAAAGATCCCATTACATTGTATTGTGATAATACTACAGCGGTGGCTCTTGCGAAAGAACCAAGGTCACATGAACGGACAAAGCATATACTCTGAAAGTATCACCTCTTGAGGGATTTCTATCAAAGGGGTGAATTTGCAGTGAGTAGAATTCCCACAGAATAGAACGTGGTAGAACCCATGACTAAAGTCCTATCTCATCACAAGAATGAAAATCATGTGAGAGCTAGCGGGTTAAAGGTTGTTAGAAGTTGACTCTAGTCCAAGTGGGAGTCTATTGGAGTTGGTATCCTAGAACCAACTACATTTTACTTTATTCATTAATAAAAGCTTGATCACATCTTTAATGTTCTTATGCATGACAATGCATGTGATAATGTCATAAGGATAACTGTTGCATTAAAGGGTCATAGCAGATCCCTACTATGATGAGAACTCGGAAGTACCATAACATTGTTCTTGAATATATGTTCTATGGCTGAATGATATTATTTGAGGGACACAAATAATGCAGGCCATTAGGGGTGATGAATCATAAAACATTGAGGAATCATCTCATGGTGTGCGCCCTTGGTAATATCCAGGAGGATATTATGAGAATGAGACCCGCCAGTAGGAAATCCACATTTCATAGTCTCATTGGATGTTCCTATCTGCGGACGTGTGTATTGATCCTTAGACTTTAATATTATTATTAATGGGTATTACCACTCGTGCACTTAAATGTATTGATGAAAATTGTGACGACACACTGTTCGCAGCGAGGTAGGATACGTTGGGTGCGTCACGAGTAATACTACATTAATAGATAATGCAAGAAAAGATTTTTCCCTTATATTCCATAACAGAAGTAGATATCTCAGGCCCTTTGATGGAATTGATATAGCCTAAATAAATCCATGGCCATGTTAAGGTATGGGAGATTTTGATTCCAGAAAGTCAATGAAAGAATAATCGAGCACGTGGGTTGATGACACTAGCATGCAACCCGCTTGATTCGAGATATCGTGACAAAGGGATTATATTTAACGATAAGCGTTCGTATGAGGTGACACGTCATTCTAGCATTAACTTCTTTCTCTATGGGTTCCTTCGCATGTTGCTAGAAGCTAACCTTGGACTTTAGGCAGGCTCCGCCTAATGCCACTAAGAAAGATGCATAGTGAGTCACACACTAAGTGTGTCCATGTATCTCAGTAAAATATTAATTTAACAAGTTAAATAAAGATTATTACCAACTATGGTTTAATAATTATTTAAAGATGCCTGATCACATTTATTTCAACACTAGTTATTCGAGAGAATATATTGTGGACGAAATAATATTTATTAGTGAGTGATGCAGTTATATTTATTTAAGAAAAAAATAGCCATTACTCAAGGTCTAATAAATGTGGTGGAGGAAATAAAGGAAAGTGGAAAATAAAATCACACGTCGTGTATATTAAATATACATGCCATGTAGTTTTATGGAAAATGAGTACACACCATGTATTAATGATTACACACCGTGTAGTTTTTTCAGTTGGGATGTTGAGGATATAATATTGTTTTATTAAATGATATTTATTATAATCATTGTGGGCTCATGTCAAGGAATTAATAATTCGACATAGGGGTTTTCAATAAGAGTTATTGAAATAAATAAAATGCGTAACGCGTTTATTTATTGTCATAACTCTAAAACCTCAAACCTGATTATAAATATCCTCACAACCCCAACACATTTCCACAAGAGAATCGTTGTGCACAACAATTCTGAAGAATTCTTTCAAGCCCGAAAGAACTCCTTCCTCCAAGAACGCTCTCAAGACCGAGAGATCAAGGCGATCGAAGGCGGTCAACGCAAGCAAAGGTTCTTCTGTGCTAGCACCCGGAGATCCCTTCGGCGACGTCCGAAGATACGTGGCACATGTGTGGATCATCGCTAGAGGAATCCTACACTTGGATTTTACGATGCAATGATGGATCACCAAATCATGACCGGACACATCAACGAAGAAATAATTCCACCAAGGTAATTTTTGTGAATTAATTAAATTAATTATAACCAACATATGATGATCCTATCTCCATGGTTCTGGGATTCCGTCTTAAGTTTTTCATTTCTAGTTCTATTCTGAAGATTCGGCATTTTACATAGTGACGGATATCCGATTGAACGTTGTTTAACGTTAAAATTAAAGTAGGGAAAACACACCAACGTGCTTCCGCTGCGCTCGGAACCTACACCTTTTCATGTCACTTTATCCATAGAAGAGTAGAAATCTATCCAAATGATGGGATTTGAAGAAAATATAAAGGATCCTGACTACCTTCCTTCATCCACTAAGATCAAACTTCAAGAGGCACTTACCATTGAGAAAGTGATTGAAACAAAACCAACACAGGGATATACCTTCCTTCATCCAATAAGATCCAACTTTAAGAGGCACTCACTCATTATTGTTTTTAATTTTTATATTTTATTAATTAATTCCATTCCTTGAAGTATGGTAAAGCAATTTCACATGAACCTGCTGAGGAACACTTTGAGATCCTTTATTTTGATACACATGCATTTAAGGAAGCCCATGGAGAATTACAAGTAGTTGAGCCTATGGAAATCAAGATAGAGGATACTCACACTAAAAGGGTGAATTCTTATTTTTATTCATCAGGTTTAAATTATATCAAATTAAAAAAAACATTTTAACCTTACTTTTGAAATTTTAATTTATGCATCCCATGTTGTGCCAACACTGGACAAGGAAGAGGAAGTAGCACAAGTAACAACCAAGGAATTGGATGGTCCATGCTTCATCCTACCCCCACCATGTATGATGTACTTAATTTTGAAGTGGGATCTATTTTACTATATACATGGATCATTATTCACCAAGAAGGATGATATGAAATCTAGGGAAAATGACATGTGGTAGTTTAAATCTAAGAAACTTCATCCAACATAAAATTATGGATAATAGTTAGTACTACCCTCTGGAGGAAGTAAAAAATTAAGGTCTCACTTTGGGGATCACACCAAGAATTATGTTTACATTATTTATATGAATTTAAATTTAATTTTAATTTTTAGGATTCATCCAGCATGCATCCCACTACCAATTATATTTTTTAGCTTTAATCACATTATATTTTTTCTTAATTGATTAATTTCCTTTTATTGGTTCATAACGGTAGAAGGAATCCCTAAATATTGAAGGAGGAAAGTGGACTAAATATTAATGGTAAAGGCAGTACAATTTTAGTGTTTAATATTTTAAAACTACCTAAATTTTTGTCCAATAACGTGTTTTGATATTTAAACTAGAAATTTCATGCCCTAACTAGAATTATGCTTTACTTGACTTATCTATGTTACATTAGTTATTAGGAATTATTTGATTACATGTATTAGATTTAAATGATAATGGTATTTAATGAGTAAAATAGATAATTTAATTATTGAATTGAAGCATGGATATTAAAATGAAGACTTGTGATTTAAGGGAATTGGTTGATTCATGTAAATGAAATTTTCTCAACCATCTTTCATGTTGTGAATTTTAGAAATTCATGTGAATTGATTTTTTATTATCAGTCATTCTGTGAGTTATTTTTGAAAATTAAATGTCCCATTCCCAAGAGTATTTCTAGACTAATTCCTTACTATTTTATCATGAGCATATTTCTTGAGTGATCTGGGGACATGTCACCGAACAAAACTTATATTTGGACTTTTCAAAGATATGACAGTACAAAATCACATTTAAAAATGTTAAGGAATCTTTTTAAAAGACATTATTATTAATACCACCTTTACATCAATCATTTTTATCCCATAGAGGCCATGAATTCCCTTGTTATGAATGAGCTATATTTTATTCCATTTTTTCCCATTCTTACCCTACTCTTATTAAATACATTATATTTTAAAATTGAAGTGTGGGGTTAAGGGATTCATGAAGAGGGGATGATTTAAATTGTATGTAAAAAATGTGGGGGTGATACTTTGGGTATTAAGAAATGTTTTTGATTCATTCATTGCACTCTTTATTGTTTTCCCCCTATTCAATAAAAAAATAAAAAATGAAAATAATGGTTCGTGACTTTTAAGAATAAAAAATCACCATTTCCAAACAGATTTCAGGCCATTTATTATATTTATGCACTATCCACTTCCACGATTCTATATGGGACACAATTTTTGTGGGAACTATTCATTTTTTTGAAAAACATTGGCACTCCACCTCAGCGCCGTGACCCCGTGGTTATACACCTTCTTGCACTATTGTCTCTACTCTCTACCACATTAAAATCACTAGCTTCCACTACTTCACCGCAACTTACCTTGGCTAGAATCCGCAGAGCATGAGATCAATCCCCAACTCACCACCACCACCTCCGAGTAGCATTGGCATCCTGTCCGAATTCCATGCAACATTTTTGAGCTCCCTACAGACACTTAGAATGATGGAGGGGTTGAGTAAACCCACTAATCCACTTCTCACTAGTTTCATGCACCATACTCTCCACTTACATGCATGAACCACCCTTCTACTACCATGTCACAATTCCATGCACAAATAAGGGTCTTGAAAAAGCTTCTAAGCCACAGCGTAGAGATTAAGGCCTAAGATTCTCATCCATTTCAATAACTAATCTGTGGGTCTCTTAGGGGAGATCTTAAATAAAAATATAAAGATATGTTGAGATTTTACAACGCTCTTTCTTGAATAAAGAGAATGAGGTATTCATACCTTGTAGCCTATAAAAGTAAATGGTGCCCTTGGCCAGAGGGAAGTTTGAACCACGAAGATCCACTAAAGACGGGTCGACCATACTATTTTCTTCATCCTTTTTTGTTTTCTTTTTTACTTTCTTTCTTTATGTTTTAGTTTTATTTTTATTATATAGTAGAATTATTATGTTTTATTAAATAAATTAATTCAAGTATTTTTTAATTGTGTCTCCACCCATATTCTTCTTCTTATTCTTCTTCTATTATTCTATTTTATTATTATTTTAACATTATTATATATATTTATCCTATATTTTAATTTATTGTACTATTATTCTAAATCTCATTCTCTTTTCTTATTCTATATTTATTATTCGTATCTCTCTCTTCCTCTCCATCCTCCATTCATCCATTTTTAATATATTCTTCTTATTACTTTATTCTTATTACCATTCTATTTTATTTTATTATTCTATTCTTCCTCATTCCACCAAGTGATCTATTACCCTTGATAATGAGGGGATTACTCGAGGCTTTTCTAGGGAAAGTTCAAGGTGTTCTTCAATTATTACTTAAAGTTTATTTTACATTTTTTGTAGATATGAGTGGTATGCATGGGTGTAAAGAATATTTTCCATGACTTGAAACTCAATATATTTCAATTATTTTATTTAATATATTTTCCCTATATATATTAGTTATCTCTTCACATGATGTATTTTAGACAAAAAAAATGGATGAAATATCATCAATGGAGCCAGGTCCTAGGAGATGTCATGTAACGGCCCAAAATTTTATTAATGAAAATTCACCTTGATCTAATTAAATGTCTTAGTATGTAAAATGGTCATATAAAATATTCACTTTCTTTGTTTTATATTTTTGGATTTCTAAAGACCATTAAGAATTGTTACCTTTTCTAATATAGTTGTTGAACAGTGATCAATTTATTAGTATAAATAGAGGGCTTTAATAGATCCAATTTACTCAGACAAAGTAAGAGATGGACTCATCTAGTAGAATTACTTCGTAAGAAGCTCATTTTTTAGAGCTCGGAAAGGAGGTGGAATCACTATGTTTTTCTCTTGATCAATCCCAAGCCGAAATTCAACACTTTAATCCCAAACGGAACCGCCTACGGGAGAAGTGAAAGTTGATAGAGATTACCACCTAAGCAATGTTATCCAAGCCACCCCAAGAGTCTTTCACCATCACACACCTTACCATTACTCCATATTCAAGTTTTATAAGGGTTTATGTAACAAGACCCTAGAACTGTGATTATTTGCTTTATTTTTTGTATAAAAAATATACGTTCATTTCATTATTGTTACTTTGTAAGTGATTTTTAAAACACAAATAGTATTTTTAGTTAGTATTCAATTAATAAATCAATTTGATTAATTAATGGATTTTTAAATTAAATAATATTTTAATAAAATATTATTACTAAATTACTTTTTATTAAATATACATGATCATATAATTTTTATGAATATAATTGTAATTTTTATTAGGGTTTGAAAGATTTTTTGTCAAAACCCCTGAATTTTCGATAAATGGCAGTTTTTATTTTAAAAGTAAAAAATTCACATATTTATAAAATTATTTAGATAAAATTAATATTATTTTTGGATTCAGGACGTTGAAATTATCTAATGGTGAATTTTTCATAATTTTTTGTGAGAATAAAATTTTTGGGTAAAAATTAAATGTTGTTTAAATATATAATGTGTTTTATGACATCATAATGACACAATAGTGATGTAATAAAATAATATAAAAATTATTTTCGTCCAATATATGTTTTAAATTTAAAGAAAATGTGATTTTATATTTGTTTTATTAATTTTATGGTGCCTTAGTGGACCCTCCAAGACTTATAAAACATTTTAACTTTTAAAATTATTTCATAGAGAGTGTGACTCACCTCCACATAAGAAAGCCTAGTATTTTAAGAATTTAGGTCATTGGCCTTATAAAATAATTTTTTCCAATATCATTTGGCCAAAACCATGGGCAAAAACCATGGGTTGGTTTTTGGATTTTATTAGTTTAGTGTGTGGTATCCAAAACCTAAATAATAAAGAATTACCTCTCTTTTCCTATATAAACACACCCAATATCCCACTTATATTCACTCAAAAGCCTTAGATAATGTCCCTACTCTTAAATACTCTCTCTATTATCCTCCCAAGGTGCTATTAGATCCCAATAATCCTCTCTCAATCCCCTCACAATCCTATGGTATCACACTTCCAAGTAAGGGATTTGTTCCATTCTCATTTTTTTCCAAGTTTCTTTATATTGTTATACCATTATAATTTCAATTAAAAATGTTGGCGTATGACTTTGAACCTACCCTATACTTCCCTATTTATTTTTTAATGATTATAGACATATTTTTTTCTCATTAATTCCTCCCATGTACACCCGTTACTATGTCAAAATTCCGTAATGGATTTCTCTCCCCTCATTTACATTCAAGAACTTCTTTTATATTATGCATATAAATTCCATTACATATGTTGGGATGTGTATCTATATGACCCAATTACTTTCCATTTCATATAAATATGATGAGACAAACATTTCTCTCTCATCAACCATTTTTATGAACTCTCATGTCACGCCGTTATGCTGCCGAAATTGCACCGCGATTTTCAAAGCCAAAGTCATTGTGTAGTGAATACCATGACCATTTATCTATCAAGGGTATTCACATTTAGGCACATTTACTTATTGATTATAGAGTTTAATTTTTGTATCCTAAATTACTTTAAATTGGAATAAATGATGATGTTGAATGATTCCATGTTGTATGATCCACATGCCACACTTATGCACGAAATTAAATGATTAAGAAGGGTGTGCCCTGATAGCACTCCATTGAATTGGGTAAAGATTAGTATCATAATACGTCAAGTGAAATGAGGGTTTACTCATGATAATTCAAGTGAAATGAGGTTTTACTCATGCCCCATGTACAATAAGCCTTGGCTCATGATAATATCATGTTAAATGATGATGCCACATTTCCATGTTATGATAATAATGATATATCCTGCCTCTATGTTCATATTTCTATTATTCTCCATTGATATGCCTATTTCCTAACATGTACTGTATTCTTCATGTTATTACTTTTTTACTCTCTTACTGGGATTTATATCTCACCCTTTTCTTATGAATGTCCCCAGGTTATCCCATGCAATACTAAGTACAAAGTAATGTGTGTGGTCATGTAAAATAATTTTTCAATAAAGATGTGTATTTAATTTTTTAAGTTATTATGTAATGTTCCTAAGCCCCAAATAAACTAGACCTCTCTATCTTCTATGTTTTATCAAGTAAAGATTTTATGTAATAAATTATATTTAAGTGTGAAATAAAAGAGTAGGGTTGTTATATGTCACACCCCAGACCAAGGTGTGCTATCAACCTTAATAACAAAAGGAAGTTGAATTTAGATAGCTTAAGGAATTTGAGGTTTTACAAGTTATAATTAAAAGAATAGTAATTCATCATGATATTTCATTAATGTATTATCAAAATAAATTTAAAAAAATAAAGGAGAATAGTTATTGATTCCAAAACTAAACCTAAGACCACGTTGTTTATTTTTTTACTCATTCTGTTTAGCATTGCATGTTATTATAGTTTAAGTTTTTATATTTCATGTCATTTAAATATTTTAGAAATTAATCAAAACTAAAATTCATCATTATTTTCATTAAATAATTAAAATATTAAAAACAATTTGTTTTGGTGAAATAGATTAAGTGAGTAAATGAACTTCAAAGCTCCTCAAGTGAGATGAACCCAGTCATCCACTTTGCTTCACTAGGAAAATAAATTTCTTTTTACACACCTTGTGATAAGCATGCATCAAGATGTTGATTTAAAAAATAAAGTTTAGTTTTTAAAATTAAATTTATAAAGTTGTAAAAAATAATTTTATTATTTTTCCAAAAACAAATTTGAATAAAAATGTATTTTTTAATTATATAAATACATTACTTAAAATTTATTACTTATTAATAAATTTATCTTATTTATCTAAATCTATATAATCAAATTTTGGTTATTATTATTAATACCACTGTGTTTAACATCTAGGTTATAATGGTTATGTTTAATTAACAATTTTAATAGTATATTGTAGTTATTTAAAACTCAGTAATGCACGTAATGCATGCTATTGAGGGAATTAAATTTATTTGAAAAAAAATATTTCCCAAAATATCAGGGTGTTATATTATATACCCCTTAAAATGATTTTTTTCCTTTAAAGTCCATCACATAGATACAAAAAAATTAATATATCTCTTTCTCATAACATCATTGGTTTCCAATGTAGCTTCATCAAATTTATGATTCCTCTCGAGAAGTTTAACCTGGTGAGTTGTCTTATTCTGGAGTACTTATCTCTAAGACCCATGATTTAGATCAGATTTTCTTTATAAGAAATACATTTCCCTAGTGGTATGAACTCTAAGTTAAGTACATTTCTAGGATAATATATGTACTTCATAAGTAGATATAGATGGAACACATCATGAACCTTGTATAGGTTCAGTTGAAGCACCATGCGATAATATTCCATCCCTACTTGATCAAGAAACTCAAAGGGGGAGATATAACAAAGGTTAGACTTTCTTTTCTTCCCAAATCTCATATCCTTATTACATGGAGAAATTAAAAGATAAAACTTCTCAACAAATTAAAATTCTAGATCACATAGATGATTGGATGCTTAACTTTCCTATTGACTCTATGCTTCTCTTATGTGTTGTTAAAAGGATCTGACTCTCTTTACCATTTCCTTATCTAGCTCAGGTCTCAATAGCTTTCTTTATCTATCTTCATCCAAGAATGTTGGAGTTATAAAAATCATTTCAAAGAGTACATTATAAGTATCCATATTAATGATCGAGTAAAAGGTATTGTTGTAAGAAAACTCAAATAGAGGAAAGTGTTGGTCCTAATCACCTTTTAAATCGACAGAACATGATCTAAACATTTTTACTTGTGTTTGAATGGTTCTTTCAGAATTTCCATTTGTCTAAGGATTATACGTAGTGTGGAAACTCAACTCTGTGTCAATATATTTCTTAAGGCATCTCCAAGTCATTAAGGTAAACCTTAGATCCAGATAAAATAAAATAGAATGTGGTAATCCATAAAACCTTACCACTTTTTTAATTTATATTTAGGAAATATGATCATGAGTTACGTCTTCTCTAATAGAAATGAAGTTACTAACTTTTTGTGGTGATCAACTACAACCCAAATACCATTATTGACATTAAATGTTTTAGGGAGTATTATGACAAAATCCCTTCTCATTTCTATTCTATTATAGGTAATGGTTGTAACATCCCCTTAGACATTTTTCTCTCAACATTATATTGCTAACATACTAAGCACTCAAAAACCTACTCAGAAATACCTCCCTTAATGTTATATAAATAAAAATACTATTTTAGACCTCTATACATCTTCATACTTCAAAGATGAATATATAATGAAGAACTATGAGCCTCATCCAATAACTCCACTAAATATTGTATGGAATAGACACATACTTTGTTATTAAACCTTATCATTATATCATAGTCAAGGTTAAACTCAAGAACATTTCTTGCATTCTTTGGAAGATCTTAGTATTCCTTCTTCTCATATTTAATATTTACATAGATAGACAGTTGAATACTCATTTTATAAAGCTAATATTTCTCCCATATCTTAAAATTTTATAGTTCCATCCTTTTTAAATTTAGAAATATTGGATCTTTTATGATCCTCATCATAGATAATATTTTATGATCCTTTCAACTGAAAGCATCCGCTGCCTTGTTCTCTTTCCCAGGATGGTAATGTACTGATTCATCATAGTCTTTAATCACCTATAACCATCTTTTATAGAACATATTAATATCTTTCTCTATGCGAATATACTATGAACTTTTATTATATGTATATATATATCACATATTTATCTATAAATATAATGCATTTAAGTATGTAATGCAAAAAATACCACAGATAACTCCAAATCATGAGTTTGTTAATTTCTCTCATTAATCATAGATATTCATAAGGAATAATCTATAGACATATAATTTTACATGAGAACACATCCTAGTCTCTTATTTAATGCATTAATATAGATTAAAAACCATTCTCTACAATAGTTTAATGTAACAATAGTTGCGCTGACTAGATTTTTTTCATTTCCTTAAACTTTTCTACAAATTCATTTGTCCAGAGGAACTTTAATGCCTTCCGAGTTAATTTAGAGAGTTTATTAGATAGTCATGAGAAATTCTATACAAACCATATATAATATCCAACCAAACCAAAAAAGCTCTAGGTCTCAATAATAGTGGTTGGTCTGGACATATGTTCAATAACTTTTACATTTGATGGGTCAACTGATATACACTCTATTTAGATTATATGAACAAAAAATGAATCCTTTTATATACCAAAATCACACTTGTTAAATTATACATACAACTTATGCTTCCTGGGGTTATTCAACACAATTATCGATTGATATTTCAGATATTACTTTCTATTTTAATATAAATGAATATTTTCTAAAAATACTATAATAATCAGATCGAGGTAATATCTAAAGACTATATTTATTAAATCCATGAAGATAGTGGGGGAATTTTTAAGACTAAATGGAATCATTATACATTAATAGTGTCCATACATTGTAAAGAATGTTGTCTTGGGTATATCCTTCATATTAACCCTAAAATGATGATATCTAGAACGAAGTTAAATCATTGAGAACTACTGAGATCTAGGTAGTTGATCAAATAAGTCATTAATAAAGGATAAATGATACTTTATGTTTATTTTGATCTTGTTCATTCCCCTATAGTCAATGAAAAGTCACATAAATCCATATTTCTTTTTAAAAAACTAGTTTCACCCCAAAGAGAGACACTTGGACAAATTATTACCATGTCATGATTCTCCTGGAGTTTATTCTTCAATTCCTACAACTTAATTAGTTATATTCTTTATAGAGTATTTGAAATAGGTATAGCGCCAGGTATGAGTTCTATTTAAAACCCAACTTTATGATTCATTGGAACACTATGAAACTATTTTGGTAAGGAATCAAAAAACTCCCACATAATAGGAATATCTTTGATCTTGAGTTTCTCCCCAACCATCTGATATAAACATGAGTTTTGAATAGGAATAAATACCCATAAAATGGATGTGATTTCCATGAGAAGTATATATTTATAATCACACTGATTTAGTATCATAGTTAGGTTTTGAATATCAAATGCAACATCTCTTCCTTAGAAATTATTGTGGGATTTATATTGAGAAAGCCAATACATGCCTAAGATAACATAAAATTTAACCAATGGTTGAATATAAAGATTTGAAGGAATCACATTCACAAAAACTTCAACTTGATAAGAATTACATACATGGGATGTGATCATCATACAATTAGGGGTTTTCACTAAAAATTCAAAATCTAAAAATTGGGAATAATAATTACATTACAAAATACTTTCCATGATATAAGGTATTTTATATAACTAATATCAAATATTATACTTCAATATATGAGTATACCTATCACCACCCCAATATCATTATTATCTATTTAGTCCCTTAGTAAAACCAAATAGTGATTATGACCATCGCACATATTTGATTAGAGTTATCAATCATTCATAATATGTATAAATAATGACACCTTATTTTATATCTATGACACATTAGGTTTGACCTATGGCATTCATGGTCATCATATATTCAAATCCATTATGATTATTCATAATGATTTTTTAAATTTCTAGAACATATCCCTTGGGAGTGTCAAACTAGGTGTGTAGTAGGGCCTGTTTTCATTAAAAATGTGATAATCAAGTCAAATCTCAATACAACCATTTAACAGTTATTACCACTATGTAAAATTATACCAAATTCAAATTCAAATTTATCATATATGCATGAATTTAATTTTTTGGAAACCACTCACTCTATCCTTCATGAAAATTACAAGATATTTTCCAATATTATGACTTATCTATAGGATTCTCACTACATATTCCTCATCCGAGTTTCAATGGTTAACTTAACCTATCTTCTGATATCAATTATAGAAAAAAAACATAAGATACATAGATAATACATCTTAATAGATGAATATTCATTTCATTATAAAAAAATTCTTGGGGACCATGAGCTTTTATTGTATTTTGAAACTTTGATACATAAACAATTAGTTCATGGGTGAACTATGTTATCCCCAACTAAGTTTCTTATAAATATCACCCTTATTAAGAATATCAAACTTCATAATTTTCTTTATATCCTGGTGAAAGGAAACAAAATAAAGAGTAATTTTAGATTCTTAGAAAGGTTAAACAAGGGATATTTTAATGATTACTAAAATTTTACTTAAGCATAGGGGTATGAGAACATGAGTATAACATTTGAAAACCATATCCTGTATAAAATGAATCATAATATTGATTTATGAAATAAATATTGGTAGTTGATAAGACATGAGTCATAATGGAATCAATGTATAATCCATGAGAGCATAGCATTGACATAAGACATACATTTTGGGTATACATACAAGCATAGAAAATCATTTCCTCAGTAGTCATGGCTCATTTAAAAGACCATATTAGTGGAATTGGTTCACTACATAAATGCACATGAGACTTAGCCCAGTTGGTGAGGACTCCTTAAGTGAATCCAGGAGACCCAGGATCAAATCTAGGAGGAGGATAATTTCTGGGTATTGTAGCAGTACTGTAGCAGGTACTGTGTAGAACTATAGCAGGTACTGTAGCAGGAACTGTAGTAGGCATTGTTTGGAACTGTAGCAGCCGGGAATATTCCCCCGCTGGGGCCTTCAGGCCAATGATTTGGTCCCCAAGTCCTTTAAGGACTTCGACCCACCCATGCGTTCGGGTCAGTAAGGTCTTCGGGCCACCACCAGGCCTTTGGGCCACATTAAGTGTAGATTCAAACAAGATAACCTACTGGGAACAAACTTCAAAAGTAGGAGGAGCAAGGAGGTTTCACCATAGCATAATCTAAATGGATTAAAAGAATGAGAGAGAATGGAATCTACCATTAGGACAATCCTATGCATGCACAGAAAAGCCTAGCCGAATATCCATGTGAAGGTGGAGAGCTGATTTCACGATGAAGATGTTGGGGAGGAGCAGTTCCAAGTAAATAGTCTGGGTTGTATGTAATGTTTAAAGCCTATGAGAAATGAATTCCTCTAAGGCCTATGGGCCATGTAATACTTATTCCTACGATCCTTGTAAGTGTTCCACCTCACCCCTTGAAAGGTAGATTATCAAAATCAATAAAAAATGAAGGCCTTCGGGCCATTGTAGGAGGTTCACTCCCCAAACCATCATACTAGTCATGTTTCACTACCAAGAATATAATAGTGGATAAAGTCATGTATTTAAATTGGTTCGATCCCTATCCTATCCTGATTTATCTCATGAGATATAAATATATACATAATAAATTAGAGGGCTATATAATTATATTCCCACCCATTGCATAATGAAAATCATATAGATCTGTGGCACAATATCATAAAAAACTTATTGTATCATAACTCATAAAAAATAAATGGGTTTCATAGAAATTTCATCGTAGAATAACCCATGGAAAATAAATGGGTTTCATAAGATTAAACCATGGAAAAAAACTATTTTCCAAAATATATTTTGATAATGATCATAAAACATCAAGAGGAAGAATTGGGATGGAATCATTGGATTATATCCACATTAGAGAATAATTATAATCAAGGGTTGTTTTCATTGATGAATAGAAATACCATTTAAATATCATTAAAATAATTCTTGGGGAAAATAATCATTCCTCTTTTGAAAATCACATTTGAAAATATAAAAATATCCCAAATATTATAGAAATAATTTTCTTTTAAAATAACCAAGAAAACCTATAAATGAAGAATTTAAATCATTGATTGGTCATGAAGTATAGAAATTTTATTCATGATGTATACGTTAAAACAAATATTCCTTTCACATTTTTTATAAAAATTCAAAAGTAACTTGTTTATAAAATGAAAATAAGGTTCATTTTAAACCATTTTATAAAAAATAAAACATGGGTAAAAATTAATATTTAAAATAATTAAATAATATTAAAAAAAAATTAAAAAAACATTTATAGAAAATATAAACATTAAAGAGAAAGGATTTTCGACTAAAGAGAGAAATATGACCAGGTTTACTTAAAAATATTATTTTAAAATATTGAGTACAAAAGGAGAAGAAAATAATATTAAAACATTTAGTTTTAATAAATAACTTTAGGATAATAAGATACATGAGTTTCTAGAGAGACAGATTAAAATATTTTATCATTATAAATTTAATCATAGGCAATCCTGATAAATAATGAGACTATAATGTAAAAACTTTAGCACTTTAAAAACATTTGAATTATAAGACCCATGAAATAAATAACATTAGATGAATACTTATATCCCATAATTTTTATGAGAATAATAATATAATACGTTCATGGGTATTATATACACAACACAAAAGAAATAAGTAGTGAATAGGGCATGTGCCCCCATAGAAATAAAAGTGATACAAAAATCTCTTTACTCAAGTGTCAAATTACTCATTAAACATTCAAAACTATTGTATAATAAATATAAGTTTATTATGAATATATTACATAACCATACCCATATATATCAAACCATATATTATTTACTTATCACCTTTTTCCCCATTTATTAATAATTATTTATCAAAATCAAACTTCTATGTGATAACTGCTTCGTTTTTCATGTATGTTTGGATAATATTTTTTATCCTTTACATTTATTACAGATCTAGCATCAATAAAATGCTAATAATTACATAAATATTATATATATTCATTATATACACATTTATATTCATATATAAAATCTATACATTTAAAAATGAATTACACCGTTCATGGAGACGGTAGGTTATACATACACATGAATATTTTTTATGTCATATATATCATATATATTCATTAAATAATTACTTATTAACATCCATGTCAAAATAAAACAAAAAATACATTGCATCATTTCTTGGAGGCAGTTGTCCACATGTACGCTCGAGCGATGTTATCGTTTTCCAACAGATTAGAATGTAAGAAGGTAGATGTGATATTATATTTCTAGAAGTAAAATAATGTATTAAATATCATATATATATATATATATTAAATCCATTATTATATCCTTCCGTGATTGGTGGCGATGGAAAATAATTACATATGTTCATGAGGTGCTAGTCTGTCATACACACAATCGATGGTTTAGTTTATAATTTGATGGAGGAGGAGATAATTATAGGTTATGGTAATAACTTAATAATATGTTAGTATATGGGATTTATCAGTGTTATTATTTCATCATATACAGAGATGATATGAAGTATTTGGAAGAAAAAAAAAAGAAAAATGATCTGTTAAGAAAGATACATCTTCTTTGGTAAACCTTTTAGGTTTTCAACAAAATACTTCCTATGAGGGTTTTATAATCATACCAAGGACTATAATATGTGGGGTGGGAAGGAAGAGATTTAAGAAGGTAGTTTTTGTACCAAAATTGTTTGTAAGTGTGATGAGGTGAGGAGACATGGTTTCCTTTTATAAGTGGAGGAGAATACACATTTGGAATTTTTGGGAAAAAAAGTATACCCATGTTTTAAACACACCAAATGGATCTAAAAAGGATATTAATAATCCTTAGATGATATAAATTCAAAATATGTCTAGAAAATAAAAAATAGACATGCTTTTCTGTCATTTTAACACTTATAGATTTATTTTAACCCCCATAAAACTCGTTTTAACCTTAACCATATTAATTAATTTCTAATGTATTAAATATTAATTTTAACCGAAAATTATATTGAACTTATTATTTTATTCACAAATAATAATAAAAATTATGGTTGAGTAAAAATGTATTTTTGAAGCATATAAATACATTAATAAAAATTAATACTTATTTATCGATATATTTTATTTATGTAAAACCTTTGTTCTTAATTTTCAAAATGTGTTTATTCCTATATTATACTTCTATGTCTAAACCTTGTTTATAGTGGTAATTTTTAATTAATAATATTAATTATGTATTTTAGTTTTCTAAAACTCGAATTGTGTGTAATGGAAGCTATCAATGAAAATAAATTTATTTGGAAAAAATATTTCAAAAAATATCAGGGTGTTACAGTCATGAAAAATTCTTATAAATATAAATAAAGTTTCAATTTAGATTCTAAAAACTATGTAATGGTCACCCGAACCTTCATGTAAATGTAATCCAATAATTTAGAAGCTTTGAAAAGGAACCAATTGAGCTATGTAAGGGTGATATTAAAGGGGATCAATGTATTTACCTTATATAAAATAATCAATATGATCGAAAGATAATCATTATTATACTTGAGTTATAAAGGTAGTGAATTACACATCATATGAAGCACCAACACATCACAAGAAACTGAGAGAAGAAGATGAATAGGAAAAATGAGAAACATGCAGTGTCTAGAGGCTACAACATTGGGGAAACCAAAATAATGGTTTTTGGAAAATGGAGATGAATTGGTTACCATATCGTAGTGTTGATTATGGAGGTATTACATATTTTTTGTGATAAATGGGGAGGATTACTCCACACTGTAGAATATATTATGGTGGTGGTAAAATGGAGATATGATTGAATGTATTTAGTAAACATACATCATCAAAGAGGTACCTACATCTTGGATAGCCATATGACTTGTAAGAATATCATATGTATTTAATCATATGACTTGAAAGTGTATAACTTTAAAATTTATACAATGACCTTGAAATTAGATATCATAAGCCTTTGCTAAAGTCTTAGGATACTGAATCTTTAGATTATTGGTGACACATTTTTATGATATTAACCATCATAAATCATGTGTCATGGTATTAGTAATATTATGAAGATGGAAAGGTGATGATTTTTGGAGTGTCTTGCGATGAAAATAAAGGATCCAAAACTGAAAAATTTTGATGCATGAATTCATGATGTAAGGAAAATATTTTTCATGAATGGGTCTGGGTCAACCCAATCCATCACCTGACCTATCATGCGACATGGTATGAAGGGAATTATTGATCCCAATAAGTAGGAAATGAGGGCATGGGAATTAATAAATCACTCTTAGAATAGCTTCACACAACTACCAAAATTATTCCACTTAAAACTCTAGCATTACCCATCAGTATATCGAATGATCAAGATCTAAAACAAAAGAATAAAAAATGGAATCTAATTAGAGTAATAAGAAACAAAAATTAATTAAAATCACACATCCATCTACAAATTATAAATTAAATGTAAATAAATCAGCTTCATCACATAAATAATAAAAACATATAAAAAAGTCATTGTCGATGAAGCTAATACATAAACATTAAAAAATAAAAATCCAACACAAAAATGCTACAAGTAATCTCTATAAAATCCATGATTACTCAACACATAATATGAAAAAAACCTAAACATCCCAAATTTCAACAAATAAATGTCATTTCAAGCACCTAGCAGCATGCTATATGATCTTCATATATCAATTGGTATGCGAAGAGTGTGAAAAAGAATATTTATAATAGGATTTAACCCCAAAAAAATCAATTCCCTTTTAAATCATTTCATTTAACCTAGTTTTAAAATATAATATAAAATTGGATTTTTTTGTTAGTTTTTTCATATGGAAAAGAAACAAAATTACATCCATGATATTTTTTAAAAATCTTTCCCCGCCTTTATTTTAAATAAAAAACAATTACTTTGAAAAAATTCCATTTAAAATTACACTCATTATATAAAATAATAAATTTCATATAAAACACCTTTTTTATACTTATTCCAAATAATTTAGAAAATACACTCACATTGCATTAAAAATGGTCGATTGAAAGGAACCATGTAATCAATAAACAAGATAAATAAATTCAAGTAAACAATAAATGGTTTCATATGTCAATTAAATAAGGAATATAAAAAAATGAATTTGAAGGTATCCTATACATCAATCCCCCAATAAAGAAATAGGTTTCATGGGCTTGACCTTAGGTCTTAATTTGTGAAAATTCTTGATTTTACTAAATATGCACCAACTTGCGGACTATGTTATGTCCAAACTGCACAAACAACCAAACTATCCTACACCAAGATTCATCGGGGGGCATACCCTATGTAGTAATATTTCATATAAGAGGGGAAACTAGTATTGTTTAAAAATAGAGTGTGGAATACATTTATTCAACATATCTATATATTTGGGTTCCCATGACCAAAAAAAGTGAAGGTGAGAAAAAATAAGCACCAGTATATATAAGCATCATAGAGTATCAACAATCACTCACCCTCACCTCCAATTCCCATATAATAAAAAAAACCTTTCTATCCATCACTTGATTATTGTAAAGACTTATATTGTTCTAAAAAATCTTAGTTTTATGATTTTTTATTATTAAAAAAATACCTATGTTTATTGTAATGATTTTATATTAACTGTTTTAGATAATAATTTTATCAAAGGAATTTATCTTATGATAACACTATAAGTGGTTATCTTACATCGTGTAAAATATTCATTTTACAGAAATGTATTTTATCTTAGGAGAATTTCATTTTTGAAAGAAAGTATTTTGTCTACTTAAAGTAATAAAAATCATGTTATTATTTTATCTTATTGTGCAAGAAATTATATAATAAAGATAATGATTTATTTTCTGCTTACTTTAGTCAGAATAAAGTTATGAGAAGTCTTTATATTATAAAAATGATATTCATATAAGAATATCTTATGAAGTTTAGAAAAATTCTTCATATCTAAGTATCACTCCATATTAACATATTTATATTAGACTTTTAATTATCCTACAAAATGTTGAATTAAGTTAATCTTACTCTTTGGATAAGAAAAAATATCGGTTTTATCTTACAAAGTCTCTCAGAATTTTATCTTATGAGAAAAAAGTACTACCAATTGGATATCATATGACGAATTTGATGTTATGAATAATATCATGATTTATATCATAATCTCTTGGTAAGTTATTTCATACATTTATAGGATATCATAAAATGGATTTTCCATTTAAGGAAAAATCTATTTGTAAAAGTGCCATTTTTCTAGGAATGGAAAGATATGAAGAATAATATCTCTGACACTTCCACTGTAGAAGATTATTTTATATTTGTAAGAAATGGATGCATGTCATTAATATCCTATCATATCAAATTTTCAATAGATTATCAACTCAACCGATATTATTATGTCACTGCTAAAGATAAAAATCCAAGAGGAGATATTAAAGAAAGAGTAAGCCGCTACATAAAAAAGGATGAAAGAGAAGGATATGATTCACATATATATGATTACAAATATAATGCTAGCGAAGAATGCCTATTCATATAAAAGATCATATACATGACTCACATGATTCATTTATATATCTATCAGTTGAAATCAAATATCATCATGATTAGTTCCACAAAGACTATTATCTTATTGAGATTTATGTTCAACTACAGTCAGTTACATCTTGAAATTGTGCGCTACAATAGTTCTTCCAAATTTTATTCATCTATTTTAGTTTACACTCATTCTAATTGAGTGTGTTAAGGACATGGATAGGCCTCTTAAAGGTAGATTCTATTTAAAATATCTTATCCATTAATAATAAGTGAAAACCTCTTGTACTTAGATGGGATCCCCTGGAAAAAGTGTTATTATAGTAAAAATCACCAAACTCATGAAGTATAGTGTTCTTGGAGTAGACTAGGATATTTATGTTCCATGGACCACTATAAATCACATGTGTTCAATCTATTTATTTTATAATTTTAAATTTCTGATTCTGATTTATATTAAGGAATATATTTGAGCTCACATACCCTAAATAAAGTGGTTTTCTATAAATAAATCTTTAGGAACCGAATTAACCCCCTCTTGAGTTTTAATTTTTCCATTCTATGGGAAAAAAGGTTTTAGATCTAGAGACTCTTGATTTCACGTTTTTCAATGGTTGAAGTCCAAATATTTATTCTCAAATGGATGTTATATATGATAATTGATAAGGCACATCAACAGTTACATAACCTTATATTTATTGTGATTATGGTTCCTATAAGGCTCACATGACCATCTATTTAAAGAACCATGGATTAAAATTCTATCTTAAAGTAGTAATGACCTATGAAATTAAAAATACCAAACCTAAAATATGGGTTACTACAACTGAAGTAGACTATGATCTGCTAAATATATGAACACCATAATATGTGGATTGGGACCAAATGAGTCCTTATGAGTTTTTTAGAGTCAAACAACTCATTAAATGTAGAACACTATTTCATTTTCTTATGAAGGTACGGATAATGTGACGGCTCCTCGATATGGTACTTCCAAACTTAAGTTCAATCTGTTCAAAATGGATGTTGTAGAAAGCATTACTCAGTTGAATGAAAGACTCACTTATATTTTGAATAACATTTTTGCTCTTGGAACACCTATCACTGAGCCCAAATAAACATTAAATGTTATATGAGTATTACCACCCAAGTTTATTGGAATATCAGTTACCATCATACAATCTATAGAGGTCAAAATTTTCATGACAAAATATCTCATTGGAACTCTTATATTGTACAAAGATGAAATGAAATTTGAAGCTATGGAATATAAAATTATCAATAAAGAAAATATTTTTTAAAGGTTTCTACTTATAAGGACGAATATAATATAAAAGGTATACAAATATCTGAAACATATGACAAAGAAGACTCCTCAATATATTATGGATCTAATAAAGAACATTCATTATTTTCCAGAAAGTTAAAAAAGTATTATGAAAAAATAATATGTTTCAAAAAACCCTTCAACAAGTATATGAAGTATGGTAATAAGTTTAAGGAATTATGATTTCATGAGTTAAATAATCTAGGACACATCAAGCTTGATTTTCCTCATCTTAAGGATGATTAAAATTTATAAAAAAAATACCTAAATAAATTTTCTTATTATAATAAATCTATGAAAGATATGAAAGAAACATTGAGTTATTTAGAAGAGTCTATCATGTGCACATCATCGGAAAAAGATAAATATCTTAATCAAAATTCCAACATATGCTTTATGCCACATTCAGTTGAGGAAAATTCTTACTAATCTTCTTAGAGTGATCATGAATTGGTAAATGAAAATTTATCATATAAATAATTAAATTAATATTTTACCATGTTAGAAACTAAGTATGAAATCTTAAATAAGAAAAAGAAATCTCTTTTAAATAACTATAATAAAAATTTCAATGAAGAGGGTGAATTAAAAAGATAAATTTCATATTTTAAAAATCAATTGGAAAAGTCTTCGGTTGAATATACCAAACATGTTAAGATAATAAAGAACCAATAGAAGGAGGTTCAAAACATTAAGTATGCTACAAGTTTTTTAAACAAAGGTAAAGATTATTTAAAAAAAATTATTGTCCATAATCAACTGAAAAATTAAAAAATTTCAATAGTAAGTCAAGGTGAAATGACCAAATTTTACAAAAAACTATTTTGTACCTAATTCTAAAAACAAAAACCATTTCAAAGTTACCACTTTTTATTGCGGATAAATATGAAATTATTCTAACATTTTTAATCTAAAAAAACTCAATTTTTTGGAAATAAAAATGACATTATTACCAAAAAAATTCAAAATTTCCTACTTATTTTTCTAGAAAACAAAAATAGATTTGGATCCCTGAGTCTCTTATAGTTAGTATTTCTGGACATAATTGAGTTTGGGTTTAATGATTTTTTTTCATTATAGAGAACAAAAAAAATGAATAAAAATGAAAAAAAGGTTTGTGGATAGTGGGTTTTCATGAGATATGAGTGGATATTTCTATGAATTCCACTCACTATCCAAGATATATGGAGGCTATTTCACATTTTGTGACAATAAAAAAGGAAATAAAATTGGCATCAGATCTATTGGAAATCCTAAGTATATTCTAATCAATAAATTTCTTTATGTTGAAGGATTAAATCCCAACATGATAATCATTTCTCAAATGTTTGATGATGGTAATTTAGTTGATTTTTCTGACAGTGGATGTTTAGTTTTCAAAGATAAATCTCTAAAGTTCAAAGCACATGTAACTGATAAAGTTTATATATTAGATTTTAATTCTTTATATGGTATTAATGTGAATTGTTTAAATTATTAAAGTGATGAATCATGGTTTTTGTAAAGTAGGATTGGAAATTATAATGTGAACTCCTTTAAAAAATTTTCAAAGAAACTTTTGATTTCTTTCTTTCCTAACCTTAGATTAGATCAGAAGAAACAATGTGATGCATATAAAATGGGAAAGAAAAACAAGTCATCTTTTAAACTAATTAAATAGGTTTCTATATCTATACATATATATCTCATACATATAGATCTATTTAGACCTAATAGAACTATAATACTTTCTGTTATATCATTTGTTTATGTGTTGGTTGACTATTTTTCAATATTTACATGGGTTTTATTTTTAATACTTTAAAGTGCATCTTATTTTAATTTTTTTAATTTTTTTAACCTTGTGAAAAATGAAAAAGATGCTAAAATTGTCACTTTAAGAAGTGATCATGGAGGTGAATTTTAAAATCATGAATTAAATTCATATTTCTCAAAACATGGTATTAAAAATACTTTTTACCCCCAAGACACCTCAACAAAAAAATTTAATTTCAAGAAGGAATAGTAATTTTTAGGAAATATCTAGAACCATGTTATGTGAATATAACATGACCACTCATTTTTGTGAATAAGTAGTTAACACAACATGTTATTTCATTAACAGTGTTCTATTAAGACCTATCATAAAGAAAACACCCTATGATTTTTGGAATAATATAAACCAAAATGAGGGAAACTTTAAAGTATTTCGATTAGAGGTTTACATCATGAACACAAATGATAATCTTGTTATGTTTGATCTAAAAGTTAATGACGAACTTTTACTTGGTTATTATACTACTTCCAAATCCTATATAGGTTTCAAAAAAACGTCAAGGATTTTTTACAAATCAAAATATGTGATGTTTGATGAAAATGATCCATTTGATCGGAAAATGACTCAAACTTATGTGTTTAATGATTCTCTTAAGGAAATGAGACCTAAAAAAATATTTAATAACAACATTGATGATGATTTATAACTGGATTATTTTGAACCAAATTCAGAAATGGTTGATACTATTGAACCAGAAAATATGCTACCTATATTACCGAGTAATATTAATGGTCGTCCATTATAAATAGTTATAAGAATCTTAGATGAAGGAGTTCGAACTAGAATAAATGTAGGTAACCAAGTATAATTCATATCCATTATATCCTAGCTAGAACCTAAATACGTATAAGAAGATTTATCTAATGAAATTTGGTCATTAACTAGGCAAGAAGAGTTAAATCAGATCAAAAGGAAAAAATTATGGGAATTAGTTGATAGACCCTCTAATTATCCTGTTATTAAAATAAAATTGGAATTTGTAATTAACAAGATGACCATGGTGCAATCACTCTAAAAAAATCTTTATTAGTTGCAAAAGGTTACAATCAGGGAAAAGGAATAGTCTATAAAAATACATTTTCCCCTATAGCTAGATTAGAAGAAATTTTAATTATTCTAGTATATTTATCTTATATGAATTTAAGATTATATCATATAGATTTTAAAAATGATTTTATAAATAAATTTTTAATGGAGAATGTTTTTTTTAGAAAAAACTTTTAGTTTTGAAGACTCCCACATTCAAAATTTTGTTTCTAAACTTACCAAATCTCTATATGGACTTAAACAAGCACCAAGATCATGCTATGAAATATTAATATTTTTCATTTATCTAACTTTTTAAAAGTTTTAATGGTATATCCTACATTATTTAAGAAAATTTCATCCTCATATATTTTATTAGTACAAATATATATTGATGATATCATTTTTGGGTCATCAAATTAAGAATTATGTAATGATTTTTCAAAGATTATGCAAAAGGAATTTGAAATGAGTATGATGGGTGAGTTAAACTATTTATTAGGATTTAAAATTTTCTAAAAATATTTCTAAAAAGTTTTAAAGAAAATAAAATACATAATAAATTTTCTTAACAAGTTTTGAATTGAAAAAATATGACTTATTCAACTCCTATGAGCTCTAATATTAAAATTGATGTGTATGACACTAGAAAACTAGTTAACAAAAAATTTATATATAAATCATTGGAAGTTTATTGTATCTTAATTTAATTATACTAGAAATTATATTTCTATTATGTATTTTTGAGATATTTCAATCCAATCCTAATGATTATTTTTTAAATGCTTCCAAAAGTATTTTAATGTATTTAAAAGTAACTGTATCTCTTTATCTTCTTTTTTCTAAAAAAAATTGATTTTAATTTAACATCATAATTGGATTTTGGTTTTTTGGGATGTAAATTATATAGTAAAATAACCTCATTAGCCTCTGGTTTTCTTGGTAAATCTTGAATATCTTGGTCAAGTAATAAACAACATTGTGTATCATTTTCAACTGCTAAGGTAAAATATATTGTAAAAGGATGTTGTTGTGCACAAGTTTTGTGGATGAATCACACCTTAATGGATTTTGGATTTAATTTTAATTGTGATACAATCAAATGTTACAACACTAGTTCCATAAAAATTTCAAAAAAAATCCAATTAACCATTCAAGAACAAATAACATTGATTTGATACATCATTTATTAAGAGATCATGCAAAAAAAAGGTGGTACATTTTTAGAATTCATTTGAATAAAAAATAAATTATCATAAATTTTTATTAAACCATTTATTACTAACATATTTGATTTTATTAAACCATAATTAGGTTTTTTTATATTATTTGATGTTATTTTAATTTTTATTAATAGGATTATATCATATTTGATAGAAAAATTATTTAAGTTTTGGCCTCTTTATTTAATGTATTTTTCACCGCAAAATAGGACACTGCATCTAGATTTTATAATGATTAATCTACACATCACTGGGTAACCCTCAATTACCACAAAACAAAAAAAAATGTGTTTTCTATATGTGAAAAACATTTTCAAACCTTAAAAGACTCATTCTTTTTTATATCCAATCCATGTTTCCCTAACCCTCTAATATTTCAAATCCTGTCAACAAAGGAAACAATTTAGAGAATTGATGGATCTTCCTCAATATGATTCAAGCAAAAAACACATCAAGGAAAGTTCTAAGTTGATGAGAAATAGATTTTACCTTGATGTATGGAAAGATTATGTTTCTTAGTAAATTTATTAATCATCATGGATAGGAATTTATTTTTGATGTAAGAAAAACCAAGTTTGTATTTTAGAATGAATTGCACGGGTTATATGAGACTGAAGTTTTTCATTTTGGTGATAATAATGACTTGGTAACAACAACAGTGAACTAGATTTTTTTTGAATAACCTCTTTTTTAATGGATGGAGCATTCATGTTCCTTCACAAAGGCTACGAAAACTTCAGTACTTCTTTGTATGATGTCGATGAAGTCATCCATCCCGAAATCATTAAGTATTTGTTCAGTTCTACAGATGTTGAGAAGAAGCTTGTAAAGACCTAGAACCGAAAAAAGAAAAGTTCTTATAAATTTCATTCAATCTATCATTGAAAAATTAGATGGTGTATTTGAAAAGGTTTTATTTCAAGTTGTTACTTTGTTGTATTATTTATTAATAAAAATACTATGAATCTAGCATGATACATTATGATATACATGTACCATGTAAAAAGTAAGTCAATAAATTTATATGCTTGTGGAAGTATGTTAGTGTTTGTATTTTGTGGGGTTGTTGTTTGTCTGGATGACAATACCACATCCCCTTATCATGGAATGAAAATGTTGAGCACAATTATTATAAGAATAAGTGGATTTGGTTGGAATTATTCTTTAAACAATTTGGTGTTGTTATGTTCTGAATAATACATTAGAGTAAAACCTGCTTTGGCTCAGGGGGAGTCATCATAGATGGGTCTTTCTTATGATGTTATAGTTCCTACATTTTTTCTTGTTTTGTAGAATGGCCAGTTCAAACTATTGTTATAATATATGTTCTTGACAATGAGACTCTTTCATAAAGAAGAAGATGAGTAAGAGTTATTTTTTAGTCTAGAGGAGAAGATACTCTTTAAGTCAGTTCACATTTTGTATCTTTATCAGTTGGACCTGATGTTATTCCTGTTCCTTTGGGTAGATAATAGTTGGCCTCAGATATCACAAGGTTAGTAAGTATTGGTCAAGTAAGGACCACATCAATGGTGTTGGGTGTTATTCCCCTAGTTAAAATATCTTCATCTAGTGAGATGATTGTAAGATTTAGAGCTAAATCTATTGACCTGGTTAGTCAAAATGTCACCCATGAATAAGAAAAAGAATAGGATAATGAAACTTATTTGGTTTAAAGTGGAATAGTAAGATTAGTTTCTATAGAACCGTCACAAGAGGAAAAACCCAATGTCGATATAAATCAACAAGATTATGATACTAGAAGTATATATGTTCATCAAGACACATTTTCTCTTATTTGTGCTATATATAAATGATGATAAATTCCTAGATATAAATTAGATGTAACTAATTAGAGAAATATATAAAGATATTCAAAGTTAATATCATAGGTATAATCATTAAAATTTCAGTTTCTAGAGTCTTGAAATTAAATTAGGACTCTATGGGATAATTTTGTCTTAAAATATGATGTTAAGGAAGTAAAGTTTTCAGTTATGTTTGTGTTTGAAAATTTGTCAATGAAACCATTTATAGAAGCCTTGAATAAAGTTGATGTTTTCTCAAGGTTAGAAGGAGTGTCTCTGGAGATAGAAAAAGTGACTTGTAAAATTACCTCAATATAGTGTGACCTTCTATGCAATGAAGTGATTCAGGACCACCAAAGTGATATAATAAATTAAGTAAGAAGGTTTTAGGTTTTCCACAAGAATATATTGTGTCAATTTATTATTCTAAGAAGGAAATCAACTAACTATTACAAGGAAAGGTTCCAGAAGTCCCATATCTTACGTCTCAAGTGAAAAGGACGTAAGTTTTATCATTATTGGATAAAACAATATGGTTGGATCGCTGGCCAATAACTTTGTTGTTTTAGAAAAGAAGTTTGAAACTTTACACCTATTTGTTGTAATCCATTTAAAGCTATAATCCTAGAAATATAAATAATAATAATAATAATAATAATATGATTTATTTTTTGAGACTCATGAGTGACAAGTTTCTATAATAGAAAAAGAAATTATATAATTTGATCATTCATTTGGTATGTATGATAAAAATTCTGAAGCATTAAAGAAGTTAATAGTTGATTGCGCTAATAAGGGAGATATACCAAAACTATTTGGACATTTCTCATAGAGGATATAGAATATTTTTACAATACTTCTTGATTTCTGTAAGAATAGCATGGTAAAAAGGATCGATGATTTTTTTGATTATTTTTTTCATATTCAAAGGAGACGTCTATCTTGACCTCCCAGCATTGATCACCATACTTATACTTTTCAAAGTCCAAAGGATATATTTTACCCCATTGAAATTTATCAAATGGAAAATCTCAACTTTTCTGAAGAAGTCTCTTTTCCTATACCCGAATAATCTTCTAAACTCTTCATAATACCTGAAAATAAATTTGATATCGTGATAGATCAAAAATCTTCTCTCAATATCCAATCCATTTCTATAAGAATCAATTCAAGAAATCAAGTAGTACTTGGAGCATATTTTTTGATGTTTGTTGATATTGTTGTATAAACATCAGACAATCCTCTTCCTTCATCCTCCTTACACTCTGTCCAGTATCTATCTTTTAAGAAACCACCTCTAAACAATTGTTTCAAATTTCAGAGTGGATACACCTTCACAATTTTTGCATTCCTGGTTTCCTGATTGAATTGGTATTTTATTAACATTTGAATCATGTTTGGTTGTATTTTTTTTATAAAACATTTGAATGTTTTCATGCTTAGATTTCACGTTTTTAATGCATTTTTATCATTCATATTAAAGCGTTCATGAATATTTCTTCAATATACTTATATTCTATTTTATAATTTATTCATAATTTTTATCTTATGATTTCTCTCTCTCCTTCCTTTATATTATACTATTTTGTTGAACCTGTTTATCTATATGGTCAATATGTTTCTATATTACTATTTGTATCTATTCTCTATTAATGTTTTATGTTTTATTTTCTTTAATAACATTATGATCTATAATGATAATCATTTTCAACAAAACCTCATTCCAATTTCTATTCACAGTTAGTACTATTAACTAATTAAAAGTATTCATGTGTAAGATTTATTGTTTTCCTTTATTCCACTTATTTTTTATATCAAAAAAAGGGGGAGACAAAAAACAATGATACCAAAAATTAAATATTTAAAAAAATTATTTTGATGGAAGAAAAAGGATAGTGTGAAAAATTAAAATATAAACTAATTCCAACAATAGGGAGAAAAAAAGGAAGAAGAAATAATTTAAATGTTTTATTTTAAGGGAATAAGAATAAAAAACTTAACATATTTTTTTAGAGATCATTTTTTATAATTTTTTTCATATTCAATGGGTTTTTTGATCATCAAAAAGGGGGTGATTGTTGGATAGACTTATGTTTTTCAAACATGTCTCATTTTTTATGTATTTTTATGATTCATAAACATCATATATTTATTCTAATGAGTTTATATTAATTGTTTCAGATTATACTTGTATCAAATGAATTTATCTTATACTACCTCTAAAAGTGTTTATCTTACACCGTGTAAAATATTCCTTTTACGTCAAAGTATTTTATCTTACGAGAATCAATTATTTGAAATAATATCTTACATATATTCATAATTAGAAAACTCTATATTGTATGTTTATCTTAAAACGTAAGATATTATATTATGAATATTTTTATTGAGTTTCCACTTGCTTCAGTAATAATGAAGTTATGAGAATTCTTCATCTTACAAAAAGGATTTTCATAAAATATTATCTTACAAACTTCAGAATAAGACTTGAAATCTAAGAATAACATCTTAGTAACATATTTATCTTACACTGAAGAATTATCCTACGAAGTTCTGAATTAAGTTTATCTTATGCTCCAAAGAATAAAAATATATGTTTTATCTTACAAAGTATCTCAAAATTTTATCTTATGAGAACAGTACTTCCAGTTTGATATCTTATGAAGAATTTAATTTTATGAATAATTTCGTGATTTCATTCCTAATATCTTGATAAGTCATTTTCTGCTTTTATATTGTATAAAAATGTATTTTCCATTAATAGAATGATCTATTTGTATAAAGTGTCATTTTTTAAAGAATGGAATAATCTGAATAAGAATATCTCTGATAGTGCAGTTACAAAAGTTCATTCAATATTTGGAAAGAATGGACACATTCCATTAATAGCCTTTCATATCAAATTTGCAATAGAATATAAATTCAAAAAATATGATTAATTCACTTATTAATTTCAAAATATAATAGAAGACATAAATCAAACAGTTAGTCGCAACATAAAAAAGTATGAGAAGAAGGATAAAATGTATGTACACATGATTACTCAGATAAAGATAATGAATAAAGCCTATAAATATATAATATCATATATATTGCTTGAATTTTTAATTTTCATATCTATCAGTTTCAATCAAATATCATCCTAATTATTTCCCTAAAGACTATCATCTTCCCAGAATGTATCTTCAACTACTATTAGTTTCCACTTTCAACTGTGTGATGAAATAGTTCTTCAAAAGATTATTCATATATTTTCATTTATGCTCATTGTAAGTGAGTGTATTAATTCAATGGATATTTATTGTAATGTGAGATCATAGTTAAAATCTTTTGGACCTTTTTAATAAGTGACATCAACTTGTACTCAGCTGGGAGCCCCCAGAAAAGCGGCTATTATAGTGAAAAAGACCAATCATGGAGTAGGGTGTTGGTGGAGTGGACTAGGGTATTTCTATTCCTTGAACCACTATTATTATTCTATTTAAATATATTTCCATTAATATTTTGTATTTACACTATCTATTAAAATTAAGAAAAATATTTAAACTCACATACCTTGAAGATGGAGGTTTTCTTCAAAAAAAAATTAATAACTCAATTCACCCCCTCTTGATTTTCCAATTATCTATTATTCGGGATAGTATTGACCACCAAAAACATCAAGAACAACTCATAAGAAGGTATAAAATCATAAATGGTACTAAGTTGGTCTCACATACCCACACATTTTGATAATCACTTTAATGTTCCAAACCATCCCTCTTGAAAATCGAATTGGGATGTCAAGTGATTTTGAAATCATTTAAGATTATTTTGTAAACATATGTAGAAATATTTATCTAAAAACCACACTTAAAACCTTTAAATGAATCAATTACCATTTCCATGAAAAAAATTAAAACATAGAACCTCCCCATATATTAATTTCTCTAATAACACAGCTGAGATCAAAATTATTTAAGAATCAATATTTCCTCTAAAACAAACCTTTAAACTCTTTTAATACACAAGGAAATGAAATATATATTGAAATATATAACACACCATTAAATCCACTTTATAAAAAGTGAAAATTCATTTCAAAATGGTTTCTAAAGCTAAATAAAACTATCACATATAAAAGTATTTTAATAAATAAAACATTTAATATTCCCAATCCCATTATGACATTCAATTAAAGGAAATATCATAAAAACACATGCCTCTCTCTAAGAGGTGAATCCTCATGATATTATACAATACATAACATGTAATGGATAATGCTAAACAAATAATAGAGATAACCTATATAACACTTAAACAATAAAGGACCAATATTATAATCATCTAGAACCCTAATATCATCCCAATAGCCCCTAGTGTTCTAGTAAGTAAGTGAAACTGATATAATAAAATAGGACGAGGAATGAAGATGGATTAAGAAGAATAATGGATGGGTCAACCTCAATAAATTATCTTAGAATCAATGTAAGAGAAGCCAAAAATGAAGATAAGAGAGAGGTAGAACCCCCTAGGGAGTGCACCCCTCTTGGTTGAAAGAAATAATGGAGGAGACAAGGGATAATATATTAAAGTAAACCATTTTAAAAGGTTCTTTTTTTACTTTTAAAAATATAGTCAGATATGGATAGTGGTGTGTTCTTTTCCACCATTTTTCATCACTTATCAGGGAGGCCTTTTCAGGGAATAGTCCATGACCATGGTAAATCAAGCCTTAAATGGAATAGGGGCCTCATTACCTCACCCTATACCTTTGTGATGTAGATTTAAGGCCATATATTATAGGTACTAAAATTAGAAGTGGAATAAGGACCTTTACAAACATCCCTTAGGATACATCGTACCATGCTACGGTGTGGCGACCCTCACCAGAAACCCTCTATGGTTCATTCCACAGCCTATGGTGTGGAGTGAACCCCAAACCATCTATATAACTGTAATGGTTTATGTAAGAACCCCCTCTATAGTCTATCCTCATCTGTATATAATTTACTTACCCTTATGCAACACATTATACTACACAACCTCATCTATATATAATTTACTTCTTCCCTCACCCCTATAAAACTCAAAACATACCCTTACACAACACCAACCACAAATTAGCCTCAGGCATGTTCCATGTCCTCCATCTCTAAAACCTTACATGACCCCTTTACCCATAATAAACCATGATGTGGCACAAGTTCTACAACATATTATATCCTCTCTAGCCCTTACGTAGATCCCTTCTACCTCTATGAAACAGTACACCATAATTATTCCACCCACTCCACAGTGTAACCTTAGACCAACAACATGGACTTGTCCTTACATATCCTCATCTATTGTGTAGCCTTTTCCTTATGCATTGGAATTCTTCCCTCACCCCTATGAAACTCCAAACATACCCGTATATAACTTCTATCACAACATAACCTTAGGCCTACATTTTGGCCTCTCTCTTAACCCTTACATAGAAATTTTATACAACACCAACCATGGTGTAATCTATGTGATACAGTGTGGTGAAACCATCTACTCCATGACACATCCACACTTTATTCCTAAAAAAACACAAATTCAAGAGGTAGGATACAACATGTCCTCTTAGGGCTATGATTTGGAATCCTGGGGATACAATGTTTTCTACCACAGACTCGGCCCAAAATTCTCCTAAAGATTCCCAAACCACCAAAAAAATAATAGAAACACTAAAAAACATTAATATAACCCAAAATTAAATAATTCACTACAAAATTAACATGGGAATGTTACAATTATCACCACCATACTACCTTATTCCCTATAAAAGTTAACAGTAGAAAGAATTAATATAAATAGAAATCCACACCCAACAACTTCACCTCAATATTTTGGTGGGTAGAAAACTATCCAAAAGGGTATTATGAGAATGAAAACATCAAACATAATTTAAATCTCCAAAAAAGATAAATCCACAAGATTCTCAAATTTCTCTAAGAATTACATAACCAGGATCAAAAATAATATTATACAAAGGAGATGGATACCAATCAATGGTCTCTCCACCATTTTGAATTCATCTTAAAATGGTGATCCCCAGGGAAGAAAAACTCAAGGAAAACATTGGAAAAACCCAAGATATAGAAACATTTTATTAACCATTGACAACCAAAAAAGACACCAGATTTAAATACCTAAGAATAAACACGCCTATAGAACACCTCAAAGACCTCTAAATCATATGCATCAATAAATACTAAAAAATGAGATTTAAAAGACCACATACCTCAATAGAATAGTATAGTCCCCATCCCAAGGGTCATAATAAATAGTTAAACTATGAACCCAACTATGTAGAACCATCTCACGTTGACCCCATCAAAAAAAGAAACAACACTACAAAGTACCCCACTGTGGAAAGGCTAAAAACATCCTAGATAACGAAATATACATAAAAGGGTTCATTAAACAACCAACCAAATTATATATAGTATCAATGTTTCTAAAAAGAAAGTGACCACAGAAAACTCAATTGAAATAACCCAGATTAAATAGGTATGCATAAAATCAAAATTCATTTAAAACCACATAACACAATACAAAAATTGACAAGAAACCACAACCATCAAGAAAATAAGGAAATATCATTAAAATATTATTTACATCCATAAGGAAACATCCTCAAAACATCCATTACATGCTAGTGAATCCTCAAAATCCCAAACAACCACATCACATACAAAATAAATAAATCTCCCCTGATATACTCTCTTCTGATTCATCAATTTAAACAAACCTCAAAATATGGCATACTAAACCACACTGATGAAACAACCATTGATCTTTTGAAAAAAATGACTTCAAAAGACCAAGTGATCCACACTAGGAGTACAAGATTTTATCTTCATACTCTGAGAAAAAATAACCCTACTCAACTTTCCCTTCCCACTCAGCTTCAACCATCTCAATGTCCCCACCATACATGAAATCTTCTTTATTGAAACCATATGATTTTCAAGAGAACTAAAGTCATTATAAAGTCCCTTAATCCACTCCATTGCCTCAAAATATCCATGATATCTCCAAAAATATGGTGATCAATGATATAAAAATACTAGTATGGGATCTATGTGAAATATGGATTATGGATATACAACTCAATCATGAGTCTTGGTAGAGTTAGTAAGCATGAAAACCACCCAAAGCCGATAAGGTGAAAAAACCTAGAGATCAACCCATCATACAAACTTCCTACCCTTCTTGAATAATATCTGTGATAAATACTATGAAAAAAACTCAATTAACTAAAATTAAAAAAATAAATCAAATATTTTAAAATAAATCATATTTTTCAAACAAAACACCATTTACAATATTTCACAAAAAATTCTAATTTAAATCCCAACCCCCTAGTGAAAATTCCCATATAATTTCCTTAAATTTACACTTAATCATTTTAAAAATACTTATCCCTTTATAAATTTATCACTTTTAATTAAAAATCCCTTATCCCTATCAAAATACATTCAACAATATATGTTAAAAGAATAAATACTATTGAGAAATATGCCACTCCATTTCAAAAAAAAAATCATAAAATCTCTAATGATATCATAAAACTTTTTTATAAATCAAAACATTCCATAAAACATCCCATATTTCCAATAAAACTACTTTCTCAATAACAACATAAACAAAACATAACATAATATTCTAATATATCTCAATCTAATATCATTAACACATGAAAAAACTTTTATAGATACAACTCAATTGAGTAATGGACACCTTCATGACCCATTTGAGATCTAAAATATGTTAAAAAGGTACAAAGGATTGTAATGTCTTTTATAGTTTCTACACAGAGTTTTGATAACCAAGTTCCAACCCTATGTTAGTCTCTATGAAAATATCATAACCATGTGCCTATGGGCCCCACATATTTTCTAGAAGATGTGAGAAAGCTATGAAACTTTTTATCACCTTTTGATTCCACCCATAAACTCAAAACAATCCTTGAAATCATTAATACACTCAATGGGGATATAAATATCATCAAAAACAACCAAAAAGTATATTCATAATAAAGACTTACATATGGATATCTCATGGAAACTCATGATTAATCATTAATGGTGGTGATTCGGAACAGATATATGGTTTACTTCGTATGTCTCGATGATGATCCTAATCTTATTTCGACCTAAACACCCTGAAATAACATGAGGTATTTTAAAGAACATAGGTTCCTTCTAAAGAATCACATCTATAAAAATCATTTTTGACAATAACTATTTTAGGAAAACTCGACCCATCACCTGATATGGATCATGGCATGGTGAAAAGGGCATTCTCGATCAGCACAATATGGAAACATGTGTTTGGACATTAGGGAATCCATATTGGTAGCACATTCATCCAAATACCAAAATAATTTCCCCTATAAATTTGATATGACCCATCATTATACCATATGCCTATGCTCCAAACCAATAAAATTAAAAATTTATCTAATTAGAGTAATAAATAGTAAAAAATAATAAACATCACACACCTATCCATTAATTATAAATTAAACATAAATAAATCAACATCATCCCATAAATAATCAAAATTGATAAAATGGTGGTTGATATTGATGAAGTTAATATATAATCATACCCAAATAAAAACCCAAACCCAAAACACTACTATAAATATATATGTGATCTAAAATATCTCACCATGTACACCATTCGTAACTCGAAAAACCCAATCATGAACATAGAAAGACTATGATGGGATACCAAAAAGGCATCAATAAGTGCTTTATATTTCTATTAGTATATTTAGGGTGTGACTAAAATGAGACCAATTTCATTTCACAAAAGTTTTTATGCCATTCATTTTGAAAAGTTATTTCATTTGTGAACTTTTAAAAAAAATAGAAAAAATTAATACATTTGTGCATAAGTAAATGAATATATATATATATGATCTTTTTATAAACTCTTATCTCACCTTTATATTAAATGAAAACAATAACATTGAAAACATTCCCATAAAAATAACATGTTCTATATGGAATAACCTTCTTCTATTTAAAACATCCTATTTATATCATTTCAAAATCCTTTAAAACACCCATGAACACCATGAAAATAAGAGGGTTAATAGGAAGGTTCCATATCCTCAATAAACAAGAGAATGAATTATAAGTAAATAATCAAATGTTCTGCACATAAATAAAGTAGATAATATAAATTAAGTCAATGTATCCCCTATATCAACCCAAAAATTTATAAATTGGTGTCATAGGCTCTACCATAGGTCCTAATGTGAGAAATTTATTGACTTTACCATACATGGACTAACATGTCAACCTATGTTGCATAAAACTAAAATAGACTATCCGACTAGCCTATATCCAGCCTCATCAGAGCATATCCCATTTTTCATATTTCATACTATAGGGAAAACTTATACCATGAAATTATATAGTTTGGAATAAATCATTCCCTCCCTCTTTACTACATATTTTCCAATGAAAAAAATTATAGGTTAGAAATAATCAACATTATTCTATGAAATTATCACCGAGTATAAAAAATAACTCATCCTCACCTCCAATTCCAACAGAATAAACAATCTCTTTACATATATCCTCAAATCACCGCAAACATTTAGTACCACCCATAAGAAGTGAAATATGAATAACACGAACAATGAGGGTTTCACACACCCACATGGTTTGAAAAAAAACATGAAATTGTCAAATGGTTCTCATTGAAAATAGACTCGAGATGCCATGTCCTTTTGTAAACAATTGAGATTATTTTGTGAACATCACATTAAATAATATTCTTAAACCCACACTTAAAACCATTTAAAGAATAAATTAACCTTTTAAAAAACCATTTTAAAAATTAGTACATCACCCATTAATTTATCTCATTACCTAAATAGGATAAAAATTATTAATGGATCATTATTTCATAGAAAAATTCCTATAAACATTTTTTAGACATTAGGAATTCTTAAATTTATTAAAAACTAGAAAACCCCCATTAAATCCCAATTATGAGAAGTGAAACATCATTTTAAAAACATTTTCTAACCTAGTTAAACAATCACATATAGAAGTATTATAACAAATAAAAACATTTGAAATTATCAAAAAAAAATTACATGCCAATAAAATAAATTTCACAAAAACAATGACTTCATTCCAAGTGGTAACCCCTCAGGACAAGCCACAACATATTGAATTGTATAGAAAATTATCAAAAAAAGAATAGATATGGCCCTTATAAACCATAAACAATAGTATATCTACATTATAAATACCATTTAACCCTAATATCATCTAAAAAATTCCTAAAATTATATAATATAAGTTAAACTATAAGAAAAAATAGATGAATATGAAATAATGAGAGAAGATAAAGAAGAAGAAGAAGAAGAAGAAGAAAGGGGTTTACTTCAAGAAATCCACTTTGAATCGTTGATGAAGAATACAAAAAAAAGTAAGGTAAAATCCCTTAATTCATGTACCCGTTATTATTGAACAAAATGAGGGAGTAAGTAGGGGATAAACTATTAAAATTGAAAGTTGTAAAAGTATTTTTTTACTTTTAAAAAATTATGCAGAAAAGGGTTTTGGTGTGGTCATGTCCACTATAGTGCAGTTTTTCTCAGGGAGGTATTGATATGGAATTGTCTTTTCCACCATGGCATAGTGCTCTTTATGGATACCCTTATATATAATTATCTAGGGACTATGGAATAGCTAGCCAAAAAAGGTATAGGGGACTTGACCCCTCATCCAAGGACCATGGTGCAGGGGTACTAAAATATTATAGAGACCTTAGGTCCTTAATAAAAGTACCTAAAGACATATAATCTTGTTATATGGAATTGATTTCCTCACTGAAAACCATACATGGTACAACCCCTTAACTATTAAATGGATTACAACCATAGGCTATATATATAAGGGTTAGGTTTTGTATAAGGGTAACACATGCACACATCCTCCACAACACAACCTCAAACCTATGGCATGGACTTCATCACTCAACACTACAAAGGTCAAAATATAACCTTATGAAACTATCACCATGATTCCACCTCATCCCTATGATGTGGAATCCATCCATGGTCCCTTATATGAAACCTTTATGCAGTAGTAACCATAGAATATCCCAAATGTTATGGAATATCCTCTCCTCTTTAAACCCTATACAACACCCTTCTACATATAAGAAATAGAACACAATGTTGTAGCCACCCACACCATCATGAAACCACTATTTTTTCTTAAAATATTGTACATGTAAGATGAAGGAAATGTTGTGGCCTCTTAGGGATATGATGTGTTCTACTGTAGAACTAGCATGAAACTCCCCTAGAACTTACTGAATTACCCAAAAACCATAAAAACACATGGATTCATAAAGATATCCAAAAATAAAATAATTCACCACAATAATAATATACATGTGTTATAGTATTATTCTATACAAATTTCATGGAATTATATTGGATGAAATAAATGAAATAAGGATTTGATATTTTTAAATATCATGAAGAATAATTATAAGTACACAACATGATTAATATGAGAGTTTGAAAAAAATAACACTAATAGTTGAGTATTAATAGGGTGAGACTTTAGAAAATATTTTAATGGTACATTTTGGAAACTAATTGAATAGAGGAGTTGGAGATATTGATTCATTACAAGAGTTTGAAGATAGAATATTATCGAAAATAATATTCGCATAATATTTCAATATATATTCTATGAGGAAGAATAAGAAAATATGTGAGAGTTCTTGAATACAACCATTACATACTCTATAAGTCAAAAAAAAATAATGGAGAGATCTTATACTATAAATTTTTAAGACTTGAGGTATCATGGAAAGAGAGTGGTATTGAACTAGTGTTACAACAAGAGACGTTTCTTGATTCACTAAAATAGAATAAGTTAACTAATATTACATACAATAGATCTTTCATGTGAATTGAAGTAGAAATAATTAAGGAAGTGAGTTCATATATGCTTTATCAGGCTACTCCCTTACAGGGAAGGTGAGAAGCCCAGCCTACAACATACATATACTATATAAGTCTATAGAATTTTGAGGCATGCCTTCTGATTATTGTAATAGAGGAATAAAATCAATCAATTTTTTATAATAGGGACTTGATCCAACACATGTGATCTTTCTTGGAGGAAGTGCACATTCATTCTCTCATGTAAAGGGATAAAAATACCTCACATGAATTTGACCATTTTGGTGACAATATAATGATTTCAAGTTTATACACTATCACATTATTTATTAGATAATAAGAATAAAGTAGTATATATGGGATAATAACCTCAATGTATAAGGGTCATAGTCATACTTTGGGATTAAAACCTCAATAATAAATGTGGTTGTTCACTTCTATTATTTTCCTATTCTATATTTATTTTACAACCAAATGATAGATAAATGAGAGAGAGATATACGCTCACTAAAAAAGAGAAGTGGTGAAAAGGGATAAAAATGAAAATTAGAGTAAAAGTATACTAACAATGAATAACCCCATATCAATGTTGGAAATATCCTTTTGTGGTCTAAAAAAATAGAGTTAGAGTGGGTCACAACTCTATTTGGATTCTCTTGTTTGGAGTTTATTTAAATAATTAAATTTCTCTTTCTAAAGACTTGAAAAGGTGTAAATTTAAAGAAACATATGAATTACATATCAAAGAAACTATGGAAGGTATGTTTACCAATAAATTTAAGAAAATTAAGAAAAGAGAAGGAAATAAATTAAAAGGGAGTCATCAAAGAAAGAGTAGAATAAATACGCAATACTATTTGAAGGAAATCAATGTAGAGTTTATACTAATAATTATGTTGATTATTTTTTTCTTAATGAAAAAAGAAATAAGAATCCATCCCTCTTATATAAAGTTTAATAAAAACTAGTTACCCAATGTAACAATACATACAAAGGAAAATCAATCATGTAAGTTGAAAAGTTTGTTGTATGAATCGACCACCAAAAAATGGATAAAAGTTTTAAAATATGTAATTAATTATATCCATATGAAGATAAGGTAACAAAATTATATTTTCAAAACTATTCGATAGATGTTCCAAACACAAGTGGGTAAGATCACATCTATATAGATTCTTGTGATAAATAATTTAATGATTCATGTGATTATTTTAGGATGAACCTACATAACTCTCCTAGTTAAGCATCCAATTTTATTATTATCAACATAAAAATAATTTTACAAGATATCTCCCATCTTAAATAAGATTAATTTTTTTTTGAAGAATTCATTATAACAAAGGTTTTTTTGTATAAAAATCTCTATAAACTTGTAAAATCCTTAAACACCTTTAATGAGAATCTTTAAGAAAGAATCTCCAATTATGAAAATGAATCACTCACTATGATTCATGTGATAGAAAAATCCAATAAAAATTTTGAGGAAATTATCCATGCATCTAAAGAAGTAATTGATGTTAAATGTGCTCAGTTTGAGGTAATGTACAAGAAAATTAAAGGTATTGAACATTTTTTATAAGAAAAGAGAAGCACATGATGTTAATGTTTAATATATAATGAACTCTTGTGATGAAAAAGTAAAAAAAGTAGAGTGTGAGAGATGTATCTTTAATATGAAATGCATAGAGCTTGCAATTAAATTAAAGTGTCTAGAATCAGTTCTAGTGATGTATTCCCAAAAAGTTAATAGAAAATCTGCTACCACACAAACTAATAAGTAGTAAAATTATTATAAAATACCACTATTTGGTTTAAATAACATCATGAGATCATCTATTTATCAACATATATCATCCAAAAAGGAGAATGTTCCATCCATGCCACAAAACTATAACTATATTAATTCTCTATTTGTACATAGTGAAAATTTAAACTTGAAATCTATCTAAAAATATATAAATAAAATATGCAAGAATCATTCCATCATTTCAAGTATGGAAAGATCTATTTTTATATATATGGTTCCCTGAATGAATCCCAAACTATTAATGTAAATGCTAAAAACAACAAGCTACCAGTTCTATAAAATATGGATATCATGTAGTTCAAAGAAAGAAATCCATGGTTTATTGGTTATTATTTTTACTATAACATATTTGGTCATAGTAAATTGTATTTATTGTATAATCCATCAATTATATAGGAATACATAAATCCTATTTCAAGGGAGATAATGTCTTAGAATAAGAAACATCCGAAAATTATGAATAAAAATCTATCCACCTCAAATAGATTTGTAATTATTATATATCTCTATAAATATTTCAACAACAATATTCATAATGAAGAAGTGTGAAATTATAATTCATTGGTAAATTCCACTAAAATAATTAACAATAGAAGACCATATAAGATGAAAAATAGAGATATAAAAAACCATGGGAAAGAATCATGAGAACAATTCTAAAAATAAAATTCTATGTTAGATTATGAAGAAGGATGGTGAGTTATCCTTGGGTAAAAATATTAATAACAATGCATTATAAAACACACCAAATATGATCATAAAGTACATCACACAAAAAAGGATAAGTTTTTTCTATTGTGGAAGAATAGGGTATAACATTGACTTATATAAAAAATTCTTAGAATTCAAAATTTATGGATAAAATATCAATAAATAATTGAGTGAATAAACCTATTAAAGAAAAAATAGGATTGGTCTAATTTATTTAATTCCTAATAAACCATGTGGAAAAATAAAAAAGTCTAAACATATTCCTAATTTTTTTTTGGAAATTTGGCCAGATGATTTAGAGATATAGAAAGAAATGGAATCCCAATAGAATGAAATATCAAAATGTAATGAAAAGATTAAATATTAAGGAGAAGTAGAATTTCTTGAGAGTTTGATAAAATGGGAAAACCCAAAAAAAATATAGGAGTTATGTGGGAGGCGTAAGCAGGTTATACACCATTGAAATGATTATCTCACAATCATATTATCCTAAGAATAAATCATGAATAACCTGAAAGATGCAACATGTGATGTATGTGACTTAATGTATCATGTTAAAATATCGATCTCATATAGGGAGAGAACAAAAATACCTCTGATTCCCAAAGGAAACTCATATTTGAATATAAATTGTGAAATCATGAAGTGTCAATTCGAACATGAAGATAAATTGAAAATGGAAAACCATTTGAGAAGGAACTCTCAATCCAATTGCTTAAATTGATAAACAGTGGGGATCCCTATATTCCCTAAATTGTTATGTTTAATTTTTATAGTAACCATAAATGTAATTAAATGTAATTCTAGTTTTCAAATATAGAATTAATGAAATAGTTTAAGTTGTAATAAATATTATAGATCTTAATAAATCACCATATTTGTTTCATTCATCATTTGATAATCTAAAGAACATTTGATGAAAATAGAAACTTTGATGAAGTGGAAATGGACATCATACTTTTAGAGTTTTTTTATCTTGAAAAGATACCAAATTAATACAATTCATATAAATCTAAAATTTCTAGAATTTTCTTGAATTTTAGTCATTAAAAAGGTATGGATGCTCATTATATTATCATTTGTTGTTAATAATTTATATTGACATTAAGGGGGTAAATTAATTTAATCAATGAAAATAAAAGATGAACAATTTATAGAAGATATTAAGACTGATTTATAAAACATGAAAAATGTTCTTGAATGTTTCTAAGCTAAGTGTTGATATGAGTATAGGAACTCAGGTTTTTATTCTATTGAAAACAAATCTAATAACTGGTTTCAGGATGAAATGTTTTTAACATCCCCTAAATGCTTTTTAGGATTTAGTTATGAGTTATTATTATATTATCTTTGTTATGGATATCCTTTTTATCTAAATCAAACCCTATTTTTTTCTACACTAAGCATGGATAATTTAAACTATGATGGTATATTGTTTCAAAAGGAAATTATACCATCATATCTAAAATTATTTGTAATTATTGTCTATAATGGGGAGAGAGAATAAAATGAGATTTGGTATTGGAAAAAAATAAGAAGGGTGAGATTGATAAACCTAGTTTTTGTGTGTTGTAATTACTATAAAATAAGGAATAAATATACATGATTATGTTATTATAAGTAGTTATAAGTCCCTAAGAATATGAGTGAGATGAATCATGGTGTTCCCAATCTATGTGTGTGAACGAGGAAACCTTGATGCTTGTAAGAATTTATGAAGAAGTTTTATCATTATACACAAGGAAAAGGAATGAGGACGTTTCTTGGAATTTTGTATGTAAATATGGTTTAAGTATATTTGGTGAATATTAATATAGTTCCATAATTATAAAGTATAGGTTTATTTAAAATTATAATTGGGTGATTTTTTAAATATTATTTGATGTGTTTCGGAAGGCCTCAAGTGGAGCAAAAGAGGTTCTGAGTTATTTTGGAGAACATTTTTGGTTGTGTGAAGGTAAATTTTCAATATAAGAGATTTATAAAGGTCATAATGGGATTATAATAGCTATTTAGAGGTAATTATTAAATATAGTCATCTATGTAAGGGTAATAGCTTGTTATGAAGTGGTAACTCCATGAGCCTCCAACCTAAGGATGTGTAACACTCAGAATCCTTAACTATAGAAGTGTCCCAGTTATTTAAATGTGATTCATTATTTTTTTAAGGTCAGCTATATTTTTTGTAAAGGTATTTTTTTACTCTAAAACGGACTATCTAAAGGTCATACAAATTGTTTTGAAATGTTGTATAAAGGTCACATTGGGATTATGATAACTATGTAAAGGTCACATGGCCCCCATGTAAAGGTAATACAAGAATTCATAATTTGTGGAAATGTATAAGATGAGATACCTAAGGGAGGGGTTAAATGAGATATTAATATGGGTAAATAATATGATACTATAAATTATTCCATCATGTAAAAACATCATGATTATTTCAAGAACATCATGATCCTCGTTGGGTTACAGTGTTATTGTGTTCCATTGTGCAAGAAACACTTGCACATCATAAGATACTAAGAAAAGTATATGAACATGAAGATTTATAAATATAAAATGTATGGAGTCTATGGAACTATGTAAACCATAGAAATAATAGTGTTTTCAAAATAGGAATGAAATAATGACCACACCATAATGATGATCGTGGGGAGATTATATATTCTTGATTAGAAATAAAGAGGATTACTCCATGTCATATAAGACACTATGGTGAAGTAAAAGAAAGTTACGAGCATAAATATTTTATGAAAATATAAATTTAAAGATGTTTGTACATATTTGCGAATAAAATTTATTTTAAGAATAGTATATCTAATCAATCATGTGACTTGAAATAATATGACATTAAAATTCATATGATGAACTTGAAACTACCAAGTGTAATCCTATAATAATGTCTTACAATACTGAAACTTTCAGTGATCAGTGATGTGTTTTTAAGATCATAAATACCATGAATTTTGTTCTATAATTCTAGTAGTATTTTGAATATGGAATAAAAATATTTATAGAGATACTTGTTATAAAAATAAAGGATCCTTGAACCTAACTATTGATGCATTCATTAATATTGTTATGAAGATATTATTCCATGTAGATCTAATGGTGTTGTAATAGAGGAAAATAATGAAAGGAAGGTTATGATATTTTTAAATGTCCAAAAGAAAAATTAGAAGTATTCATCCTGATTTATAGGATAGTTTGAATGAGAACAATAACGAAATTTGAGTCTTAAAAGGGTGATATTTCAAAAAATATTTTAATGATGTGTTTTGAAAACTATGAGAATACAAGATATAGTGATACCTAGTATTATGGAATTTTTAAGATCAAATATTATTGAAAATAATATTCACATAATCTGTGAATATATATTCTCTAAGGAATAATAATAAAATATGTGAGAGTGGTATATTTTAACCATTACACATTATTTAAGTTGGAAGAAATAAATAAAGGGGAGAGAAAATATCGTACCTATAGAAGACTTAAAGTATCAATGAAAGAGAGTGATATGAAACTATATCTATATAAAGACAAGTTTCCCAATGAATTGAAGAATAAGAATAAGAAGAAGAAGAAGAAGATGAAATCCAATACTTCATAGAGTGAAGCCTTACTATACACTAAAGAAGAAAGAATCAAGTTATATTATTTGTGTTTTATTATAATGCACCCAATATGAAAAGGTGATAAGTCTATAATAATAAATACATATGTGTTTGATGTCAGAATAATATTAAGGAAACCTGAATAATTGTTTCAAGAGAGGAATAAGCTCAATCCTTATAGTCTAAGAGGGACTTGATCCAATAAAGTTAATATTTATTATAGTAAGTTTAATTCCATTTTCTTGTACAAATGAACAGTAAGACCTCCCTTTTTTTATACCTGGTCAGTTCCAAAATAATGAGTTCAAGGTTATAACCTTGGTCATTATTTCTCTGATAATATGAAGGTACTAATGAACATAAAAAATATAACCATCATGTATCGGAGATGTAGTCATACTTTGGGAGGTAAACCTTATTAACAAACTCTAGTGTAATATTGTTTTTCTTCCATTTACTATATATTCTTATCGATTAAATAGGATTAATGGAGTGATAGATACTCCCAATGAATAAGTGAAGAGGTAAAATTGGATAAAAAAGAAAATAAGAGTAAAATTGTACCAATATTTATTGACCCCTAGTGTTGCACACATCCCTATGTGATCCTCAAAATACATAGTATGATAACTTATCATGTTCCAGCTTCTGTAAGAAATGAGTACCATAAAACGATTTTTTGATGTTATGTTGTGAGACAACACATTGTTAGGAACTTTCAATGACACTATATAGTGATACAATGTAATATAGAGTGTTGTACTCACACTATTTTGTGAGACAACTTACTTTGGGGATCAAACATGATAATACATTAAGGGTTGAAATATTATCAAGTATCTAATAAAAGAAACAATTAATTAAAACTAAATATTTAGCTTATATTACTTAAAATTTATATATTGGCTTTAAATGATTGGTGATTGTTTATAAATTGTAATAAAAAGTTATTCTATGAGTTTACTAATTATAAAATATGTATATTTTAAATAATTATATTGTTTTTAAAATAAATTAAATTAATATTTTTGAAAAAATTATTAATATATATTCCCAAATATTAAGAGTTAATAGTTATTAAATTTTTTATATTATATGGCATACTTATTATTTATATATATATAATTTATATAGAAAATAAAATTCTAATTTATAAATGGTATATAAATTACAAAATAAGACCAAAATATAAAATATTCATATTTTGAAATTATGAATCATTAATAATATTTAATTTCAATAATTCAAATTAAATTCCCTTATTAGGAAATTATTTATACCAAATAAAAATGTTTTTGATGGTTTATTTGGTCAAACGTTTAAATAATGTTAAGATTTTGATTTTTAAATTATATAAAGTGTTTACATCAAAGAAATTGAATTATAAAATGAAACACCCCATAATAACACTCCCAAATATAGTGTTTAATTCATATTCTTTAAAAATTGGAATGGATATCAACTATAAAAGCCTAAAAATATACATCTTTATTTATAATATTTATAAAAAATATTGCATCTTAGAGATACTGAATACCTTTTACGTTTATAGTTTTTGAGAATTCAGAAAATCACAAACATAATAAACCCCATATTTTTTCATAGTGTTCATTTTTTTCACATGAAAGAGTTATTTAGAATTATTATTCATCTTATTATATCATTGAATCATTCATAGTACTCATATGAATTCCTTAGGGAAAAGGAAAATGAAATAAATGGGTGAGCTTAGATGCTCAATAGTAGGTATCATACAACAGAAGCTACCATAGAATAAAAAAGGCATAAATAATATGGATGGAATAAAAAATAATAAAATATTCACATAAAAATAATAACATGAGAATGAAATATATCCATCTATAAAATAACATGTTAAAAAATCTCATGGACAAAAATAAATTATTTCATGTTGATGGAATTCATAATGTCAGACATCTAATTCAAATTTTCAATGCCTTATGTTAAGAAATTATAAATAATTCAATCCATCAGGTCATAATCCCATGAAATTATAAATTGGATAAACCACCAGGTACTCATTCCATGAAATTATTGTGAATTAAAAATTTCAAGTCATTTTCCCAAGACATTGTAAATAAATGGGTTTTTATACACTAAGTACACAAACTAGTTCTCCCCTTAATACCTACTAATACATAATGGTGATATATAATTTAGAGAACCAACCATGACTAAATATTTACCATGAATTAATCATATGAAGAAAATAATAAACATAAAAACACAAAATCAGCATGACTTATTAATTAAAAAACAATCCATATTCAAATAACATGTATACAAAATGGTAATGTTTCCCCAATCGATATATAAAATAACATTCTTGGTAGCACCCTTCAAAATGACACCATGTATAGTAGTGGGTATATGTTAAAGTAAATACTTGAAACATAATATTAAAATATTATACATTAAAGATAATATATTTAATATATTAATTATTATTGACCTAGAAAAAAAATTAATTTTGATCATAACTTAATTAGATCATGAGAAATAAATGAGTTTCATGAATATTTCAATAAAACATGATCATAATTTATCCAAATAAATTAGATGGATAGAAACATTATAGAATATTCTAAATAAATAAATAAAATGTTAAATGATTTTTAAATGGAATAAAATCCTTTCATAATAAAATTATATATTTATTTAAAAAATAATATGAAATATCATTTTATTTTAATAAATTTACTTTAAATTAAAAAATAAACAAAAAATGAAAATATAAATTAATTTTTAAAGTTGTAAAAAAATTAAAAAGGATAATTTATTAATAAATATAGTTATAAAAAGGGAAAATTATTTCTTGTGTACAATGTTAATGAAGAGAATCTTTTCACACTTTTGTAAACAAAATCCAAAATGTCCCATGTGGAGAATGTTAAAAAGATTATTTTAATGCATTATAAAGAATGTAATATATAATATAAAATAACCATATGAAACCATTTAATTATATAAGATTACATCTATAAAAAATATAAATAATATTGACATATAAGAGAAAGATTTATCATAAAAAATATGGGATAAGTTTGGCTCTACTAAAAGATAGTGTTTTGTTTGAGTTGCAAACTATAGGGGAATTAAAATGGAATGAATACATAAAAACTATAAAAATTAATGAGAAAAATAAAATTTATGGGGTTTCATAAAGAAAGAACATTTAATTCTCTCAAATAGAATTTATACATAAACAATTGCGATTTTAAATTGAGACTGATAAAGAAACTCATACATATTGTATAACATTGGGAATAAAATACCTTGAAGGGGAGAACGTGATATGAAAGTTTATACACAATGAATAAAGAGATAATAATCATATATTATGTCAAAGAGAAAGTCTATTCAACAAATAAAAGATAATACTTTTATCATACAAAACATGTTCCAATGAAATAAAATTTAAGATGAGAACCACTTACAAAGAACATAACATTTGAGGTAAGAATCTATCAAGGAAAATATTGTGTGAAGTAAATTTAAATACATATAAAAACAAATTTAAATATAACATAAAATAATAATAAGTAATAGATAAAATAATATTATAATAACATGGTCAATTAAAAAGGGATATAGGACAATAAAAATAAATTGTGTTAAGAATCCTCTTACAAATTTGGTAATGAATCAAAAGAATATGAAGGAGGGATCATGAAATAAATTGTAATAATTATAAGAGAATATTTTTTAGAAGTATACTAAAATAGTAATGACTAATCCATGGTAGTGTATGTGTCTGTCATGGTTGATAGATTCAATGTCTTCACTTTGCATGCATACGATGCATGCATCTTCCAGGCCTAACCTCTCACAATTTCATAAATTTTTCAATATTTTCATTAATATAATTAAACATATTAATCAAATAGGTGTATATCATATATATTATTTTATAATTCCTGATTATAAAAGTAGAATTATTAATTTATGAAAAAACATTAGATATAACCTATAAAATAGAAATGGTTCTCTAAGTTGATGGTGTGGCTTGATTATGTTTTTTCATTTATTTTGGTTATATTCATTATCATGAAATAATTTTAAAAGAATTATTATTATTATTATTATCTATTTATCTATCATATAAAAGTTAATAACATCCCTTCAAGATTTTTGGGTTTCCGCTGATTGGGAATGGGAATCAGCGCCAGATATATTCCCTGAGAGGAAGGAAAATTTTGTTTATTACTTTAGCGATCATTATCAAATATAATCTATTAATAAAGAACAATACGGAAGATAATACAGATGCAATACAAGTACTATGTTGTGCTCTTTTTTATGATAGTATTAGAACATTGATTTCATGAAGATAGATTATCCATTTTATGGGTTTTATTTCATTTCCAAGGATCATATGATGATCCAAAAACACCAATAAATGGTATCAGAGATAGGTTTCATCAAAGAATAATTTTTTTATATCACTTATTTTGATGAGTATTGAATTTATAAAATGAAATAAAACTGATAATACTTATACGTGTGTCTGTATGTAAGTATAATCATATATAACTCTTATGAAAATCAGTCTATGTAATGGTCTTCAAAAAGTACCCTTTTGTAAAGAGGGTTATTTAAAAGTTATTATAAATTTACTTTACATATAAGGGTCTATATAAATGTAAGAAATGTTCATATTCACATATATGGTTCTATGTAAGGAAAACTACATATTACTTTTATGTAGGAAATGACTATGAATAAGGTAACTATATATTACCATTGTGTAAAGATAAGAGAGATTTACCCTTACATTTATGGTTCTGCATTATATGTTACATTTACTCATATAATTTAAGATAACTTATTTGTAGTAAATGGTTCCTTTAGAAGGGTTATGGAAAAACTAATAAAAAATTGTCAAAAAATTATTATTATTTATAAAAATTATATATATAATAAATTTTAGAAATAATAAAATGAGATTTTGTTAATGCTTATATTAAATAATAAAAGGTTTATATTTTCTTCATATGTTCTAATAAAAAACAAAAAATGTTATTTTCAAGATAATTTAATTTTTTTTCAATTAGATTATTTAAAAATTATTTATAAATAATGGAAAATATATTCCTGGAATGTTTATAAAATTTATAAAATGAGTTTTATAAATAACTTTAATATTTTTATGTTGTATTTTTAAATTATTTTAGAAAAAATTTATTTTTAACATTATATTAATATTAAAAGTGTTGATATTATATATTTTTATATAAATATTATTTATAATATATTTATAAATCATATAAAAATCATATATTATATGGATTATTTATGACTTTAAATAAAGTGTTTATTTAAAATTTTCCATGGTCGTAAATGTTATTTATAAAGATTAAATAAATTACATAAATAAGGGAAATATATAAAAGTTATTATATTTATACTTATAAATTATTTATAATTATGTATTTTAAATTGTTCAAATTAATAAAGAGTCTTATTTAATATATTCTCATAGAATTTTAGAATTTTATTTATGTGGTATTATATAATGTAAAATGATTTCATAATGTTCAATTATAAAAATTTTATAATTTATTTAAAATTATCATATATTTAATTGAAATTTCATAAAATAAATATATGAATTTGTTTGTATTGGATGGGTATATAAACTTTTTATATTAAAGATCATGAATTATCAATAAGTTTTATCTTGTTTATAAAATGTTTATTGAATTTTTTTTGTTTATGAAAGGTTTAGAAATTATTACCATGGACTATAAGTTAAAAAAATAGCAATAGTTTATGGGTGTATACTACATGATAAACAACCTAAAGAGGCAATATTAAGAACAAGAATGACATGAAAGGTATCAAGAATCAAAGGCACTTAATATAAGTAAAAAGTCAAAAGAAAATTTAGTTTATACTCATTTACTAAATATGATTTGGTATGTAAATGATTTATACACGTTGGGTTCCCCTCGTAAACTTTATATTGAAAAATATTTCATTTGGAAGTCCCTGCGAGAAAGTTTCTAACAATTCATTTTTACGTACAGCTTGAATGTATTTTGTAAACTATTTCCTGATCTCTGTAATAATTTAAGGACATTAGAGTATGAAATTTGTGGTGTATGTAACACCTAAATATTTTCAACAAATTTTTCTCTTTAAATAGTTTAATTTCTTCGATATCTTATGTTGTATACAACACTGAGTTTAAACAAATCACGTGAAACCATTAAAATATTATTATTTTTACATGAAAATTATAACCTAGCCATTGAATTTGAAGGTATGAAAAGAAATAAAATAATTATGAAATATATGTGATGGTTATATTTAATAAAAATTTATTTATTAATTCCCAGGATATAAAAACTAATTTTTTTCAAAGTCATTTTATTCTATAAAAAAATGTTTTCATTAAAACAAAATTTTTATTTATTTCTATAAAATAATTAGTTTCGACACTCTTATAAATTTTATTTGACATAATTAACTTCATTTTTTAGATTCATCATGTCAAAATTATCATAGGAGCAATTTTTGAGTGTTTTTTGAAAAGTTTTAACTTTTAATGAATAGTGAAAAATACTAATTTACATTAAAAACTATATTTTATTTTAAAGAATTTACAAAGTCAAATTTTATGTAGGATTAGTTTTAAAATTTCAATTTTTCCTTTAAATGTAATTTTTTTTGTAATGAATTTTATATATGAATTTAGCATAAAAATATTTTATACTTAAAAGGGTATTTTTCAGAAACAAATCATTGTGTTTTACATATTTATATTAAATTAAATTCTACAACTTCTATGTTTTGAATTTTAAAAAATAGATTCTATATTAGGATGTAGAAGGAACAAAGTTAGTAAATATTTTCTTTTTATTTTTTGTCAATATGAATAGTAAATTTTGTGAAATTTATTATTGTGGTAATGGTTAAAAGAGATGAATCTAGATTAAAAATAAGTGATAAGGCCATACCTTTTCATCCTATTTCTTATTGGATTATGTTAATTATACCATTAACACATAAGGTTCAAAATTGAGTTATTTAATAGACACTTTTCCCAGAAAATGACTTAGATATTATTAAAATCAAATAAAGTGACAAAATGTCATACTCTTATTTTTTAATAAGTATACTATTTTTAATATAGGGATAAACAAAATATATTATTGAATATAAATATTATTTTGAAATATAAAAGATTTACCTTATTCATGGTAATTTATTTATAAATTTTATAATTTAAATAATTTCTCAAATTCTTACACAACACTAATGTATTTATTATTCAATTAATATAAAAATCAAATAAATGATATTAAAAATATTATAAGTAAAATAATTTGAGATATATAAGTTGATCCAAAAATTCTTTATCTGACCTTGACATGTTAGGGATATAATAGAATATTTGGTTCAAATTTTACATGTTGTATTGATGTTTTTAAAATTCAAAATAGTGAATAGTATAAAAATTCAAAATAAAGATATTTTATGGTATTAATATATTATTAAATTATTTATAAATCATAAAAATATTTAAAAAATACAAAGTGATAATGATATGGTCTAAAAAATCATAAATTGGCTATTTATGGTCCAATTGACACAATCAAAGTAAAAATTACAACCTTTTGACATTGAAAAGTTTTTTAGCATAGTTAAAAGTAAAATAAGTTAACTAAGGGTTAATCAAAATTATAAGGGTCAAAATAACACCAAAACTTATGTAATATCTATTTGTTTTTGATATTACAAACTTATCTCATATTATCTTATAATCTAAGTCCATTTTGTGTTATTTGGATAGAAAATTAATTTATTATAATTTAAACTTTTAAGAAATTCCAAAATTTCCCATCACCACCATTATAAAAGGACACCTCCTCCCTCACTTAATTTCACCACTTTTAGCCTTATATCTCAAATATAACCTAGAAAATTATCTTCTTAACTTCCCTATCCACATTCTAGAGGTTTTTTTCTTCTCAACCCGTAGAGCCTTTTAGAGGAGATGGAAAGGGGATTTTTCAAAGAAGATTAGGTTTTGAAGTGAATAAAGAAAGAGGAGACTTGAGGTAAGGATTTATTTCACAATCTCATTATTACTCAAGTTTTTTTATGTTTACATATTTGTTGGGAAATATTTCTCTTCCTTGTATATTTTTCCTAAAAATGTTTTCAATTTTTTTTTTAATATTCCCTAATGAATATTTAAAGTTATTTTTATCCATGTTTTACTTTTTTACAAAATAGTTTGAAAGGAATATTTTTAACATTTTCCAAACAAGGTACTTCTTTTCTTTTACAAAAAAAATTTGAAATGATTTTTTTTAACTTATACAACATGAGAGTCTTTTCCTGCTTTCAATATTCCTTAATGTATTGAAGCTTCCTTTATAATTTAATAAGGTTATTTTCATAGAAATTGTTTTCTTTTTTAATTGCACAGCTATAAAAAATTCACAATGGAAAGTATATGATCCTCAATAACATTGAAAGTGATCATTCAAACTAATTACCCATCTAAGAAAACATTATTTCATGTTACTTATGTTTTACTAGGGATGTGATCCAAGGATACCATTCTTTTTCTTTCTCTTAATGGTTTATTCTTATGATGGCATGATGTTTATGAATACCCTTTTTCTATGAGTTATTTTATAATGAAATGATTATGAAACACATTTATTTTCATGGGTTATGATATAATGAATGATTTATGTTATTATATAACACATATATATGATATTTATTATGTTATTGGTGGGACCACTATCTCTATTAGATGTATTTGGTAATGAATTATATCTCTTTAAATGGTTATGGGAAACAAGTCAATGTTCTTGATCTATTATGGGAAATAAGTCGATGTGCTTAATCCGTTATGGGGAACAAGTGAATTTGTCTTCATCTATTATGGGAAACATGTGTTGATGCCTAATATTATGGTCTTAGTAGTTAACCTTGATATATGAAATGGTTTCTATACTTATAATGATTCCACACACATTTATGAAATGAATGTATAGTTCATGATTGAGTTATAATGAATTCCCATTCTTATGATTCATGTCTTTTAAAATGTTAATGTTTTATTATATAACCCATTATGATATTTTTCATATTGGGAATAAAAATTTTAAGTTATTTGCAAAGAATCATTTCCTTATACTTTTATTATCTCTTTATATGATAATCAATTGATATTTTCCATGTTTACCCATACCAAGCATCTGAGCTCACCATTTTCATATGTTTATTTTCCCTATGATATGAATAAAATTTTTAAGTTATATGTGTTAAAAAGGGTTAAAATTATGAAGAAATAAGTGGGAGATTATGTATATATTTTATGAACTAGTTTTTTAGGTTTCCAAGTTTCCAAATGCACTACACCATTATGATCCTCAGAAGTATGTTTGTGTAATTTAATTAATATTCATCAAAAAAGATGTAATATCTATATATGAAAAATATTTATAGTTATAGTTGGTATTATAGGTCAGTTTAGTTAACTACTGGAAACTAGGATGAGTAAACCTTAGTAAGAACCCTAAGGATAAGTTTAAGCATATGTTAAAATCTAAGATTTTTGGTAATGATCATGAATAACCTAGAATTAAAACTAACGTGTCATAAATTTTATAAGAAATTTACCTTTATTTTGTGATTTTCCCACTATGGTTAGTGTTTCTCACACTATTATTTTTTGTTTTATTTAATGGTTATAACCCAATGGAATCATGTTAATGATGAATGTGATTGGAAATTTAATAATTGTCCTCCCAAGAAATCAAATGTTATGGGATTTGGAATGAAACATTTTGTTGTTATTCTCACAAAAATTTCTCATTCTATGAATCGTATAAGACTAATAAATGTGAAAAGGAGGGAATAACATTCTATTGAGTCCTTCATGTGAAAGATTTTACCTTTCTCAGTGGGTCTTCTGATCCATTAGTGGCTGAGTGATGGATCAACACCATTGAGAAAATATTTTCTGTTCTTCAATTATCAGGACATGAAAATGTTTTCCTAGATATTTATTGTCTAGAAGGTGAAGTGGATCAATGGTGTAATCTTATGAAGAATATGAGGAAAGAGGAAGAAATTAAAAACACAGAATGAGTTGAGTTTAAAATATTATTTTTCAACAAGTAATTTCCTCATATTCTTCATATGTAGATGGATAATGAGTTCCTTGAGCTAAAGAAAACGGATGATGAATCTATTGGTACGTATGAGAAAAATTTTACAAGATGATCAAGGTATGCTTCTAGTATTATCATCCAACATAAAATTAAGTTTGACTAATTCTTTAATGGATAGAATCCAAGTCTCGGATGAGAATTATACATAATATAATTTAGTAACTACAAAAAAATTATTCTAGGTGCTCTAAAAGAAGAAATATAAATTAGATATACCCACCATTCTCATGCTTTTGATATGAAAAAAATATCAAGTCTCATGAAAACTGGAATAAATCACATGGTGGAATTAAATTCTAGCCATCTATATTCTAGAAATGTGGGAAGAAACATCATGGGATGTGTTTGAATGGAATTGGGAGGTTAGTTATATATGTAAGAGCGGGTCATAAATCCCATGAATGAAGAAAGTTAATAAATAGGCTGGTTAATGCAATGGGGGAAAAGAAGATAAGAACTAATGCACCACCCACACCCTAATTCTTCAAATGAATTTAGTATGAGAATTATTCTAATAAGTTCCCAAATCAAAGGGTTAATAAGGATGATAAAAAATAATAAACTCTTAAGGATAAAGATAATGGGAAATTTCATGCGATCATTATTGGTGATGTAGAGTATAAAAATGAAGTGGTTAAAGGTACACTTACCATCCACTTATTTGATTCTTCATCCACCCACTCTTTTGTTTCTAAATAATTTTCTAAGGGTGTCACCATATCACCTCAATAATTAGATTATGAGTTATCCATGAAATAACATAATGGCACAACGATCACATCTCAAGTTAATAATTATTCTCTAGATAAAGTTTGTGGGAAAGTGATTCCTACAAATCATTTAATTCTTCCTTTTATTGAATTTGATGTGATTCTTAGTTTGTATTGGATTTCTCTATTACATCTCATATCAATTTTTACATAATGGAATACAAATTTCTTATTCTGAATGAATCTATGATCATCTATCAATGCAAGGATGAATATGAACTTCCAATGGAAATTACTTACATCATGTGGGTATTAATTCCTATAAATGAATTTAATATATCTCAGATAGTTTGGGAGAAACAAAAAATTAAGGATATGAATATTGTATGGGGACTTTTGGATGTATTTTAGAAATAATTTTCAAGTATTCTACTAATTTTTTATGTTTATTTTTCGATAGAACTCATACCTAGTTATACGCCTATTTCAGTGACTACTTAAAAATTGCACCAATTGAGTTGTGGTAACTGATGAATAAACTACAGGAAAATATTTATAAGGTATTAATATACCCTAATTCATCACCTTGTTTTTCACATGTTTTGTTTTTTATGAAGAAAGATGGATCAATGTGAATTTTCATTGATTATCAAGAACTTAACAAGATCTCTATCAAAAACAAGTGTCCTCTCCCTCATATTGATGACTTATTGGATCAATTACATGGAGATTGGTACTTTTCCAAGATTAAACTTCATTTTGGATATTATCATTTGGGAGTAAAGGAGGATATACTCAATATGGAATTACGTACAAGGTATGGACACTATGAATTTATAAAGACTCATTTTGGCCTTATTAACTCTCCTACTCTCTTCATGTAATTAATGGATATAGTCTTTAGATACTATCTTGATCATTTTGTGGTATTATTATAGAAAATATTCTTGTATATTCAAATAGAAATGAGGAGCATGAATATCACTTAACGATTCTTTTGAAAACCCTGAGAAATGAGAAGATTTATGAAACAATTACCAAGTTTGAATTTTGGGTTCATAATGTTTAATTTTTGGTTCAATAATATAATTAGAGGGTATATATGTGGACCCATCAAAGACATAAGTTATTAAACATTAGATCAGACCAATAATTGTGACTATAATTCGAAGTTTTCTTGGTTTTACTAGATATTATTAGTGTTTTGTGGATAATGTCTCCCAATTTTCCAATACACCCACCATGGTAACTCTGAGGGATGCTATGTTACTTTGGATGGATGAATATGATGAAAATATCAAATAAATAAAGTAAAGGTTAATTAGTTCCCCTGTTCTTACTTTACCTAGAAATGGAGAAGAGTGTGTAATCTGTAGTGATGCTTCTAATAAGGGATTAGGATGAGGTCTCATGAAAAATGACATGGTTATAGATTATAACTCATGAAAACTGAAGGTTCATGAGAAGAATTATCCAAATCGTGATTCAGAGTCTTTTGTGGTAATATTTTCTTTAAAAAATGGAGGCATTATCTACATGTATAAAAATGTGATACATATACCAATCACAAAATTTTAAACTATATATTCACACATAAGGAGTTGAATATGCACCAAAGAATATGGTTGTAGATGATTAATGATTATGACTACTCAATACATTACCACCCTAAGAAAGCAAACAAAGTGGAAGATGATTTCATCCAAAATGATCATCCTAGTTTATCTTTGACTAGGACAACAAAATATCCAATATTTATATATTTACAAAGGGTATACCGAGATATTTTAAAGGAAGGAGAGAAATATTATCTGGTTCAAATTAATGTTTTAGCATCTATCCTAGTGAAGATTAAAGAGGTGTAGAAGGAAGATGTGGAGCTAAATTTGAAGGAGAGAAATGTTCCTAAGTTCAACCTTAACTATGATGGAATAATAAGGTTTCAGAACCTTTTATTTTTTCTTCCATACCATATTTTAAGGAGCAGTTTGATAAGTCCCATAGTTCATCATTCTCTATTCATCCTAGAAATAAAAAGATGTATAGAGACCTGAAAGAATATTTTGTGTGGCATGGCATGAATAGAGACATTTTATAATCTATTTATTAGTTATTAGTATATCATTAAGTTAAGGATAAGATAAAAAATACTAGGGTATGTTATAATCATTATCCATACCAAAATGGAAATGGGAAAACATCACCATGGAATTTTTCATCAGACATCCCAAAACATGTAAAGGCCATAATGTTATATGGGTTATATTTGATCGCCTTATGAATTTGACACACTTTATTTATGTTAGAGAATATTTATCTCTAAATTATACTTAGAGAATATATATTAATGAAGTTGTGAGATTTCTTGGAGTACCACTTTCCATTGTATCTAATTGTGATCTGAGGTTTACCTCAAAGTTCTAGAAAATTCTTCAGCATACTCTAGATATAGAGTTAAGTTTTTATCACTTATTATAATCCTAAAAAATATGGTTAGTCTGAGAGGAATATTAAAACTATACAATATATATTGATAGATTTATCTAATGATTTAAAATGATTTTGGGATCAATACTTCCCTTTGGTGGAATTTTATTACAACAATATTTTTCACTCCAGTAGTCACATGGATCCTTATGAATCCATTTATAGTAAGAAGTGTTATCCTCTACATGATGGATTGAATTTTTGGAATCAAAGATCTTGGAACTTTATATATTTGATTAAATGGCAGATAAGTTTAGATATTTTCAACAGAACATAAGAGTATCTTAGAATTGATAAAATGTTATACTGAATATAAATGGAAAGACCTAGAGTTTAAAGTGGGTGACAATGTATTTCAAAAAATATCACCTTATAAGAGAGTGATGAGATTTGGAAATAAGGGTAAGATATTCCCTAAGTATATTCATTCTTTTGAAATTGTTAATTTTATTGGTATGGTATATTATTTATTTGCTCTTCCACCGAACCTCTCTCAAGTTCATGATGTGTTCCATTTATCTCTCTTAAGAAATTACATAGTTAATACTTTACATATACTAAAATCATAGGTCATACTAATAGAGTAAGATATTTCTTATTAAGAACAATTGGTAGATATTATAGATCATAGAGAAAAATTTCTATAAAACCAGACCACTAGAATGGTTAGAGTTTTGTGGTAAAACCACCAATTTGAGGAAACTATGTGGGAACCTGAAGATGTGATGAGGCATATGTATCCTCATATATTTGTATCTGAGTGATAAATTTCTAGGGGGAAATTCATTTTTAGGGGTTAGAGTGTAACACACATATATTTTTATGAAATATTTCTCATTAAATAATTTGATTTCTACGATAGCTTGCATTGCATGCAACATTGTATTTAAATGAACTGTGAGACACTATTAAAGTATTATTATTTTAATATAACCATTATAATATAGCTATTTAATTAGAGGGTATGAAAAATAATCACATTATTATGAAATATATACAATGTTTAAAACTAATAGAAATTTATTTATCAATTCCTAGGAAATAAACACTAAATTTCTTGTATAAAGTTATTTTATTCTTTAAGAATAAGTTTTCATCAAAAACATGATTTTTTTTGTTTTATATAGAATAATTAATTTGGAACCTTTTATAAATTTTATTTGAAAAAATAAACTTAATTTTTTGATTCATCATGTCAAAATTATTTTAGAGTGTGTTTTTAGAGTTTTTTGAAAAGTTTGAATTTTTAATGAATAGTGAAAATACAGATTTACATTAAACATTGTACTCTATTTTAAAGCATTTAAAAAGTAAAATTGTATATTTTATTAGTTTTAAAATTTATTTAGTTCCTTTTAACCTCATTTTTTTACTTAAAATTAATTTTATACATGAATTTGTTATAAACACATGTTATATTTAGAAAGGGTATTTTTCGGGAAAAAAAGTTGTTTCTCGTTGCATTTTTTCTGTTCATTTTAAATTAAATTCTGTAACTTCTATGTTTTTAAATTTAATAATGGATTCCAAATTAAGAACCATAAGATCTGAATTTTATAAATAGTTCCCTTTATTGTTTGTCAATACGAATAATAACTATGGTAAAATTTATTACATCAATAAAGGGTAAAACAAATTAATAAAGAATAAAAATAAGTGTTAAGGCCATAAATTTTCATTATATTTCTTATTGAAATAATTTAGTTAGAAACTTAACATTTATAGTTCAAAATTGAGTTATTTAATGGACACTTTTCCATGAAAAGGACATAGATATTATTAAAATCAAGGAAAATGGTGAATTTCCACACTCTTGTTTTTTAATAAGAATACTATTTTTAAAATGGGGTTAATCAGAATATATGCTCAAATATAAATATTATTTGGAAATTTAAAATATTTATATTCATCATGGTAATTTTTTTATAATTTTTATTAAATAAATAATTTCTTTAAATTCTTACACAACACTAATGCCGTATTTATTTAATTAACAGAAAAATCAAATAAATGGTATTAAAATTATTTAAAGTAAAATAATTTCAGATATTTAAGGTGATACACGGATTCTCTAGATGATATTGATATGTTACAGGTATAATAAAATAGTTTTTTATAATTTTAAAATTTTTATTTATTTTTTTAAAGGTCAAAATAGTGAACAGTATCAAAATTGATAATAATGATATTTTATGGGATTAATATTTTATTAAATTATTTAGAAATCATAAAAATATTTAAAAACTTGAAATTGAATATTATATTGTCTAAAATTCCATAAATTTTCCACTTGTGGTCCAATTTATACCATCTATGTATGAATTATAGCCTTGTAACATTGAAAAGTTTCCTACCATAGTTAAAATCTAAATAAGTTAACTAAGGGTTAATCAGAATGATAAGGTATAAAATAACACCAAAACTGGTATAAAATCTATTGGTTGATGAGATTAAAACAATATCGTATCCTATATTTGAATACATGGTCATTTTTTGATATTTTTTTAGAAAATAAATTTATTATATATATTTTTGATAAATTACAAAAGTACACCTCAAATCCACTATAAAAGATCACATCCTCTCTCACTTCATTTCATCACTTTAAGCATTCTAGATCGACCATAACCTACCATTTTCTCTTCTAAACTTCCCTATCTACATTCTAGAGGTCATGGTCTTCTCAAAATACCAACCATAGAGCCCTTTATAAGAGATCTAAAGGATAGGTTTCAAAGAATATGAGGTTTTGACATGATTAAGGAAAGAGGAGACTTGAAGTAAGGTTTTATTTCACAATCTCATTATTACTCAAGATTATTGATGTTTAAGTATCCTCTGGGGAATATTTCTATTATGTGTCCATTTTTCCTAAATATTTTCTAGAAAAGAATTTTACTATTATCATATGAATGCTTAAAGTCATTTTACCCATTTTTTACTTTTTTACAAAATGGTTTGAACAGGGTATTTTTATCATTTTCCAAACAAGGTACTTTGTACATTTTTGAAAAAAATGAAAGGAATGATTTTTAACTTATATAGAAAGAGTGGATTTTCCCTCATTCATGATGCCTTGATGTCTTAAATATTCATTTACAATTTTATAAGGTTCTTTTCATAGAAAATGTTTTACTTTATAATTGTGTGGCTATAAAATAAAATGTTTTCAAAATGGAAAGGATATCTTCCTCAATAATTTTTTCAAATGATTATTCAAAATAATTTTCCACTTAAAAAAATATTATTTGATATTACTTATGTTTTTCTGTGGATATGATCTAAGGATTCCATTCTTATTATATATTTGAATGTTTTATGTTTATGATGGCATGATCTTTATGAATTCCATTTCTTTTTCATGAGTTGTGTTATAATGAAATGATTATGAAATCCATTTCTTTTCATGGGTTATGATATGATGAATGATTTATGTTCTTGGGTCTCACATATATATAGTATTCATTATGTGATGGGTGGTACCTATATCTTCCTCTAATTAATTGTGAAACAAATCGAGTGCTTGATCCATTATGGTCAACAAGTTGATGTGATTGATCTATTATAAGAAACAAGTTGATGTGCTTGATTTATTATGGGAAACTAGTCAGTGTGTTTGATATGTTATGGTAAATAGGTATTGATTCCTAATCTAATGGTCTTGGTAGATAACCATGACATATGAAATGGTTTTATAATTATGATGATTCCATACACATTTATTACATGAACATGTGGTTCATGATTGAGTTCTGATGAATTATTATTATTTTGATTCATGTATTTTGAAATGTTAATGTTTTATAACATAACCGATGATTATGATCTTTGTTATATTTGGAATGAACATTGTATGTTATGGTCAATATATCATTTCCTTATACTTTTATTATGGATTTATATGATCATAAATTGATATTTTCTATGTTTACCCTTACTGAGCATCTGATCTCACCCATTTATTAGGATTATTTTCCCCAGGATATGAAGAAAGTTATTAAGTTTGATATCTTAAAAACAGTTCTAATTATGAAGAAATAAGTGGGAGATGATGTAGATATTTTATGAAGTAGTTTTTTATGTTTCATAATTTATAAAGGAACTATACCTTTATGATTCTCATGTTTATGTTTGTGTAATGTAATTAATATTTATCTAAAAATATGTAATATCTACGTATGAGATGATTCATCTATTATAGTATAGGATCTAGTAACACATTAATGATATAAAAGAAGAATGGAAATAAGAAAATGGGTTATAAAGAGTTCACACCACCAGAGTAGTTAGAAAGGAAGAAAGGATAATGTTATTATTGTGGTAAGATTGTCTATTGGAGAAGAAATTTTCATGAATACTAGAAAGGAAACAAGAAAATAATATGTTAGTCTACTCCATGTATGAATGTTATATAATTTAATTCATATATTTTGAAGGCTATTTGATATTAACTCTATGTTTTAAAAATGTTCTAAATATATAGAAGTTCAGAAGCATAAGTGATGAATTGAAGAATGGAGCTTGTAATGATGGAGAAAGTGGTTTCTTCATTAATGAATGGGATAAATTCATGCTTAGAGTAATGTTTTATTAGTTGTGTGTTTGATGATATAATTTTTAATTTTTATACAGTTGGTTGTTTCATCAAATGATATTATGTTTTTGATGAAAATTTTATTCCTCTAGATTATATGATATTTGTAGAAATAATAGGTTGATAAAAAATCTTTAATCTAGGATAGAATTTTTATCTAATTATTTATAATATTAGGGAAAGAGTTCCATCACTCATCAATGAATTATTTTAAAGCATAATATGCTTTTGATGGAATATTCTCTGAACACATAGAATACCAAATGTGTTATTGAATCAAAATTTTATTTTTAAAATATTCCTACTAAAAGGAAAAAAGTGTAATTTCCTAACAAAAATATGTTTTTTTGGAATCTTAGTAAAATATTTTGTGAAAGAATTTGATTTCTAAGGAGATAGTGGGAGTATGATTAAGATTATATGAGTTTCAATTAAACAAATAAAATATTTTTTTAGTCTAAGAATAATTTATTCATCATTTAAAATCCAAAAGAGGTAGGATATATAGTAGTAAAAAAAATTAAATAGTTATATTTTTTTATTACTATAAAGTAAATATCATTATTATTATATCCCATTTATAAAGTGAATGTTGCTAAATATTCTAAAATAGTTATTGGTAAAGATAAGGGTAAATTTTTACATGTATTTACCACATAAAAGTGAATGTCACATTATCTTGAAAATGGTTAGGATATGTGGGATAAAAAATTTAAAGGGTTGTAATGACCAAAAAGAGAAATTTTGATGTTATAGGTTCTATATAAGATGATGATGTTTAACAAAGAAAAGGTTCTGAGTATAAAATATATGTTGACATGATAACATACAGATGTTATGAAGATATGGATTTTTTATAAGTATAAATATTTAAAAATAATTAATATGGTTCCTAAGTCTCTACATTATTAAAACCTGATGTGAGTCACTAAAGAGTTTAGTGGGATAGATTTATCAGATGGTCATATATAGGTGTGATAATAATTATATATATGTAATGAGTAAATAGAGTTGTTATAGTAACAAAAACATGAGAGACTTATAGAATATATGTGTTTTAAATAATTATGATATTGTTTGTAATGATTTTACATGTATCATGTTTCAATAAAGGAAATATCTATTTATCAGTCATTAATAATTTCAATTAATGGTTGAATGAAAATATCCTCTCAAAGTATAACTTTGATTTATCCCTAACTAATGATCATCATGGAGTATAATGGGATATGATGATATGTAAATGTTATCTTCTATTTGTTCTTGTACTCATTATAAAGGGTTATATAAGAGACATGTAATAATTAGAAACTTATTACATGGATTTCAATGCTAAGGTATATCTCATGGAATACCATATGGTCGTTGATATACTTAGGGGTGTATGCCTGTTATCAATCCTTTTTACCTAAGTCTGAAAAGATACCTAGCATGAGAGCCTTTATACATTGATACCCAACTTACATAAGTAAAAATATAAACTTAGCTAATCATCTGGTGGATGGGTATGTTTTTTATAATTTCATCGGTTGGAGTGAAACCAAGATGGGATGTTTCAATTTGTACGAGTTAAGACACCTAGACCTTTATTGAATTAAACTAAGAAAATTCTTGGTCATACTCAGTTAGGTAACATATGTTGTTCTTAGATACTGATATAAATAAAATGTGATTTTCTCATCTTTTAGATGAATGACATGTGATGTATTCATTGATTTGGTTAGTCTATTTTAAATAATTAATAAAATAAGATATATATTATACTATATTTACATGTTATATGTATGGGGGTCACTCGATACCATATAGAAAGAGATTATATAGGTATAAATACAATTTATATGATACATATTATGGTGGATATGTTCTTATATATATATATATAGGTACGTCTAACAGAGATCACACTATACCCCTTTTTATATTGAGTAGCATTGATTCTTTTCAAGAGGTAGCTCTATGCATATATCTATAAAATATAGATTTCACATTTTTTTGTTAATGTTGATTAGGCTTGTAGTGTAACACCCTGATTTTTTTCTATAATATATTTATATATTAATTGGTATTTATTTTCTTCATCATGTTTCAGAGATAAAAAGTTTAAATTTTTTAATCTTTATCACTTTTTGGTTTATCGCACGGTTAACACACATTTAACACAAATAGAGCAGATATAGTGCAATTAGGTTCTGTCATGGGGTGGATTCATTTTTCATGATTAAAATAAGGTTTTCCAAATTGTTAGGACCAACTGTTTCGGTACCTTAAAGTTACTAGTGAAGGGTGCATGATAGGTACATGCTTTGGGTAAACTATTTGTAGACTGTGCAGGGTGCCCAGTTTAAAATTTTCATAATTCCTGAAATTAATGGAAAGAAAATGAATTAAAACACTCAACATCACCTCTTCCCATCCCATCTTTAATTGCATGGTTGAACCCAAGGTGGATACCTCACACTCCCCCTCATATAATCTCACATATATCTCCTTAATTTAATATAATTTCTAGTGTGATATTTATCGGTAAGGGTTTTATTCCCTCCATTGTCATCGTCATCATATTCTTAATCTTTATCTCTTACCTTAATAAACTCACCCAAGGATGAACCCTATGTTGTTTTCTTGTTTTAAAATAATATGTGTTGTATTTTTATGGTGTGTGACAGTTCTTCGAATCCCTCCTCTTTCCTTTTTAGAGGTTTTAGGTTATCTACACACTTTCTAAGTAAGTGTTTATGTGCTTTATATTTTATTTAATTTACCACATATTCCTGGTGTTTCAAAATTTGTTTATTTAAATTTACATATTTTATTTGGGTTCAATTTATTTTTAATTAAGTGTGTTTTTATAGTATTTTAAATGGTTTAAATTGTTTTTTAAATGAGTTTTTAGGGATTTTCCCTAATTTTTATCATCCGTTATTTAATAAATTATATTTTTACCTGATGAAATATTTGATATGATTTCTAAATATCAATTTAGAGTTTTAAAAATTGTTTGATATTATTATAGGGATTTTAATAAATGGTGTGTGTGTTAACATAGTGAAGCTCTTAGAGGTTCTTTGTATTAATGATTTTACTTTTTTTATTTTTTTTCATCACTTAGTAAATTATCTAGGATGGAAGTTTGATATATATTATATTATTATTAATGGTTACACACATATATATATGTATATATATATATATATATTAGAACATATTCAAATAATAATAAGTGAATATGTTCATTGAAATGTTTTTATATATGTATATATGAAATTACATATGTGTATACTATCTAAAAATATATGTTTTGAAATATAAATCGATGTATTAATTTGGTTTTTAATAATTTTAATAAAAAGTGCATTTAATTTATTTTTTTTAATTTAAAAATAATTTGATATTGCCAACTATTTTCTAAATGGTTTTAATAAAAAAGTCTGATTTGTAACTGGAGTGTTAAAAGAGGTTCTAAAATAAGTTATGGTCTAAAGTGTATTTCATTTGTGGGATATTCTAGATGATTTAAATTATTTCTATTTTTTAGGTTTTGTAATTATCACAATGGATATCTTTGGTGGGAGAAAAAATCATGGGTAATTCTCTAGTTAGGAATGAGTCACTAGTTAGAGTCCGTTTTTGGTGTCCTTGAGAGGCCCGAGTTATATTGATTTCTAGTTTAATTAGTTATCTAGTGTTTCACAAGAGATTTAGTTAACATTGGAACCTATATATCAGAGATCATCCTATGTATCTTGAATTAAATTTTTCGTGGTTCCCACACTTATTATTATGGATAATATTTTTATGGTTATTGGATTTCTGTATTTAATTTATTTTATTATTATTCTATAATTAGCTTTATTTAGATTATTTATTTATTATTTATGGTATCATTAATTCCATTATCCTAGGTAATCATTTTCGTGTCATTTTTGGATAAAATAGAAAGGGGAAATTTCAAATAATGGTTCGCATAGCATGGTTTTCTATAAAAGGGTATTTCTATGTGTGTGTGTGTGTTTTATAAAAGATTTTTAGGATCATAAAATGGATTTTGAAGTGATTGTTTTCAT